>CM036753.1:25407978-26092978 GCA_020796225.1 Arion vulgaris
TAGTTCTTGAATATTGGTGTATTAGTTCTTGAATATTGGTTTATTAGTTCTTTAGGATTGGTTTATTAGTTCTTTAGGATTGGTTTATTAGTTTTTTGGGATTGGTTTATTAGTTCTTGAAGATTGATTTATTAGTTCTTTAAGATTTTTCTATTAACTCTTGAAGATTGGTTTATTAGCTCTTTAAGATTGGTTTATTATTCATTTGATATTGGTTTATTAGTTCTTTGAGGTTAGTGCATTAGTTCTTTAAGATTGGTATACTAGTTCTTCGAGACTCGCCTTTGATTAAAGGGACAGGAAATAGTAAAAATCCGAAGGTCACTAGCCTTACTATTTGGTGTCACTTTAATCATTTCATGCAATATTCGCCTTCAGATGTCAAATGAAATCATTTCTCTGCCTCTAGACCATGTTCATATCACTGACATAATTTTTGTTGTCAATTTTCAGGTGTCTATTTAAGTCCTGCAATAGCTATGTTTGCCAGTGGCGCCACGTTTTGTTACGTCAGTTGGGACAGTATCATGTACATATATGGTAGGGTATTATGATTATCTTTATGTGTTTGTATGTTTGCGTGTGTGTACTTCAATAATTCTTACATTAACAACATAAAGAAGAGTTGTTTCAACATGTGGGTTGCGTCATAATGGTGCCCAGCATAGATTACCCAAAATGTATTTTAATGTGACATTTGGATAAAAACGAAAAAAGGAAGAATAAGTGTATTTAATAAAGACCAGTTAGATAGATAATAGAACAGTTAGATAGATAAAAGAACAGTTAGATAGATAATAGAACAGTTAGATAGATAATAGAACAGTTAGATAGATAAAAGAACAGTTAGATAGATAATAGAACAGTTAGATAGATAAAAGAACAGTTCGATAGATAAAAGAACAGTTAGATAGATAAAAGAACGGTTAGATAGATAAAAGAACAGTTAGATAGATAATAGAACAGTTAAATAGATAAAAGAACAGTTAGATAGATAAAAGAACGGTTAGATAGATAAATGAACAGTTAGATAGATAAAAGAACGGTTAGATAGATAAAAGAACGGTTAGATAGATAAAAGAACAGTTAGATAGATAAAAGAACAGTTAGATAAAAGAACGGTTAGATAGATAAAAGAACAGTTAGATAGATAAAAGAACAGTTAGATAGATAAAAGAACAGTTAGATAGATAAAAGAGCGGTTAGATAGATAAAAGAACAGTTAGATAGATAAAAGAACAGTTAGATAGATAAAAGAACGGTTAGATAGATAAAAGAACGGTTAGATAGATAAAAGAACGGTTAGATAGATAAAAGAACGGTTAGATAGATAAAAGAACAGTTAGATAGATAAAAGAACGGTTAGATAGATAAAAGAACGGTTAGATAGATAAAAGAACAGTTAGATAGATAAAAGAACGGTCAGATAGATAATAGAACAGTTAGATAGATAAAAGAACAGTTAGATAGATAAAAGAACAGATAGATAAAAGAACAGTTAGATAATAGAACAGTTAGATAGATAAAAGAACAGTTCGATAGATAAAAGAACAGTTAGATAGATAAAAGAACGGTTAGATAGATAAAAGAACGGTTAGATAGATAAAAGAACGGTTAGATAGATAAAAGAACAGTTAGATAGATAAAAGAACAGATAGATAAAATAACAGTTAGATAATAGAACAGTTAGATAGATAAAAGAACGGTTAGATAGATAAAAGAACAGTTAGATAGATAAAAGAACAGTTAGATAGATAATATGTAAATTATAAATTTACTTCTTCTTCTTCTATTTCGAACGCTCCATATCGACCACTTGTTAGCCCCTCTGTGTGATTTGAATGTGATCTGAGCCTAAGAGCGATTGTACGTGTGCCAGTTATGCACCTATAAGTAGGACAGCACGTCCAATTTCTGCTATGCAGTTTATTTACTAGGGTAGCTTCCCTAGGTCCTACATCAGTCGTCCATTCCGACATGCCTTGTAGGTCGCAGTGGTACTATTCTTTGCTTCACTTGCGGCCCCAGCAACACACTGGCAAGTAAATTTACTTATATTTAAATGACATTTTCCCCCCTTTCTTTAAACTACATCAGTGACCCTCGCGGTGCTGCGGAGTACGTGCACTGTCGACGAGATCTTTATATGTAAGAAAGAGTTCAAAGCACACATCGCTATTCACCTAAGTCCAATAATGATGATCCAATCCATCAATCAATCATGATAATTGTACAGTTGTGGCTTAGTTTAACAGTTAATGACCAGGCTTTCTTCATTTATAACAATAAAACATTTATCTTGAATGATCACAACAGGATCATTGGGAGCAGCGTGGTGTATACCGTGGCTACTAATGATTGCTTCAAAGCCAGAGACACTTCCAAACGTTCTGAAAGAAGTGGAGCATCAACAACAAACAGATTGTAGTTCTACATCTGTGACGTCAAATACTGTAAGTTTGCCAACCTTGTTCCATGATGTATTTCTTTGTTTTCCAATGTATTTAATGCTGTTCTTCGTACTCCTTGTTTTGAATGCTTTAAAACTGTTTGTAAAGCTCAAGATATTCAGCTCGAACTTGAAATATGTGTTGCTGTATGGCTCAGAAACGTGGCGAGTCACCAAGTTATAGGTTTCAGACCTTTGTCAATGGATATCTTCGGCGGATTCTCAGACTGAGATGGTATTATATAGTTGCAAACACAGACATGACAGGACCGGACAGGAACTCATGATGACCCAGGTCAAGAGGAGAAAGTGAAGATGGGTCGGGTATACCCTACGGAAGACACTGTCGAGTGTCACTAGACAAGCACTTAAGTGGAACCCACAAGGAAAACGAAAAAGAGGACACCCTAAACAGACCTGGAGACAAAGTTTTCTTGAGGAACTGAAGAATGCTAGACTATCCTGTGAGGCCAGAGACAGAGATGAGTGGCGAAGAACCGTTGAGGGGCGAAGAACCGTTGAGTGGCGAAGAATCGTTGAGTGGCGAAGAACCGATGAGTGGCGAAGAACCGTTGAGTCCTATGCTCCACGAGGAGCGGAGAGAAATAAAGCAATTCAAAACTGATCAGTCCGAGTGGTTAAGGGACCCAAATTGGGGTGCAAAGAATAGAACCACTGTTACCTGCCACGCATGTCGTAAGAGGTGACTAAGGAGGTTGGTCGTGGGGCTAGCTATCCTACACTGTAAAAAACACTAAATGGCTACAGAATGGAGAGAGAACCGAGTAAACGCTGGCTGAAGCCGGACACATCGCCGAAGGATAAGCACCAGAGCTCCAAACGATGCTGAAGATGTGACGTAAAACTTACCACTTCTAAGGCTGCATGAATCAGATTTCCACATGAATATAATTTGGGGGGAGATCTGGTACACCGGTCTGGGCGGTGATCGCGAGAGAGAGAAATTCAAAACTGTAATCTTATTTCCATCAATTTTATTGTATGTCTTACCTCACAAATGACTCATATTGTCATATTCGATACTTTTCTTATTTTGTCAGAATCAGCAAGTGCCATGGTGCAAGTTCTTTACCTCGCTTCCTGTGCTCGCTATCTGGGTGGCCGCTTTCTGTCGCAACTTCACGTTCGGCATACTCGTCACTGAAGTCCAGCAGTACTACAAGGACGTGTATAATCTTCCTGTGTCCATGGTGAGTCAATTAAAGATAATTCGATACTTCCATGTTCTGCTGTTTATATTCCAAAACGATCTAATCACAAATGGTCACCTTCGTCACTTTGAATCTTATTCAAAATCAGCCCAGTCCGTAATAATGTTATAGCTAAAAAAAAAACTAATCAGAATAGATAAATCAGTGTCGATAGACACAGAATAAAACCTATTATTGTACTTTGAAAGAGTAAAGCAAATACGGTTTTCTAAGAACCCGAGAGGAAACGAAAAAAACGACCAATATCTCCATTGACAAACATCAATTAAAACAAGTAAAAGAATTTGCATATCTGGTAGAATTATTTCATCAAATGGAAGAATTACTAACGTAATCCAACAGTAAAGAAAATCAACTGTATCGGAAACTGAACAGCGTCCAAATTCAGTTCACTGCCACCGGGCTAACCCAAAGCGTTGTGATTGGGTGGAGAATATGAGACCAAACGCTTATGTTTTCAGTTTAAAATGAAGGAGTTGTCTGAGCTGGAGGATGAAACAAAGAAACTATCCGGTTTCCAATAATGTAGCTATATCAGTATGTTCATATATATATATTTCAAATATGTTTCCAATAATGTAGCTATATCAGTATGTTCATATATATATTTCAAATATGTTTCCAATAATGTAGCTATATCAGTATGTTCATATATATATATTTCAAATATGTTTCCAATAATGTAGCTATATCAGTATGTTCATATATATATATTTCAAATATGTTTCCAATAATGTAGCTATATCAGTATGTTCATATATATATTTCAAATATGTTTCCAATAATGTAGCTATATCAGTATGTTCATATATATATTTCAAATATGTTTCCAATAATGTAGCTATATCAGTATGTTCATATATATATTTTTCAAATATGTTTCCAATAATGTAGCTATATCAGTATGTTCATATATATATATTTCAAATAGGTTTCCAATAATGTAGCTATATCAGTATGTTCATATATATATTTCAAATATGTTTCCAATAATGTAGCTATATCAGTATGTTCATATATATATATATTTCAAATATGTTTCCAATAATGTAGCTATATCAGTATGTTCATATATATATTTCAAATATGTTTCCAATAATGTAGCTATATCAGTATGTTCATATATATATATTTCAAATATGTTTCCAATAATGTAGCTATATCAGTATGTTCATATATATATATTTCAAATATGTTTCCAATAATGTAGCTATATCAGTATGTTCATATATATATATTTCAAATATGTTTCCAATAATGTAGCTATATCAGTATGTTCATATATATATTTCAAATATGTTTCCAATAATGTAGCTATATCAGTATGTTCATATATATATTTCAAATATGTTTCCAATAATGTAGCTATATCAGTATGTTCATATATATATTTCAAATATGTTTCCAATAATGTAGCTATATCAGTATGTTCATATATATATTTTCAAATATGTTTCAATAATGTAGCTATATCAGTATGTTCATATATATATATTTCAAATAGGTTCCCAATAATGTAGCTATATCAGTATGTTCATATATATATTTCAAATATGTTTCCAATAATGTAGCTATATCAGTATGTTCATATATATATATATTTCAAATATGTTTCCAATAATGTAGCTATATCAGTATGTTCATATATATATTTCAAATATGTTTCCAATAATGTAGCTATATCAGTATGTTCATATATATATTTCAAATATGTTTCCATTAATGTAGCTATATCAGTATGTTCATATTTATATATTTCAAATATGTTTCCAATAATGTAGCGATATCAGTATGTTCATATATATATATTTCAAATATGTTTCAAATAATGTAGCTATATCAGTATGTTCATATATATATATTTCAAATATGTTTCCAATAATGTAGCTATATCAGCATGTTCATATATATATTTCAAATATGTTTCCAATAATGTAGCTATATCAGTATGTTCATATATATATATTTCAAATATGTTTCCAATAATGTAGCTATATCAGTATGTTTATATATATATATTTCAAATATGTTTCCAATAATGTAGCTATATCATCAGTATGTTTATATATATATTTCAAATATGTTTCCAATAATGTAGCTATATCGGTATGTTCATATATATATATATATATTTCAAATATGTTTCCAATAATGTAGCTATATCAGTATGTTCATATATATATATTTCAAATATGTTTCCAATAATGTAGCTATATCAGTATGTTCATATATATATATTTCAAATATGTTTCAAATAATGTAGCTATATCAGTATGTTCATATATATATATTTCAAATATGTTTCAAATAATGTAGCTATATCAGTATGTTCATATATATATATTTCAAATATGTTTCCAATAATGTAGCTATATCAGTAAGTTCATATATATATTTCAAATATGTTTCCAATAATGTAGCTATATCAGTATGTTCATATATATATATTTCAAATATGTTTCCAATAATGTAGCTATATCAGTATGTTCATATATATATATTTCAAATATGTTTCCAATAATGTAGCTATATCAGTATGTTCATATATATATATTTCAAATATGTTTCAAATAATGTAGCTATATCAGTATGTTCATATATATATTTCAAATATGTTTCCAATAATGTAGCTATATCAGTATGTTCATATATATATATTTCAAATATGTTTCAAATAATGTAGCTATATCAGTATGTTCATATATATATTTCAAATATGTTTCCAATAATGTAGCTATATCAGTATGTTCATATATATATATTTCAAATATGTTTCAAATAATGTAGCTATATCAGTATGTTCATATATATATATATTTCAAATATGTTTCCAATAATGTAGCTATATCAGTATGTTCATATATATATATATTTCAAATATGTTTCCAATAATGTAACTATATCAGTATGTTCATATATATATTTCAAATATGTTTCCAATAATGTAGCTATATCAGTATGTTCATATATATATTTCAAATATGTTTCCAATAATGTAGCTATATCAGTATGTTCATATATATATTTCAAATATGTTTCCAATAATGTAGCTATATCAGTATGTTCATATATATATTTCAAATATGTTTCCAATAATGTAGCTATATCAGTATGTTCATATATATATTTCAAATATGTTTCCAATAATGTAGCTATATCAGTATGTTCATATATATATATATTTCAAATATGTTTCCAATAATGTAGCTATATCAGTATGTTCATATATATATATTTCAAATATGTTTCCAATAATGTAGCTATATCAGTATGTTCATATATATATATATTTCAAATATGTTTCCAATAATGTAACAATATCAGTATGTTCATATATATATTTCAAATATGTTTCCAATAATGTAGCTATATCAGTATGTTCATATATATATATATATATATATATTTCAAATATGTTTCCAATAATGTAGCTATATCAGTATGTTCATATATATATATTTCAAATATGTTTCCAATAATGTAGCTATATCAGTATGTTCATATATATATATTTCAAATATGTTTCCAATAATGTAGCTATATCAGTATGTTCATATATATATATTTCAAATATGTTTCCAATAATGTAGCTATATCAGTATGTTCATATATATATTTCAAATATGTTTCCAATAATGTAGCTATATCAGTATGTTCATATATATATTTCAAATATGTTTCCATTAATGTAGCTATATCAGTATGTTCATATATATATTTCAAATATGTTTCCAATAATGTAGCTATATCAGTATGTTCATATATATATATATTTCAAATATGTTTCCAATAATGTAGCTATATCAGTATGTTCATATATATATATATTTCAAATATGTTTCCAATAATGTAGCTATATCAGTATGTTCATATATATATTTCAAATATGTTTCCAATAATGTAGCTATATCAGTATGTTCATATATATATTTCAAATATGTTTCCAATAATGTAGCTATATCAGTATGTTCATATATATATATTTCAAATATGTTTCCGCCCGTGTGTTGTCGAGGCTCATAGGGGAGCATGGAATAGGAACACTGTGATCTACAAAGCATGTCGTAAAAGCCGACTGAGATAGTGGCTATGAAAACTACCCTAGTAAATAAAAAGCGTCGCAGAAATCGGATGTACTCGCCTACTAGTAGGTGCATAACTGGCACAACGTACAATCGCTCTTAGGTGCAGATCCCATGCAAATCACACAGAGTGGTTAACAAGTGGTCGATATGGAGCGCTCGAAGAAGAAGAAGAAGAAAGATGTTCATAGCAAGAGCTATAGATGAAAATAATAACAAATGGTTGTTTCATCGCAAAATCGTGGTTCATATTTTTTTTAACATCAAATTATTGTAAAAACCGTACCTTAAATTAAACAAACATTCTGAAGTCGTTTTCAACGTTGTGGTTATGCAACCCTACATTTTCTTTCAGAATGGACTGCTATCTGGAGTGCCACAGATATTCATGGTTGTGTTTATGCTAGCTGGAGCTTGTTTGTTCGATATGTTAGTGAAGCGTGATCTACTCAGTGTAACCAATACCAGGAAACTAGCTCAGTGTTCAGGTCAGTCTGGATGAATGGAGAGCAGAATTTAGAACATGTTTTTTTTTTATTTGTTCATTGTGGCGTCTTGTAGGGAAGAAACCAAATCTCTCCATCTTGCTCGTTCCAAACAAATATTGGTAAACCCATTTGCCACAGTGCTGTGTCTCAAACAAGTCTCGGTTAGTCAAATAAAAGTATGTAAAATAAGATTTGTTAAGTTCTTATAATTTAAAAGAGTTCTTGAAATAATTTATAAGCAATCGATTGCGTGTCTTATTTTTTTTTTTATTATGAAATAGTATTTTGTAGATATATACATTTCTAGGAACTGATATATTTGTAGAACTTATAGAACTGAGAAAAAAATACATATTAGAATACTAAGAGCATACTGGGAATAATCCCAGTGACAACGTACGGTTGCGAAACATCGACATTTAACAAATCAGTAGAAATGCATATGTGTGCTGTTGAATATAAGTGTTACAGAAGAGTCCTTTTTATACCATGGGTAGGGAAGAGAATATGTCTACTGTATATATATATCCAGATGATACTTAAATTTTTTTTTAAACTGGACGACGCTTCAATTGTTTAAGTATTTTCGACATATAAAAATACACAAAGTGTTGGAGAAGACCATTGTGGAAGGTGGCATCCCGGAAAAGATCGAAAAACACGAGAAAAATGGATTCAGGATGTGAGGGTGATTTGAGCATGCTTGCAGCAGAGGCGGCGCATCTGGCCTACGAGAGAGAAAAATTCCAAAGGATTATTAGGACAAGTTCTACGCAGTTCTAGCTGTTGGATGATGATAATATATTACTAGGAACAAAAAAAAAACAGTAAACATATTTTTTGGGGACATTTTTATTCCTTGCATAGAGCAGATTCACTACGTTAGTTGATTTCTTGTACATAGCGCGCATAAAAGCACATTATTTAGTGATTAACGTAACAATGCACAGCACTTCTTGATCACATCACATTACTTGATAGCCACAACACAGACGAGAATGATAGATGAATGTGCCTGAATCATTCATAATTTTACACCAAACAACTTGATTGTTTAAAATGTCATCGCTCTGTCACAAGTCTGTGTGTCGTTAAATGACGTTCATAATTATTGTTGATTTAAAAAACAAAACATCGTCCTGCCACCCGTCTATGTGTTGATAAAGGACCTATATAATTATTTCTCCACTTTCATCTTGTTGTCTTTATTGTCTCATGCAGGTTTCGGGATTCAAGGAGCTTGCTCATTGGCTATAGGATTTGTAGATGATCATGTGCAGGCATGTGTTCTTCTTAGCGTTGGAGCAGCATTTAGTGGATTTGCAATTTCAGGTAGATATTGCCATGTTCAGTTACCCATAATTTCATATATGCTTGTGAATTATAGAAGTATGTGTTTCCTTGTCTCTCTATTGTTGGACTTGTTTTCTTGTCACAGAAACAAAGTACTGCTGGTACAAAATGAGATTAATACTATTGGATATTGGTTTACTGAACCGACTTATATTTTTTCTTGGCCTTTTCCTTGCATGCCTTAGCGGGTGGACACAGTTACGGTTGAACGGGTAAAAACTCAGAGCGTCGTTAATCTTTCGAGTGGGAGCTGCGCGGTGTTTGTCCAAATGTAGCCAATTAGTAGCCTATTGGCTCTATGAACGAGCCCCTCCTTTGGCCCCATGATCAAGTGGGCACTACACTTTCTTCTTAGCCAAAGGGCCGAGAAGAAATCCGAATTCTGAATCAATTACTGTACAGTTTATATCATGTTACCTAGTTGACTGCATTGTTGTCACACAGTTGAGTTTCGCCAGAGTGGTTACCAGGGTCCAAATTTGGGGTGTAAAGAATAGAACCATTGTTACCTGTCACGCATGTTGTAAGAGGCGACTAAGGAGGTTTGGCTGAAATCGGATGCATGTCCTAAACGTGTAGAAGTTACGTTTAGGGTCTACCAAACCAATGTGCAATGTATACACGTTCTTGGCAAAGATCAAACATATCACAAAGAGTGATTAAAATTGGTCGTAAAGAACGAACGCAAAGAAAAAAAGAGTTCAGTTCCAAGTCTGAGCAGTTGTTCTTTGTTAATTTTCTATTATATTATACTCGGTGAAAAAGTCTGATTTAACTTTGTTTTTTTTTCTGGTGTCATACACAATTTTTATAATTTGCATCCCATCACAACCAGGTTACCAGACAAACGTGTTAGATCTTGCACCCAAATATGCGGGACCTCTCACAGGAATCTCTCGAACAGGACTACTTGGTTCAGTCATCAGCACAACCTTGGCTTCTCAACTCACAGGAAAGTCTCACGTAAGTGATGCAAGTGCTATGTATCGTTTTTATTTATTGCAATGCAACAGATTTTAAAAAAAGAAATCCTAAATATAAATAAGTAAAAAACAATATCGTTTATGTAATAAAACTTGTGTAAATCATTCGTCTATATTGTTTATACAAATGATCACCACAAAGTAATATATGTAGCCATTTGCACACGCTGCGATATGACGCACATAGGCGAAACTGACAAGAGGTTTAGTCATTATCGTTTCTGCTAACATTTGCATGATATGTTATAGCTCTGTAACTCCTGTAGGTAACCACTTCAACAGCACTTTTGCTAATCTAGGCAGGTGCTCACAACATGCATGTCACATAATTCTGCAGTGTTCAACTGAAGATTGGAGTATTTTATTTAGAAAATCTTTAGATATTACTATGGTATATTAGAGCCTACGAAACTTAAACTGTGTTTCCTTACTAGATACACTTAATATTATTTACTGTATACACTTATTATTGAAGCATCTCTGTTATCAATGTTATATATTTTAAAGACTTACTAAGCTTTATATAGTCCTTTGTTTACTTTCAACTGACAAACTATTTTTGCATTTCTAATTAGAATCTCTCTTACCAGAGCCACAATAATGTATTGGTTAGTGCACTAGCTTCTGAAGCGCGAGGTCGGGTTCAATTTCCCAGTGGTAGGAGAATTTCTTTCTAACCGTAGGGCTCTCAAGTTGACCCAACCTCAAATGAGTAGAAGAAAAAATGGATTACTAGGGACACATGAAAAAACCTCTTGAAGTAGAGCTCAAAGACATACATAGAACTGATAGTTTGAGGTTGAAGCAGAACTCTAGGAGACAGCTATAGTTTGAGTGTTGAAGCAGAACTCAAAGACATGCATAGTTTGAGTGTTGGAGCAGAACTCAGAGACATGCATAGTTTGAGTGTTGGAGCAGAACTCAAAGACATGCATAGTTTGAGTGTTGGAGCAGAACTCAGAGACATGCATAGTTTGAGTGTTGGAGCAGAACTCAAAGACATGCATAGTTTGAGTGTTGAACAGAGCTAAAGACATGATAGTTTGAGTGTTGAAAGCAGAATAAGAGAGCATGCATAGTTTGAGTGTTGAAGCAGAGCTTAAAGACATGTATAGTTTGAGTGTTGAAGCAGAACTCAAAGACATGCATAGTTTGAGTGTTGAAGCAGAACTCAAAGACATGCATAGTTTGAGTGTTGAAGCAGAGCTTAA
Source organism: Arion vulgaris (assembly GCA_020796225.1). Taxonomy (NCBI): domain Eukaryota; kingdom Metazoa; phylum Mollusca; class Gastropoda; order Stylommatophora; family Arionidae; genus Arion; species Arion vulgaris. The sequence goes on from CM036753.1 coordinate 25,419,777, forward strand.
AGAATAGTATGACATAAGCTCTTTGAGTGTTGAAACATGGAGTCTTAAAGACATGCATAGTTTGAGTGTTGAAGCAGAACTCAAAGACATGCATAGTTTGAGTGTTGAAGCAGAGCTTAAAGACATGTATAGTTTGAGTGTTGAAGCAGAACTCAAAGACATGCATAGTTTGAGTGTTGAAGCAGAGCTTAAAGACATGTATAGTTTGAGTGTTGAAGCAGAACTCAAAGACATGCATAGTTTGAGTGTTGAAACAGAGCTTAAAGACATGCATAGTTTGAGTGTTGAAACAGAGCTTAAAGACATGCATAGTTTGAGTGTTGAGTAGCAGACTTAAAGACATGCATAGTTTGAGTGTTGAAGCAGAGCATATTAAAGACATGCATAGTTTGAGTGTTGAAGCAGAGCTTAAAGACATGCATAGTTTGAGTGTTGAAACAGGAGCTTTAAAGACTGATATAGTTTGAGTGTTGAAGCAGAACTCAAAGACATGCATAGTTTGAGTGTTGAAGCAGAGCTTAAAGACATGCATAGTTTGAGTGTTGAAGCAGAACTTAAAGACATGTATAGTTTGAGTGTTGAAGCAGAGCTTAAAGACATGCATAGTTTGAGTGTTGAAGCAGAGCTTAGACATGCATAGTTTGAGTGTTGAAACAGAGCTTAAAGACATGCATAGTTTGAGTGTTGAAGCAGAACTTAAAGACATGTATAGTTTGAGTGTTGAAGCAGAGCTTAAAGACATGCATAGTTTGAGTGTTGAAGCAGAGCTTAAAGACATGCATAGTTTGAGTGTTGAAGTAGAACTTAAAGACATGCATAGTTTGAGTGTTGAAGCAGAACTCAAAGACATGCATAGTTTGAGTGTTGAAGCAAAGCTCAGACATGCATAGTTTGAGTGTTGAAGCAGAGCTTAAAGACATGCATAGTTTGAGTGTTGAAGCAGAACTTAAAGACATGCATAGTTTGAGTGTTGAAACAGAGCTTAAAGACATGCATAGTTTGAGTGTTGAAGCAGAGCTTAAAGACATGCATAGTTTGAGTGTTGAAGCAGAGCTTAAAGACATGCATAGTTTGAGTGTTGAAGCAGAGCTTAAAGACATGTATAGTTTGAGTGTTGAAGCAGAGCTTAAAGACATGCATAGTTTGAGTGTTGAAGCAGAGCTTAAAGACATGCATAGTTTGAGAGTTGAAGCAGAGCTCAGACATGCATAGTTTGAGTGTTGAAGCAGAGCTTAAAGACATGCATAGTTTGAGTGTTGAAGCAAAGCTCAGACATGCATAGTTTGAGTGTTGAAGCAGAGCTTAAAGACATGCATAGTTTGAGAGTTGAAGCAGAGCTCAGACATGCATAGTTTGAGTGTTGAAGCAGAACTTAAAGACATGCATAGTTTGAGTGTTGAAACAGAGCTTAAAGACATGCATAGTTTGAGTGTTGAAGCAGAGCTTAAAGACATGTATAGTTTGAGTGTTGAAGCAGAACTTAAAGACATGCATAGTTTGAGTGTTGAAACAGAGCTTAAAGACATGTATAGTTTGAGTGTTGAAGCAGAACTTAAAGACATGCATAGTTTGAGTGTTGAAGTAGAACTTAAAGACATGCATAGTTTGAGTGTTGAAACAGAGCTTAAAGACATGCATAGTTTGAGTGTTGAAACAGAGCTTAAAGACATGTATAGTTTGAGTGTTGAAGCAGAGCTTAAAGACATGCATAGTTTGAGTGTTGAAGCAGAGCTTAAAGACATGCATAGTTTGAGTGTTGAAACAGAGCTTAAAGACATGCATAGTTTGAGTGTTGAAGCAGAGCTTAAAGACATGCATAGTTTGAGTGTTGAAACAGAACTTAAAGACATGCATAGTTTGAGTGTTGAAGCAGCGCTCAAAGTCACGTATAGAACTGACCAGTTTGAGGTAGAAAGAAAGGCAAAAGATATACTTTAGAGGACATTTTTTGTTTCTCCTTATGTGGCCTTGTGGGCGACAATGAATTATGTTCATTATGTCATATGGTTATTCATTATTATTACAGTGGGAAGAGAATGTCAATATTAAAGCAACGGTAAAACATCTGTAAATGAATCAGCTGATAACAAATAAGACTGAGACTGGTGATATTACATACACTGTTTGTTATGAAATCTGACTAAATTCTCTAGCTATATCACCTGCTAGGTCCTCAATGTAATTATAAAGATTGTAAAAATGTGTGTAGGAATTTTATTTACATTTTGAAAATGAATTGTGAATTATTAAGACGCGACCAGGTAAGAATAGTTTATATTATAAATTTTGTCAGTATTTGTGAAAAGTTTATTCAGAATCCCTTATCTATTAGTCATCCTGTTTTTAACAGTGTTTTCTACTTATATTACAGTGACGTTTACATTTAGCTAATAAATAATAATAACAATAGAACGAGCTCATTTATTCTAAGAATGTCATTGAATAATCAATTCTTTCGAATGCTAAACTCATGTTTGACAATTTTCTACGGTTTACTGGCATTTTCTGTATTTTTCCGTGATCAAGATAATTAAATAGTTATTACAGAATTGCGCATACCTACTAGTAAATTAAGTAATTTCGTTTCTCCTGAATTTTGAACTTATTTATATTAAATATTACTTGAAATTCTTCTTCTTTACAGAGCCTGGCTGACTGGCAGTATGTTTTCATCATTGCTGGCTGCGTCCATCTTGCTGGTGTGATATTTTATGCCATATTTGCCTCTGGAAATTTGCAATCTTGGGGAGAAGTTAGCAAGGAAATTAATATATCAGAATTGAGTACCCGTGAATCCTCTTTTATCAACTTCATTGCATATGATAGCACGTCCATTAACAATGGGTCATTAGAATATCCTGTTCCTAGCAGTGATACTGCAACACAGTTAAGTGATGGACATGACAATACTGACTGCACAAATTGTCCTTCTGTAACTGATGCTAAATTCAATGTTATCACTAATAGCCAACTTAAAATAAATGATAATTTCTCTTCAGATGTTTCTGAAAAGTTGTAATATGAACCATTCTCCTGATATACCACGTCATGCATCGTGCACGTAGCACGCATGATTTAATTTCTCCAGCTATGCCATGTATCATACATCGTACACGTAACATGCATGACTGACTATCTCCAGCTATGCCATGTATCATACATCGTGCACGTTACACGCATGACTGACTATCTCCAGCTATATCATGTATCATACATCGTACACTTTACACGCATGACTGACTATCTCCAGCTATATCATGTATCATACATCGTACACTTTACACGCATGACTGACTATCTCCAGCTATATCATGTATCATACATCGTACACTTTACACGCATGACTGACTATCTCCAGCTATATCATGTATCACCATACAAGTAACACGCATGACTGTCTCCATCTAAACCATGTATCATCATTACAGTAACACGCATGACTGTCTCCATCTATATCATGTATCATCATACAAGTAACACGCATGACTGTCTCCATCTATATCATGTATCATCATACAAGTAACACGCATGACTGTCTCCATCTAAACCTTGTATCATCATACAAGTAACACGCATGATTGTCTCCATGTAAACCATGTATCATCATACAAGTAACACGCATGACTGTCTCCATCTAAACCATGTATCATCATACAAGTAACACGCATGACTGTCTCCATCTATATCATGTATCATCATACAAGTAACATGCATGACTGTCTCCATCTATATCATGTATCATCATACAAGTAACACGCATGACTGACCATCTCCATCTAAACCTTGTATCATCATTACAGTAACACGCATGATTGTCTCCATTAAACCATGTATCATCATACAAGTAACACGCATGACTGTCTCCATCTAAACCATGTATCATCATACAAGTAACACGCATGACTGTCTCCATCTATATCATGTATCATCATACAAGTAACATGCATGACTGTCTCCATCTATATCATGTATCATCATACAAGTAACATGCATGACTGTCTCCATCTATATCATGTATCATCATACAAGTAACATGCATGACTGTCTCCATCTATACCATGTATCATCATACAAGTAACATGCATGACTGTCTCCATCTATATCATGTATCATCATACAAGTAACATGCATGACTGTCTCCATCTATACCATGTATAATCATACAAGTAACATGCATGACTGTCTCCATCTATATCATGTATCATCATACAAGTAACATGCATGACTGTCTCCATCTATACCATGTATAATCATACAAGTAACATGACTGACTGGCTCCATCTATACCATGTATCATCATACAAGTAACACGCAAGACTGACCATCTCCATCTATACCATGTATCATCATACAAGTAACACGCATGACTGTGTCCATCTATACCATGTATCATCATACAAGTAACATGCATGACTGTCTCCATCTATACCATGTATAATCATACAAGTAACATGCATGACTGTCTCCATCTATACCATGTATCATCATACAAGTAACATGCATGACTGTCTCCATCTATACCATGTATCATCATACAAGTAACATGCATGACTGTCTCCATCTATATCATGTATCATCATACAAGTAACATGCATGACTGTGTCCATCTATATCATGTATCATCATACAAGTAACATGCATGACTGTCTCCATCTATACCATGTATCATCATACAAGTAACATGCATGACTGTCTCCATCTATATCATGTATCATCATACAAGTAACATGCATGACTGTGTCCATCTATATCATGTATCATCATACAGATAACATGCATGACTGTCTCCATCTATACCATGTATCATCATACAAGTAACATGCATGACTGACTGTCTCCATCTATACCATGTATCATCATACAAGAATATGCATGACTGTCTCCATCAAACCATGTATCATCATACAAGTAACACGATGACTGTGTCCATCTATACCATGTATCATCTAAAGCGAACATGATGACTGTGCCATTATACCATTATCATCATACAAGTAATAGCATGACTGACTGTCTCCATCTATATCATGTATCATCATACAAGTAACATGCATGACTGTCTCCATCTATACCATGTATCATCATACAAGTAACACGCATGACTGTCTCCATCTATATCATGTATCATCAACAAGTATTCATGCATGACTGTTCCATCTATACCATGTATCATCATACAATGTAACATGCATGACTGTCTCCATCTATATCATGTATCATCATACAAGTAACATGCATGACTGTCTCCATCTATACCATGTATAATCATTCAAAGTAACTATGACTGACTGGCTCCATCTATACCATGTATCATCATACAAGTACACGCATGACTGCCATCTCCATCTATACCATGTATCATCATCAACAGTACACGACATGACTGTGTCCATCTATACCATGTATCATCATACAAGTTAATGCATGATTGTCTCCATCTATACCATGTATCATCATACAAGTAACACGCATGACTGTGTCCATCTATACCATGTATCATCATACAAGTAACATGCATGATTGTCTCCATCTATACCATGTATCATCATACAAGTAACATGCATGACTGTCTCCATCTATACCATGTATCATCATACAAGTAACATGCATGATTGACTGTCTCCATCTACACCATGTATCATCATACAAGTAACATGCATGACTGACTGTCTCCATCTAAACCATGTATCATCATACATGGTATAAAGCGGGCCCATTCACGCGCTCTTTCCACGCCCATTTATTTCCTCAATTTTTAAGCGGTTAATTCAAGGGAAGTAAAAAAAAAATTTAATTACGATCCCAACTACTCGTCAATAAATAAACATATATATATTATTATATACTAAATTGAAGAAAACTGGGCAACCCATTAGAATAACAAGGTTAAAAAGTACTATAAGTAAAACAGTAGAAGTAAAACTAGAAAGACTTCTTATAAGGGAAGCAACTCTATGGCGCAGTGTGCGGCTTAAAGCGTGCAACAGACTTCCGCCGTGGCGCAGTGTGCGGTTTAAAGCGTGGAAAGAGTTAATTTATTGAGGTTATGTGATACTGTAATTTGTTGCTCGTTTCATATGTCAAACTTCAGTAATCTGTAAAAGGTAATTTGTTCAAGGCAGTGAGATTTTATGACGTATTTAATTTGTATTAAATTAATGTATGCAATTATACTATGTTGAGTTTATCATGCCAATACAATTCTAAAACAATTATTGTCTATGTTTTGTGTGTGTTAAAACGTGTATTATTATCATTTATATATTTAAATTATATGTAACAAATGTGTGCATGTACTTATATTGTTACGTAGATGTAAGTTCTTTCCTACGCCAGTGTCTGTTCTTAAATTATAGTTCCAATGAATTCTAATGAATTTATTTATTAGAATATAATTATTCATTAGAAAATATTAAAAGAAGAATTCTTACAAAAATATCTTCACCGTCTTCATAAATTACACCAGGACCCTCGCCGATGCTACGGTGGTCGTGCATTGCAGCTGAGATCTTCCTATGTAATAAAAAGATCGGAGCACACATGGTTACTCACCGAAGTACAATGATGATGGTCCAATCAATCAATCAAATTCTAGTTCCAGTTGTTTCATTTGCTTTACCAGCTTCTTGTCATACCATTTCAAACCTTCTATATTCCACAGTTGTCTGTTACTTTGTACTTTGTGATTAAGTGTTTTGTATATTCCACAGGCATCCATTTCTGAAAGTTTGTGCAGCAGTGTTGTCCAACTTTGAAAATAAATATATTATGACATTGGAGGCACGGACGACGTCAGACAATTGCAATAATAATAATAATAATAATAATAATAATAAATTAATATTAACAAAAACATTAACAAAAACAATAACAGAAGAAAATGTAATCCTAAACGTTTTATTTAAAAACAATTATGTTGGAACATTGTGCTAGCGAACCCAAAAAAATTGAAAAGTTCATATATACTTTTTTTTCTTTACATTCTGATTAGCGTTAAAACCGGTGAAGAAATTTGCATTTTTAAAATATACATTGTTATTACTAATGGCAAACTACTGAACGTATAAGTGGTGCCTAGAAAGTCAACGACTTGTTTACTGTGGTTGATGGCTACGTCCTTTGGGATATGCCACGATTTTCATTCATTACTAAGAAAAGTATTCTTTGCAAGTAAAAAAGCAAATGTGCATACCAACGCATGCTTTAGAGGACACAGATCAGAGGCATCAAGTTACAGTGTTAAATAAGAAAATCACATAAGTAACTTTATTTCCTTCACAAAAGCTCTGTCGCTATTCTAGATTTTTGAAGTATATCAAACTCAGTGGCGGCTCGTGGTCATTTTTGGTGGTGGGGCCAGACAAAAATTTCGGAAAAATCATGGTTTTTAGGCTAGGTTTATATTTTAGTATTTACTATTATTTGTCTATTCCGCAAAGTTATTCCCCCTTTACTATAATGATCTGGCGCCGCAGGCCAAATAACAAACAGGACAACCTTGCGCCAGGATAAGTGAGCTGGCACTGATCAAGACCCTACTCTACCTCCTCGTGGTGACCCTGGAAATAGATAAAAGATCATGTCTGGCTAAGTGGGTAAGGATCGAGAGAGAGCTACTCTGGTATAGGTAATAAAGCAAATGCAGACACGCCTCTTGGGTCCTAAATACTAGTGCATGCACGTATTTTCTGCCGATGTCTAATGAAAAAGTTGCATAAATGCAAAGCAAATGTAAGAAGTAACAATGTACGAGTCGGGTGTAAGCGTATACTCTCCTCCTGAATCAATGGTCAACCATAATTGCCAGCTCTCATTGCAAGAAAGCCGGGCACTCTCCTCCACGCACTATAGGCAATATGGTGAAAACTCATAATTCCTGGGTTCAACAACAACTAAAATATATACCATATAACTAAGGTACAAAAGAGATCCCTACAACCAACCGTTGACCACAGTCCTTCACCATAAAATAGCAAATAATAAAAACAAAAACAACTTTGCTTTTCCTCACTGACAGTTAACCACGTTTTTTACTAAACCACTTATTATTGAAAGTCCTCTTTTTCTTGCCATCTTGTTGCACATATACAAAACTATTTGGCTGATGTGCACCTAGCCATTTAATTTCAAGCTTTTCTTCTATCTTTAACGAAGGAAACGGATTTCGTAATAAATAATCCATTTGATTCATTTTGAATTTCGAGTGAGCCACAACTTCAAAAGTAGGTCACAGCTTCTTGTCAAATGCAAACGAGTGTGCGTTGTAGAAGACATGTGTATATTGAATACGAAACGGACGATTACCGTTAACGATTATAATAATAGTTAGTTACATATTTAAATTAATGCATATCCTTTTCTACTATTTTTGGTAGAATTTGTGATTCAATCGATAATTATACAAAGTACTATTTAATCAAGAGTCGTCGTTTAACTGTTAATTGGTTGATCGCGTTGGAATTTAGATGAATAAAAGGACATAAATTGTTTTGGCAATTATTATTAAAGGTAGCGGTCAAAGGTCAGAGGTCGCAATGTTACATCGTCAGTAGAGAATTTTAAAACGACCCGATAAAACATAGTGCGCTGATATATACGTCAAACATTTTAGAAAGTTAAATTTGAGACCGTATTTAATATTTTTTAAATAATAATGTTTATATATTATTACGATTGTTATATTATTATGATATAATATTTATATTTTAGTGTTAAATATTCAACTTTCAAAGCTAATCAGTGTCAAGTTAACAATAATAATTACGAACAAAATTTTAAAAAAATAATATGTACGCGTTAATTATTTTTGTTTTGGCAGGCCTGTTCTTACTGGCCCCTAATGACCATGGGTGTATACTAATTAGAGGAAAAATATGTTGAATTTTAGTTTTCAGAATGTGTGTGATATTTTAGCGCTATTAATTAACTTTCAAAGCTAATCAGTATCCTGTTGAAAGTAATAATTATAAACAAATAATGTCTGAAATAATAAGTACACGATACTTAATATTTTGGTGGGTCTGGCCCCACTGGCCTTTATTGACGAGCCGCCCTGATCAAACTTCTGTTTCTGTTTGAAAATACAGTAGACATGCTCATGAACCATCAAGGCTTATTTGTTACTACTACTCTTCTGCCACTTTCTCGAGAATGCCTAACTTTTGACCAATCCACCTGGCTTTGGCTAGAATCTCATCCTGCATGAGAGAGAAACACATGGAGAGGATAGCCATACCAAACAAAACATAAATAGATCCAAGAAGAAGCTGCGCTTGAGCTTGGGGATCATCGAAGTCTGTGCCAGGTACTACGTCTCCGAAGCCGATTGTACTGAGTGTGATAAAACAGAAGTAAGCTGACTGGAGCCAGTCCCAACCTTCCCACAGACCAAATAGCACAGCCCCACCGAAGATGTACCCTCCAATAACGATCATTGTTATGGTAAGTGGTACTGTTATTTTTCCTTTTCCAAGATCGTCGTCATCGTCACTGTCGCTGTCGTCGTCTAAGATAACCAGATCGGTTTTCTTGACATCAAGAGGTACAATTCTGACCTGCGTTCATTAAAAGAATTATATTATTATCAGATTCAAGAATGTATCATAAATTATTACCTGATTCGGGAATACAGCATAATTTCTTATCAGATTCTAGAATAGATCATAAATTCAGAAATATATTTAAAAAATTATTACTAGATTCGGGAATAGATCTTAACTTATTGTCAGATTCAGGAATAAATCATAAATTATTATCAGATTTAGGAATAGATTATAAATTCAGAAATAGATAATAATTTATTGACATATTCAGAAATAGATTATAAATTTTTATCAGATTCAGAAATAGATCATAAATGTATCTCAAATTATAAACCCTGTATAAAATGTATATATGAGTTTTGGCTGACAATTAAATTTATATTCTACACTGCGTTAGCAGCATATGAACATTTTCTGCATATGGATTTCTCAACAGCTGTTAGTTAAATGTCTTCATTATGCCTTCACGTACACTCTAACCTTCATATTCGTCTGTATTTAGACACACTCACGCGTGCAGACCTTAACCTTTCTTTTATTCGTCTGTGTTTACACATACATGTAGTTTAACATTCTTATGAGTCAGTATTTACATACACACCTACAACATTCAAATATTCATATTAGTCTGTAAATACGAACACACACACACACACACACATACTTATTCTTCCCCTTTCAACTCTCAACGGAGCACAGGTCTTCAACAAACTTCTTCCAGCTCTTCCTCTCTCCTGCCACCCTTTCTAAATCTATCCATGTTTTACCTATCCTTTTAATATCAGCCTCTCTTCTACAGGTATGTCTAGGACCTTCCCCTACTCCTTTTCCCCTGCGAGTTAGAAAGCAGTGCCTATCTTGTAATGCTTCGGGTCGGTCTTCTCAATGTGTGCCCTATCCATCGCCAGCGTCTCTTCCTTAGCTCTTTCTCCGCTGGTATCTGCTTAGTTCTTTCTCTGAGTTCCTCGTTCGTAATCTTATCATACCATCTCAGTCCCTCTATTCTACGTAACCATCCATTTATGAAGGTCTGTAGTTTTCTGGTGGTTTATTTTGTTGTCCTCCATGTTTCCGAGCCATAGAACAGCACTGACTTCACAGTTACACACACGTAAACACTGGTTCAACCCTTTTTCTACTGTGCTACACTATACATAAGCAAGAAACCAATACTCTCCGTTCTCATACATTCCTTTTACCTTTGATCTACTGAAGCTGGTTTTCGAGGACTTTCTTCCTGAATGTAGTCTTTGCTTGTCATCATTGGAACACGGACTTTCTGTAAGAGAACGGGGAATCAGACAACATAATTCTGAAGCTACAAGTGCATTATGACGATATGAAAGCGATCATCACTTTATTGAGATGTATTTTTAGAGCAATGGAGCGTTTGCTGGAATAGATTGGAGCGCGGGATCCCAATAGGGAGACTCGGGTTCAATCCCCGGTAAGTCAATGAAGTTTTATCTGTTGAGGGCATAAAAAACTCTAACCCTGAACAGTTTAACGGTGACTACACTAGCCATGCGACCATTAAATTTCACAGACCCATGTCCCTCTGTCCTATACCGCAATAAAATAGCGGTCTTACTGTAGGCAATAACGACAGTAAAGAAATTATTTAGATCCTAGTTGTATAGACACCGTTTTATTCTGTTCTTCCGATCTGTTGGAATAGATCATTTATTTAGACTAAGTGAATCTAGCCATAAAGTATCAACCCAAAGGTAAGGCGAGTGTGGTCGGGTGCAGTCAGTGATATAGTTAACACAGTTTTTAAGATATACAATCTTTTTAATATTTCTTAGTTTCTTCTAGAATAATCACAAATAAACCAATGGTTGATATCTTTGGATATGAGCTATGAAGCGAAAGTACTCTGTATTGTTAGTTTACAACGACTCTGCTAGATTTGCACACACCCCACACCCCCCACCCTTCCACAACATAACCAAATAGTGTATGTATAATGCAAAACTGATTGTAATTAGCATCGATTCCTAGAACTGGGTTCTCAGATTTCTATGACACTTTTTTTTTTTTCCCAGAACCATTTCACCTGGATTGAGATAGGTCTTCTAGTTTTTATATTCCACTCTAAATGATTTTATATCTCCCAAATAATTAATCCCACAATTTTTGCAGTTCTCCCCATAAATATTAATTTATTTCCAACAAGTCATATTTATACACAAATATATTAGTATTCCCCAAAAGATAATCCCACAAGTAATTTTATTCCCATACTGTATTTTGGTTGCCCAACATTTATCTACTCCCAAATGATTTATTCACACAAATATGAGTTTATCATGTCCCCCTTATTATTTATTCACCTCATAATATATTTATATCCCCAGAAGTTATTAATCCCGCCGACATAGTGAAGATCCACAAATATAAACCCTCCAATAATATAAGTTCCACAAATATTATTTATATTCAAAATATTATTAAATTCCAAAAATATTTAGAATCTTCTTCAAGATTTATTTATTTTCCACATTTATTTATATTCCACAAATATTATTTATATTCCAGAAATTATTATTTATATTCCCACAAATATTATTTATATCCCCACAAATATTATTTATATTCCCAACAAATATTATTTATATTCCCCCAAATATTATTTATATTCCCCACAAATATTATTTATATTCCCCACAAATATTATTTATATTCCCCACAAATATTATTTATATTCCCCACAAATATTATTTATATTCCCCACAAATATTTCAGATTAAAAATTTTCGACGCTAGTTTACTTATTGTCTTTTTTATATTACACATCTGGGGGTCAAAGTTGACTTGCAATTAAGAAATTTCAGCAAATATATTCTGCTCCAAATGTATTTCCATTTATGGTGTCTTAAGTAATTCTCGAGGACTTATGTAATAAGCCCAGCTTTTTAACACACAGTTACTAGTAGTTTCTAGGAATTATCTGATCAAATTTCTTTCTTATTGCAAATTGTGTACATACGCCTGTTACTAAAAAATTTCAAACAACTTACTAGACCAATGTTGGTTTAGACAGCTGATTCAACAGCCAGTTGGTTAATGATAGTAAACGACTTTGATTTCATAAACTTTTTAAATAATTTAAAATTATTTTCAAAAGTGTAAAATTTCATTTGATCAAATTTCATTAAATTTAAAAATAAAAGCTATTTTATGTGGTTTCGAGATTATTTTACTTCACAAAATGTATTATTAATATATATACCATAATTGCTAGTCGTCTCATTTTTCAGATATTGTTTAGTTGACCTTCACATACAATTGACGAGAAATTGAAAACAAATTTCCATATTTTACTTATAGTTCCATAAGACACCTGATTGAAGATACATAATTAATATCTGGGTTAGAATTGTATCAAATCAAACAGCTTTCAGTGCCTTTGCAGGTGGATTTACAGCCAGACAATTTTTCTGAAGTGTCCTTGATTTTAAGCTTGAAACAGAATGGGTACATCACCTGAATCTTAAATTGTGAACAAACTAGTAGCTGTCTGCAACTCTCACTTCTTATGGTGCACTGCAAATGGCACACCTTTGAAATCCCTTTGAAACTGTGCACCTTAGGATGTCTGCAAGATGTCCATTTCGTATGAAGTCTGACACAGCATATTGAGGCACACTTAATCTTATGTGAAAGTAAGACATGTTGAAAAGATGATCCATATCAATATGATAACCCGATTATGCAATGACACCCTTTAAATATTTTACTTGTGGGACACTTCCTGCAAAGGGCTGTCACTTCTGTATCAAACAAAATGGGACACACCTCTGTAATCCTTGAAATTTTTTGGCCACCAGAATTCCTGCGCTTATTTGATTTTACTGAGACAAATGGATTACCCATTCTAATCTTTTGAATTTTAATATGACACCTAGTAGCATGTCCTCAAGACATGATCACTTCTGTATGCTAAAGCAAAAACAATGTAAATTTTAAAGAAAATATTTTACATTCCTGAAGTGTCCACTTTTCATTCGAGTCAAAATGGGGACACCTTTGAAATCTTAACATTTGGAACAGCAGTGTCCTATGGATGTCCACTTCTGTATATAAAGCAAATCACATTTTGATAAATCTTTGAGTGTGGAGGAAGACATAGAGCATGTCTGAAGATGTCAACTCTGTTAGCTGAGAAGAAAATGAGGGACACACTTAAATTTTGAATTTGGCAAGACACAGAGCATTCCTAGACTGTTCCACTTTGAAGCTAGAAGCAAATGCATTTAATTTCTAAATTGTAACAGACACCAACATGTGCAAACTGCACTTCTTATTAGCTGAGAAGCAAAAATTGGGGAACACAGCTTTGAATCTTTGAGATTTTTTGGCATATACTCAGAGTTGCACTTCCTGAAGACTGTGCCATCTCCTGTTAGCAAAGCAAATGGGACACACTTTGAAACTTGAAATTCGAACAGAACTCAGGAATGTCCAGTCACAGACGCCACTTTGTCATGAGCTATGTTATATTCACATTTGAAATCTTTCAAGAATTTAACAGAACAGCATGTCCTCAAGACTGTCACTTCTTATAGTGTAAACAAAATGGACACACCTTTGAAATCTTTGAAAATGTGAACAGACACAGAGCATGTGCAAGATGTCCACTTTGTATGAGCTTAAAGAATAATTGGATACACTTGATATCTTTGGATAATTTTGGACAGACACCAGGCATGTCCTGAAGCTGTCCGACTTCTGATGAGCTGAGAAGATTTGAGACACACCTTTGCAATTTGATGTGGAACAGACACAGAGCATGTCCTGCAAGACTGTCCACTTCTATATGAGCTTAGAAAGCAAAATGGGGACACACTTTGAAATCTTTGAAATGTGGACAGACACCAGAGCATGTCCTGCAAGACTGTCCACTTCTGTATGAGCTGAGAAGCAAAATGGGGACACACCTTTGAAATTTTTGAAATTGTGGCACAGACACCAGAGCATGTCCTGCAAGACTGTCCACTTCTGTATGAGCTGAGAAGCAAAATGGGGACACACCTTTGAAATCTTTGAAATTTGGCACAGACACCAGAGCATTCCTGCAAGACTGTCCACTTCTGTATGAGCTGAGAAGCAAAATGGGGACACACCTTTGAAATCTTTGAAATTTGGACAGACACCAGAGCATGTCCCTGCAAGACTGTCCACTTCTGTATGAGCTGAGAGCAAAATGGGGACACACCTTTGAAATCTTTGAAATTTGGAACAGACACAGAGCATGCCTGCAAGACTGTCCACTTCTGTATGAGCTGAGAAGCAAAATGGGGACACACCTTGGAAATCTTTGAAATTGTGGCACATCCTATACAGGACATCGCACCATCCCCAGTAAACGAGTCATTGATTTTCTAGGCACCACTTATACATTCAGTAGTTTGCCATTGCTTTCTAAACGATTGGGTCTATTTTTACTTTTCGTAAAAATCCACGCTGACAAAATTTCTTACAAATTACCTGCCGCAGAATTTGAACCAGGTACGCTTGGGTTGGGATCGAGCTCATTACCGCTAAAACATACCTAGTCAACGTAAAAACTAAACTTTAGGAAAACCTGACAGACCTGAAGCTGACTGCCCAGTTTGTGGTCCACAATAAACTAAGTGCATAACCATAGATCGATGAAGAAGAAGAAGTATACTGTATCAAAAGAAATTAATACACTGCAAGATATCGAGTAAAACCACATTCTACACTAATTCTTTATAAAGTTAATCAAATTTAGTGTTTAATATGTACAATACTAACAATTATTCAGATTAGATCAAATGTAACACATAGACAAAGATATTGAGTGCAGATGGTCATAGACAGACATATCTGGCCAGCGTCAGTGAGGGTTGGCTTAAATGAGAGAAGAGAAACGCCATCTCTTATCGAGACAAACGAGAATGCAGATGGCAGAGATATATCTTCTACATTAGCTCCAGTCACTGAATTTACCTGCAGGAACTGTTGCATCTATCTATCTCTAACGATCTATCTATTTATCATCTATATCTTATCTATTCTATTATATATATATATATATATATATATATATATATATATATATAATAACGAGAAAGTGCACTAAAAATATCACCTTTTGATCCAAGTGTTTAATTTGAACACAAACTACTGTTAACTCCTTCGTCTTTCTAAGCCAACATACTGGCTCGTGGAACTTGTTAAGATGACGCAAAAACGGTATACTGTCTAATTCGGTATACATTGCAATATAAATGCATCCGATGGTAAAAATAATTACGGATTGAAAAGGGTTAAATAAATACCAGCCTACTCCCATCCCTCACAATTCAGTTTGTTTTCATTTACTTTGATCATCATCGTCATGAGGTGCCGTGCCGGCTGGCAATGCGATCATGGATCTCCACAAATCCATGTCTCTTGTGTTTGCTATCATCTCTGATGTTGACGCTCTTCCATGCAAAAAGTAAGACAATCTAAAATTTTCTCTCTCTGTCTTCCTCTGTCTCGTCTACCCTCGATTTTACCAGTTGTTACAATGTGTTCTAAACTTCCTCCTCATCACATGTCACAAAAATGATGATTGTCTCTTTCTTATATTGATGATAAACTTTATCTGTGTCTTGACCTCATTCAATACCTCAACATTAGCAGTTAGCATCAGGGATTCTCATCATTCTTCTGTAAAACCACATCTATGTGACCTCAGAGACTTACTTTGATAACATAAGGAAATTAGGAGTCGGTTATAAACATATTGTTCTATGTCACTGATTACCTTATCCTGGTTTTTCTTCTTACGCCTACAACATCCACAGCAACATATCTTGGCGTAGATGAAGCGGAAGATATCAGCCAATACTTCACCAATATTCGCTAGACACAACAACATGAGAGGAATGCCAAGTACAGCGTATGCGATACAAACAAGTCGACCCCAAACAGTCTTAGGGGCAATGTGACCATATCCTGAGGAAGACATAAATAATAACAATAATTCCTCTCGTACCGTTATTCGTTACATAAGTCATGCACGCAATTTCTCCATACCGCTCTATCCTGGGCAACTCGCTCAATCTCTTTCATAGAACTGAGACCAATATTTATTGCCTTTCTCAGCAAAGTTCGTTTCATGGTCTCCTTTGGTCTCTCTTTCTTGAATCTTTTTATCCCTTTCAATGACTGCTTGATATTCTTTGATTAGACAAAATACCGTTTCAAAAATGAAAAGGTAAATTTACGGATTCTCGAAAGGAGTTAATTCTTATTTTTGTTTATTTGCCTACTACTCTCTGATATAATCAAAACAAGGTTCGTCTTTAGGTTGAAAGAGTATGCATCGGCTTAAAGAGCCTTTAATCCCTGACATAATACACAAACAAACAAGTCCAGTTTCTGCTTTAATCTGATCAAAAGCAATATAACTTTAAATTATTCTTTAATTCTCTCTCTCGCGATCACCGCCCAGACAGATGTACCAGATTTCCCATAAATTCTATTCATGTGAAAATCTGATTCATGCAACCTTAGCATTGGTGTGTTTTACGTCACGTCTTCAGCCCCATTTGGAGCTCTGGTGCTTATCGTTCGGCGATGTGTCCGGTTTCAGCCAGTGATCCTCGGTTCGCTCTCCGTTTTGTAGCCATCAGCCATAGCCGTTCAGTTTTTTACGTGTGGGGTAGCTAGCACCACCCCCAACTCCTTAGTCGCCTCTTACGACATGTGTGACAGGTAACATTGGTTCTATTCTTTACACCCCAATTTGGGCCCCGGTAACCACTGAGCGTTTCTTTAATTTAATTATCAAATGTCAGGTGACCACAGCTGCGTCCCTATTAAATTATGGAGAATTGTTATCTGTATATGGAAACGTGACACGCCGAGTGCTTACCAGGGCCCAAATTTGGGGTGTAAAGAATAGAACCACTGTTACCTGCCACGCATGTCGTAAGAGGCGACTAAGGAGGTTTGGCTGAAATCGGATGCATGTGTCCTAAGCGTGTAGAAGTCTATGCGTTTAGGGCCTACCAAACCAATGTGCAACGTATACACGTTCTTGGCAAAGATCAAACATATCACAAAGAGTGATTAAAATTGGTCGTAAAGAACAAACGCAAAGAAGAAGAAGAAGAAGAAACGTGACAAACTTCCACAGCATCATCATTACTCTTGGAATGGGGGCAGAGATTATGCCAATAGAAACAGTCCAAGAAATTAAATATCTAATAGAAGCTAGCATAGAGGATGTCGATGGTTTTGTTTATACAGATAAACGTTGTGTATCATGGAGAAGAAATATAGACCACGATTTTCTAGCTAGTGAGTACGCTAGGGTTTTGTCGAATGGAAGGAAAACTGATTGATTGATTGATTAAATGATTTATAAGATCATCATTTGCACTTCGGTGAATAACAAACAGTATGTGCTCTAAATGTGAGCGTCTGTAGCTCAAGCAGTAGAGCTCGATCACAAACCTAAGCGTACCTGGTCCAAACCAGAGCCAACTATAAACTTATGGGCCTTCGGACTCAGTTAGGAACTATGGGAAATCAGACCACAACTACACCACGTGACCTAGCATTCCAGTATTGTTGTATATAGACGAATTCATTTTAAAATCAACACAAATGCTAAAGCGGGTAACGTTAACAATAAGGAATATCAATATTATGAATATTTTCACCAATAAATAACTACAGATTCATAATTCAGTGAAATTGCAAAAACGCTTGCAGTGTTCTATCAACCATATATAGATTCCAGCCCCTCTCTGATCTAGGTCAGGTGTTTCCCGGTCAGTGTCTGGCCTAGTTATCTAGAGTTGACTGTGTTCAAACCCCACGGTGGGCAAGTTTGGAAGCAAATTCGTTTCCGTGGAATTTTACAAAAGGTAAAAATAGACCTCACCGTTCAGAAAGCAATGGCAAACTACTGAACGTATAAGTGGTGCCTAGAAAATCAACGATTCGTTTACTGTGGTTAATGACTACGTCCTGTAAAGGATATGCCACGATTTTCATTTCATGTATCTGAGCTCTTTCAAACTCGAAGCAATGCGAGGTCTGCGGTGTTTATTTTAAGGGCGGTAAATATTATCATAATTTTTCGAATCGAGCTTGTAAATATCAACCATTTTTTCATGTATTTCACTTGAGTACTATTGATGTTTTGGGGGTCTCTGTTGCTAAGTGGATAAATCATTGTCTTATGTTCTGAAGGTCACTCGTTCGAACCCAGACCACATCGTTCTGCTCACGAATGTATTTTTTCCAGAGATAGTAAAATTATTTCCGGAGCTACGGGGTAATGTTTTGTGCAATATTTCTAAACAGTTGTCGTTCCATTTCTTCGGAGTGGGACAGGGCCATATGGAGAAACCCGGTGCAATGAAGTGAATTCTCCGTCTTTAGCCCTCCTTTCGCAAGTCTTGACCTCGACTTTAGACTATTGATGTTGCTCTACTCCTGAATGTTTGTTATTGATAACCTATACTAACCAAGGTAGAATCGTGGATATGTGCTTTCATTTTAACGTAGAACAAATAAATGCAGTTATATTTACTATCTCGAACTAATATCTCTTTTGTCGTGCACTACTCCTTTGTCTTAGCAAGAAAATCGCTGATCAATCGATGTTAAAGTTTATCGATCACCTTGACGACAGGACATCGCTTGGCCATTAATCTATAACCAATAATGAGTCAACACAAGTCTTTCTGTTGTTCCTACTTATTTCTTCAGATATCCCCTTTTTTTCTTTTATTTCATCCCATTCTTATCGACCAAGCAATTTGTTCAAAATGTATCTTTCTTGAAGTCGATAAGTTTTTCTTGTAGACCGCTTGACAACCGATGTAAACAAAATGCTTATTTGAAAACACCTTAGTTAAATTACTTCCAAGAGTAGAACTTAACAGAACTGATGTTTTACATTGGAGACAAATTCAAAGACTGTGTTTACATTGAACAAATTCTAACAGAACTGTGTTTACATTGGAGAAAAAAAGAATGTTTCTAATAACAGAAAAAAAAATTAACTATCGTTATTTTTAAAACAAGACAATAAAATGGATCTAACTTTATTTGTAGTACACTGAAATATGTTATAAAACACGAGGTAGATAAAAAACAGAAAAACATCACAGATGAATTGATTGTGCTCTGTGGTTTAACTAAGTTTCAATCAGAAAGGCAACACATGCACACACCAAAAATGCTTCTCGGCAGTAATGTCAGTAAAAGACATAAGTAATTGAAGAGCCCTTTTTCATACAATTATGTATACTGGGGAATACGATGTTAAACTTGTATTTGTATTGACCTTCGGCACACGATTGCTGATGTGGTCAATATAAGGCCGGTCGCCTTTACTTCTCAGTGCTTTTCAAATATAAGGAACATGACAGAGCACCTTTACTTCTCAGTGCTTTTCAAATATAAGGCCGGTCGCCTTTACTTCTCAGTGCTTTTCAAATATAAGGCCGGGCACCTTCACTTCTCAGTGTTTCTCAAATATAAGGCCGGTCGCCTTTACTTCCCAGTGTTTTCATGTAACCAGTTCAAGCTAAGTCGACATGATAACCGTTACGGTTAGAAAAAAATTTCACTTTCACTGTGAATTGAACCCAGATCATGCACTTAAAGACGAGTTCACTAACCACTACACTACTGACACCTTCTAGTGATGTCAGTAGGAAAGTCAAATATGTGAGGAAGTATGTGTAAAAAAAGAGATTGATTAAAATATTTCATATTATTCGTTAAACAATCATATATGTGAGATGCATACACGAAACATATAGATAAATAGTGCATACAATACAATGATTGGTAGACGTATTAGTGGAACTCGTAAATATAAAAGAAATTATTTGCATAACATCAATATCTACTACAATCAACAATACTGAAAGCTCAAGAAGAAATTTGCTGGAAACATAAGCTTTGTAAAGTTTCAATTCCGTATTAAATTACAGGTGAGACGGTAAAAACTTTGATCTGAATGTGGCCACAATTATGTAGACAACATTGACAACTCACAGCACATTCAAACACACACGTCAGAATCAATGTTTAAAACAAAGACAAACAAAAGAAGTTGTAAGATGATGAATTAGACCAGCATTATGTAAACATATGACTTACGTTCGTATCAGAATACAAGTAGAGAAAAAACTCGTTCTCCTGCCATGTCGTATATTGGAAAATAACGAATAAATTTCGAACGATCGTCAACTGATGTCTGTGCAGAATAGAGAGACTGAGATAATATGATAGAGTCTTAAACAAGAAACTTATGGAGAGAACAAGACAGATCTCAGTGAACCAAAAGTGATAGAATAGACGTTGGTGCTAGGTAGGACACACCCTGAGAAAACCCAGGAGAAATATAACAAAATGGGTCCTTCCCTGAAACTTGCAGAGAAAGCAAATGAGGGGGAGATAAAAAAAATATACGGAGAAGCGATTTGGAGACAGAGATTAACAACACATGGAAAATATAGAAGATTTGGCATGGGTCGGCTGATGACCTATGCGAAACATGGGTCAAAGGGCACAAGAAAGAGAGAGAGAGAATTAATACGCCTCACATCATCTGTGTGTTCTAAATGTTTGCTGGTTGTTTTCAAGAATGGACATTATATTTTGACTACAATGGTATTCTCATGATTTTTATTAAGTTATGAACCGAATGGAAAAACCAATCGATTTAATCAATTCGGTTTGTGGTCATGAATCATGACAACGTCAATCAGGCGATGTCAACACATCCTGGAACTGTCAACTGCAACTACTGACTGGAATATTATTATGAATAAAATGTGGTGTATTTGAAAGTCATGTTTAACTCGTACTATTAAGAAACATACTATTGCATGCCACAATATTTTCTTGCAGACTATAGTCATAACCCGATAGTACGGTGCGCCTGTATTCAAACATAACGCACGTCCTTGTTGAACAAGAGAATGCAGAGCAAATTCATGGTTGGAACACATAAAGAATCATGACTCACAGTTGAAAACGATAGAGTAAGATTGAAGGTAAGCAAGCAAAAGAAAGATATATATACATATTTATTTGGCAGAAAGCACTACCAGGACAAATGATAATAATTGTTGAATATTCTTTGCAATCGATCTTCACTGGTGAAGATTTCAGCTAACAAATAAAATCAGTCACCCAACATGGAGAGCCGAGATAGCGAAGTGGTTAGTGCATTCATTTCTTAGTCGCGTGGTCCGGGTTGAATTCCACTGCGGAAGTGGAATTTTTGTTGTTGATAGTAACAGCTTTCATGCGTCGATCCAGCCTCAATTTGGTAACAGAAAAGCACTAGCAAGTAAAGACAAAAGACGTGATGTTGACCACACCCTCCATCGTGTGCCGACGATCAATGACAAATACGAGATTAACACCATATTATTCAATACCTCGGTGTAGGAAAAAGGGTTCTTTTATTTTTTCTAATTTTATACAACACCAACACAAGAAAGGAGAGAGTAGAAGAAGAACAGTGTATTGGTAGTCAAATTAACAGCTAAACTTGGCAACTAAAGATCTTGGATGACTATGGGTTTTTTCTTATGATGCTATATTGAGTTAAGAAACAAGAATGAGATTCTCAAAACTCAGATATTTCTATGTTCCATATTATTTTAGAACAACCGTCTGTACCGTAGATCTTTACTATTTTATACAATCCGGTGAGGTTGATTAATATAACCTGAAGAAGAAATATTAAACCATCAAATTTCTTGGAAAAAAATATGTTATGCTGTCAGGATATTCCTAAAGCTGCTTGCAAAAAATCTGAGATCCAGGTAGTTTTCGAAATAAATTTCAAAGTGCTCAGAATTAATGGACAGACTATAGCGTAAGGCGTACTTGCATGTTAGTGTAAATCGTACAGAACAACACTCACCTATCGTAGTTATCACTGTAACAGAGAACATTAAAGCGCCAGCCCAAGACCATTTATATTCTGGGCCGTTAGGTTGTCCGTACAAATTGCAGGAACGTCCATCATAACCAATAGCAAGAGTATTGTTTCGAAAAGTTTCCAGAACACTCCGCAGCTGAATTATCATAAATTCCCTAGCAATAAAATACATAAAACAGAATACATGTCGAAGTACAGGGTGTTCAACTTAAAAGCAGCCCATGAATAAAGCTAATCTGGCATATATGTATGGAAATGAGAAGGTTCAGTTATGACGTAGTATAGGTCAAGGTTGTGTGATGGTGTGTAATTGTCACAGCCTGGCTCTAGCACAGGCCAGACAACTGGCCGGGTATTCCCTGACCTAGATAAGAAAAGGATCTGGAAATTACAGATGTTTGATAGAACACTGCACGCTTTTGCAATTTTACTCAATTCGGTGAGTCTATGGTTATTTGTTGGTGAAACATATTCATTATATTGATATTCCTTATTGTTAAACTTAACTTGTTGGATAATATGACTTCGAGTTAGCATTTTGTGTTGATTTTAAAATGAATTCGTCTATATACACCAATACTGGAATGCGAGGTCACGTGGTGTAGTTGGGGTCTGATTTCCCACAATTCTTACCTGAGCCCGAAGGCCCAGTAGTTTATAGTTGGCTCTGGTAATTGTAGTGCGGGAAGGGGCGATGAACAAATGTGATGTAGGACAATCTAGTCATAACCGGTTTAAATAGTAAATAGACGGAGATGCAATGCGTACCTGGCAAATTTCTATTTATCACTGGGGCTGCTTTTAAGTTGAACACCCTGTATCTAGCAAATACGAGTGATATTTTTAATAAATATCATGTCATTGCATATTACATTCAAGATATCTAGTACCGTGGCCTCTAGTAACAGAATACCATTAGGCTCAATCGGAAAATCGGGGATTTCAGTTGATGTGGTCTGACTTTTATATATATTTCATAGAACACTGCAAGCTTAATTGAATTTTATACAATTCTATGAGTCCATTGTAATTATTTGATGAAAAGCGTTAATCTACTATATATATAAAAATGGATGTTTGTCTGTTTGTTTGTGACCTATAGACTCGGAAACTACTGAACAGATTTAGATGAAATCTACAGGATATGTTTGTTTTGATGTCGGGATGCTACCTGTTATAGTTTGAAATAGGTAGCGCTGAAACTTTTCGAAAAATCTAAAAAATCGAAAACATGTTAATTTCATTGAGAGTTTCTAAGTTTGTTTACAATTTGCTATGAACGTTTCCGGAAGTCTACGGTATACACATTAGTATATACACAAGATTCGATGACGTATGTTTTAAAACTATGGAAACCTCGATCTCTTTCATAGCATAAAATAATCATTTCATGGCAATTTTACAAACAAGCTGAAGTTAAACACGCAATCCAGGTTTGTTTCTTCATAGGATTTCTATTCATTTCGAATCACAATAAGAGAAATATCAACTGGGACGCGACATTAGTAGCAATAAAGCAGTATGTCAACTGGGACGCGACATTAGTAGCAATGAGGAGTATGTCAACTGGGACGCGACATTAGTAGCAATGAAGCAGTATATCAACTGGGACGCGACATTAGTAGCAATGAAGCAGTATATCAACTGGGACGCGACATTAGTAGCAACGAAGCAGTATGTCAACTGGGACGCGACATTAGTAGCAAGGAAACAGTATATCAACTGGGACGCGACATAAGTAGCAATGAAGCAGTATATCAACTGGGACGCGACATTAGTAGCAATGAAGCAGTATGTCAACTGGGACGCGACATTAGTAGAAATGAAGCAGTATATCAACTGGGATGCGACATTGCAATAGCAGTAGCAATGAAGCAGTATATCAACTGGGACGCGACATTAGTAGCAATGAAGCAGTATATCAACTGGGACGCGACATTAGTAGCAATGAAGCAGTATATCAACTGGGACGCGACATTAGTAGCAATGAAGCAGTATATCAACTGGGACGCGACATTAGTAGCAATGAAGCAGTATATCAACTGGGACGCGACATTAGTAGCAATGAAGCAGTATGTCAACTGGGACGACATTAGTAGAAATGAAGCAGTAATATCAATTCTTTGTTGAGGCGTAACAACGGGACGCGTACAGTAGTAATAACAGTATATCAATCGTTGAATTAATTAAACAATAGAAATTTTCAATCAATTAGTAGCAATGAAGCAGTATATCAACTGGGACGCGACATTAGTAGAAATGAAGCAGTATATCAACTGGAATGCGACATTAGTAGAAATGAAGCAGGTATATCGATTGGGACGTAATTCAATTTTTGTTGGAGGCGTAGCAACGCGCGCAGGGTACAGCTAGTAATACATATATTCATTATCGTTAAATTTAATTTAACAATCAATCAATCAATTAAATGTAATTTGTGACATAAAATAACCTTGTTTCGTGTGTTATGTTGTTTTTAAAAAGAATTCATCTTTATCTAACATTACTGGAATGTAAGGGTTAAGGCGGGAGATCCACCCAGAACAACGGTTGTATTTTTTTTAAATTCACAGAAAAAAAACTAACAAAGATATCGTCACACAATTTGGCCACCTGTTGCAAAAGGCATTGTTTTCGATGATAAACAACGTTTAGTGTGTGTACTCCAATTTGTTTATTTTTTTAAATAATTAATTTTCTTTAAAATATATTGTAAAAAACCCCCATTCATCGTGCAGTGGATTTCACAAATATAAGAAGTGCAATGAATGCCAAACTGGCATATAATGTACATATCACCCATAGTTATAGCGTGAACCTCCACTTTTGTCTAAACTGTATATAAGCAGAGATATTGCTTTTCTAATTTCAAATAGTTTTTTTTTATTTGGAAGGATTACATTGCAAAAACCATATCTACAAAACCAATTGAGTTAGACATTTTTGGAGGTTCACGCTATAATTATGGGTGATAATTACATCATTTGCCAGTTTGGTATTCTTTGCACTTCTTATATTTTTGAAATCCACTGCACGATGAAGTGGGGTTTTTTTACAATATATTTTCCCGAAAATTAATTATTTTTAAAATAGCTAATTACAGTGCACACACTAAACAGCGTTTATCATCAAAAACAATGCATAATGCAACATGTGGTCAACTTGTATGAGAATATGTTTGCTAGTTTATTTTCTGTGAATTTAAAAAAAAAGACAACCCTAATTCTGCGTGGGTCTCCCGCCGAATTTACTTTTGAACTGAACAGCATTATGCTTACAGGGGCTGCGTCTAAGAGCTACGAATTATAAGTTGAACGACAACCGACAGTGCTACAAATATCCAACACTAACGCGTGGTAGCGAAGCATGGACAACAAATTAACTGCAAAATCTGCAATCACAAAGATGTCCTTTTACAGAAGAATTCTGAATATCCCATGAAAATACTACTGTTGATGTGCAGAAAAAGTCCACACTTGTCAAGGCGACCTCTAAAGACTAATGACACACTAAATCACTTGTAAGACAACAGTAGCAGTATAATAATATTGACAATGAAAATCGTGGCATATCCTTTTACAGAACTTCGTCATAAATCACAGTAAACGAAACGTCAATTTTCTAGGCACCACTTATACATTCAGTAGTTTGCCATTGCTTTCTGAGTGAACAGTAATATTAGGATTATAATATTCAGAAAAATTCTTGCTTATGAAGCAGACAAAATAGTTGATAGTATATATATATTCGTAGGAAAACATATCACTGTAGCTGTTGTTGCATTCAAATTACAACAAGTACCTCTCAAATCGGAAAAATGTCGGTGTAGAAATCTTGGTTGCAGCAGTTGTAATAAAAGTAATTATAATTCAGGTAGTCGTAATGTTATTGAAGGTAACAGTAGGGATAGTAGAAGTAGGAGACAACTTAGTACCGTAAAATGCCCAGACGAAAACGTACGTGTCTAGCGAAGAGATGCAAATATAAAACGCTGTAAAATGTAATATATACTTCGCTGTAAATGCAAATATTTAACTTCGCTCTAAAATGCAAATATGTTAACCTCACAGTTTGTTTTTTTTTTTTTTTCGTCCGCTTTCAACTCAGACGAAGTCTCTGAAACTGAATTTTGCGTGAAAATCTGTTTTTCCAATTTCTTACAAATGGCAGCAGCGTGCACATTGTAAATTACTTTACACTGGCAGCCGTGTGCTCAATGTACTCGTAATTAGTATTCCTCGCCATAGGCAGATTTTCCGACCAGAGTCTACGTTATCGTCTGGTAAGACCAGGGACTCGAACAAATGCCGGACAGTAGGTTCGAGCCCGAGCTATGAGGCGTCTCACAGCTAGCAGGCCGAGCTACTATCAACTACTCTAGGCAGTCCCCTAACCTCACAGTAAAATGTATATATGTTAATTTTACTGTAAAATATAAATATGTTTAACTTCGTTGTATAATGCAAATACGTTAGCTTCGCTGTAAAATGTAAATATGTTAATATCACTGTAAAATGTAAATATGTTAATCTCACTGTAAAATGTAAATATGTTAATCTCACTGTAAAATGTAAATATGTTAATCTCACTGTAAAATGTAAATATGTTAATCTCACTGTAAATGTAAATATTTAACTGCTGTAAAATGCTAAACAGTATAATATTCGAGCAGAGCAAACGAAACAAAATAAGTATAAAACTTGTCCTATATTGATCACACATGTGTTTTTAATCGCTGTTTTTGCCACTTTATTTCTTGTTTTTATCATTTTTTTAAGTGTTCTTTCTTACCTTCTTTTAAACGCTAGTTTGGCTCTTAATATTCCTAAATATTGCAATGGGCTGCCATTCACTCGATTCTGCACTTATAAGGCTAACTTGTTTTTCTTCCGTTATATATATACATAAATATATATATCTGTTTGTGTGTGTGTATATATATACATGTATGTACATGTATGTATCGTTTATTCAGCATCTCTTCTTTCTCTTTCCTTCTCTCACTCATCGATCAATTCATCCACATCACATTTAAGTTGTGATAATACAGGTAATATGAACATTCAAGACCCACCTGTTAAAATCAGTTGTAATAGCACCCCCGTAATCATTGAAAATCTTTAAAGTTGAATTAATAGTTTTGTTCTCCATAGGCCTGTACTCATCTCGTGACTCATAACAAATCTGTTCCTCGTTGTTCTTCTCCAGGTGCTCGAAGATGAACCCTCCAGCCACGCAGTAAAGAATCACCATAGCACATAAACCCACGTGAGAGAAAAGAAATTTCATAACAACCTTGCAACAGTTATCTTTAGGATGATGGGAAGCCATGTCTGTATCTCGGTGTTAGTGTAATATTTAGTAGCTTCGATAAAGTCGTCTCCAATTTGTTCCCAAGTAAATCTGTTTAGCTAAAGCAATGGATATCACAACTGTACATCAATAAAATCATACAAGTTATCAACAATTGATACAATACTTTGTCTCATAAATTCTTAACAAATAACACATAAAAGAGTATCTTGATTTTTATCAAATGTTCATGTTTCACACCCTTACGTTGCCATTGGGAATATGTTTGCTCTTAGTATTCTGATCTTTGTTTTCCTTTCAGTTTAATTTCCTACTTTTTTCTATTTTTTTTTTTTTTGGTTAGGCAATGTTTGTACTTGTTTTAATTTCCTTCATCACATTCCATCTTCATTTTGATGAAAAATACAAATTTACATGCAAATATACATGTCCTAAACGTGTAGAAGTCTATGCGTTTAGGGGCCTACTAAACCAATGTGCAACGTATACACGTTCATGGCAAAGATCAAACATATCACAAAGAGTGATTAAAATTGGTCGAAAAAGAACGAACGCAAAGAAGAAGAAGAAGAAGACATGCAAATATAAAACAGGCATTGAACTATGATATTAGCAAAACTGAAAAACTCTGAAGGAAATAAAAACTAAGTGTACTCGATGATAGAAATAAATAATAGTCAAATACAAGATATCAACAGCCTTTTTTACCTGAGAAATAAAACATATAAATTTACTTTAAATGAAGCAATGTACGATATCTTCTGTTCTTTTCTCCAGCAACTTTGAAGAAAGCGTTAATCAATGATGTAGGATAAATTAAACAAGTACTTTAACAAGCATCATTAACTTTTCTCTGTTTAGTTTTTACAAAACTATTGAATAGTATAATAACTCTTTACCAGAAGGAAGTTCTAGCACTACTAGTTTCTGGTCTACAGAAAAGTATTAGTCCATCCAATCACAAGACATGACTCGAATGAACGATGGCATCGCTTGTACTATACATGTGCTGTTGTTAAGGAAAATGTCTCTGATATTCAAGCGATACCGACGTCGTTGATCTCATCAATAAATCGAATTATTGGATATTTTACGTTGTGTTTTATTCGATTCTTGTGTCTTGGCGCGTGTCTGCAATATTTGCTTTCAAACAATTGTAGACTTTATGAAATGTCGTTTTAGTTTTAGAGACAAACAATTCATATTCACAAAGCTGGCCAGCAATGATTGTCCAAGGTTAAAATTCTGCAACAAGCCGAGGGTATTAATGCCAGTTAGTTAAAATAGTTTAAGGCGATGTACGAAAATCTATAAATCTGAGGTGGTCAGACCGGATCAGATCAAATCTAGAGAATACTGTCGGGGAGGCTAAGGTAATACTGAGTAAATGGGCTATTGAACAAAGACAGTTATACACAGTATGACATAAATAATAACAAATTAATGATTAAATATGGAAATAAACAGCAGTCGACGTTTCGGTCATATATCTTTATCAAGATAACAAACATATACAGAGTACTTAATAAACTAAAATATAATTCTAACTAAGGATTTCAAGAAATTAAGGACAGACGGCACCCCTTAACAGAAATATTGATCATTGAGGTTGTGTTAATGATTCTAAATGATCAACTTGATGTTAAAACTCGGGAAAAAAATTTCAAAAATCCAAGCATGTATATTCTATGAAAAATATTTAATATAGAGGGTTTTAAGGGAAAAATGCCCAAAAAGTAACCTTGCAAAATACAGGATGATTTATGTTCTATTCAGGTTAGCACTATAGAACTTATGTTATTGTAAATCGGCATATCTTGAACTGGTAGCAAAATATTTATAAAGTATAATAAAATGAGTTTTTCTGAATTTTTTAATGCAAATCCAGATTTTGACTAAAAAAATATGTGGTAGGAGATATTCTTTTGCATGAGACACAAAAACTGTTCAATTAATTCTTTTTAAAGTGGTAGGGGATGATCAAATATGCATAAGAAGTATGCACTTTTATATAACAATCCTTTGAGTAGTTTTTGAAAAAACGTGTATTTAGTGACATACATTTATGGAAATAACAATTTTGAGAAAAAGCCAAAAACTAACATATTTTCAATTATTGACCAAATTAATTTACTTTAAGATCCCCAGGAGCATACAAACTTGCCTCATCACATGCTTTAGATGCCATGCTAGTTGTTTTACATCTTTCTATCTTTTTGTGCCTAAATTCTGTATTAGCAAAGGAAGATATGTGGTTTTATAGATGACAGCAAAATACTGAAAATAATGTTTTCCAAAGGAAAAGTTAAACTAAAACAAAAGTTTCATATAGGCACAATTTCATATTATTAACTACAATATTGGCATCATTGACAGTTATTTTTAAGCTCCTCCTCAAAGTAAATGAGATCTTAGGACACCAAGTCCATATAAGATTATGGAAAGATTCATTAGCATTGTGAGAACCACCATGAATATATTTTGTCAACGACGTCGCAAGATAGCTTGACAAATACTTGCATTATGTTGCCAAAAATAAAATTAGGCAGTTTGTTCTCAATCAACTAAAACTTTATCTTTAGGGCACAAGCTACTCAGCCTATTGCAGTTCTCATGGTTATCTTTGTGATGTTTAAATATGGCTCAAATACTATTTATCCAACCAATGTTCTCTAATTTTCCAGAATTGTTCATACAAGTTACATCATAATCACGCTGCATAAGTTTAATGATGCTATTAGTTAATCTATCTGCACTACCATATTACTATAAACACTTTGCTACCATCTGTTGAAGCAAAGTTATGATATTCCTATGTAATTAGCTAAAAAACATATACATGCCTAGTTAAAAAATGTAATTAAAATACAAAACTACATTTTTTTCTCAAATTAAAGATAGATTCTTGTTCGAAATTGGATGTATTACCTAAAATAAAAAAAAACTCAAATTTCATTTTTTAAGAAAAATCGTTAAATATAGGGGTGCGGTCTGTCCTTAATACTAGCATACGTACCTGTCTCCAAGCATGTGTTGTATCAGTGCATGTTACTTAGATCATTTATAAATCAATACGGGTGGTCAGATAAGTAAAAGAAAAGAGAAAATAATTGAGTATATAGAATTATGAAATAGCTACCGTGTAGCAGATCTAGTGTTCTAATATTATCACAATCTTTGATAAAAATTAATGTGTCATTAAAATATTTCAATGTCAGTGTGTAATGTGTAAAATAAGTTGACAAAAAAATGTAGGCTCAAGAGATCATTGCATGTTTATGTGGACAGAAAATATGTAACCTAATGTTCATCACAATAAGAAAATATGGGAAAGATAAAAATGGAATTAAAGACTGGATTTAAAGATGTGTCCGTTACGTGCCTATTTGATATTTCAGGGACAGAAGTATCTTTCAGATTTGTAAATAAGTGGAAAAAAAAATAATATTAGCAAAACCCTTGAAATACATTTTGAAATTAATGAAAAATAAAAATAATAAAGAGTTTATTAAACTGTTAATTGAATAGATAATAATCAATTATGAGATATAAATCCCTGAAGTTTGTATATGACTTGTTAACATAGCATCTAGAGTGACTGTAATTATACATATTATTGGATAGTGAATAGAGTAGTAATGAACAATTGCTCATATTAAAACAATATTACTCACAAATTAGTTTCCAGTAACATATTTTGTGTATTTACTTTACACCAAGTTTAGAAATAAAGAGCATATTACCAGTGCTGTACAAAATAAAGTACTATATAATAATACACAGGCTAGTCATCATTTGTTTGTTTGTTGTTTGTTTATTAGGGGATTAAAGCCTCTTTAAGCCGAGGCACGCCCTTTCAACCTAAGGCGAACCTTTTATTGGTTATATCAGAGCGTGTAGGCCAACAAACATGAAAAATAAGAATTAACTCCTTTTGGAGAATCCAAGATATGTCATTGTAAATCAGACATTTGTGTCATTGTAAATCAGACATATAGCCTTCTAGCGTACGTCAAGGGAAGAAACTGTATTAATTTGTGGAAATGGAGAAAGACTGAAACAATTGTTGAGTTATGTATGTCTTGGAAATATAATAACAGAAGACGGTAGTTGTTAACGGGAAGTTCAGAAAAGAATACTATCGGCCAAAAACATATTTAACAGCATGAAAAATGTGTTACATTCAAGCAAATAACAAATACACAGAAGTTAAGACTGTCAAGTGCTATATTTATATATGTATCATTGCTGTATGAGGGAACCGTTGACAAGGAACAAAACATGAAGTGAAAATTGAAACTTTCGAAATGTGGATATACAGAAGATTGGAACATGTATCATCGAAAGAGAATAAAACTAATAAGCAAGTATACCAGAGTGAAAAGAGAACTGCACAAGGAGATAGATATTAGAAAATGAGATATTTTGGTCATTAAGAGACATGACACTGTTGAAAACCATATTGGAAGGAAAGAAAAGGCAGGAGAGCAAGGGGAAGACATTGATACAATTAAGAGAAAAACACGCAAAGAATCTGCAAGAGTGTACCATCCCGGAAATAAGACATCAACCTGTTGGAAAGTCATTGCATCAACCTTTGGTGTG
This sequence comes from Arion vulgaris, assembly GCA_020796225.1. Lineage (NCBI taxonomy): Eukaryota > Metazoa > Mollusca > Gastropoda > Stylommatophora > Arionidae > Arion > Arion vulgaris. The sequence continues at coordinate 25,452,186 of CM036753.1, forward strand.
AGAAGGTAAATGAATTATTGATTGTACATCTAACAATGATGTGTTTTAGTGACTACAAATATTGATATCTTCATAAGTTATCATGTTTAAAATTTTTCTGATCATCATTTCATACCATCTGAGATCTTTACTATTTCTTTGTTTGAACTTTGTTTTTTACCTCACAAATATTCAGAATCATTTTTTAAAATTGTTGTGAGAAGATTTGTTGTTTCCTAACTTATTTTCTGTTTACAGTATTTTCTCAGTTTATTTTAAAGTGTTTTACAGTTACTTGTCTGTTGTCTGATATTGATTATTCTGTTCTTTATTTCTTGTCCTAGATTTCAGATGAATTATATGTATGGTCGGTGTTGTTTTCTATATAATTATATGTATGGTCGGTATTGTTTTCTGTAGAATTATATTGTATGTGGTATTGTTTCTGTAGAATTATATGTATGGTCGTATTGTTTTCTATAGAATTATATTATGAGTCGGTATTGTTTTCTATAGAATTATATGTATGGTCGGTATTGTTTTCTGTAGAATTATATGTATGGTCGGTGTTGTTTTCTATAGAATTATATGTATGGTCGGTATTGTTTTCTTTAGAATTATATGTATGGTCGGTATTGTTTTCTATAGAATTATATGTATGGTCGGTGTTGTTTTCTGTAGAATTATATGTATGGTCGGTGTTGTTTTCTATAGAATTATATGTATGGTCGGTGTTGTTTTCTGTAGAATTATATGTATGGTCGGTATTGTTTTCTATAGAATTATATGTATGGTCGGTGTTGATTTTTAGAATTATATGTATGGTTCGGTATTGTTTTCATAGAATTATATGTATGGTCGGTATTGTTTTCTGTAGAATTATATGTATGGTCGGTATTGTTTTCTATAGAATTATATGTATGGTCGGTATTGTTTTCTGTAGAATTATATGTATGGTCGGTATTGTTTTCTATAGAATTATATGTATGGTCGGTGTTGTTTTCTGTAGAATTATATGTATGGTCGGTGTTGTTTTCTATAGAATTATATGTATGGTCGGTGTTGTTTTCTGTAGAATTATATGTATGGTCGGTATTGTTTTCTGTAGAATTATATGTATGGTCGGTGTTGTTTTCTATAGAATTATATGTATGGTCGGTATTGTTTTCTATAGAATTATATGTATGGTCGGTATTGTTTTCTGTAGAATTATTGTATGGTCGTATTGTTTTATAGAATTATATTATGGTTGTGTTGTTTTCTATAGAATTATATGTATGGTCGGTGTTGTTTTCTATAGAATTATATGTATGGTCGGTGTTGTTTTCTTTAGAATTATATGTATGGTCGGTATTGTTTTCTGTAGAATTATATGTATGGTCGGTGTTGTTTCTAGAATTATATGTGGGTCGGTGTTGTTTTCTATAGAATTATATGTATGGTCGGTATTGTTTTCTGTAGAATTATATGTATGGTCGGTATTGTTTTCTTTAGAATTATATGTATGGTCGGTGTTGTTTTCTGTAGAATTATGGGATGGTCGATGTTTTTTTATAGAATTATATGTATGGTCGGTATTGTTTTCTGTAGAATTATAGTATGTTTGTATTGGGTTTTTTGTAGAATTATATGTATGGTCGGTGTTGTTTCTAAGAATTATATGTGGTCGGTGTTGTTTTCTTAGAATTATATGTATGGTTGGTATTGTTTTCATAGAATTATATGTATGTCGTGTTTTTCTGTAGAATTATATGTATGGTCGGTATTGTTTTCTATAGAATTATATGTATGGTCGGTGTTGTTTTCTATAGAATTATATGTATGGTTCGGTGTTGTTTTTATGAATTATATGTATGGTCGGTTTGTTTCTATAGAATTATATGTATAGGTGGTGTTTTTTCTGTAGAATTATATGTATGGTCGTATTGTTTTCTATAGAATTATGATGTGTGGTCGTATTTTGTTTCTGTAGAATTATATGTATGGTCGTATTGTTTTCTGTAGAATTATATGTATGGTCGGTGTTGTTTTCTGTAGAATTATATGTATGGTCGGTATTGTTTTCTGTAGAATTATATGTATGGTTGGTGTTTTCTTAGAATTATATGTGGTCGGTGTTGTTTTCTATAGAATTATATGTATGGTCGGTATTGTTTTCTATAGAATTATATGTATGGTCGGTTTTGTTTTCTGTAGAATTATATGTATGGTCGGTATTGTTTTCTGTAGAATTATATGTATGGTCGTTTGTTTTCGTAGAATTTATATGTATGGTCGATGTTGTTTTCTATAGAATTATATGTATGGTCGGTATTGTTTTCTATAGAATTATATGTATGGTCGGTATTGTTTTCTGTAGAATTATATGTATGGTCGGTATTGTTTTCTGTAGAATTATATGTATGGTCGGTATTGTTTTCTGTAGAATTATATGTATGGTTGGTGTTGCTTTCTATAGAATTATATGTGGGTTAATGTTTTTCATAGAATTATATGTGGGGTCAGTTGTTTTTCTATAGAATTATGTGGGGTCGGTGTTGTTTTCTGTAGAATTATAGTATGGTCGGTGTTGTTTTCATAGAATTACTAGTAAGTCAATAATCATTGCTTACACCATGTGAATAATTGTTAGTCTTTTCTATTCAGTGAAGTTCTGCTTGAACTAATCTATCTATCTATGTTCTTATCCGTCCCGTTTAGCACATAACACTCCACAAGAAATGCCCACTGTTGCCGATCTGTTATCCTTCTCTATTTTTTCCGCCAGACCACAATTTTTCAACTTCTAAAGTTCTAAATGTTTTCCTTGGTCGCTCGTGCTTTTTAACTCATCCGCCGTCCATCAAATGCTGCTACAACCAACATTCTACTGACAAACATTATGCAATCAATCTTCGTCTTTGATGGTCTCCATCGATATACAGTTTGTTCATGTTGGAAGCTTTGAATTTATTATCGTATTTGGTTCAGAAAGCAATGACAAACTACTGAAAATATAGATGGTGCCTAGAAAATCAACACTCGTTTTCGTGCTTGATGGAACCGTTCTATAAGGATATTGGCCCATTTTCACATGGCGGAAAATATGCTGGATTTTCTAAATTACTTCTAAATGTCATCAACTTGTTTAAGATGACGTGGTTTGCTTCAGTCTCACTACTGTATAATAAACCAAACTTAGTCGAGGCTGACCTACAAATTTCTGATCTACAAATAGTTTGTCCTGAGAAACTTTACCACCTAATAGTCCTTTAGAGTTTCTATCTCTCATAAGCCAGATGCCCCACCTCTGTAGCCGTCATGTTCAAACCATCAGTTACACCTGCAGCAGGGATGCGCTGAAGACATTTAATGATTCCAGAGTTTGACTTACTCAATTTTCACCAACAGACAAGCAGTTATATAATGTAGACTAACTTTACTACTCAACATTGCATGTGATTTACGAATTTTTGCCGATCATAGCGGCTCTCACGGTATATTGTAAATATATATATATATATAAGTATATAAACATAACGCCTACGTGATCATAGAAGTACCGAGGGATGACCTTGACCCTGATATGGTATAGAATGAAACAAAGAAGGAAGCTGCATGTTTTTGTTCCTACAATTTGGTAGTAAAATATAAGCACCCTTCACACTAACCTAGAGTCGGTAAGTGAGATTCGTCATATTGTATCCCTCCTTTCAACCTGACTCTTGCAGCTAGGAGCGATAAGTCAACAACTAACAGATAAGTCGAGTACAGCTCCAAAGGAAAGTAGCCACGCGAGTAAGTTGGGAATGTGTGAGGTGTAGAAAAGTCTGTATCGGATATCAAGCTTATAGACAACAAACAGATAGTGAAATCATGCGTGTTATTATTCAGTATGTTTTGGCATTGTGTTATTTTGCTCCACTTCGTGGGGAAGAAAAACGCCCACTCATCTTTCTTATTTAGAAATCAACAGCGTTTAATCACCAATATAATATATATTATATATGATATTCAGTGGCGGCTCGTGATAATTTTTGTTGGTGGGGCCAGACAGAAATTTTCGGAAATATCATGGTTTCGGTTAGGTTATATTTTAATGTATAACATAATAAATACACGTTACACTTTATTTTTGGTGGGACCAGACCCCACTGGCCCTTAATGATGAGCCGCCACTGATGATATTATATATGATATATATGATATACCAAGAAAAGTCAAATAAGAACAAGAAAGCAAGAAGTAAGAATCAACAATGACTTTTAGTCGTGCTGTCCAACGTTATTATATATTGATGCGTATCTGACTGATTGTTGTGGGGACGTGGGCATCATGTGATAGTTGCAATATTTCTTGTTGTGGGGATGGGGTCATGATAGCTGCAATATTTCTTGTAGGGGCATCGATAGGCATATTTCTTGTTTGGTGTGATCGGACGTGCATTCATGTGATAGTGTGCAATCATTTATGTGTAGGGATTTTTCGTGGGATATGGGATCATTGATACTCATTTTTGTGGGGGACTGTGATAGTTGCAATATTTGCTTGATCGGTGGGATGTGCATCATTATTGTCTTTTTGCTATGGGTACAGGCATTATTGATAGTGGAATATTTGCTTGGTGAGCTGGCATCATTATTGTTGGGATCTTGGGATAATGGAGGGCAATATTTTATTTGGACAATCATTCTGTGATAGGAAATATTTCTTGTTGTGAGGACTGAACATTCTTGATTTTGCAATATTTCTGGGGACATGGACATGTGATGCCTGCAATGTTTTGCATGTAACTGGGTTGATGGTAGCTCATTATTTCTAGTATGACGGCATCTATATTGCATATTTGTAAAAGTACAACGGAAAGTAATAGCTGAACATACAGTTGAAGACAACGGATAAACAGTGAAATTTCTGATAGTGAACAGAGAACAGTCAACAGTGAGATAGTTGAAATGAACGGGGAACGAGTACGACATCATGAAGTACAAATCAAGTGGGAACAGAGAACAGTAAGTAACGCAATATTCAGTGGACACGGAATAGTGAACAGTAGACAGTGACCGCAGTAGAAGAAACATGTACAGTTGTACGATGGAAATCAGAACAGTACAACGTGAACAGACAACAGTGAACATAAAATATAACAAAGTAAACAGTAAACAGTAGAACAAAGTAGAACGAGTGTTAGTTTGTAATAATCACTGATGGTAAAGTAGAAGTGAACAGTAGAACAGTCGCGTAGCATATCAGTAACAGAAGAACATGATGAACAGTCAATCGAGACAGAAAAGAAACAGCAACAGTACCTTCAGTAAACTTTTTAGTTTACAACGTTAAGAGTAACAGTAGAACATATACAGAGCTCATCTTCATTTTGCCTACTTAAGAGTTAAATGGTTAACGTAAACTAGAGTTCACTCTACGAAGTAAACAGTACAACAGTAAACAGTACAGGAAAGGTGAAGAATAGAACATTATTACTAGAACAGTGAATCTTCGATGTTAAGAAACTAAGAGAACAGTCCAGCGTGAACAGTACCGTTGAACTGGGAATAGCTCGTAGAGACGGGTACAACTCAGCGGCTGGCAAAACACAGGTCCACAGATTCACGGTGAACGTGGAACGGAACGAGATAGATCATACAGCAGAAAAGCTGAAAGAGAAGAGCGTACGAACAGGAAAACAGAAATAGAACAGTAGAACGAGTCACAATGGAGATAGATACATGAAGTAAAATACAATTGTAAGTTAACAGTAAAAGTAACAGTTCAGAATTTGATAGACAAAGTAGAACACTCGTACATACACAGTACAGTAGAAAGTAGTATTTTAGTTTATCAGTAGAACAGTGTAACTAGTTCAAGTGAACAGTTACAGTGCCCAGTACAACATAAGTACAACGTAGACAGTAAAAAGTAGAACAGTGACATAATCGTGAGACCGCATTCCGTTTGTTTGAAAAACATGGTAAAGGCACAAACGGTGGAAAAAAGCGTTATATTATCTAGTCAATGAAGATACTATGAATATCATATATTAACTATTACAAAAATCACCCGTTACCTTGATAAACTCCTTAGTAACAAGTTTTGTTTCTTGACTCGGATCTTCAATTTATCAAGGCTGCTCTCATGTGTGCGTAGCTTAAGAGCTTTAATTTTGTTAGTTTTACTTTCCTTCATATGCCGAATATTTGATTTCATACATATTCATTAACATTTTTGACATGAGTACTAAGCCGAGTTATTACTTGAAATCGTGTATTTTCCTAATTTTAGATTAAGACGCTCCGCAGCAGGTCGTAGCCGTTGGATAGTTGACAAATCCGTGTCTGGCAAATCCTGGCTGCAGAAAAGCCACAGGTTCAGATTCACGGTGTTCGTGGCACCGAACCGAAGGGTTACGATGTCCATGGCACCGAGCCGAAGTTAGAAGCTAAGGCTTTATCAGGAAAAGCAAGGAAATAAGAGGCTAGATCGCAGTCACTAATGGAGATAGATATAGGAGATTAAAGAATACAATTTGTAATGTTAAGTAAAGGTTCAATTTTCAGAATTTGATGTCAAAGGATTTGACCACCTCTGATTCTTCCTTCAGGTTATTATGTGTAGTTTTTTAGTTGTTTTATCCTCGAATTTAACTTGTTTTCATGCTGTATATTCAGTGGGATTAAATTGGCAGGATTAGGTAAAAATTTAGGAAATTTGAGTATAATCGTCGAGACCGATTCAGTAGGTTAGAGAAGGACTTCATTTAAAAGCAACGAGATTTAAAGCAAGGTTATATTATGTTACGAGGTTATGTTTAACAGAATATCAATATTATTAACAGTTTATCAATAAATATCGACAGGAAAACCAGCCCATTAAAAGGAGTTTGGGTTTTCTTTCTGAACTAGTGGTCTATTAGGGGGATTGGGGGCGGGAGGGAGATTTCATAAGTTTATTTTATCTTTGTATATGCGAAATATTTTATTTCATAGCTATTCATTAACATCTATATTTACATGGTCAAAGCCGATGTATTGACTTCATTGCGCCTGATTTGACAATTTGTAGTGTCTTCAGAGGAAGATGGCACGCACTAAGGAGTATTGGAGAATTAGGAACCCATGTCTTCGAGCAAACAATCCTATGGTCTCTGAAGAGCTGCATAGAACAGAACGATCCGGAGATTAAGCGACAACCTCGGAACGCAAGACAAGGTTTAACCACTTAGCAAGAGATAGAAGATTTCAGATTATATTGATGATGACTGGTTAAATGTTCGATATTTCAAGAAAGGACAGACACATGCTTCAACAGCTTGCGCAGTGTAAGGAATAAGAGGTATTCAGAGCATTTAGCTTGTCCCTTCAGAACTTGGCTCCCAAAACAGGTTCTGAAAAACCTTTGTTCTGTGAAGTTGGCGAGGTAGTAGCAGTCATTCTTAGAGTCTTCAATGATATCTTGCACCCATCGTGTTCTAGTATTAGAGGAGGTATTAGAGGAGGTATAGAGGAGTATTAGGAGGTATTAGAGGAGGTATTAGAGGAGGTATTAGAGGAGGTATTAGAGGATAGAGAGGAGATATTAGAGGAGAAGGGAAGTATTAGAGGAGAGTATTAGAGGAGGATTAGAGGAGATATTGGGAGGTATTAGGGAGTATTAGAGGATATTAGAGGAGGTATTAGAAAGAGAAATAAACAGTATCATAAAATTCACTTCTTAACCCAGTTCAGTTCTCTCGATCAACATCCTCGCACATTATACAAATCCATACGTTCTCCGTCTTCCAATATAATAATAATAATAATAATTCCTCTCGTACCGTTATACGTTACATAGGGCCTGCAAGTAATTTCTCCGTACCGCTCTATCCTGGGCAACTCGCTCAATCTCCTCCATGGAACTGAGACCTATATTTCCTGCCTCTCTCAGCAAAGTTCGCTTCAGGGTCTCCTTAGGTCGACCTCTCTTGAACCCTTTGCATCCCACTTCAATGCCTGCTTTGATATTCGTTGATCATTTCTCCTCAAGGTGTGTCCAACATATCTCCATCTTCTCTTTCTTATAACAGTTGTCACTAGTGGTTGACCAGACATGTCTCTGATTTCATCACTTCTCCTGAATTCGTTCCATTTTATATTCATTATTTTTGCAGACATCTATTTTCAAATGCATTCAACTTGCTTTCTATATCTTTATTCATTTTCCAACTCTCGCTGGCATATGTTAGGATTGATACAACATTTAATTGAAAATTCGTAATTTATTCTTCCAATATAGCAGCCATCTTAATGTTTCCCGCGCTCGTTGTTCCCAAGTATTATTGGTTATCATATTGCCTCTTTCAACCCGGAGACAACCCTGACGTGCACGTGCTGGTCAGCACGTTACCGTTCACTTCAGTCATGAAATTCATTGCCTCTCATTCTGATGGGAAGCAGAAGACATGTATCATATCGCTGTGACCATCCTTCTTCCCCTTGTAATGGATGCTGTTAAAGCTAATGTGTTTGTCCTTTTATTTTCTCTCACCCTTACATGTACACGCATGTAAAGCCAGGATAGTTTCTTGAGGTAAGACAGCTGAATCCCCTCTCTCTCTCTCTCTCTCTCTCTCTCTCTCTAGCCAGTGATGAGCCTAGTGCTGAAGGACAGCAACAAATTCCCACTATTAATTTTCTCAATGATTATTGAACTAAGAAACATCTGACTGTATAAATGCAACATCATAATGTTGCAAAATTCATATTTGCTGCAGCATCCACCCCCCTCTCTCTCTCTCTCTCTCTCTCTCTCTCTCTTTGTAGCCTGTGACACCCCTAATGCTTAGAACAGCAACAAATGCAGACTATTCATTTTCTCAATGACTATTTAAATAAGACACGTCTAACTGTATAACTGCAACATCACAATGTTTGAAAATTCATATTTGCTGCAGCAACTAGGCCCTTGAAAATACTTCGCATACCATTTTCCACCCCTTTAACCCGATTAACACTGAAGTGCTTGTACGGCCAATATGGACACTCTCGTGTAGCTTCTTTCTCTAACATCTGCACTCGATATCGTTGACAATAATTCAAATGTTCAAGTCCTAGACGGTGATAATTTGAAAATGAAAATATGGCGAGGGAGCTCGTGGCTAGATAAGGTTCAACGAAATATGATGTGGGCGTTTGAAGTCTATTCGTTGCAAACATAAATAGCATTAAGAGTACTTGCTGTGACACGATGTTTTCACGTGACTCTTCACTTAACAATATAGCTCGTCGAAAAAACGTCTCTTAACTGTCTCCTTCTTTTTGTAGATTTCAATAACGGAGATTAGGATAACATATCTTATTTATTTTTTGACAGGAACAAAGGCTTCTAGTAAAGACAAGGAGTCTAACGAGACTTGGGGTGACTTGAGAACATTATTTACGACTTATCAATAATTTCACTATAGTCTTAGTATCTAAGAGTCTGGTAGTCTAGACAGATGGATTTAGTGTTTTGATTTCTTATGTCTACCAGACAATGTAAGGGACTTTTGTTTAATAAATAATTAACAGTTCATGACGGTTGGCCAGCTGCTGCTTCTGTTGCATATTCTACGAAAGAGTGGCATCTTCGGTCAAAGGGGAATGGAGAAACCGCTGGTGACAATCCTACTATTGACGTTATATCCTTGAAATGGTCAACAACTTCAGATCAGACAAACTGAAAGGTCACTGGCTCATTTTAACGTGACAGCTATAACCTCAGTGAAGAAATGAAAGTTAGGTTGTAAGAAGCATAGTGGATTAGGAAGAAAGCGACGTGAGCTCTTCTTGCTACAGTCTTAGTTATAGAGTTAATTCAAATTTAATGCGACCTCTTCTTAAACTAAGAAATTTTTAATAGGGAAGTGAACTTTTATTTCCAGGATGACAGATTGGGTCTTCATTATTTAGAGACGAACTAAGAATGTCATTTCTGTGTTATCAACATTAGAAATACAGTGATATTTGGGAGGGAGGAGAGAGGAAAAAAGGGGGTAACCAGTGAATAATACCCCGAGTTCCATGCTTTCAGTTTTAGAATTACTACACAATTATACAAAAGAAGAATGAGAGGAAGACCTAGAAGACGATGGGTGCAAGATGTCATTGACAATCTGAGAATGACTGCAGGCTGACGCCGGCTAACTTGCACAGAACAAGAGAGTTTTTCAGGACTGCTGTCATGGGGGCCACGTTCCGGAAGCGACAAGCAACTTGATGATGATGATGATGATGATGATATAAAAGTGTAATGTATTTTGTTTTATTTCTCTTAATACCACAACTCCCCCATCTTTTCGATTAATAAATGTAGTCTTAACATCTATAGGTTTGAAACGCGCGCAAGCACATATACACATAGAATGAGAGAGAAAGAGAGAGAGAGAGAAAGAAAGAGGCAAACATTGAAATGTTAAGTTACCTTATTAGTTAGTTTTATGGTTAGATTTAATTGCACATCAATCTTCAAATACAAATCTGCTGACGGAAGTAGAAAATAAACGATACAGTAATTTCACTATACACTTTTCAGAAACAGAAATTCAGCGATTTGCTAGAGATTACTGTAAACATATAATAATCAAGTCTTCGCGCACACAAAAACTGAATTGTTTTTTTCGCGTTTAAAAAAAACTTTCTCTTCACGCCAGTTGACTTGATAAAGAGAGAGAGAAAAAACTCGAACTAAGAGCAGCCTCTGAAAGTATTACTATTACTACTACTACTACTACTACTACTACTACTACTATTACTGCTGCTTCTAATATTGCAACTACTCCTACTGATACTACTGCTTGGGTGATGTTTACAACATTCCATATCGTGTACCATTGTTCAAAGGAAAATAGGCACTAGCTCCGTATTCCTCAAAATACCACATGATATGAAAACGGGATCTTTACATTTTGTTTACTACTACTACTACTCATACTACTACTCATACTACTACTCATACTACTGCTGCTACTACTACTAATACTACTACTGCTGCAGCTGCTACTACTATTACTGCTGCTGTTACTACTACCACGACGACTACTACTACTACTGCTACTACTCTGCTGCTATTCTGCTGCTGCTGTTACTGTTACTGCTGCTGTTTCTACTACTACTACTGCTGCTACTACTTACTACTACTACTGCTACTATTACTCTGCTGCTTCTACTACTGCTGCCGCTGCTACTGCTGCAGCTACTACTGCTGCTGCTACTACTTACTACTACTACTACAATTACTAGTACCACCACCATCTACTAAAACAACTACTACTACTTACTACTACTGCTACTACTGTTGGTAAGTATATTGACTTCTGTACTGTATGAGTGATACATATTAGAACCGACTACATTCTGTGCATGTGGTTTCAATTTGATTCAGTTACATACAGTATGTGGGTGATCTATGTGTACGTCATATTTTATGGAAATATACAGCAATTAAGTAAACTAACTCACTCCTAATTACAAAATGTGTAGTACAATGAGGACCTTAGCACTAACTATCCGTTTTTCTATGATACCACCTTTATATTTTACTACTAAAGAAAGTTGCCGTTATTCTTTCTACTTTAATTTGTCTTGCCTTTCTAAATATTAACTATCACTGTGGGGGTCTGATTTCCTTGATGAGACTTGTTAGTTGACTTCTTTTATCTCTTTGCCTCAGTGCAACTGTCAGTAATACATATTTGCAGAACGATCAAATTCGTTTGTAGCAATATTTCAGGCATTTCTAATTTGTAAGAATTAGACTTGTTTTAGGAAACTAACCTATCACATGTGTAGAGAGCTACGAATACCTGGGCTCAATAGTTAACAATAACGGCGACTGTTCCAAAGAGATCTCAAGAAGATTGGCAATAGCAACCAGGAAGTTAAACACTATGAAGAACATGTGGCAAAGCACCAGAAAAATATTAAAATTAAAAATACTGAGAGCATGCGTTTTTCCAGTGGCTACTTATGGTTGTGAATCATTGACCATTACGCAAACAACAAGAACGAAAATCCAGTCCTTCGAAACGAAATGCTACAGAAAGAACCTACGAATACCATTGGCAGAAAAAAGGAAGAACACTGATGTCCTGAAAGAATTTAATGTTAAAGACAATTGGCTGATAAACAATATACTATACAGAAAAATTACATACTTTGGTCACATCAAGCCTGATGAGCCTGTAGAGAACAATATTAGAGGGCAGGGTCACAGGACGCAGCGGCAGAGGCAGACCAAGAAGAAGATGGCTACAAGATATTAAAGAAACCATGAATATGACCATCGACGAAGTGGGTGAACTGGCTAGAGACAGAGTGAATTTCAGATGCGCTGCAAAGAGAGCAACTTCCTATAAAGGACACGCACCTTGATGATGAACATATCACATGAATAAATGAAACAAATAAATGAAACAAATAAATGAAACAAATAAATGAAACAAATAAATGAAACAACTGCAAACGTCAGAATATTTCATATTTCTTGTTTGCTGCATAATCTTGTGTTATTTTTGAATATTTTTTCCTGGACAACATTTTTCATGAGTGACCTATTTATAGACAATAAAAAATGTAAGAGTAACAACATTTACAAAAAAAAAACCATACTAATAAAGTGTGCGTAATGAAATGTGAAGATGATTCGGAAATTGCAGTAGTTCACGAGGTTCTATAAACAACTTTGGCAATGACAAGAGAGAGAGAAATCATTGAGTCTCACAATGGCAGGAAACCCATTCTACGAACTATTTTTTTTTTCTTATGAGATTATTACTATTGGCGGTACCAGTTATTCTTCCTGCGACGCGTGATCTTTCGTCTCCATTCAGTTGTAGGCACTTGTGTATGGCATTTTATGAGCTAGTGCTCTTATTAGGTGTCAGTTTAACGACAACTTAACGCAATCTTCAGCAAAAGTTTACTACTACAAATTTAGATGGTATACAAACATTGAGTAGTAACGCGCAATAAATTTACCTGTAACGGATACTCGTAGTCACTTGAGCTCAAACATGTAGTTGCCAAGAGTTCCAAATTTACGACCAATGAACAGCCAAGAAGCTATAACGTTGATGGCCAGAAGCGCTTAAGTAAACTTCTTATAATTGTGAAGAGTCAACAGAGTCGCGTGTGGTGTAGTGGAAATTATGTTCAATTGCTGTGCAGTGCATATACAGGCTTATCCTACCTGTTGTGCACTCTAACAAGTCTATGTAAGGTAGAAGTTTAAGAGGAAGGAAAGGGAATGGTAGTGATGTAACAATACACCTCTTGACTTAACAAAACATACAACAAATGTAGAAAATTACGTGCTACTTGACTAGTGGAGAAAGAAAGACTTTCATAATTGTATGAATTGTATATTGTGCAGAAGACTGGTAGATACAGCTGAACACAATTAATGGCACAGAGTAGAGTTTGGTTGAGAGTAACATTTGTAGATTTTATATTTCACTGAGAACAATGAGATTTAGTAGTTGTAGTATATCGTTGTTGGTGGGACTGTTTAGCGTAATGCGTCATGTTTGTGGGTACAATCCCATACTTGACGTTCCACGCGTGAGAAAAGAAATTGGACCTCCTACCTCCTGCAAACCAGGGTCTAGAAATAAGAAGTTATAGGTATTTCATACCCTAAGGTCTGAGAAATGCTACGGGAAATTTGATTTATTTCTAGTGTGTTGTTGGACACTGAACAAGGCAGTGGAAAAGCATATATGTACTTTTGAGCATAAGTGTTACAGAATTGTCCACCGTAAACCATGGACAAAGAAGATGAGAAAAAATAGAGTTATGCAAAAGGAACTCAAACTCAAATTTATTACATTTTTTTTTTTAATTGAGGCATTTTGGACACGTAAAAAGGCACGAAGGATTAAAGACGTCCATTATAGAAGGAAGCATCCGGATAAAGAGATCTTCTTCTTCTTTGCGTTCGTTCTTTACAACCAATTTTAATCACTCTTTGTGACATGTTTGATCTTTGTCAAGAACGTGTATACGTTGCACATTGGTTTGGTAGACCCTAAACGCATAGACTTCTACATGCTTAGGACACATGCATCCGATTTCAGCCAAACCTCCTTAGTCGTCTCTTATGACATGCATAGCAGGTAACAGTGGTTCTATTCTTTACACCCCATATTTGGGCCCCGGTAACCACTCGGGCGGATAAAAGAAAAGAATAGGAAGACATTAGGAAAGATAGATTTAGAATATGACTGGTGATTTGAGACTGACGATTGCAGAGGTGAGATAGACCTATGAGAGAGAAATTCTGAAGGACTGTTTAGTGTGACAAAAGTCTGCTCAGAACACGCTACTGCACGAGTACATTGTTAAAAATATCAGTGTGTTCTTAGATACGATGTACAGCAGAGGTGTACACTATTCCTTTATGAACTACAGATTACACAACAGCTGAACTCTATGTTGAATGAATGGTACATCAGAGTTACAGAGGCGAAATAAACAGGACAACAACAACATTCTAGAAACGTAAGAGCATTGCATGCAACAAGTTGTTGTCTTTAAAGTTAGAAAGAGAGTTCCTCCTTATTACATAGAGCAAGTACTGACACATGGCTGCAGGTGACTGACATTAAGTAAACATACAGCAACTTCTTTGGCGATCACAACGATGGGGCATAACAGAAAAATACTGAAAATCTCATGAACTACTAAAATGACTAATTTTGATATTCTGAAAGAGGTCAAGACACAGAGAAAACGCAATACCAATATAAGAAAGATCTATCAACATTTTTCACGCAAATTATAACACAGTGAAGTTTAGAACACAGAATGACAACCGGCAAAATTAGAGGAAGAGAAGACAGAGAACAAAAGGGAGATACAAATTTATTATTGATAGCCTATCTACATGGCACGAAATAGTGTCACATCTGACAGTCATTGTGTTTTCATGAGACAATCTTTCAAGTATGTACCTCCTGCTAAAACAGGGAAGACTGCCATGATTCAACTATAAACGTTTTATTATTCGCATTTCTATTGATTAATAACTATTACAAGTAGATGTGATAGAAGCACCATTTGGTACTAACAACCATATCTTTTTGTACTAAGAAATACATCTTTCTATACTAAGAAACACATCCTTCTATACTAAGAAACACATCTTTATGTACTAAGAAATACATCTTTATGTACTAAGAAACACATCTTTATGTACTAAGAAATACATCTTTCTGTACTAAAAAATACATCTTTCTATACTAAGAAATACATCTTTCTATACTAAGAAATACACCTTTCTGTACTAAGAAATACATCCTTCTATACTAAGAAATACATCCTTCTATACTAAGAAATACATCCTTCTATACTAAGAAATACATCTTTCTATACTAAGAAATACATCTTTCTGTACTAAGAAATACATCCTTCTATACTAAGAAATACATCCTTCTATACTAAGAAACACATCCTTCTATACTAAGAAACACATCTTTATGTACTAAGAAATACATCTTTTTGTACTAAGAAATACATCTTTCTATACTAAGAAACACATCCTTCTATACTAAGAAACACATCTTTATGTACTAAGAAATACATCTTTCTGTACTAAGAAATACATCTTTCTATACTAAGAAATACATCTTTCTATACTAAGAAATACACCTTTCTGTACTAAGAAATACATCCTTCTATACTAAGAAATACATCCTTCTATACTAAGAAATACATCCTTCTATACTAAGAAATACATCTTTCTATACTAAGAAATACATCCTTCTATACTAAGAAATACATCCTTCTATACTAAGAAATACATCCTTCTATACTAAGAAATACATCCTTCTGTACTAAGAAATACATCCTTCTATACTAAGAAATACATCTTTATGTACTAAGAAATACATCTTTCTGTACTAAGAAATACATCTTTCTATACTAAGAAATACATCTTTGTATACTAAGAAATACATCCTTCTATACAAAGAAATACATCTTTATGTACTAAGAAATACATCTTTCTATACTAAGAAATACATCCTTCTGTACTAAGAAATACATCTTTCTATACTAAGAAATACATCTTTCTATACTAAGAAATACGTCCTTCTATACTAAGAAATACGTCCTTCTATACTAAGAAATACGTCCTTCTATACTAAGAAATACATCCTTCTATACTAAGAAATACATCCTTCTATACTAAGAAATACATCCTTCTATACTAAGAAATACATCCTTCTATACTAAGAAATAAATCCTTCTATACTAAGAAATACGTCCTTCTATACTAAGAAATACGTCCTTCTATACTAAGAAACACGTCCTTCTATACTAAGAAATACATCTTTATGTACTAAGAAATACATCTTTCTGTACTAAGAAATACATCTTTCTATACTAAGAAATACATCTTTCTATACTAAGAAATACATCTTTCTATACTAAGAAATACATCCTTCTATACTAAGAAATACATCTTTCTGTACTAAGAAATACATCTTTCTGTACTAAGAAATACATCTTTCTGTACTAAGAAATACATCTTTCTGTACTAAGAAATACATCTTTCTGTACTAAGAAATACATCTTTATGTACTAAGAAATACATCTTTCTATACTAAGAAATACATTTCTACAAGAAATACATCTTCGTAAACATCTTATGTACTAAGAAATACATCTTCTGTACTAAAAATACATCTTATGACTAAGAAATACATCTTCTATACTAAGAAATACATCCTTTATACTAAGAAATACATCCTTCTGACTAAGAAATACATCTATGTACTAAGAAACATCTTCTGTACTAAGAAATACATCTTTATGTACTAAGAAATACTCTTTCTATACTGAAATACTTCTTCTATACTAAGAAATACATCCTCTATACTAGAATACATCTTATGTATAAAAATACATCTTTGTACTAAGAAATACATCTTATGTACTAAGAAATACATTTTCTGTACTAAAAATACATCTTTCTATACTAAGAAATACATCTTCTATACTAAGAAATACATTTTCTATATGAAATACATCTTCATACAGAAATACATCTTTCTATACTAAGAAATACATCTTTATATACTAGAATACGTCCTTCTATACTAAAAATACGTCCTTCATACTAAGAAATACGTCTTCATACTAAGAAATACATCCTTCATACTAAGAAATACATCTTATACTAGACATCCTTCATACTAAGAAATACATCCTTCATACTAAGAAATAACCTATACTAAGAAATACGTCCTTCTATACTAAGAATAGCCCTCTATACAGAAACACGTCCTCTCATACTAAGAAATACATTGTACTAAGAAATACATCTTTCTGTACTAAGAAATACATCTTTCTATACTAAGAAATACATCTTCATACTAAGAAATACATCTCTATACTAGAAATACATCCTTCATACAAGAAATACATCTCTGTACTAAGAAATACATCTTCTGTACTAAGAAATACATCTTCTGTACTAAGAAATACATCTTCTGCTAAGAAATACATTTTCTTACTAAGAAATACATCTTTATGTACTAAGAAATACATCTTTCTATACTAAGAAATACATCCTTCTATACTAAGAAATACATCTTTCTGTAAATACATCTTTATGTACTAAGAAATACATCTTTCTGTACTAAGAAATACATCTTTGATTACTAAGAAAAATCTTTCTATACTAAGAAATACATCCTTCTATACTAAGAAATACATCCTTCTATACTAAGAATACACTTATGTACTAAGAAATACATTTCTGTACTAAGAATACATCTTATGTACTAAGAAATACATCTTCTATACTAGAAATACATCTTATACTAAGAAATACATCCTTCTATACTAAGAAATACATCTTCATGCTAAGAAATACATCTTCTGTACTAGAAATACATCTTTATGTACTAAGAAATACTTTTCTGTACTAAATACATCTTCTATACTAAGAAATACATCTTTCATACTAAGAAATACATTTTCTATACTAAGAAATACATCTTTCTATACTAAAATACATCTTTCTATACTAAGAAATACATCTTTATATACTAAGAAATACATCCTTCTATACTAAGAAATACATCTTTCTATACTAAGAAATACATCCTTCTATACTAAGAAATACATCTTTCTATACTAAGAAATACATTTTTATGTACTAAGAAATACATCTTTCTATACTAAGAAATTTCATCTTTCTATACTAAGAAATACATCCTTTCTGTAAATACATCTTTATGTACTAAGAAATACATCTTTCTGTACTAAGAAATACATCTTTATGTACTAAGAAATACATCTTTATGTACTAAGAAATACATCCTTCTATACTAAGAAATACATCCTTCTATACTAAGAAATACATCTTTATGTACTAAGAAATACATCTTTCTGTACTAAGAAATACATCTTTATGTACTAAGAAATACATCTTTCTATACTAAGAAATACATTCTTCTATACTAAGAAATACATCCTTCTATACTAAGAAATACATCTTTATGTACTAAGAAATACATCTTTCTATACTAAGAAATACATCTTTATGTACTAAAACATTTCTGTACTAAATACATCTTTATACTAAGAAATACATCTTTTATACTAAGAAATACATCTTCTATACTAAGAAATACATCTTTCTATACTAAGAAATACATCTTTCTATACTAAGAAATACATCTTTATATACTAAGAAATACATCCTTCTATACTAAGAAATACATCCTTCTATACTAAGAAATACATCCTTCTATACTAAGAAATACATCTTTCTATACTAAGAAATACATTTTTATGTACTAAGAAATACATCTTTCTATACTAAGAAATTTCATCTTTCTATACTAAGAAATACATCTTTCTATACTAAGAAATACATCTTTCTATACTAAGAAATACATCTTTCTATACTAAGAAATACATCTTTCTATACTAATAAATACATCTTTCTATACTAAGAAATACATCTTTCTATACTAAGAAATACATCTTCTGTACTAAAACACATCGTTATGTACTAAGAAATGCATCTTTCTGTACTAAGAAATACATCTTTAAATACTAAGAAATACATCTTTCTATATTAAGAAATACATCTTCTATACTAAGAAATACATCTATCAGTACTAAAAATACATCTTTCTATACTAAAAATACATCCTTCTTACTAAGAAATACATCCTTTATACTAAGAAATACATCTTTCTATACTAAGAAATACATCCTTCTATACTAAGAAATACGTCCTTCTATACTAAGAAATTTCATCTTTTATACTAAAAATACATCTTCTATACTAAGAAATACATCCTTCTATACTAAGAAATTTCATCTTTCTATACTAAGAAATACATCTTTCTATACTAAGAAACATGCCTTCTATACTAAGGAATACATCTTTATACTAAGAAATTCATCTTTCCATACTAAAAATACATCTTCTATACTAAAAATACACCTTTATATGCAAGAAATACATCTTTATGTACTAAGAAATAATCTTTCTGTACTAAGAAATACATCTTCTTACTAAGAAATACATCTTCTGTACTAAAACATACATCTTTATATGCTAAGAAATACATCTTTCTATACTAAGAAATACATCTTTCTATACTAAGAAATTTCATCTTTCTATACTAAGAAATACATCTTTCTATACTAAGAAATACATCTTCATACTAAAATACATCTTCTATACTAAGAAATACATCTTCTATACTAATAAATACATCTTCTATACTAAGAAATACATCTTTCTATACTAAGAAATACATCTTCTAGTACTAACAACCACACGTATGTACTAAGAAATGCATCTTCTATACTAAGAAATACATCTTTAATACTAAGAAATACATCTTTCTATATTAAGAAATACATCTTGTATACTAAAAATAATATCTGTACAAAAATACATCTTTCTATACTAAAAATACATCTTCTGTACTAAAAATACATCCTTCATACTAAGAAATTTCATCTTCTATACTAAGAAATACATCTTCTATACTAAGAAATACATCTTCTATACTAAAACATACATCTTTATATGCTAAGAAATACATCTTTATGTACTAAGAAATACATCTTTCTGTACTAAGAAATACATCTTTCTGTACTAAGAAATACATCTTTCTGTACTAAAAAATACATCTTTCTGTACTAAGAAATACATCTTCTACTAAGAAATACATCTATGTACTAAGAAATACATCTTTCTATACTAAGAAATACATCCTTCTATACTAAGAAATACATCTTTCTGTAAATACATCTTTATGTACTAAGAAATACATCTTTCTGTACTAAGAAATACATCTTTATGTACTAAGAAATACATCTTTCTATACTAAGAAATACATCCTTCTATACTAAGAAATACATCCTTCTATACTAAGAAATACATCTTTATGTACTAAGAAATACATCTTTCTGTACTAAGAAATACATCTTTATGTACTAAGAAATACATTTTTCTATACTAAGAAATACATTCTTCTATACTAAGAAATACATCCTTCTATACTAAGAAATACATCTTTATGTACTAAGAAATACATCTTTCTGTACTAAGAAATACATCTTTATGTACTAAGAAATACATTTTCTGTACTAAAAATACATCTTTCTATACTAAGAAATACATCTTTCTATACTAAGAAATACATCTTTCTATACTAAGAAATACATCTTTCTATACTAAGAAATACATCTTTCTATACTAAGAAATACATCTTTATATACTAAGAAATACATCCTTCTATACTAAGAAATACATCCTTCTATACTAAGAAATACATCCTTCTATACTAAGAAATACATCTTTCTATACTAAGAAATACATTTTTATGTACTAAGAAATACATCTTTCTATACTAAGAAATTTCATCTTTCTATACTAAGAAATACATCTTCTTAATTTTTATGTACTAAGAAATACATCTTCTGTACTAAGAAATACATCTTTATGTACTAAGAAATACATCTTTCTATACTAAGAAATACATCCTTCTATACTAAGAAATACATCTTTCTATACTAAGAAATACATCTTTATATACTAAGAAATACATCTTTCTGTACTAAGAAATACATCTTTATGTACTAAGAAATACATCTTTCTATACTAAGAAATACATTCTTCTATACTAAGAAATACATCCTTCTATACTAAGAAATACATCTTTATGTACTAAGAAATACATCTTTCTGTACTAAGAAATACATCTTTATGTACTAAGAAATACATCTTTCTGTACTAAAAAATACATCTTTCTATACTAAGAAATACATCTTTCTATACTAAGAAATACATCTTTCTATACTAAGAAATACATCTTTCTATACTAAGAAATACATCTTTCTATACTAAGAAATACATCTTTATATACTAAGAAATACATCCTTCTATACTAAGAAATACATCCTTCTATACTAAGAAATACATCCTTCTATACTAAGAAATACATCTTTCTATACTAAGAAATACATTTTTATGTACTAAGAAATACATCTTTCTATACTAAGAAATTTCATCTTTCTATACTAAGAAATACATCTTTCTATACTAAGAAATACATCTTTCTATACTAAGAAATACATCTTTCTATACTAAGAAATACATCTTTCTATACTAATAAATACATCTTTCTATACTAAGAAATACATCTTTCTATACTAAGAAATACATCTTCTGTACTAACAATACATCTTTATGTACTAAGAAATGCATCTTTCTGTACTAAGAAATACATCTTTAAATACTAAGAAATACATCTTTCTATATTAAGAAATACATCTTTGTATACTAAGAAATACATCTATCAGTACTAAAAAATACATCTTTCTATACTAAAAAATACATCTTTCTGTACTAAGAAATACATCCTTCTATACTAAGAAATTTCATCTTTCTATACTAAGAAATACATCCTTCATACTAGAATACGTCCTATACTAAAATCATCTTTCTATACTAAAAATACATCTTTCTATACTAAGAAATACATCCTTCTATACTAAGAAATTTCATCTTTCTATACTAAGAAATACATCTTTCTATACTAAGAAATACGTCCTTCTATACTAAGAAATACATCTTTCTATACTAAGAAATTTCATCTTTCTATACTAAAAAATACATCTTTCTATACTAAAACATACACCTTTATATGCTAAGAAATACATCTTTATGTACTAAGAAATTATCTTTCTTACTAAGAAATACATCTTTCTGTACTAAGAAATACATCTTTCTGTACTAAAACATACATCTTTATATGCTAAGAAATACATCTTTCTATACTAAGAAATACATCTTTCTATACTAAGAAATTTCATCTTTCTATACTAAGAAATACATCTTTCTATACTAAGAAATACATCTTTCTATACTAAGAAATACATCTTTCTATACTAAGAAATACATCTTTCTATACTAATAAATACATCTTTCTATACTAAGAAATACATCTTTCTATACTAAGAAATACATCTTTCGTACTAAAACTACATCGTTTGTACTAAGAAATGCATCTTTCTGTACTAAGAAATACATCTTTAAATACTAAGAAATACATCTTTCTATATTAAGAAATACATCTTTGTATACTAAGAAATACATCTATCTGTACTAAAAAATACATCTTTCTATACTAAAAAATACATCTTTCTGTACTAAGAAATACATCCTTCTATACTAAGAAATTTCATCTTTCTATACTAAGAAATACATCTTTCTATACTAAGAAATACATCCTTCTATACTAAGAAATACGTCCTTCTATACTAAGAAATTTCATCTTTCTATACTAAAAAATACATCTTTCTATACTAAGAAATACATCCTTCTATACTAAGAAATTTCATCTTTCTATACTAAGAAATACATCTTTCTATACTAAGAAATACGCCCTTCTATACTAAGGAATACATCTTTCTATACTAAGAAATTTCATCTTTCTATACTAAAAAATACATCTTTCTATACTAAAACATACACCTTTATATGCTAAGAAATACATCTTTATGTACTAAGAAATATATCTTTCTGTACTAAGAAATACATCTTTCTGTACTAAGAAATACATCTTTCTGTACTAAAACATACATCTTTATATGCTAAGAAATACATCTTTCTGTACTAAGAAATACATCTTTCTGTACTAAGAAATACATCTTTCTGTACTAAGAAATACATCTTTCTGTACTAAGAAATACATCTTCTACTAAATACATCCTATATGAAATACGTCCTTCTTTACTAAGAAATTTCATCTTTCTATACTAAGAAATACATCTTTCTATACTAAGAAATACATCTTTCTATACTAAAACATACATCTTTATATGCTAAGAAATACATCTTTATGTACTAAGAAATATATCTTTCTGTACTAAGAAATACATCTTTCTGTACTAAGAAATACATCTTTCTGTACTAAGAAATACATCTTTCTGTACTAAGAAATACATCTTTCTGTACTAAGAAATACATCTTTCTGTACTAAGAAATACATCTTTCTATACTAAGAAATACATCTTTCTGTACTAAGAAATACATCTTTCTGTACTAAGAAATACATCTTTCTGTACTAAGAAATACATCTTCTGACCAAGAAATACATCTTCTGTACTAAGAAATACATCTTTCTGTACTAAGAAATACATCTTTCTGTATTAAAACATACATCTTTATATGCTAAGAAATACGGCATTCTTTACTAAGGAATACATTTTTATAAACTAAGAAATACATATTTCTGACTAAACTGCAATGGAGTCTGGACTAAGATGGAACGAAAGTAAAAAAAGCAAGAAGTATGATCTGGTTAGTTATGAAATGAATATTATTAACAAAAGTATGAGTTCAGTGTGAACCTGTGTGAATGGATCTGTCCTCTCTGTACACAATACCCAAGCAGACACATTAATGTAGTCTGTCCGTGTCGTTCTATTATGGTACCAGAGTTGAACAATATCGTTTGTAAATGTTTGCTTTTTTCCGCCAATAACTGGGGTGGGTGAACGGGTCATTAAAAACAAGAACGCGCGGACACAATGACCAACGCTCATCGGCCAGCTGTCCCTTAAAGTAGTCCACTTTAGGTTTCAATCGGTTTAACCCAAGTTCAGAGATGGAACCAAAACCTGTCACAATATTTTCTAGCAAGCACAGTTTAATGTGACCAATTATTTCAATAAGGAACTCGAGTACGATTATAAATCCCTGACAAGATTGGGATGTATCCATTTTTTAAAGCTCACCACAAGCAGTGTCTAATAAGTGTCGTTAAATCAAATCAGGATTTTATTCGATTTTTCGGTTATGTTTATCATCAAAAATAATTATAATTGTCATAAAAAGCAGGAGATTTTGGAGGAGGCTCGTTTTACAGCTCCATTACTAATAAATGCGTTTTCAGAAGTTCACAAATGTGTAAAGTACTATGGTAAAGCTGGAACACAAGAAAAAAGTAAATCGAGCACACCTTGTTGCTCCAAGAACCATATGTGGCTAATCCGTCGAATGGTGAAACACGTAATAACAAAGTACTTTAGTTTTACAAAATACAAAACCAATGACGATATACAGCAACGTTTCGACCAAAAATGCATTTGTTATACGTACTAATAGTAGGCTATAGTTTGTTTGTACTTTGTTTACGTGTACTAATAGTAGCTATATAGTTTGTTTGTACTTTGTTATTACGTGTACTAATAGTAGGCTATATAGTTTGTTTGTACTTTGTTATTACGTGTACTAATAGTAGGCTATATAGTTTGTTTGTACTTTGTTATTACGTGTACTAATAGTATATAGTTTGTTTGTACTTTGTTATTACGTGTTTCGCCATTCTACATAGTTTGTATCGTTTGCTTGATAAAGGCCTTTTTGGTCGAAACGTTGCTGTATATTGTCATTGTTTTTGTATTGTGTAAAACTACAGTACATTGCTATTACGTGTTTCGCCATTCTACATAGTGTTACTGCAGTCTCCATCTATATTGAGACTAATCTGTCGACGTAGATGAACTTATTAATGACATAATATACCACAAGTAATTAGATAGAATAAATAACTTTACATTAAAATAATACAGCTAGTTATCCGAATATGTACTAGTGGTCTAGGCTCGTCTCTTTAATATAACATAAAGATGTAATGTTCTTATTCTAACTTGTCCTGGAACCGACATTATGGAGGTGTCATCATCTTCAGGTTTCTCTATGAAATTATCTGCTAGATTTTAACATTATACGATGAGTAGACGAGAACAGTGGACCTCAGAGATAACAGTGGAGGCGAACAACACTGTTTATGAAGGGCACACAAAAGTCCTTTCTAGAAATCTCATCTTATCCTGACGCTGTGGGGCAAAACAGGATTAGAGAAAAGATGATGAATTAAACGATGTTTCAGTAATCAACAACATGACTGGAGCTGTTAGTAGCCACGAGCAGACGGATAAACACAAGACGAGATCTGAGCTTGAACGATGATGATGATATGATAACTTACTAAATAACTAATAGGTTGCAGTTTGAGTGGATGTCCTCTATACTGGCTTCCCATATACAGCGATTTACAATGATCTACTGTCCAGGACATGATTATGTTTCCACGGCAATGGGAGTGCAGACAAGCTCGTATTAACAGAACCCATCATCGAGGTATTACGATAGATAAAGTTACATCCTTTCGTGTCTTTGCAACTTTTGTTGAATGAGGACACTATTATGTGACATTTGCTGCTGCATTGCTGATGTGCTGATTTCATGACAGCTTGTCAAAAAATATAGCCGCGAGATATGTGGGTTTTTGTGTGTGCTTTTCTTACAGAAACTCTCCATATATTTTGATGACGTCAGTATTTTGTTTTGGGAAGAGGGTGATGCAAATAGGGCTTCATTAGTGGATATAGTTGACGCTAACACACCATCTGTTAGCACATTAAATAAAGTCATCTATAGCTTATTGCAACAGTTTGGTGGCTACTGTTGCATAGTTATATTGTTGATTATTGACACATCGTCTAATTCATCTTCTTTCCTCTAATCCTGTTTGCCTCAAAGAGTCAGAATGAGATGAGATTTCTAGAAAGGACTATTGTGTGCCCTTCATAAACAGTGTTGTTCGCCTCCACTGTTATCTCTGAGGTCCACTGTTCTCGTCAACTCACCGTTGAAAACCATATTTATTGCTAAAAAGGCAGAGGAGAGAAAGGGTAAGACTGAGATACAATTGTGAGAGGAACATCAGGTCGTGGATAGACATTAGTTTTTCAATATGTACTTGCAGAGCAAGGTATACAATGTGTTATAGAATCATGGCAGTTTTCCTTTGATGCGGAGACGGTATATGATTGATTGATTGATTGATTGATTGATTGATTGATTGATTGATTGATTGATTGATTGATTGGCATAGTATTTGTTATAGACATAAACCAAATAAATATCATCGGAGTTAGCTCTGTGATAATGCAATGTTGCTTATTATATGATTCTCTTGTTGTGAGATAAATCATACAACCAGTAAAAAACAAGTGTCATGTAAAAAAAAAAAAAAATCTTCTAAACAAGAACACATTAAAAAGTAATAATACTAAACGGAAAGATTAATCGCTAAATTTTCCACAAGGAGATAATTCTTATTCTGTTTACATTTGTTAGCCTCTACGCTCTGGTCAGAGCCAACTATAAACTTATGGGGCTTCGGACTCAGGTAAGAATTATGGGAAATCAGACCACAACTACACCACGTGACCTCGCATTCCAGTATTGGTGTATATAGACGAATTCATTTTAAAATCAACACAAAATGCTAAATTGAATGTATATTAT
Organism: Arion vulgaris; assembly: GCA_020796225.1. Taxonomy (NCBI): domain Eukaryota; kingdom Metazoa; phylum Mollusca; class Gastropoda; order Stylommatophora; family Arionidae; genus Arion; species Arion vulgaris. Next base: position 25,479,015 of record CM036753.1, read on the forward strand.
GCAACAAGTTAAGTTTAACAATAAGGAATATCAATATTATGAATATTTTTCACCAATGACTCACAGTATTGAGTAAAGTTGCAAAAAAGCGTGCAGTATTCTATCAAACATCTGTAATTTCCAGCCCCCTTTTCTGATCTAGGTCAGGAAATCCCCGGTCAGTTGCCTGACCTAATTATCTAGAGTTGGCTGTACTCTGATATAACCAAACAAGACTCGTTCTTTTTTTTCTTTTTTTTCGATCCAGAAGCACTTGAGCTGAAAGCTCTTCGGCTCGGTGTCATGGACATCGTAACCCTTCGGCTCGGTGCCACTTTAACCGTAAATCTGGGGAACCTGTAGCTTTTCTGCCAGTCCGCGGAGTTGAACCCGCACTTACAGAGGACTAGTCACCCGTAGTCCAACGCGCTACGAACGCGCTGGGCACGCAGGCAAGACTCGATCTTATGTTGAAGACCGTCGCTACTGACTGTAACATCGCTTTTTGGCTGGTGTAGGACAGGGAGGATATATGCTTGTGGAATTTAATGGCAACATGGCTAGTGCAGTCGCTGCAAAACTATTTGACCTTACTATGAATTGAACCCGTGTCTCCCGAATGGAAGCCGTGCACTAACTAATCTATTCGGCCAGATGCCGCACATAGCTTCAATCTGACCTACATAAAATAAAATGCCGTTTGAATGTCTATATAAGAGATTCAGGAATGCAGCAAATATCTTTTTAAAGTATTCAACTCGAACGGTGTACCACAGAAATAACACAATCAGTTAAAGACACCAAGTACGAAGAGCACACAAGAGCCCGTTCTATAAATCTTTTCTTATCATGCCGTTGTGAGGTCAAACAGGATTACCGGGGAAAAAAAGAACTACAACTTTAAAAGTAACAGGAGAAATCATGGCATATACGTTTCCATCATTTTACACTGAGCACGACATCGTGTCTTGTTTGATTTTAGCTCAATTCTGTTTTATTTAATCAGGATCACATGTGTGATGCTGGAGCCCGCAAGGAAAGCAAAGAATAGTACCACTGCGACCTTCAAGACATGTCGTTAGAGGTGACTGAGGTAGGGGTCTAGGGAAGCTACCCTAGTAAATAAAACGAGTCGCAGAAATTGGATGTGCTGGCCTACATGTAGGCGCATAACTGGCACAACGCACAATCGCTCTTAGGCTCAGATCAATACAAATCACAAAGAGTGGTTAATAAGTGGTCGATATGGAGCGTTCGAAGAAGACGATTTGATTAGGATAAAATCATATCTAATTGTCACTGTTTTTATCAATTTGGTTTTCTACTTTTCTTGATGTATTCAATTTTTGACTGTTGCCTGTTTCTCTACACTTCATGTTGCTTATATAATTAAAATCAGTTTTATCGATATGTTTAACATACATACAATTAATGATGCTAGGTGGACGTCTGTGGCTTAGCTGTAGTGAGCTCGATCACAACCCAAGAGTATCTGGTTCAAATACCGCGGCGGGCAGTTTGGAAGCAAATTTGTTCCTGTGGAATTTTGCGAACAGTAAAAAAATACCTCATGGTTCAGAAAGCAATGGCAAATTACTGAACTTGTAAGCCACTTGAGCAACTGCGCAATAAGAATGAGACAATGGCGCTAAAACAACAATACGTTTCCCATGTGGTAAACTTTGGGCGCTAAAATAACAGTAAGTCCAATTTGTACAAAACTTGATGATAATCAGATTTCAGGGGAAAAAAGGAACCATATTTCAAACCATGGGGTATATAGAGGAATACGGTATTAGTTCGGCATCTTGCACATCACCGACCGACTTTACTTTCCTGTGCTATTCTGGTACCGAATTGAGGTTGAGTTGACTTGAGAGCCGCTACGGCAAGAAACAAAATTTAACTCCTACTGTGGAATTGAATGAACCTGGACACCGCACCTAAGTGTCGCTTACCACCACACTATCAAGGCTTTCGGAAAACAAATGTTTATTTTGTTTTCAAACAAATTTTTTTTAAAAACTATTGTTACTTCCTGTAGTGCCGCTTTTTAGGGCGGTGTAGAACAGGTGGGACGTGAGCATGAGGTACGTAATGGCAGCATGGCTAGTGCAGTCGCCGCGAAGCGGTTCGGTTTAGGATTTTTCTTTTATGCTCACAACGGGAAAAAAATCCATGGCCTTACTGTTGAATTGAAAAAGGATCATCCCAAAAAGTATAATAGCTTGGATAAGTACGTAAACAATACTAGACTAGTATAACTATTCATCTATTTTTGTTGTTTATATGTTGCTATTAATGTGCAATAATTTGTTATATTTTTCCTTTTTTGTAAATAAGAATTGTAAGATATATATAATACACTAGTTATGACTACTGATGTGATTACTAGTGATTTTTTGTTTCCATTTCTCTTTCTAGAACGTTACCGTAAACGTGAAAGATATGAAGGTACTTTTATTTTCCCATTAACTACTAAATAACGGTAGTGGCTTAGTGGTAATGAATGTTTGACAAATATTGAACGAGTACTTGCTTGCAATCATTATCGCCCACATATGAAGAGCCGTTATAAAGCTGAAAATAAAATGAGGACTTTCTAAGAAGACTGATTTACTGACTCGTTTGAGAGAAGGGAGGGGGTGAGTAGCAGTAACAGGAGAGGCTGTTTTCGCGCACCTGCAGAAGTTTGTCCAGCAAACATTGATCCTAGGTGAGCACGGCTGAAGGAACATGTAACCGAGTCGTGAGCAAAGCTGAGTAAATTTGCACACGAGTAAGGCAGATAGAGGGCGCAAAGATAGGAGGCGGTGCAGCTTTGTAGATGTGAGGTTACTAAGGGGTGTGCGTATGTGTGATCCTGCGCGCACGCATATATTAGTCGTATGAGCCACTTGTAAATTGTACCGGTTGTTGAGAAGGGATGACAAGAAAAAAAGAATGCTTCAGATAGATATGAGAAAGAGAAATAACAGTTTAGCAGAGTGAGAGCAAAAATTTTGTCATAAATAGAAAAAGGATTATCAGAAAGAAAAGCACCCTTCTTTAGACATCGATGATATTTGAGTCTTTCGGTTTTCTGCATGCATTTTTGTTTTTCAATCTCTTATGTTTTTACTTCACCTCAACGTTTTTTCATTGACCAGACATTAGCTGTGGGACCGAGTCCCGGCGTGAATAAATTGTAAAAATATAAGAAATAACTAATTTAGAAGAAAACGATTTAAGGATAGTAAAATGGAAACAGTATTATAGTCATATGAGTTTGGCGCGTCTGGCTGAAAGGATTAGAGGGCAGAATCTAATTCGGGAGACACGGGTTCGATTCCAGGTAAGGTCAGTTAGTTTTTTTTCTGTCTAGAGCATAAAGAAAAAATCCTAACCTGAACGGTTTCACAGTGACTGAACTAGTCGTGCGACCATTAAACTCCTCAGGCTCATGTCCTCCTTGTCCTACACGGTCCTAAGAAGTGATAACATGGACAGTAAAAACAGTAAGTAAGTTATATGAGTAGACAACAAAGTCCGAAGCTACAGAAAAGGACGCCAAAATATTTCATTATTCTGGAAATTATCGATCTTTAAGACGCAAGATGTGATAAAATATAAACAATCTCTCATGGGTATTGATTATCGAAGACGACTCTGAAAAAACAAATAGATACTCATTGTCTTTCAGCTGATGAAGAATGATATGCATGCTGATGGTTCCCGTAGTTTGCTGAGATAGCACACATCTTATTTTTTCTGGCAGAGGACCCTGTTGCATTATGTCATCAATTTTTTGTCTGTCTTGATCACTTTTACAACATCTCTCTTCTTGAAAGGATCGTTGAATTCTCTTCAGTCAAAATCTCTTTACATGTCTCAATATCTGTATATTCTAAGTGGATTAGTCAGTTGTTAATCTGTGATATATGTATTGTACTTTTATCATCGTAATGATGATACAATATACAATTGTAGACAGAACACAGAGACAACAGAAGCAATTAGTAAATAAAACACAGTTTCAGATATCTTCAATGCACTCCGGACATATCCATATGTACAGTTTCAGTTTGAGATATCTTCAATGCACTCCGGACATATCCATATGTACAGTTTCAGTTTCAGATATCTTCAATGCACTCCGGACATATCCATATGTGTTCCGATCTCCTTCGCAATATCTCCAACAGCTTCAGGTGACTGACCGTACCAGTTCGATACTGATTGATGAGCCTAGTCATATACCTGTTGTGCTGTTCTTTTCTGACCCCCTCCAATCTTCAATCCAAACTCTTGTAATCTAGCAGTTGACATGGATTATTTTTCATGAAATTCTCTAAATGAAAAGCAGTAAGTAAATCACATATATCAGATAGATGAAAACAGTGCACAGCACAACTATAACATTTAAAAGAAATCAGCAAGCAAAACAATATCATTAAGATTGAGTTGTTGTTGTATTCCTTTCATACCTCCTTACACATGACATAGGGCCTGCATGCAATTTCTTCACACCGCTCTACCCTAAACACATCATTCAATATCTTATTTGAAATTAGGTCCGATATTTCTCGCCTGTTTCAGTAAAATTCGTGTCAGTTTCCCTAGGGTATAACAGTGTTACTTTATAATATTTATCAAAATAAATTTGCACATTTGTCAAAAACATAGATGGCAAGCAGGATAAACCTGTACATTTACACATGTATATAGTATGTATATAGTATGTATATAGTATGTATATAAAGCTCAGCAAAATTTTCTTTGTGAAACGAACATAAATATAGGGTAAAATATACATACAATAATTTGTCTTTGAGCAACAACTGTACTTAACACATTGTGTACTATTTACAGTATACTTGACTAGAATACTCATCATTGAAACGTGTTTGTTGACTCGTCAGTTACGTCGTGTGAACCGTGACATCCAATGTCTTATTCATCGTTATCAGACTTCGTACCAAAGACACACTCTCAAACACTGTTAATATATATATATATATACACATAGTTGTAAACCCATCGCTTACATACTTACACCTACACACACATACACTGATACATGTATGCATGCGTATTCATATATTGGTCCATTATACCCTCCATAAGCTAAACCCACCACATACATATTAACATTTTCACATCATTTATCTTGCATAGAGGTATAAACAATCTGGCTAAGAAAAATTGCAGTCACACACAATAAACACGAGTTATTGCCATGAAATATGAAGTACGTATTTGAGAGTAAGTATTGCTTAAGTCTTATCTAACAAATAAGAAGAACCTCCTGCAACTAAGCCAGTTTTATCTTCGTGAGTGCTACAAGTATTAAACTATGTGTTTTCTGGTTCTGCTAACAGTCTCTGACGAATGATCTGGTACCAAAGAAACCACACCAAAGATTCTACCGGAGTTAAACTCTATACTTTATACTTTATACTTTATGTAAGGTAATTATACAGAAACTTCTAGCAGAGCAAGTCTTCCAATATATGTGGCCGATGTTGGGTTCAAATATGCGGGGACACGTCTAGTTCGCCATCAAGACTTGCCCGGGAACACAATCCAGTATTCAAAGAAAGAGTAGGCAACTTATCCTGAAGTCGGCGAAAGCCCGCTGCATGGCGAGGAACACTTATCAAACGGTAAAGTTATGGTTTAGCGCACAAATCAGTCAGAAGCGCCATGGCTAACGCCCGAATTCACAGCGGGTGAACGCAGAAGAAGAAGAAGAAGAAGAAGAAGCATGCATTGTTAGGATATGCAAAGCCATGGACTCGAAGACTTCATAACTTTCCCCACAGAAGAGATGCATGCTAGCCCTAACTCTGTAGTGGAATTGTAACTATTGTCTATTGTCTATTCCCAGGTGGAAGATGTAGTTGGCTGTCCACTCTTGCCGTTAAGCGTAGGGATGGGAGCTTTAATTTGCGTTCTAGGGCTAGATGAGTTGCCCTTGTTGTGTTGTATCCGTGTTTATGTAGTGTGGTCTTGATATTGTCTATCCATCTTTTCTTGGTCTTCCCTTAGCTCTAGTACCCGATCTCTTTTTATTGTGTGCTGTTATTGGTGGTTGGTTGTATTCCATTCTCATTAAATGTCCAAACCACTGCATTTGTTGTCTTTCGATGTATTCGGTGCATGAAGTTATGCCCACTCTGCTTCTGATGTCCTCATTTCGTAGTCTGTCTTTCCTGGTGACTCCCACTGCCTTCCTCAAGCATTTCATTTCACACGTGGTGAGCTTTCTGTGATGTGTTGCTGTAAGAGACCAAGTTTGGCACTGGTAACAAAGTGTTGGTAGGAATTGTAACATGACCGAATAATACAACACTACTTTGATATCTTACACGGAACTATGGATAATAAAGAAATCCATGGACTCAGCTTATCTTTCTGTTTGGACATCTTAGCAAGAAAATATGTTCCAAGAAGAAAAAAAAAACAAATGTACGTATTAAATGAACACATCAGGTGGCACAAAATGCAACAATAATACTTATACTTCCTGTTTGCAAAATACTTATGTACAACGACGTCAAAACGTCATCGGACATCACACGCAGGCGCATACAATCAATATCACATGGTATCGAAGTTCAATATATATACATACGAATATGTATTAAGTTATATGTGTGTGTAGGGATGTATACGAGTCTGTGGAAAGAAAGAGAGAGAGAGAGAGAGAGAGAGAAAGCAGTAAATAATTACATGTTATTTATGTCCATATGTACAATACATTAATCTATATGTTCAACACATTATTGGCAAATATTATATGCATATTTATTTATATATCTATGTTACACAAATTCTAAAAGTTATTCTTTCTGCTCTGCATTAAAAAAAAACACAAACTAAAACAGTATGAGAACATATCAAGATCGTCTAGTTGTACAAAAATACGTTGTGTAGTGCTCTGTGTTTGGATCGGGTAAGAGTGATCACCAGACGAGAAAATTTATCAGTTAATGGACGGAACTGTCTTTGTAAGCCTTACAGACCCGTCCGCGTACAAAAACAACAGGGATAAAAAAAAAATATTTAAAAACGAAAAATCGACTTCATTGCATTATGTTTCCCCATTTGGCTCAGTCCTTCTCCTAAGAAATGACAAGACAACGGCCAAGAGTATTGTAAAAAAGCACCAACTCCATAGCTCCGTCAATAATCCTAGGAATCTCCTGGAAAATGCACTCATGAACCGAACAACAAGGTCAAGATTCGTACACATGACCTTCAGAACACAAGGCAAACTACTCGATCACTTCGACAGAGAGAACAACACCTTCACCCAACAAAAGAATCCCACGAATGTCGACCCAATAGTGCCCCCAACATCATTAACACAGTTATTGAACAACTGATGATGAACAACTGATGATGAGCAATAACCAATATTCTTTTAACGTTAGTTTATAACGGTAACGCTTTAGTGGTGTTTCCGAAAGAGTTCAGTCTTTTTCTCCTATCTTGTTTTGCCTCACAGCGTAAGAATAAGAAGTTTCTAGAAAAGACTCCTGTGTTCTTCTGGTACTTTGTGTCTTTCACTGCCTCTGTTATTACTGTGTTCCACCTTTTGGTGGACGACCTTCTATCTTGTATCCATTGTATGTGAATAGTATTGCTCTTTGATGCGCACTTTCTGTTGATAATCTACATATGTGGCCGAACCATCACAAAATGTTTGTTTCTTTATTTATTGATGTTGTATCCACTTTTCATCCCTGACGTCTTCATTTCTAAACCGATCTCTTCTTTTCCGAAAGAGTATCAGTTTGAAACCGCGACATTGAGACAGTGTATAAATCGTGTGACGTTTCAAATGTGCTTGATGTTTATTTAAGACTTTGTAGGCTTTGTCTTGTTTTGCACAAAATTAGATCAACTAGACTGTGAAGTTATTGTCTTGTAGAAAGTCTTGCATGGTACACTTCTTCTTCAGCGATCTCTGGTCATGTGCTTAATTTACTGTGGACCACAAACTGGGCAGTCAGCTTCAGGTCTGTCAGGCTTCCCAAAGCTTAGTTTTCACGGCGATTGCGTGTGGCCACATGTTGCTTCTCAGCTCACCCAGGAAAGGACAGTCTTGCAGGATATGCTCTAGTGTCTGTTCCGCCTGCTGATACTGGTAGAGAGCTGTTTGACTTATTCCTAGTCTATATAAGTGTTTGTTGAGTCTGCAGTGTCCGGTGCGTAGTTGAAATATAATGACATGGTCTGTTCTGCTTCGGTCTTTGATGGAGTGCTGGTACACAAAAAGCTTAACACTCGTAGCAGACATACTTTTAAAAATCAAATGAGCTGATTAACATTTAACAATTTGTGAAAAAGTGTAACGAACAAGTTTTGAACGAACTCTGTGCGTCCAACATATTTGTGAATGATCTCTTCCTTTCTCTCAAGTTTTTGTTTTCTATTTCGACAGCCACTGACTGTTTATTTATTTGCTTACATAAATAAATAAGGGTCTCTGTGGCTAAGTGGTTACGCCCTTTGCCTTGCGAGGCGAAGATCGTGGTTTCGAATCCGGACCGCGCCGTTCTGTTCACGAGTGCAGTTTTTCCAGAGACTCCTAGGATTTTTACTGTAGCTACGGAGTTCGTGCTTTGTGCAATACTCTCGGCAGGTAGCGTGCCATTTCTGCGGAAAGGACCGAGCCGTATGTGGTAAAACCCGTCAATCCTTCGGCTTTAAAACCCTTTTTTTTTATTTGCTTACAACAGATGTAATGTTATTACATGTAATTGAATAACGCAAATGAACATCCGGCACGAACAGTTAAACAAATCAAATAAAAATTATACAGTGGTGAAACAAATGGAAAGAAATGAAGCAAAAAATAAAATAAACATTAGAATATCTCAAAATGGACAGTTACGTGAATAAGGCTGTAATGTTATCAACATGGTCAACAAGTTTGCTAAAATACAAATTATTTTAGTAATAAACAAGACATTATTCATTCTATGATATTTACAAATAAAACTGCTATGAATGTTGAAGACTTAAACCACCAGTAATTGCCAGATTGAGAAGATCAGTATCAGATGGTGCTCCTGGCATCCAAGTCTTGGCGGAAAGAGTACATCTACCATTGACCTCAGGTTTTCTGAGAGACCATGACAGTGAGTGACCTATAAGTTTTTGGTCATTCTCAAAATCCTCATCCTCGTAATCTACATAGGAGAAATACAAATAAAATAAAACTTAGGAACGGCAATATGGTCACACTATATTGAAACATGTAATTTTGGAAATTAGGTAGGAAAGTAACGTTAATTCATCAAATGAACGCATTTTATAATTTAAAAAATTATCTTTGATAACCAGTACAACATATATGTTACGAATCTCTCATCAGATATCTTGTCCTGAGCAGAATATGTCCACCCTAACAGTCCATCGGAATATCTCCCTCTGTCATAGACCAAATGTCTCGCCTCTACAGTTGTCATGCTCAAATCAACAGTTACATCTTGAATCATCGTTTTCGTTGTCTTTCTCCTCTATGCAGGGATGTCTCCTTCCATAATGGTCTTCTTCAACTCTTCGTGTCCTTTTATATGTCCAAAATACTTCAATTTTCCAAAATACTTCAATTTTCAAATTCTTTTCTGAAGTATTAGCCAGTTATGAATACAACGACACAACTGTATGCATATATGTTTCCTCTTATAATAACCCGGAGATAAACTTACGCTATAAATATTTATATGTCTAAATTCGTCTTTGTAATTACATGTACAGTTAGCGTACATGTACATAACACACAAATATAAATTTCTCAGTGAAAAACAAAATAAGATCCCGAGATAAAGGTCATCATCCGCTTGTGCCGTCTCCAGTTCAATGTTGTCTGCATGAATTTTTATCAAATTCTAGTCCTTTCCCCGATGACACTCTAACAAGGTGCTGCCTTTCTATCTCATGATGGTTTCTTCCCAATTATCTCTCTGTCTTTTCATTTCTCTCTTGTCCTCAAATGTTTCCTACAATATGGCCTTCAACATTATGTCCTATCTTTTAATGTAACCAAAATAACATGTTTATCTAAATTGTATTTCCTTCAGTAGTTCTCGTTTGTCTCCTAATTGTTGCAAGCATTTATTAATATCTAATTTGTTCCACTATATTCGTCTCTCTTATGTATATAAACATCTTGAACTCCTCGATTTTATGTTCTATTTGTTTGCTCATTGTTCACGCCCTGTCCTATAAAACAATGTTGAACGCATATAACACTTAAACATTCTCATTGTCTGTGTAATTATTTGCTTAGATATTCATATCTTTTTTTCCTACTGCTCAATGTATTTTTCCATCAATCATAATCTCTTACCTTTGCCTTTCTTCTATCTTCCGTTATTAAACGTCCTAGGTACATCATGCTTAACCCTTTTTTTCGAAATGAAGACTAATATGAAAAAGTATATCTTCTTCTTTTCGATCGTTGTTTTCGGCCATTTTGATCATTCTTATTGTGATATATAAACAGCTTACACCAAGAACAGGTGTGATTCGTCACATCTTCAGCGCCATTTGGAGCTCTGGTGCTTATCCTTCGGCGATGTGTTAGATTTCAGTCAGCGTTTACTGGGTTCGCTCTCCGTCAGCCTTTGGCTGTCCCCAGCCGACCTCCAAGACAGCAGGTTGCTATTTTCTTTTAGGGTAGCTACTCTTCGACAACCTTTCCTCCCGGGATATTGAGCGTCATCTGCCAGGTTACCAGTATTTTTTGGGAACTATTTGGTTTGCATGCCGTCCAGTTTTGTGCACGGTTTGCTCCGCTAGACTTTGATTGTCCCCAATCTAACTACAAGGCAGTAGTAGAAAAATCATGTCTGTTTGATAGTCAATTTAAAATGGAATTTTTTCAATACCTATTTACTGTGCTACCTTCTAGATATGTAACTAACTAGTCAAGTGTGTTATCATAAAGAAAACAATGGGAAAACTTGCTAGTCTAGATCAGATAAGGTTTACTTGGCCTCACGAGGTCACCAAACTTAACGTTCCCTACGCCTCTAACACTTTTTTTGAAGATAAGGAAAGTCGTCAGACTGAATAAGAGGTGAGAGCTGACCATATGCAAGTTTTGATCGCCATGCCATCTGATCTGATTCCCTCGTACTTATTTTTGCGGAGGCATTTCTTTGTTCACCTGTCAATTAATTTGGTCTTATTCGACTACAGATCTGTATTATTTTACCTTTAATCAAACTGTGTTAAGTGCGTTTCACCTGGCCACACAAACACATTCACAACTATATATATTTTATAGCGTCAAATGTAGGATATACACAGACAAACAGGTAGTCAAGCAGAATACAGATGGATTAATTAATAGACAGAAATGTATAGATAGATAGACAAACAGGCAGACAGTAAGTCAGACATATGAATGACGTAGTAAGTCTACAAATAAAATATATTGGAGCAAAGGTTGAAGAATATGAAAAAGAAACTCTTATAACAGTTTTCCGTACATCAAAACAATAAACACATAATACAATATCAAATGAAATCCAGGAAGGCAACCTGTGTTAAATTGTAAACATGTTATTTAGTTTATATTTTCATCTTTGACAGTTGTTTTTGGTAATGGGTTGCAACAACAGAATTGCAGTATCAAATGAGACTAATCTTGCCATAGAAATAAATTTTATTGCTTTGTTTTTTGTGCGTGTCAATGCAATGTGTATATTATGTTTCGAGACGATTAAGCTACATACGTGGCTAAAGGAGCATGAAATAAAGGGGAGAAATATAGCGACAGGGTCGGTGAGCTGGCGCTGAACAAGACCCTATACCACCTTCACGAAGTGACGTTGGTAGCAAATTAAACCTGGCAAAACGGATAGGGATCATGGAAAATGCCCCTCACAGTGTGGTGATAGTTAATATGCTGCTGGGCATTAAAGTAGAAATGACGCACATCGGACGACTAATGTCTCTGAGTGGCAAGGTCTACACGAATCCTTTGGCCGATGTCTTAGTCCGAATTCTGTAGAAATGGAAGGCCGCCACTATAGATGACGGGTTGACATAACCAGTATTCACCAGACTTTTGTCAGGTTCGACATGGGGCTGGCTCTCTCATTCGTTAAAAAATATCAGCTATATAATCTATCTAACCATGAACGCTCATAAACGCAAATGCCCCAACTATGGTTTTAAAGGATAGAGAGAGAGAGAGAGAGAGAGAGAGAGAGAAACTACATTACGTATATATACATATATTCAGCAACATAACACAGAAAGCCCATAACATGCGAAATGACAAGCTTGAGAAAGACGGTAGGGGTCATTAGGAAAGATAGACTGTGAAATTATGACATCAAAAGTAGAGTGGGAATAACTTCAAGCACCGAATACATTGAAAGACAACAATTGCAGTGGTTCTGACATTTAATAAGAATGGAATACAGCCAATCACCAATAACAGCATACAGTAAAAAGAGATCAGGTACTAGAGCTAAGGTAAGGCCAAGAAAAAGATGTATAGACAATATCAAGACCACACTTAATAAACACGGATATAACATAACAAGGGCGACTCATCTGGCCTTGAAGCTCGAATTAAAGCTACCGCCCCTACGTCAAGAGTGGACAACTAATTCCATCATACACCTGGGGAAGACAATAGACATATATTTCATGATGTCTTCTTCAGCTTAGCAACTGAGACGTCGACCTCTCTGACCTTCTCTTTTAGCACACGTCGTAGGTATTCTTCAGCTTAGCAACTGAGACGTCGACCTCTCTGACCTTCTCTTTTAGCACACGTCGTAGGTATTCTTCAGCTTAGCAACTGAGACGTCGACCTCTCTGGTCTTCTCTTTTAGCACACGTCGTAGGTATTCTTTAGCTTAGCAACTGAGACGTCGACCTCTCTGGCCTTCTCTTTTAGCACACGTTGTAGGTATTCTTTAGCTTAGCAACTGAGACGTCGACCTCTCTGGCCTTCTCTTTTAGCACACGTTGTAGGTATTCTTTAGCTTAGCAACTGAGACGTCGACCTCTCTGGCCTTCTCTTTTAGCACACGTTGTAGGTATTCTTTAGCTTAGCAACTGAGACGTCGACCTCTCTGGCCTTCTCTTTTAGCACACGTCGTAGGTATTCTTTAGCTTAGCAACTGAGACGTCGACCTCTCTGGCCTTCTCTTTTAACACACGTCGTAGGTATTCTTTAGCTTAGCAACTGAGACGTCGACCTCTTTGGCCTTCTCTTTTAGCACACGTCGTAGGTATTCTTTAGCTTAGCAACTGAGACGTCGACCTCTCTGGCCTTCTCTTTTAGCACACGTCGTAGGTATTCTTTAGCTATTTCACTTCTTTCCATTATTATAAGACAATGTGAGAACTCTATACTTGACATGAATCAGACGAACGATTGAACGACTCCCAAAATTAACTGAGATAACAGTAAGTTATACAATGTTATGCTCTATCGCCACTTTTATTTAAAATATACATCAACACATCAGCATCAGAAGTTAATCAAGTAAATGAGGTGAACACGGTAGACCAAAACAATTCAGAACACAAACTAATGAACGAGTTACTTTCTACACGTGACTAAATTTTAAGGATAAAAACAGAATTACAATGCTACACAAACTCACTCTGTGCTAGATGCAATATTAATATAAACACATTACAGAAAGAAAGTCTCAAGATCAGCCCACTAAACATAGAAATGTTAACAGTTAAAACACTAAGCAAATCACGGAGCTCAAATACATAGAAATTACTATTGCAGAGGAGGGTAAATTTGTTAGAAAAATGGAACAAGATGTCAGAAGACAAAACGCAGTGACACCAATTGACACCATTATTCTCTCTTCTTCTTATTTTTCTTCTCTCTTTCTTTCTAGCTCTCGCTCTCTCTCTCTCGTGTCTTTCTAACACTTGTGTAGGGTATATGCCATAAATCAGCTCCAAAAGTTGTGTTTTTGTAAGGTTTATTAATATTTCTCTCTAAACCTTCCACACATTTATTATTATTAATTTATTCATGCTGGTCAATGTACTCTTACTTCCACACATTTATTATTATTAATTTATTCATGCTGGTCAATGTACTCTTACTTCCACGCATTTATTATTATTAATTTATTCATGCTGGTCAATGTACTTTACTTCACACATTTATTATTATTAATTTATTCATGCTGGTCAAAGTACTCTTACTTCCACACATTTATTATTATTAATTTATTCATGCTGGTCAATGTACTCTTACCTGAAAAATGACATTTAAGAATAATTTTTTCCTGTGATTTTCTTTGTTTGGCGTTGTCCTTGTAGTCAGCGCATGACTTGACCAGCTCAGACAGGTAAGAGATGTAGCGTATGGCCTGACGAAGCGTGTCCACCTGGCAAATAAACCAAGAGAGCAATCAATATCGGAATCTCGTTGAATATATTACTCAGTCTGGCAACTACACAAGGAGGAAGCAGAAAATGGCTGAATTTTGTTGAAAATATTACTCAATTTTACAAGTTTTTGGCACAATGAATCTCTGAATCTGGTTGAAGATTTTACTCAAATTAGGCTACTATCTTGCTCCATCTGAAAGATGCGAAAGAAAAACTAGTTGAAGTCAACATCTCTGCATTCAAGGCATACTCCACATTTGCTTAATCGCCTTTAGTTAACTTTCAGTTAACGGTTCCCAGGTAGACCCAGCCTCAATTGGGTAACCGAAGTACTGGCAAGCACAGACCACCGGCGTGATGTTGATCCACTCACTTTGTGCGGGTGGTTAATAAAATACGGGCCGAACATTGTATTCCCCAGTATACCTCACGGTATGAAAACGGGTTCCTCCTACACATGTATATGCGGGTCCTGGAGGCACTGTTGCCAAACATTAAAATTGAACACAGACCCGTATACATCTCGGCATCCATCACCTAGCAACTAACGGAGCTAACAATGCTAATCTCTTAATCTGATATATAAAAGAGATACAGTTATGATGAACATCGAGAGGTTGGCATGCAGCAGCCTGCCAGTGTGTACTATCAGGGTAAGGTACAGAATTTGTTTGATATCCATTGCAACCAATCTTTGATTTGGAGACGGAACAAGCTGCTGGCCTAGCAGTGGTAAAGTGTAACGAATAGTTTTTCTTAGATCTAAAGTCTAGTGGTGAAGGATGGACTTCAAAACTCTCAAGATATACATAGAAGAAAACATCTATTCAAACCACTAATTGGTTGTGATAAAATTCAATATAAACTTAAATCTCCGTCAAAATTGTATAACCTCTCCCCCTTTCTCTCTTTCTCTCTCGCTCTCTCTCTCTCTCTCTCTCTCTCTCTCTCGCCTTCTCGCTCTTCTCTGGTCTGTAACTTTTCTGACGTCCTTTGCGCTTAGAGCAGCAACAAATGAAAGCAGTTATTCTGTGTTCTTGGCTATCATTTGTATTGTGTTGCAGCTGTAATGAATATCATTCAGTTCATGTTCTACTATTCTTCTCCAGGTTTTTTTGTGTATTCTGTGTTTTTGTTTATCCTCTGGTAGCCATCTCAGTGCAGTTTTCGTGACAGATTTAATCCCTATGCATAACATGTCTGATCCATCTCCAGAGTCTCTTTTGGACGATTGTTCTCTTTGGTATTCTCTTGTCGCTAGTGTGTTGTTGGGGCCCTCAAGGGAAGCAAAGAATAGTAACACTTTGATCTACAAGACATGTCGTAAGAGGCGACCCATATAGAACTTAGGGATACTACCCTAGTAAATAAAAAGCATCGCAGAAATCGGATGTGCTGGCCTACTTGTAGGCGTATAACTGACACAAGGTACAATCGCTCTTAGGCTCAGATCACATAAAATCACAAAGAGTGGTTAACAAGTGGTCGATATGGAACGTCTGAAGGAAGAAGAAGAATATTCTCTTGCTGACTCTGTGCAATCAGTTCTTAGAGATCGCTTTCGGCCAGAACACACGTAAGATCTTTTTCAGTCAATTTTAATGGAAGGTAGAAAGTTTGGACATATCTTGTTCTGTCATTCTGATCTGTATAACAAATTTGATAGCAAACATCTGCAATGTATTATACATCTGTGTTGAGCTGGGAAAATGTGGTCAGGTAACATCAAATAGATATATAGAAATTGAAATAACCAGAAATAAAACAGCAGTCTCTCATCATTGGTGTGGAAAAATAAATAGGAATTCCCGTTGTCAGGAAGCATGTAACAATCAGTATAGCCCAGGCAACTCAGAAAGGAAAGGAAAGACAAAATTTGAGCATCACAAGCTTGGTAAGACTGAAATTTGAGCAGCATCACAAGCTTGGTAAGACTGAAATTTGAGCAGCATCACAAGCTTGGTAAGACTGAAATGTGAGCAGCATCACAAGCTTCGTAAGATTGAAATGTGAGTAGCATCACAAGCTTCGTAAGACTGAAATGTGAGCAGCATCACAAGCTTGGTAAGACTGAAATTTGAGCAGCATCACAAGCTTGGTAAGACTGAAATGTGAGCAGCATCACAAGCTTGGTAAGACTGAAATGTGAGCAGCATCACAAGCTTGGTAAGACTGAAATGTGAGCATCACAAGCTTGGTAAGACTGAAATGTGAGCATCATCACAAGCTTGGTAAGATTGAAATGGGAGCAGCATCACAAGCTATGTAAGATTGAAATGTGAGCAGCATCACAAACTTGATAAGACTGAAATGTGAGCATCATCACAAGCTTGGTAAAACTGAAATGTGAGCATCATCACAAGCTTGGTAAGATTGAAATGTGAGCAGCATCACAAGCTTGGTAAGACTGAAATGAAAATCGTGATATATCTTTCATAGAACTTCACCATCAACCACAGTAAACTAGTCGTCTCTTTTCTAGGCACCACTTTTACGTTCAGTAGTTTGGCATTGCTTTCTGAACGGTGGGTCTATTTCACCGTTAGTAAATATCCACGCCGAACAAACTTGCTTCCAAACTGCCGGCTGCGAAGTCTACAGAACAATCAGTTTGATTCGTTATATAATTAATAAAATGATACAAGAGATAATTAAAAATAGACAGAGGTAGATGAAGAGCAATTTAGTTTCCATAAAATAGACTACACGAAAGCAACTGATAAAACAAATTTTCACTCTTTCCAAATGTTAAGTATCGACAGAAAAGATCTAAGAGTCATTCCTAATATAAATTGGCAACAAAAAAACAGCCATAAGAGAAGACAAACAGATAGTGACTTTCCAGCAGATTAAAAAGTGAGTTCAGACAAAAATGTGTATTATCACCTGATCAATTCTCTCTGTACAGCAAAAACATTCTGAGATCAATAAATGAGATGACTGGAATAGCAATAGGTAAATATAATATAAATAACGTGAGATATAATGTGACGGCACTGTCTTCTACTTAACCACAAAAACAGATTTAAGTCACTCTAAAATGTCACTGATAAACTGGACTTGAACCAGGCTGTGACTGATCTAACAACCAGTCATCATGTACACTACTGTTTATTGAAATCAGGAGAGACTTAATCCGACAAATTTTCATGGACTGTACACAAGCATCAAATGACTATGAAAAAAAGATATTCAAATAAAACAGTGATCTTAACTCTTTCACTCCGTAATTATTTGTTTACCTCAAGTCGCGTTTATATTACAATGTTATAATGAACTAGCCAGTATACTTGCTTTGTGTCATCTTAAAAAATACTTAAAGACAGTATATCTTCTTAGAAAGGTGAAAGGGTTAAATATCAGTAGACTATAAAATAGACACCAAAATGCAAAATGTATTGCTTTTATAAACATCAATTTTTTTAAAAATCTATTATTCACTATTATATTAATTGTTCACATCGACACGTTATATGTACACAACTTTAAGAATTTTCTCACAAAAATAGAATTTCTCTTGTTTTCTCGTGTATTCCCTTTTCATTCATAATGAGAAATACAACTTATCAATAATATGTATATACGATTTTCAGTTCAGAATTCTTTTATAAAAACATAGTACTAACATTGTTTCTAAACTATGCAAATTTTTCATTGCAGTTTTTTTAAAAACAAGTAATGACAGGTCATCAGGTCTGTCTGATGTCCTATATTCTAAAATGATTTATCATCATCAAATAGCTTATCCTGAGCAGAACTTTGTCACCCCAACAGTCCTCCGGAATTTCTCTCTCATAGGCCAGATGTCCTACCTTTGCAGCCGTCATGTTCAAACCGTCAGTTACATCCTTAATCCATCTTCTTCGTGGTCTTCCTCTTCTCTCTTTGCCGGTATGCCTCCTTCCATGATGATCTTCTCCAGCTCTTCATGTCTTTTTATATGTCCAAAATATCTCAATTTTCTCTTTCTTATTTGTAGCATCATTCAGTTTTTGTATTTCATATTATTGTTGGGGTTTACTAGGCATTGTCATTGTTTTTCTTCCTGGCAGTGACCATACTGGTCCATGACCGTAGCCATTGTCTCTATTACAGAGATCCTCTGTCTACCGATAAAATGGCTAGACGATCGTAAAAGCTGTCATTATTATCCAAACACTTAAGCAAATCTTCAGCTGCTAGATATACAATTATTGCAATACAACCAAGAAACAGTTAAATCACTAAATACTAAGAGAGAAATACATTTAACAAACGTCGAAATTATATTTTTGTATGAAAGATACCTTGGAATTAATGTTATCTCTTTTTTTTAGTTGTATTGAGAGAGGCGAGAAATACAGAGCATAAAATGTCATAAAAGATATTGAACGGGTTACCCAGGGTAGAGAGGTATGAAGAAATTTATTGCAGACCCTACTAGCGAATAACGGTAGGAGATGAATACAGTACCTTGGAAAGTCTTCTGTCTGCGTTCACGTTAGAAGGAATCCGTCTTCTCAGGTGCTCAAATGCGTCGTTGATAGATTTCATTCGCCTTCTTTCCCTCATATTTGCAGCTTTTCTTTGTTGATGCTTCTTTGGAACACCATCTACGATGCTTTGAATAGCAGAATCAAAGAATCCCCCACAGTTTTCTTGATCTGAATCGGGAGAGTTTAAATAAACTTCGTCTTGAAAATCTGGAAAATCTCCATATAAGGAGGTTCCCACCGTACTGATATGAAGACTCCATAGAGTAACCGTGTGCTCCACAGAACTCCATAAAACCCTCACCAAGTCCGCACATGTATCCATCCATCGTTGAAACAATTAAAGTTGGATTAGCAGAAAATTATGTAGCTTGCACTCAAACTGTTTTAAATATAATTTTGTTCTGACAAAAGCTCTGTAATATTAAATTGTAATTAATGATGTACCTTATGCTTTAGTCTTGTTAGCCAACAACTATTTTATTTATATGTTTTCTTCAATAAACGTGGCATTTATCACTTATATAAATTCCCCAAATGGTGGCGATATGCTCACACACAAAAAGTCTTCATAATTACAGATGCATAATCTAGATAACACTAATGCGTGATGGTTGCTGTATTTGACTAGTCAATTTTTGACCTGCACGTTTATATTTAATAATACACTTATTAATCAAAGGAAATCAGCTGATTAATTCTTATGAGTTGCTGCTACAAATAATAACTTGTAACTGTGTAACCGCAGCCACGTGCCTGCGTTTAACCAGGGGTGAAAACAGCTTGTCACTTCCAGCTAGGACAATGAATGAGGTGATCAAATCATGACAATATGAAGACCTTAACTGTCCTCTTGTGTACTGGAGAAACAACTGGCACGCGCCACCGATAATGGTGCACGCGACCCTGTTCGAACAGGACACGACAGTCGTTAAATGATTAAACCAACCGCGAAACAGGGTTAACAGTAATGCACCGCCCATTTACGCCCATCTAGGGCGACATTCACAGCCCACTTTTTTATCATTAACTTTGCAGTAACATGGTTCAGCTTAAAGGAGAGTTGTGAAAAAGTTAGTCATTTGGCAGCTGAAGATTTGCTTAATATAATTTGCTTAATATAATTGAAGTAATATAATTGAAGTAATATAATTTTTGTTTCACAATATTTTTTTTTCTCCCTTCATATATTTCCTCTTCGCCTTTCAACTCCCAACGGAGCACATGTCTTCAACAAACACTTCTTCCAGCTCTTTCTCTCTCTCTTTCCATCCCTTCCAATTCTTTCCACTTCTTATCTATCCTTTTAAAATCAGTATCTGACTCTCTTCTCCGTGTATTTCTAGGTCTTCCCCTACTCCTCTTTCCCTTCATACCTTTATTAATATATACTAAATAATACTTTGACGGTTCGACGCTTATATATACTTGTTCGATAACATATTTACTTTTCTTTACATATTCATTTCTTTAAAATGTTGATACTAAATTATAATTACATTCTTTTCCCTTCCTACCAAAATGTAAGTAATAAGATAGAACTCTGATAGCTCACATACGCGTGTTAACATACATACTATATATATATATATACCTCGACTTCGTCGCGCTTTCTCTCTCTCTCCCTCTCTCTCTGTGTGTGTGTCTCATCAGATCACAGCGTCAGTAGCTTTCACGTCCTTCATACAGCAAATTATATATGATTTTGAAATATCTCCGTCCTTGTCTTTTTTGCTTAGAGATAATTTTTTATTCCTATATTCTTCTTCTTCTTTGCGTTCGTTCTTTACGACCAATTTTAATCACTCTTGTGATATGTTTGATCTTTGCCAAGAACGTGTATACATTGCACATTGGTTTGGTAGGCCTCTAAACGCATAGACTTCTACACGTTTAGGACACGTCCGATTTCAGCCAAACCTCCTTAGCCGCCTCTTACGACATGCGTGACAGGTAACAGTGGCTCTATTCTTTACACCCCAAATTTGGACCCCGGTAACCACTCCTATATAATTCGCATTATAAGCAAACATCAAGTGTATTTCTTAAGTCAATCACATTTAAGGTTTCATTGTTTCTTTTTTTTTTTTTTTTAAATAGTAAACTATTCCTCCAAGAAACCTTTTATATTGTGACATTTTTTGATTGATTGATTGATAGAGACCATCATTATTGCATGTCGGAGAATAAGCATGTGTGCTCCGATTTCTTGCTTACACAGGAAGATCTCAGCGACAGTGAAAGAACTCAGTTGCACAGGAGAAATTACCCGATGTAATTTGAAGATGGTGGCATTTTTAATAAGAAGCTTATTTTAATTTTTCATTCTTTCATGAATGTTGCCAGGACAGCGACTTAGCAGAATGCTCTCATCGGTTCTCAGATATCAGAGTTTTTTTACGTTCTCAACTTGAGCCTGAGACTTTTATCTTCCGTCAGCGATAGGACTAGAAACTTGGTTTCACCTACACTGAGATCAAAGATCTCAGCAAAAATGTCCGATCGCTTCACCCAGGAAGCAAACTGAGTACATTTTGAAAGAGAAGGGATCATCTTTTCTTCTTATATTGTGAGGAAGGGTAAGTTAATGATGTCCACAGTATTCTAACTGAGTTGTTTAAACTGAAGCGATAATGAAGACAAAAAGTCGATGGAATAAGGGAATTTTTTCCCTGGAAGAAGCAGATATGGAAGTCAACACACGAACAAACTAAGCGGGTCGTGTGTAAACAAGATCCTAGCTTCATATTATCCGAGATAACAATATAAATAATCTCATTAAAATAAAATGAGGGCGTGTGTCCATGTTTTATGTTTGCATGTGAACTAATTATTTTAACCACCATGGTTAATTCTGAGGTCAAGTTTAACCACCATGATTGATTCTATCGTCAAGTTTAACCACTCTGATTGATTCTATCGTCAAGTTTAACCACCGTGATTGATTCTATCGTCAAGTTTAACCACCGTGATTGATTCTATCGTCAAGTTTAACCACCGTGATTGATTCTATCGTCAAGTTTAACCACCATGATTGATTCTATCGTCAAGTTTAACCCCCTTGATTGATTCTATCGTCAAGTTTAGTTATGAATAATTTCAACTTGCACTTACTATCTTGCATTATCTGACACAGAAACTGTGAGTTGAATTTGATCTGAACTATTTTACTATTAAATCTGCAGGTCCATAATCGAGAAGAGCAGGCTGGAAAGCCGCTTCCCGGGGAAAATTCATTAGAAAAGATTTAAAATAAAATTCCTACAAAAATGTCTTCCCTATCATCAAAATTACATTGGGGACCCATGCTGGTGCTACGGAGTTCATGCACTGCAGCTGAGATCTTCCTGTGTAAGAAAGAGATCGGAGCACACATGGTTACTCACCGAAGTGCAATGATGATAGTCATATCAATCAATAAATCAATCAATCTGCAGGTATAAACATATATATGTCACAACCAAAGTTTCTAGCTGACGACTTACAAGAAATTGTATTACAGTATTTGGAAACTTCGAGGCTTGTAAGATACCTGTAAGGGATATCGCTAAGGACAATCTTCTTCTTCTTCTGCGTTCGCCCGCTATCGCTTCAGGCGTAGCCATGGCGCCTGGTGTGGCACTTCTGACTGATTTTTGGGTGAAAGCCTGCTTACCATTTTATTGGTTTCCACGCCAAGCAGTCGGACCTTCTTCGACTTCAGAGTTAAGACAATCATTTCACACTAAAGGCAACAAACACAGTACAACCCCTATGTCGGTAGTTGGATCTTCTTATGAATTTTTGCTTATATTGTACATGTATTTACATTGAGAATATGTATTTCTAAACGCCGATACAGATCTATCTAACAAGAATTCAAATTTGAATAAAAATTGGTTGATGAGAAAAATAATATTTAGGAAAGTGATGCATTTTAGATATATATATTTTTTTTTTTTTTCCGATACTTTACTTTTTTACTTTTCCGATCCAGCAGTCATCTGAGCATTTGCCCTTCGACTTGAGGCCATGGCAGTGAATTTACAGGTCTGTCTGAGTTGTGGTGTGTTAGCATGAGAGAGTTTTCAACATCTGGGTCTGGAGGTAGGTACTTGTGGCGTAGGTCACTGAGTGCAGGGCACTGGAAGAGATGGTGTGTGACAGTTTCTTCTGAATAGTCACACAGTTGACATTGTGGGGCAATCTTTGGTTGGATGCGGTGTAGGTGAGCATTCAGGGGCACATGTTGTGTCCTAAGGCGGAAAATAATGACTTGTTCTTGTCGTGTGAGGTCATTTATAGCATCTTTGGGATTTGGAGTGGTCATGTGTTTAAAGAGGGCTCTGCCAGTTTTGCTCATTGCCCACTCATTCATCCACTCCTCCTTCTTGTTACTTCTTATTATTTGTTTAGCAGTCTGCAGAGTTATTGGTCTGTCATGCTGTTGACTATTTGCCCCTGCCTTTGCAAGGATGTCTGCTCTTTCATTTCCTTGTATGTTGCTGTGTCCTGGTATCCACTGTAAGGTAAGCTTGACGGCAAAGGTGTTGATGAATGAACTGATGGATAGAGCCAGGGACTGGCACGCTGGGCTCTCAGGGTTTGCATTTTCTAGTGACTGTAGCACTGACTTACCATCAGTAAAGATAACAGTGTGCTGAGTTTTTCCGGGATGGAGCTGGAATATGTTTGTAAGATGGTGCACTGAAGCTTCAATGGCAATGGTCTCGGCCTCAAAATTAGAACAGTACTTTCCACATGCATTTCCTGTGTAAGAAAGAGATCGGAGCACACATGGTTACTCACCGAAGTGCAATGATGATAGTCATATCAATCAATAAATCAATCAATCTGCAGGTATAAACATATATATGTCACAACCAAAGTTTCTAGCTGACGACTTACAAGAAATTGTATTACAGTATTTGGAAACTTCGAGGCTTGTAAGATACCTGTAAGGGATATCGCTAAGGACAATCTTCTTCTTCTTCTGCGTTCGCCCGCTATCGCTTCAGGCGTAGCCATGGCGCCTGGTGTGGCACTTCTGACTGATTTTTGGGTGAAAGCCTGCTTACCATTTTATTGGTTTCCACGCCAAGCAGTCGGACCTTCTTCGACTTCAGAGTTAAGACAATCATTTCACACTAAAGGCAACAAACACAGTACAACCCCTATGTCGGTAGTTGGATCTTCTTATGAATTTTTGCTTATATTGTACATGTATTTACATTGAGAATATGTATTTCTAAACGCCGATACAGATCTATCTAACAAGAATTCAAATTTGAATAAAAATTGGTTGATGAGAAAAATAATATTTAGGAAAGTGATGCATTTTAGATATATATATTTTTTTTTTTTTTCCGATCCAGAAGCACTTCAGCTTTTCAGCTCTTCGGCTCGGTGCCATGGACATCGTAACCTTCGGTTCGGTGCCACGAACACCGTAAATCTGGGGAATCTGTGGCTTTTCTGCCATCCCGCGGAATTGAACCCGCAAACACAGAGGGATAGTCACCCGTAGTCCAACGCGCTACGAACACGCTGGGCAGACGGGCATTTTAGATATATAAAGAGACATGAAGGTTTAGAAAACATTTAGGAGAAGAGACATTTCGGGGAAAAAGAAAAAGATGAAGATTGATGGGAAGATGAATGCAAGATTGACTTGAACAAGACAGCAACAGAAACAGGACATTTGGTCTATGATAGAGAGAAATTGGAAAGAGCTGTTATTGTGACAAAATTCTGCACACAGCAAACTATTTGATAAAAATTTCATGTGTGGGTAGCCATCATTTGAACCTAACAGTTGACATTAGTTGGTTAACTTTGCAAACGTAAAAAGTTTTCCTCACGTCAGATCGTATGCTATTTATCTTCTCCCTGTTTATTCCTTTCTTACATGTATAAATCACCATACTTGTATTTATGTGATTTTGTCTGTTTGTTACCTTGATACAGTCCATTTGTCGAAACGTCCGTTATTTTTTTTCTCTTCATCTTTTCTTCTTTATATAAAACTGTAACCCGGTTGTTTCCAGTTTCTCGGCTGTTTGCGCAGTTTCACCGCAGCCTTCTAGCCCATATCATTTGGATCTGATTGCCACAACAATTTGGAATCCATCACCTAGGGGCAGACTAAAACATTGCCGCCAGCATTTTTGTGTGATAATATTCAAACAAAATATATTGCCAGCTGTGAAAAAAAAGGTTCATGCTGGTTTGTATATCTGTTTAGGGATACAATCGTTGATAGCCCAATCACTAGCGAATAACTTCTTGATGGCTGCTAATTTCATCCGCGAAAATTCTTGTAGTGGCTAACAATTGAAATAGTTTTCTATTTGTCTTGTATTTAATATTTACTTAGCATTTTCTATCTATCGTCTATTATCTTTCCCCATGTGTATAATGGAATTGGTTGTCCACTCTTGCCGTTAAGCGTAGGGTGGGAGCTTTAATTTGCCGTCCAGGGTCAAATGAGTTGCCGTTGTGTTATGTCCGTTTTTATTTATGTGGTCTATCCATCTTTTTCTTGGTCTTCCCTTGGTTCTAGTACCTGATCTCTTTTATTGTATGCTGTTAATGGTGGATGATTGCATTTTAACATCATCATACACCTGAAAGGTATTTGTGATCATGACAGCAACCATCACGCTAAAAAATGTGGGACTTTTCTAGACGCCACGGGTGGTATAAAGACTACTCACAATTAACTCCCATTTAGCACACTGACCACTACGCCCTTATCTTACAGTTAGCAAATCCTCTTAATCTTGTTTGAACATCTATGCTTTTTTGTGATCTTCCAGAACTTATTTCTGTTGACCATGTCAGAAGCATAATTCAGATCATTATAAGTAAAGTAGAGATTACAATGTTGCTTCTGATATGTCTACTAAAGTTATGTGGTTGTACATATTACAATGGAATACAACTACCACTAACAGCATACAATATAAAGGTAACAGCATACAACATAAAGGTAACAGTATACAATATAAAGGTAACAGCATACAATATAAAGGTAACAGTATACAATATAAAGGTAACAGTATACAATATAAAGGTAACAGTATACAATATAAAGGTAACAGTATACAATATAAAGGTATCAACATACAATATAAAGGTATCAACATACAATATAAAGGTAACAGCATACAATATAAAGGTAACAGCATACAATATAAAGGTAACAGCATACAATATAAAGGTAACAGTATACAATATAAAGGTATCAACATACAATATAAAAGTAACAGTATACAATATAAAGGTAACAGCATACAATATAAAGGTAACAGCATACAATATAAAGGTAACAGTATACAATATAAAGGTATCAACATACAATATAAAGGTATCAACATACAATATAAAGGTAACAGCATACAATATAAAGGTATCAACATACAATATAAAGGTAACAGCATACAATATAAAGGTAACAACATACAATATAAAGGTAACAGTATACAATATAAAGGTAACAGCATACAATATAAAGGTATCAACATACAATATAAAGGTAACAGTATACAATATAAAGGTAACAGCATACAATATAAAGGTAACAGCATACAATATAAAGGTAACAGTATACAATATAAAGGTATCAACATACAATATAAAGGTAACAGCATACAATATAAAGGTATCAACATACAATATAAAGGTAACAGCATACAATATAAAGGTAACAACATACAATATAAAGGTATCAACATACAATATAAAGGTATCAACATACAATATAAAGGTAACAGTATACAATATAAAGGTAACAGCATACAATATAAAGGTAACAGTATACAATATAAAGGTAACAGTATACAATATAAAGGTATCAACATACAATATAAAGGTATCAACATACAATATAAAGGTATACAGCATACAATATAAAGGTATCAACATACAATATAAAGGTAACAGCATACAATATAAAGGTAACAACATACAATATAAAGGTATCAACATACAATATAAAGGTATCAACATACAATATAAAGGTAACAGTATACAATATAAAGGTAACAGCATACAATATAAAGGTATCAACATACAATATAAAGGTATCAACATACAATATAAAGGTATCAACATACAATATAAAGGTAACAGCATACAATATAAAGGTAACAGCATACAATATAAAGGTAACAGGTACAAGAGCTAAGGGAAGACCAAGAAAAAGATAGATAGACAATATCAAGACAACACTACATAAACACGAATATAACACAAGGGCGACTAATCTAGCCCCACCCCTACTCTTAACGGCAAGATTGGACAACCAATTCCATCTTCCAACTGAAGAAAGACAATAAACAATATACATATTACTACTTTTATAAAATCACATTGCCTTTCTGTAGTTTTTGTTCCATATTAGCAGTTAAGTGGTTGAGAAGATCTCCGGCCATTATCTTACCAGTCATCGACAGAAGGAAATATTTCTATGTAGTTATCACAAGATTAACGGCTGTCTATGCTTTGCGCTATTCTGTCCCACAGTTTGAGAAATGTGTTAATGAAATAGCAAGAAATTCCAATTGAATACAGAGACCTTTTAAATAATGAAAAAAGTCTTTAACAATTGGATGGTTTCAATGTATTCAGAATCTGAACATCATCGAATCAAACATGCATCAAATATTTCAGAGAGTAACCATTACAATATCGCAATACATTTGTAACTAATAAAATTTGATTTATTCTTCTTTGTGTTATTTCTTTTACATTTTATTGTGAACAATTTATAGAATAGCACAATTTTGAACTGTTTCTAATGGTCGCAATAAACTAATTAAAAAGTCACATGCAACATTTGGACCATTATTTGGGATACCTTAGCCCAAATTATAACATCTTATATATGTTGAAAAAATAGATCTGCCTCAAGTATCTGGTCCTCAAGCTGAGGACACCTTGAAGATATGGGCTTATAAGTAGATAGGTAAACAGACATACACACAGGTAAGTAAGCAGACATACACACAGGTAAGCAAGCAAACAGACAGACAGAAAGATTAATAAGTATTTTTATAGATTGATTGATTGATTTATCTATTCTACTGGAGTCAGATTCTTCCATCCAGGCTTAGCGTCTTCTTATCCAAAAGCTCAACTTTTGTTCCTTTTCTTGAATTAATAATATTTTAATTTTAATTTTAGAAACTTGGTTGTTCCAACAGCAAAATAAACATTAAAGAACAATAAAGCAATCAATATTTTATTCTAGTTCTAATACGCCGTAAGCTATTTCTTTTTCTTTCAACTCGCTGGTCATGTTAATAAAAGAAAGACATGCCTCTCCCAATATTAAAGTTTTTACTTCATTCCACGCCGTTATTGTCTTATGCTTTAGAATGGCCTAGCTGCGGGTTCTAGTCAGACTGATTGAGTTCTTGTTTGTGGTTGAAGAGAATGAGTATGGGCACTTGGCCTGATTGTGTTCCTTCTATTGTGTATGGAAAATGAAGTGGTGATGGATGAGGAAAGTCGCAGGCTATACTAGTAAGACAATGGAGAGATAAAAATTAGAAATTAGAGAATGGAAACTGAGAAATATGTTCAAAAAGTGTAATTAAAGCCGAAGAATTGACTTCATTGCAACGGGTCCATTTCATTGACTTCATATGGCTCGGTCCCTCTCCGCAGAAATGGTAAGCCACCTGCCGAGAGTATTGCACAAAGCACGAACTCCGTAGCTCCAGCAACAATCCTAGGGGTCTCTGGAAAACTGCACTCGTGAACAGAACGGCGCGGTTCGATTCGAACCCACGACCTTCGACCCACAAGGCAAAGCAAGCAACCAACATTCTAATATTAGAGGGTGAAGTATTGAGGACTACCAACATCTACATCGGCAAGCATTAATTTATTGATTGATGATTGATATATTGATTGATTGATTGATTGGGTCATCATTATTGCACTTCGGTAAGTAAACATGTGTTCTCTGATCTCTTTCTTACACAGAAAGATCTCAACTGCAGTGTGCCAACTCCGTAGCACCGGCGAGTATCCCCGATGTAATTTTGAAGACAACGAAATTATTTTTGTAGGAACTTTATTTTTAATCTTTACAAATGAATGTTGCCGAACTTTCCAGCCTGTTCTTCTCGATTTTTAACTTGCCAGGGTTCTTGTTCGTGCTAAAATTAAACATGGGACCTACTTTTTTATCGTCCGTCTTCGATAGGACTAGGAACTCGCTCTCACCTACAATGAGAACAGGGATCTCTGAAAAATATCAGATGACTCCACGAGGGAGCGAACCTGGTACCTTAGACACGAGAGACGAATCCTAACCTCTACGCCACAAGACCACAAAACATCAATTAAAACAATTTAAGACAACGTATCTGGTAGAAATGTTTAACGAATAACTAACTAATTAACTAAGGAAGAATGACTAACTAATCGCCCGAGTGGTTACCGGGGCCCAAATTTGGGGTGTAAAGAATAGAACCACTGTTTCCTGCCATGTATGTAGTAAGAGGCGACTGAGGAGGTTTGGCCGAAATCGGATGCACGTGTCCTAAACATGTACAAGTCGGTACGTTTAGCGGGCCTACCAAACCAATGTGCAACGTATACACGTTCTTGTCAAAGATCAAACATATCACACAGAGTGATTAAAATTGGTGGTAAAGAACGAACACAAAGAAGAAGAAGACTAACTAATTAACTAAGGAAGAATAACCAACGAAATTCAACAAATATGCAATAAATCAAATCAAATCATAGGACGTATGGCACAATTGTAACATACAAGTATGTCACCATGAACACTAAAATAACATTGTAAAACATGATGTATCTTCCTACATTATGTTATCAATGTATCACATCTGTATGTTAATATCAAACAATAGAGGAAAACTAGTCACGACAGAGATTAAGTGTCAACGCAGAATGTTGAGATTATAAGAAGAGACTAGTATTGAAATAAAGACATCATTAAAAGAGTAGGAACAACTGTTGTTACTGCATGTAGTACTGCTTTTTAGGACGGTGTAGGACAGGTGGGACGAGAACTTGAAGAATTTAATGGCCGCATGACCATTATGTATTAATTTTTATTTATTTATGTATTAATTTTTATTTATTTATGTATTAATTTTTATTTATTTATGTATTAATTTTTAATTATTTATGTATTAATTTTTATTTATTTATGTATTAATTTTTCATTTATTTCTGTATTAATTTTTATTTATTTATGTATTAATTTTTTTCCATTCGTTTTTCTAGAACTACTTTACTTGTATGTTTTCCACCAGAAACGCAACATATTCTGCTATATATCCACAACTCAAATAGATTAATTTTTCTTTCAAATACTCGTTCGTTGTGTAACATGTAAAAAGTCTTTGTGAAAAGTTCTTTTGTTAGTTCACAACCAAGCGTAAATTTCACAAAACTTAACAAATTTCCATCACACATCTGAACTGCTCAGATTCTCAAGTACGACTGTTTCTTCAATATCTAAATCTACCCATCAACTACCACTCAACAACATGTGATTCTCGCTTGACCCGTGAAGCACTCACGTCATACTTGGTCAGACTTCCTTACTGTGCAGTTTACTAG
Organism: Arion vulgaris; assembly: GCA_020796225.1. NCBI lineage: Eukaryota > Metazoa > Mollusca > Gastropoda > Stylommatophora > Arionidae > Arion > Arion vulgaris. The sequence goes on from CM036753.1 coordinate 25,509,443, forward strand.
ACAATGAACTGTCCAATAAACAACTTATACTAAAATTAGAAGCATTACATCATAAGTTTTCTCCCTTTTTCAAACCGAAATTAATTATCAAGCCAAGGACATTTGGCTTACTACTGGGCTAACCTATGACCTCTTTAGTACAGTGCCTGACTGTCACAATTGTCCATTCTTCAGGAACATACAAAAATACAGAGTATATATAACACTTGATGCCCGTCTGCCCAGCGTGTTCGTAGCGCGTTGAACTACGGGTGACTATCCCTCTGTGTGTGCGGGTTCAATTCCACGGGATGGCAGAAAAAGCCACAGATTCCCCAGATTTACGGTGTTCGTGGCACCGAACCGAAGGGTTACGATATCCATGGCACTGAGCCGAAGAGCTGAAAAGCTCAAGTGCTTCTGGATCGGGGAAAAAATAACACTTGATAATTTTCATCTTTAGCGTTTTTACTGTTTGGAGGCTAATAGTTTGCTCATGTAATTGAATGCACTGTTGCCCATTCATATTCTGGTTCTAATCTTTTTTTTCACATTTGCCATCATAAGTAACCATGTTTTTAATATACACGATATTGTTTACTTTCTTCAGTAGTTCTGAATGTATTTTATATTTATTTTTTGGCTTCTCACTTCTTTGCTAAAATCCAAAGTATTCGTTTTCTGGATGTTAATGTCCAATCTAGATTTCTCGCTAGTTTTTTTTCGAACTAGTCTACTATATAGTTCTTGAAATTATTGCTCATTCTCGGCTGCCAAAACTGTGTAATTGGTTGTATGTGTATATCGGCTGCCAAAACTGTGTAATTGGTTGTATGTGTATATCGGCTGCCAAAACTGTGTAATTGGGTGTTGTATATCGCTGCAAACTGTGTAATTGGGTGTATGTATATCAGAAGATCGATGCTGGTAGAGGAAGAAAAGACATGGCATTTTTTTTTAAGGAATTGACAAAAGTTACTCTTAATCTTTGTTCAACAAATAAACAATGTACAGGTATTAAGAGCTCCTTGTTTTAAACTCCTTTTAAACTCCTTTTTAAACTTCTTGTTCTCATAGCTCTTAATACCTGTACATTGTTTATTTGTTGATCCTATTCTTCGCTTCCGTTTCTTCCTCGTGGGTTATTTTTTTTAAAACTCCTTGTTCTCATCTTAATCTTTGTGAGGGGTTAACTGTATTATTTACGTGTAACATTGAATCCTCTATTCATGTGTTGGACCAACCTGTTCTCTACCGACGAAATCAGACGGCATTTGTTCGTCTCTTAGCTTCGAGAATGTCATACTAATTTAGAGCATGTTATCGTCATTCTAGACCATGAAAGACCATAATACCAGACGAGACGAGACCAAGCGTGAGGGCCTAAATCAATTCGCTAGGAGACAATATTGACAATAGGGGAGGGTGTGCTTGAGCAAATTTGTTAAATCCTTCCGTTACTCACAAGCGCTCATCCAGGGCAAGCCCTTTGACAACGGTCTCGTGAGCTTGCATCAATACTGATACGTGGCTGTGTAACTTAATGATCAGCATACTATTTAAACTGGTTGGAAATACCTATCGTATACGTGTTGTGTCTAGGTGTGGGGCATACTGTATCAATACTCGTATACGTGTTGTGTCTAGGTGTGTAGCATACTGTATCAATACTCGTATACGTGGTGTGTCTAGGTGTGTGACATACTGTATCAATACTCGTTACGTGTGTGTCTAGGGGTGTGACATACTGTATCAATACTCGTGTACGTGTGTGTTTAGGTGTGGACATACTGTATCAATACTCGTATACGTGTTGTGTCTAGGTGTGTGGCATACTGTATCAATACTCGTATACGTGTTGTGTCTAAGTGTGGGGCATACTCTATCAATACTTGTATACGTATTGTGTCTAGGTGTGTGGCATACTGTGTCAATACTCGTGTACGTGTTGTGTCCAGGTGTGTAGCATACTGTATCAATACTCATATCCGTGTTGTGTCTAGGTGTGGGGCATATTGTATTAATACTCGTATACATGGTGTGTCTAGGCGTGTGGCATACTGTATCCCCATATGGCTCGGTCCCTCTCCGCAGAAAAAGTACGCCATCCCCTACTGAGAGTCTTGCACAAAGCACAAACTCTGTAGCTCAGGCAACAATCTTAGGATCTCTGAAAAAATGAACTCGTGAACAGAACGGCGTGGTCTTGCAAGAACGGCGTGGTCTTTAACACGTGACCTTCCAAACACAAAGCAACGGCTTAGCCTCTTAGCCAGAGACCTTCTTCCCCCTTCCTTCCGAAATATTACAAAATCTTACAAAAACATGCGCTTATTTGTCTCTGATATGTATGAAAGGTAGCCGCGATAGTATAGTGGTTAGTGTACTTGCATCATATGCGCGTTGTCCCAAAATCAAATTATTAAGTTAAGAGGGATTTTCCCCTACCGTTGTGGCTTTCAAGACGACAAAATATCAACTGGATACCAGAGAAACTCTGGGAAGTAAAGGTGATCAGTGTCATCGCCTACGTCACTTTGAACTTTAACCGTAGTATCCGCAAGCTATATTATTTTTAGAATTTCTACAGTTTGAAAAGACACAAGTTGTATGACAGCCACCCTTCATATTAAATAAGTCAGCTTGACAATCATGTAGTACAGATTTGAACAGGTGCAGATTATCTGTATCATAAGTTGATTATAAAATAAAATTTCCTATAGCCTTTCAATACCTTAGGTATGGTGAGTCACTTCACTTCACATGTCTAGCCCTTGTCTACAGGAGGTAGGAGGACCAATTCCTTTCCTCGCTTATGGAACGTCGGATGTGGGGTTGAATCCACAATATATTTGTGTCCAAGTTGATAGGCAAACGCTTATGTACTGCGCTAATTCGACCCACGTTAAGTTGATTACGCGTTAGAATCGTATTATATACAGACTGTTGATAGTTTTTTTTCCAATGCTCTTTAAATGAAACATAATTTTAATTAAGAACAAACTTATAAACAGTACTGTTTCTGGTCAAGCTCTTTTGACGTGCTTACTGGTTTATGCTGACCATTGATATCTTTGAGCATATTCAAGATGTCCACTGCGAGTGTACAGGGAAAAAGACAAGATTGATGAAAACTTGCCTTCCGAAGTCAGAAAGAGATTTTATTTCTTATACTGTTTAAACACATTTTCTTAGGAACTATAGAATAAAGTGGAAGAGAAAGAAAGAAGTAGATAAAGGGAGAGATAATGAGAGATAAATAAGTGCACATACAACTACTGTTATTTCTTCTGTTGTTCCTCCTGAAGCCGTTATTTGATCGTCTTGATCACATATATTCAGATCGAACTTGTTCTCTTTTGTCTTCAATTTTCACGCCCCTCAGCACAAAATGAAAGCCAGCTGAACGATCAGAACACGTGCAAGCGCTAGAAAACAAAAGGCAACTCTATTATCTCCAGCCTGTTTTGTTGCCCCTTTGTTAAGATGCAACGACTTGCCCTTAAAACTGTTCAGTATTGCTACTCGTGTACTTGAGTTATCAATCCAGCCTTTCACGTTCTTTTCAATCTCCAAAGCATTCTTCTCACCCTCCGAGTGCCTTTTCTCTTCCTTTTTTTCCTTGACTAATTGTCCATCTTTACTTTTTATCTCCCAGAGCTCGATGGAACAAGTCAGGAGACCACGTGCTATCAATGAGGGGAGAAAATTCTCCTCCATCCACCCGTAGCATGTTTGAGACTATTTAAAGAGCGATCCAAATGCAAACATAAGAACGCACGAGCAAACACATTAGTCGAATGCGCTTTTGTGAACTCCGAGGGTATGCAAGTTTGAAGAACATCAGAAATCAGTGAATTGTGAAGTTCTATTTCGACCTGTTTAAACGACATGTCTCAACACACTGATAAAACTCTAATCATCCATCTCTGGTTCTAATTAACGGTACTGGTCAAAGGGTTAAACGATATCGGTTCAACTTAACAAAACATGAAAGAAAAGACAGCGAGATGAATGTGAATGTTGTCAAATCATACAAGGTATTCATTTTTACATAAATTACAAGATTGGAACAAAAAAATTACATTTTGAAAAAAACACACAAAAACAAGTAGTTGAATAGAAAAATTTGTTTTAAACCGATTATTTGTGTTTTTTTAGAACTTTGAAACTTGTTTAATTCACAAAAATTACGTAACGATAGAACATGTGCATGTATTGTAAGCATTTCCTGATTCTTTGATGTCGTGTATCAATTTTCTAAACTAACGAATTAATCTTAAAGTTAAAATGAAGATCTTTTGTTGTTCACTTCAACCTATAACTATAGTTTGAAGATAAGGCCTACTTATGACTCCCTTATAATATTAATTGTACAGTTTGCTTGGATTCTCCGTAAGGAGTTAATTATTTGTTATGTTTGTTGGCCTGCGCGCTCTGATATAACCAAAAAGAAGACTCGATCGTAAGGTGAAAGTGCTGTGCCTCGGCTTTTTCTTTTTTCGATCCAGAAGCACTTGAGCTGAAAGTTCTTCGGCTCGGTGTCATGGACATTGTAACCCTTCGGCTCGGTGCCACGAACACCGTAAATCTGTGGAACCTGTGGCTTTTCTGTCAGTCCGCGGAGTTGAACCCGCACTCACAGAGGACTTGTCACCCGTAGTCCAACGCGCTACGAACACGCTGGGCACGCGGGCAGTACCTCGGCTTAAATAGATTTAAATCCCCTTCGTAACAAACAATGAGAAACAATTATGACTTCCACGTATACAGCAAACATGTGTAGTTGTATCAGAAACTGTCTCCATGGTGACATTATTTGCTAAGTGTCAAAGTACTGATCAATAATAGTACCCCTTTCTTCTCCTCCATCTCGTATCTTCATTTACAACCTAGGTTTTACTGACAACAGAATTAGTACATGAGAAATCGATATTGTTTCAACTATATGATTCAAATTCTCCACAGAGTTCAGATCTCTAACCTAATCTTCACCGTTCAGAAAGCAATGTCAGACTACTGAACGTATAAGTGGTACCTAGAAACGTAACGGCTCGTTTACTGTGATTGATGGTGACGCCCCGTAAAGGATATGCCACGATTGTCCATCTAATCTTTAGATTAGAGATCTGAATTCTGGAGAATTAAAAGTATATAGTTGAAACAATATAGAGCTCTTCATTGTTCCACTTATTTTTTAGTCTTACTACTATCCAGTTGTAGCCCAGTATAGTGGTCATCTGTGTTTTTCTTGCGAGTTTCGGACTACTTCAGTAATAGATTTCTGCATCTTTTAACTCTTACAGGACCAGGGCAAAAGTCATGTTTTTACAAGTCATTTGTTTTTAGAATTAAAAAACGCCATTTAGTGTCACTCCTGGTAAAAAAGGTGTCCAATCCAAAAGCCACGTAGTGTGGCGTTTGGTCCACAAGGAGTTAACATGACACAAACACTCCATCTATCCATCTTTTACTTGGCTTACCTATTCCTTTCACTCTGATGTTCAGCTATTTAGGGCTTTAAAGACAATGCGGTCTGACTTCACTCTTACTAGCTGGTCAAACCATTTCATTCAGTTCATTTCAACAAGTTTGTTTTCCTTAGAGATGTGAGAGCAAACAGGTTGAGAATTCAGTATTTAAGGGGCACCCAAAACAGAATAAAATGCAAATGTTTTAAGAAGAAACATCTAAAAAAAATGTAAAATGCAACATAATACTATCAAATGTGGACCACATTTATAAGGATTAAAACAATGAACAACTTCTGCAAGGGCTTGTTTGTTTTATAAAAAATGTGTATTATGTTTTTTTAAAAAAATGATGCATGGACTTAAAGCACACTTACTTGATATATTGAATGTTCACACAAAACTAATACGTTAAACAGCTGTACTCTCTTTTATTTCTCTATTTTTCATTGATGAATTTTTGGTCTAATCTTTCATTCTTTCTCATGCAGTCGTTTGTGATTTCTCTACAATCACTTGTCCATGACTTCCCTACGAGTCTCCGGCGGGACAAGTGTTGTCGGGAGATGTCAGCCCCTTGGTGGAACAGAGTTGCAGGCACTCGATAGACTGGGAGAGTGGGTCAACAGAACTCTGTACTTGTAAAGTTTCGTTCCCTCTGGTAACAACAAATGTTTAGTGAAAATGAATAGATTATTCAAATAGTGCATTATCGAAAATAGAACTTGATTACAAATACACCACCCCAGTGGCGGCTCGTGGTCCTTTTTCTTGGTGGGGCCAGGTAAAATTTCGGACAAATCGTGGTTTTTTGAGTATTTACTATTTTTTGTCTATTCCGGGAAGTTATTACCCCTTTGAGGAAAAGAACAAATGCTTCTGTTCTGCAACAGCTTAATACTAAAGAGAGTTGGCTATTAAATAATATAAAATCAAGGACAATTAAATATTTAGGACACATCAAACGACAGGGGCGCCTAGAGAAGATATTTTTTAAAAACGTGTATGGAACGCAAATTGAAAACCGCATGACAACAAACCACGAACTTGTGAACAAGACCAGCACGTCGTATACATATTAGATTATTTTGTCATATATAATCTCTGCGGTAAACGTAGAAAACGACTCGCTTGCTGTTGTTGATGGCTACGCCATGTAAAGAATATTCCACGATTTTCAATCTATATGTAGTGTACTGTGAAAGAAGTGAAATTCTTCACTTCTGTTGTATTCTTTGCTTGATAAAGGCAATTTGGTCGAAACATTTCTGTGTATTGTCCTTGTTTTTGTATTTTGTCAATCTCTAGTACTTTGTAACTTTGTTATTGTTACAAATGATTTGACGTGTTCCGCTTAACTTTAACTCAGTTGACAACTTACGAAAGAACTTTTGTACAACATCACCGTTAAAAATGTGAATCTAGTTGATCTAAATCAAGTGACGTCAGTCGATCGGTCAGAGTTCACGAGTTGCGAACGAACAGGGATACCAAGTTCAAAGTTCACGTATTTCGTGGATTTTGTGTGTTATGGTTTTTAAAAAAACAGTGTTTGTTTGAATTGGGAGCCCTTAAGAGGACTGTATGAGAAACTGTGAGGTGGTAGGAGGGAGGACGAGACTGTGCGTGGTTGTGAGTTACTGTGGAGGGCAAAAGGTGATGATATCATCAGCAATAATTGCTCAGAAGGGGTCCAAATGTCGGGATTTAGTCCGACGACGCCACATAAACTCACTCATGTATGAGTCCAAGAGATGGCGATGTGTCCCATTTTGCCTCTCGTTCCTTTTCTTAGCAGTTTTCCACAAGCGCTCGATGGTCTGTGTATGTGCGCCTGTATTAGTATATTTGGATCAACAAAGTTAACTGAGTGGTTGACTGTATAATAATGGGGACCCTCTCCGCTATATTTAGAATGACCCAATTTTAACGGTGAGATTGTACCGAAATTGCGGTAGAGAAGATGTATTAATGCAAGGGACAATTCCATAAAACTAATCTTATTCTGTGATGGTTTGTTATTATTACTATTATTTTATACTATTTTTATATAAATTGGGGAATTCAATCGAGAATTAAACGGACTATTCAATCTAGATTCCTCGTTTATCTTGGAAGTAGTTTGGCCGCGTAAGAATGAATATATCTTGCGGCTGAATGAAAATGACATAATTGTTTTGTCAATTACCATTGCAATAGCGATCAAAGGTCAGAGGTCGCAATGGTACATCTTAGATAGGCATCTTTTAAACAGGCCCCACAAAAAATAATGCACAACACAATGTTTGAAACATTAGAGTGGAAATGCTGAGTTCAGTCTATATAATATTTTTTAACAAGGATATATTATATATTAATATGATTGTTATATTATTCTGATATAATATTTATATTTTAGTGTTATATATTCAACTTCCAAAGCTAATCAGTGTCAAGTTAAAAGTAATAATTACGAAAAAATCATTTCTAAAATAATAAGTACATGTTAATTATTTTTGGATTGGTGGTGCCGGTTCTTACTGGCCCTTAGTGACCAGGGGCGTATACTAATTAGGGAGGTTAGATGCTGAATTTCATATTTCAGACTGTGTATAATATTTTAGCTTTATGTATCAACTTTCAAAGTTAATCAGTATTCCGTTGAAAGTAATAATTCTGAACAAACAACGTCTAAAATAATAAGTACACGTTATTCTATATTTTCTGTGGGGCCGGGCCCCACTGGCCCTTAATGACGAACCGCCCCTGCATCACCCCCTTTGTTTGTATGTATGTGTGTGTGTGTTTGCGTGTGTGTTTGTGTGTGTGTGTGTTTGCGTGTGCATGTATTTGCATGCGTATTTAGTATATATATATATATATATATAATGTGCTCGCCTCTCGTTCCTCAGATACTAAGTTCATTCCCCGAGTGGAGCGAACGGGATAATTTTCCAGAGATACCGGATGACATTGTAGCTAGTTGAGATCGTGCTCATTGTCCTATCGGAGACGGACGATAAAATATAGGTCTCGTGCTCAAGTTGAGCGTGTAAAAGAACACTTTGACAGTTGAAAATCGATAACAGTAGTCTGCAAAGTCGCTGCCCGAGAAAAATTCTATAAAATATTGAAATAAAATTCCAACGAAATGTTTCCCTATCCTCAAAATTAAACCGTGAACGCACGCCGATGCTATGGAGTTCGTGCACTGCCTTTTAACTCTTAAATTTTCTTATGTAAGAAAGAGATCAGATCCCACATTTTTATTCATATCAGTGCAACGATGATGGTCATATCTATTAATAAATCAATTACCTCTTTCAACACATCAACATTAGTCTACAGCAGCGTCTCCCAAAGTGGGGGTACCACCCCAGTGGACGCTGAAGCGTTATGGGGGCGATAGTGAGTTCAGAAGAATTGGGGGAGGGGTGTTCAGGTGATTAGGGTCGGTGGCTCCTTAAAGAAGAAATTAATCATAAATATTTTAAAATAAATTATTTTCTTGATTTTACGATTGAATAATCATTTAAAATATAAATTCTGCATTTAAATTCATCTTATGCCCGTCTTGCACGATCCATTTTTTCATCAAATTTCTATTTCATGCATATAATCATTTGAAAAATGACCATATATGACAAAAATATATATCAATTTTCTATGTCAACGAGAAAATAGGGCATGTATATATGGGGCGGGCATTGCTAGACTGTTATAATGGGGAGGGCGTTACAAAGTTTATGTTGTGCAAAGTTTATGTTGTGCAAAGTTTATGTTGTACAAAGTTTATGTTGTGCAAAGTTTATGTTGTACAAAGTTTATGTTGTACAAAGTTTATGTTGTGCAAAGTGGGCGGTGGGCCAAAAAGTTTGGGAATCTATGGTCTACAGCAAACCATGGTATTATCAGCATTACTCTGTAACTCCACATTTTTGTGGCTTTCAGAAATTCTACTGTCTATTTATTTATTGTCCATGAGTCATTTTAAGAAAACTCTTTCTGACAAATAGAAAAAACTTTATCTAATACAGTGGTTCTCAACTTTTTTCAGCTAGTGTCCCCATTGAAGAAGAGTCAACTCTCCCACTACTCATCTTTTTCTAATTTTTCCTCGCCAAATTAACTGTAATTTCCAAATAGCAAGCGAAAAAAAATGGTTATCACTCTAAGTGTTATAACAGCTCTGTCCTCTAAACACAATAACATTGGTAGTTAGAAGTGTACACATTTTTATAAAAACTAATTTTGACAAGACATTTGAGATCCATAATGGCCGGCAGCTATTGGAAAGAGACGGACGAAAGGTGACTTATTTGCTGTAAATTTGACAATATATGAAACTGAAATATAGAGCCGTGCAAGTGATGAAAATGTCGTCTATACTTTATACAATATACGATGAAAATGTCTTCTATACTTTATACAATATACGATGAAGATGATGATGTTACTCACAATTCTTCTGACAGATTGATACAAGCGTCTAGACTAACTTTTGACTCGGAAGACATTGTGTCTGGGCTAACGTCATGTGGCACTCCATGGATGGAATCTTCATTACGACGCAGTGTTAATCTTTCCGATCTGCCGCGGCTTTGCTGTCGTGAAGAAGAAATGGTATATCTTCAGCGACATTGAATACTAATAGTATAGTTATCTTCTACATTACAATGATCAAGCAGGTTCTTTACTATTGATTGAAAGATTGATTGATTGATTGATTGACTGGTTGATTGATTAATCATTTGATGAATAGAACCATAATACATGCCCTTCGTTTTAATAGCCATGTGTGTTTCGATCTCTTTTTTACACAGAAAAAAAATCTTAGAGACCGTGCACGGGATGGATGGATGGGAGGATGGATGGATGGATGGATGGATGAATGGATGGATGGATGGACGGACGGATAGACAGACAGACAGACATACAGACAAACAGATATAGATAAACAGAAATATCGATCGACAGACAGACAGAAAGATCGACAGACAGACAGGTATTCTGGCAGGCAAACAGACAGATAGAATACAAAATTGAAAAAGTGGTTTTTTTTAAACAGATGACCTCTTTCATCATTCTCTCTAATTGTTGAAGTCCATCCCGTGTAATTTCTACATTGCTGCTTCGGTAACCAACCCCACCACCGATATCAGGGTAGGGATAAAGAGATTCTGAGTCCCTTTCGTGCTGGCTGAATGTTTTACTGCGACGTCCAAGATCATTGGCGTTGTCATCACAATCATCGGAGGATGAACTACTAAAGGTTATTGTGATGGAGGAATTTCTCTGAAAATAACAGAAAAGTTGAGTTATATTAGTTTTTTTATAAAGAAATGCAAGGGCATGAATGTAACTAACAGCCCTGTCGATTAACCTTCCCTTTAATGGGACAGATTAGCGTAATGCATAAACGTTCACTTATCGGCATGGAAGCAAGATGGTTGAGGGTTCAATCCCAAACTCGACATTCCACATGTGAGAAAAGGAATTGGTCCTCCTACTTTCTGTACACTAGAGTCTATGCATGTGAGTAAAGTGACCTAACACCCTAAGATCTGAAAATGCTACGGGAAATGTTATTTTATTTATATATCTGAATAATCCTCCGTGTGGTTTCCGTGGTAACAATGAATACTGCCACTGTCTCCTCTTGCATTACGTAAAGAACGACTACGACGGATTACTGGACAGGCAGTGGTACTGGCAATATACTGCATTGCTACAGTCTGGCTAAGCAAGTAGGGATCCAAGAAGTAAGTTGTTTTCCTGATCGATGGTGTAGCTGTGTAAGTGTCACTGAAATGTATTAAGTATGAAAGTTGTTATCACACGGTACAAACAACATCTACTTGTACCAGCACTCAACCCTCATTTTGACAGCCTGTTTAAGTTGTATTTCCCTGACACGCGATATGCGGAAACCTACACATTTGATCTGGTCAGAGCGGATCAGATCGGGAGAAAACCGAGAGAAGCTGCGGTTATATGTAATAAATTGGCGTTTAAGGACAAAAACATTTATATATGTTATCACATAAGCAAGCAAAAATGAATAATAAAAGGACAAAACTAACAAAAATCCAACGTATTCGACTATAAGTGGTCTTCAGGGATGATACAAAAACAAACAATGAATCCTAACTGAACTAAATCATGGATCTAAATAGGATGAATATAGATTAATGCTGTTTGTCTTTAGTCGTCATACCCATGACTCCACATAAAAAATTAGTGAAGGATCTCACTAAAATTGATAATGTTCCAGATGACGTGGCGGCGAACCTGTAGTTAGAACACTTACCCAAAGACTTATTGCGGAACTGCTTAAATTGTCTCTGAACTGCCAGATCTGTCAAAACGAATCTGGTTCGTTGCTATACATAAACAAACCATCGATATCATATCAACTGTGATGATGGTTCCATGTCAGAGTTTCTCCCAGGAACAAATGAGGTTTAATGGTCTATGACTGCGTTGTTTTCATTTTAATAGATGAATGCCAGACTCAGACCAATAGAATAAATTTCAACAGTGATGTATACGCTTTTGTTCTAGACAGCTATACGAGAGATTCTTAATCTGGACTGCTTTCTCAGACAGAGGTGAAATGTCCGAAACACTGCAGAGATCCTACGTCCTACATGGGGTCTCTGCGGCCAGGTTGTTAAGCCTTTCACTTGCATTCTGAAAGACATGAGTTCGAATCCGGAACACATCGTTCTGTTTATGCGCGAATTTTTTCCAAAGATATTTTTATTATTGTTGCTGAAGCAACATATTGTTCGTGTTTTGTGCATAACTATCTTCGGGAGTGTACCATGTCTGCAGAGATATGCCAAGCCATATTGGGGTAAAACCAGGTGTAATGAAGTCAAACTTCCGTCTTTAGTTATCATACATAGATCCCTTTGTAAAGGAGATTTCTCCTCACGGCAATGCAAATCACACAGATAGTTGGAATCTTCTCAAAATACAAATAATGAGACACACACACACACCCGTCCTACCCCTCCCACCCCTCCCCCACCCATCTCCTCCCTCCCAAACACTTCATATGAAAAGCATAAAAGCTTATAGTTTCTCTGGGGTTCAAAATAACAGTGACAGTCAACATGTGTTATTTATTTTAAGGTTGAATTTCTACCTATATCTTGCTTGTCTTCATACAATTCATTAGCCAGCCTCTACTTTTCTTCCATGTTGTTGACATGAGTTTACGTTTTATATATATATTACTATTGTACCGTTATACGTTACATAAGACCTGCAATTTCTCCACACTGCTCTGTCCATTGGCAACTCGCTCAATCTCTTCCATAGAATTGAGTCCGATATTTTTTGCCTCTCAGCAAAAATTTCGTTTTTTTGTTTCCCCAGAGCGTCCTCTCTTTCTTGAACCCTTTGCCTCCCACTTCAATGTCTGCATTGGTATGCTTTCATACCTTCAATGCCTCAAGGTATACTCAACGTATCTCCATCTTCTCCTTCTTATAACATATGTTACTAGTGGTTGACCAGACATTTCTCTGATTTCATCACCTCTTAATTCGTCCAATTTTATGTTCATTATTCTTTCTTAGACGTCTATTTTCAAATGCATTCAACTTACTTGTTATATCTTTAGTCATTTTCCTACTCTCGCTGGCATATGTTAAGATTAATACAACAGTGGGACTGAAAAAAACCGTTATATACACATAGCAGTTAATTTATTAAGTTTGCTCAACCCCATTCAAATGACCAAACTATTTCATCAACATTTTCATCATTTTTTTTTTAGTAGTAAATCATACATTACATTCACAATGCTTTATTTAAAGTAGCATGCCTTGCCAACGATGCAGAAGTCCGAAGCGTAAGCAGAAACTTCACAGCTTCCTGTTTTCGTGGTTTTCATGTTGTGATAAGATGCCCCTGGCTTTTTAAAGTGTGCTGAAAATATATGTATGTATTTTTAAATAGCAGGAAGAAAAATAATTAAAGCAGATTCTTTCTCCTAATATTTGTATTAATGAAATTATATCAAGATGAAGCTAATTATATTATGATGACGAAGATAATAATGAAAATGATGGTACTAGAAGTTAGTAATTACATAACGATCAAATGTGGAGGAGGAGGTGCTGTCTTTGTGGTGAAGTGGTTAAGGCGTTCGTCTTTCGTTCTGAAAGTTGGGGGTTTAAATCCGGATCGCGTCGATCAGTTCACATGTGCATTTTGTAATGGAGATTTCAAGAGTTGTTGCTAGACGTTTACTAGTTCTTGTTTTGAGCAACACTCACAGTAAGTGACTTGCAACTTCTGCCGAAATAGACGAAGCAATATGGGGAAAACCGGGGCAATGAAATCAATCCTTCGTCTTTAGACCATTTTATAACGATCAAGTTATTACTGATGATAATTAGAATAGTTTATTGATGATTCTAACAATATTAATCAAAACAGCTGATGTATGTTGACAATGATGGCTGAATCATTGACAGTGTATTCTCACAATTTATCATAACTGTTTCATTCATGCAACTGCAAGCATTTTAATATAAACAACACGAAAATCCTCACCGTTCGTACTTAACTCCTTGACACTGTCCAGAGTGTGCCCGAAGCTTCCGTCTCTGGTCAATCCAGCCATATTGGACTTCTTAACCTTTAGAACAACATTCTGTTTACGGATCATTTCGGTACTGCTGCGAGTTCCTATTAAATCAGTCCCAATTATTTCACCTCCATTCAAATTTGTGTGCACCCTGAACTGAATGACATATTTATTCAGATCAACCATGATGCATACTAGTAATATGTAGTAGTTCATTAAGGATATATGTTTCGTGACATAAGTTTTAAAGTGACTGTAACTAACTACTGCCTTATACTTGCTACTGTTTTGTGCGAAAAGAAATTGAAATAAAGGAATCAACTTTACGAAACATTGTAGATTTCTATTTCTGTTCACAAGGATTTTCGTTACTGACCTGACATCCCTGTACTTATAATTGCCCAGTCTCGCCAAATCAACGTCGAATGGTATGCATACTGATGGTTCATGTTTTTCGCTTGTCAAACACACTCCTTATTCTGTATCTCAAGCAGGTATCCATGTCTCCTTGTACAGCGTGTAATTTCAAACTCCTTAAATCGCTGGATAGATTCATTATCATTGTTGGTGTCTTCATCCAATAGGTGATCACCGAGAGTTAAACACACTCCTCATTCTGTATCTCAAGCAGGTATCCATGTCTCCTTGTAAAGCGTGTAATTTCAAACTCCTGGAAAATCGCTGGATAGATTCATTATCCTTATTAGTGTCTTCATCCAATAGGTGGTCACCAAGAAACTGAAAGACATCTTCCCCTATCCATCTTGAACTCCCCGACAATCGATGCTGTTGATGCAAACATATCCGCTCTTTCACCGCCTCGAACACTCGCTTGATCAGGACATTATATCCACGTCAACCGATGGCGGTTTAAAACATCAATACATGGTGCTCTAATAGTGTTAATATGATCATGAAAATGACATTGCGTGTTGTTTAATATTCAACTGAAATCAAAGCATTCTATGTATGGCATTAACTCAGAGTATACGTACACTAAAAACACGATTTTTTTAACGGTGTTACTTAGAATACAATTTTTTTTCTCTAACAACTTATGTTGTTACTTTCTTATGCTAAGCATCAGATCACTATTGCATATATATATATATATATAACGCTGACTGTCTGGATGTGTGCCCCCTATAGAAAGCTTCAGTTTACATCCAATATTCACCATTTTTTTCTACAAAGCTGTATCTTCAAAAGTTAAGATTAGCTAAAGAAACCGTGTCGAAATCGGATCAATATTAGCTTTACAATTAAATGTAATCGATTTCGTGATGCCTAACCACGTTTTTTACCACGTGGTGACAGGTTGGTATACCAGTTAACGGGATATAATCACTAAAATGACCACATAGGCATGGATTACTTCCCTTAATCAAAATACGTTATTAGCTAACGCAAAAGCTATGTCAGCAGTTTCAAGACGGCATTAGATTAGTGCTGCCCGCGGACGACAGTAAAATTGCAATCTGTGCTGACATAGTTCCGGCCGGTCAACACGAACGGACTTAAAGCGTGTCTATAGTAAACGATGTGCTGGGATTAATTTGAGATTTGTCTGCTTTAACCATGGTCAGTTATATGTTTCATGTCTAGAGTTGAAAGTGGAAACAATTTATATATGCTTGCAAACGACGGGAAAACAAGGAATGTTGTTTACTATCAGGCTCTCAGAAATAAATATAACTTACGCAATAATTATGTAATTTTTGAGAATTAAAACAAAATAGCACCATTAAAACAATGTTTTAAATAATCTAAATTCCCGTTACCTGCGTTTTCGAATCCGAGCGAAGCCGGGTTAATTAGCTAGTATATATATATATATATATCGATATAGATTTAAAATTGTATTTTATAAATTATCTGTTGTATTCTACAAACTAATAAAGTTAATTAGCTAGTATATATATATATATCAGGATATACAGAATTGAAAGTTGTATTTTATAAATTTATCTGTTGTATTCTACAAACAATTACTCACAGAAAATATCAAATGGATCTTGTATTTTTTTTAAAACCATTCTGAAACTTGAGATGGTTTGTCAGGAAATTGGTACTATTTGAACGTTTTATCATGTGGATTGTCGTATTGTAGGGGTTAATAGATTGCTGTGTGTTTTTTTAATTGATATATACTTTACATTAATTATTCTAATAGATACACGTTGTAATGGGTTCTTTTTGTGAACATATACTACTAATAGCTAATATAGTATTTGTTTTCCCTATTACTGTCATATATGTGTATATATAAGCAGTAAAAGTTATGTATGTGTTGAGGTGTGTATGATGTCAACCGCATTTGTTCGTAATATCCATTTATTTATTCAAACTTCAGTAGCAGTTGTTCTGACTTAATTATTTACTGAATTATGAGCTATAGAACTAGTTCTTTGACTAACAGCTGAACCGTGCAGGAATGTTGTCTTACTTGTCGTTTTTTACAGCCAGTTTTTCCTGCCGTCGATGACACACGAAAGACTCCATTGGTCAATGTTTTTGAGATTTTTTTTAACGAAGACTGCAATGAAAACGTTTGCAATAAAATGTTATTAATGTTGGTGCTAAATTGATCTTTTAGTGTACATTATATTTATCATAATTTAAGAAGAAAAAAACAGATGAAAGCGTAGATCTGATATGAGGAAAGAAGCAGCTGTAATAAAACAGAATAAAATTAATAAAAAGTAAAAAAAACAAAACTTTACAAAGCAATTCTATTTCAAACAAAAACGAATGCTGAGGTTAGTTTACAAAGCAGTCATCCTGATGATTGATGAGTCCTAGTCAAACTATTTTCGTTGTCACTTGCATGTACATTCTAGGATACTGTTAGATAATCTTCCATTTTAGGAGACTCTCTATCTATCTATCTATCTATCTATTATATCTCACTCTCTGCCTTTTAGACCCCAAGTTACGGGGATCGAGAGAGAGACCCAAGTTGGGGCATAGACCCTCAATTAACTCATGTTAGTTAATGGTTAGCTGGGTTTTGTAACTAAAGTTTTGGGTTTTTTACGGAATGGGGTATACAGCCCCAAGCCGAACCCGACATTAAGCAGGAAATTTCAGGTTATATCAACTAGTTAATCCATAGTGGCAGCTGCCATTTCTACAGAGCTTCAGACTTTTCGGTCTAGGACGTCGGTCTAGGACGTGGGTCAAGATATATGTTACCACTCAGAAATATTGATCGTCTCTCTCTCTTTCGATCGTTCTAGGCCTGTTTTAATCATTCTCTTTGTGATATATAAATATATATTGATCGTCTGATGTGCGACAATTCTCCAATTATGCACCGCAGTGTATATTGACAGAAAGTAACAAATACATATAATGATAATTATCAGTAGTCGAAGCTGGATAGAAAATGAACTCATGAAACTTTCGATGTCATAACTCTCGGAGTTGGTAGGTATTCAAAATGACAAACCTTGTCAAGTTAAAGAAACCTGTTACGGCAGCAAGTGACTGGTCTGCGGTTAACTGGCATGCACGTTTTTGCTTGGGGGAATGTATTTCGCGAATTATTTGTCTCGTATCACTAATGCGTGCATTTAGTGTTTGTCCTCATTCTAGAAACATAAAGGGGCCAATACTTATATAATGAAAGTGCATTTCTACCAATACTATAATTAGATATTAACCAACCGATTTAAAATGGAAACAAGCAGCCTCTTCCACAGGTGTGATGTTACTATAACGTTTAGTTTTACAGGATCATGCAGTGCCGGATTAGGCTAGCGCGGGCCCGTAGCAAATTTTAGCGCGGGGCCCTAGGTTTTGTATAATAATTTTAAAAAACACAACTTTTACAAACAAACTTGTCTCAATTTAATGTGAGCAAATTTAGAGATAATACTAGACAAATCAATTTCTCCAAGTAAATTACATTCAATGTTCATTAAGGTGAGGTTATTTAGACGATCTTGTCCCATCATGTTCCTTAACTCACTTTTTATACGCTTTAATGTTGAAAAGAACGTTCTCCGCTGCAGTTAGTAATCATTAAAGACAAGTAAATTAGTAAAACTATTTCTACATTTGGGAAACACGACTCAAATGAATTTTCCATTATAAGTTTATAAAATTGCAGTTCAAGAGCCTCATGCTTTTCGTTGCTAATAGCAGCAGCTACATTAATTTTAAGAAGTTCAGTGAACTGCATAAGTTCGACGCCTAGGCTTTCTTCCAAATCCTCTTGGTAAGAGCTTACAACATTTGAAGTTCTTTTCAAGATCTCTTCTGCTGTAATAGATTTTAACTGCCGAAGTATTCCAAATACACCAGTCACTCTATAAGTAAAAAAGTATAGGAACCCTTTCATACCTCGTGGTATATAGGTCAATACAGTGTTAGGCCTGTATTTTTCATTGACCGTCGGCATACGATGGGTGATGTGGTCAGCATCACGCCGGCCGCCTTTACTTTCCAAGAGCATGTCTGGTACCCAGTTGAGGCTGGGTCGACCTGAGAGCCGTCGCGTAAAATTCCAAGCGCATTGCGGGAGCTGAACCCAGAACACCAGCCTTGCGAAGCGAGTTCACTAACAACTACGCTACAGCGGCTCTCAGTCACTCTATGGTATAGTCTAAATCAATAACTTTGCAAACAAAACAGAACAGTTGTCCTTTAGTTTCTGTATAACACAACCAATCTCTCCCGTGAGTTTTGTTTGTTGGTGTATGTGTGTATGTGAAAATCGACTTTCGACAAAATCGGGAATTGTTTTCTTTATCGTATGTTTTTTTGTTGTTTTTTTTTTAAGACATGAAATCACTGTTCATATGTTGCACTTCGCTACTTTCTTTCACAATCCAATAATCTCGATTGAAGTTGTTTGGCCATTCACCAATATCGTTGGAGTACATTTTACTTTCGTTGTGTTTTTGGCTTGTAGAAGATGTTGCTACATTAGAAGCATGTTCTGTGCTTTCTGCCTCTCTTTGGCTTGAAGATGATATGGCTAAATTGGGAGGACTTTCTGTACATTCGATTTCAGTTTGTCTTGTGAAAATGTGACTAAATCGTGAAGAGTTGCTGATCTTAATGGTAATATTGGTAATGATGCTGCTTCTATAGCACTGCCTTCATCTACTACACAGTGGGACACGTCTTATGTATTTTCTGCTTCGATTTCGTTGGATTCAGCACCATCACACACGACATTTAAGCATTCAGACAGCGTGCGTGTTTTTTTATATAACATCTGGTTATTTTTTCCATTTTCATCTCTGTCACATAGGCGAGGGGCCCCTAGAAGCGCGGGGCCCGTAGCATTTGCTACTTCTGCTACTAGGCTAATCCGGCGCTGGGATCATGCCTACATCTGTGTCATCTATTTAACACAGTGTATATGACAGATTGCGATCAAAGATTATTTCGTATCGATACAATCTACAGTACCATTAATATTCTCTCAGTCAAAGGTGATACAGAGGTCAAATGTGGAGGTTTTTTTAACGACATCCGATCGTACATCCTTTGTTACGGTTCATCTGTGAGAGAATACCTGACACCATCTCGGTGTAGCTTGTAATGTCACTTAAATGTAGCTTGTAATGTCACTTAAGTGTAGCTTGTAATGTCACTTCAGTGTAGCTTGTAATGTCACTTGTGTAGCTTGTAATGTCACTTAAGTGTAGCTTGTAATGTCACTTGCATGCATTTTATTTGATATTCGAGTCAGTCATGCACGTTAGAATATCAAGGACACATTTAATATCCGGTCTACTTCTATGATTTGAGTTTGACTAATTCTCCTGACGATATGGCTAAAAGTACACGTGATACAAGGATGATAACATTCAGGTAGTATCTGACATGTACAATAGGGTTTGATGTTCATTTTCGTAATCGGGGTGATACGGTTCGTGCCATCATTGTAGTCGGGATATATGTCATACGTGCCTGGATTCTACATTTAGTCAAAGAAGAGCACTATAGTAGCAAACGTATGTTCACTCTCTATATACACTCTCCTGGTCAATGACTATCTCACCTTGATATTATATACACTGTCCTGGTCAATGGCTAGCTCGACATTATATACACTCTCCTGGTCAATGACTATCTCACCTCGACATTATATACACTGTCCTGGTCAATCACTATCTCGTCGTTATACACAGAATCCTGGCCAATGACTACCTCACCTCAAAATTATATATACTCTCCTGGTCAAGGACTACCTCACCTCGACATTACATACACCCTCCTGGTCAATGACTATCTCGTCATTATATACACTATCCTGGTCAATGACTACCTCACCTCGACATTATATACACTCTCCTGGTCAATGACGACCTCGACATTATATACACTGTCTTGGACAATGACTACCTCGACAATCTCTTACTTTAATTGGAAGCCTCAAACACATCATAGTGAAACGTACCAGCTCTGTACTAAATCCTCTTCAATGATCAGTAGTTACTCATGATATAACGAAAGGTTTTTATGCTAGTAGATGTAACCTTATAACTCAAACCCATTATTGACGACCGTGGTGTTTTGTTTTATTGTTGATACATCAAACTTTTTACTACCATTCTATATGATTTGTAGCGATATAAGTCGCATGGAATAAAAAATAACAAATGAATCGATAGTATGAAGTTATGTCAAAACGAAACAATGTATATTCAACCTTGTGCAGCCAGATTCGACTATCCTTTTTAAAGACTTGTCCATGCTCGTCTGTTATATACGGGAATTGATTTAGAAAAGGATCTTCAGACGTATTGTCATAGACATCGTCACTAAGCTGCACGTTATAGCTTTCTGTAGCCAATGCTTTCTTTTGATGCACGTTAGCATTTTTGTGGAGCCAAATACGGGAGTCTTTTTGAATCCCCTGGAAGCATGTTAAAATTCATGGATACATAGAGCAGCTTTCGGATGAGTCCGTCTCCTATACGCTTTTCACCATGCCCAAGTGAAACATTGCAAAGTATGCCGCCATTAACGTGACATGACTGAACTCACAAGACGAACGGAAGTTCTCATGTCTAATTTTGCTCAAGTTTGCACACAAATTGTTGTGTCCGATTTTATTTTTGACAGAAAATTATCTCAATGCAGTGCGTTTTCGTTCGGGATTCATCACTATCGCATACTGCTGCTATAAACTATATAAGACGCGCATTGATGCTTTTTTATTATCATTATAATATGCCCCTGGCGTAGACATTTCTAATAATGTTTCTTCTTCCCTTCAAGTCTTAATAGATGTTTATTTTCCGTGTATTCATTTTTTTACTGGCTTATACCTTTTGGTCTATGTTGGGGTTTGATATACTTTGCATACATATAATACAGGACAACTACTTCCAGATGAGGTGAGGTTGAGATTGTTACATATATCCTACAGAGGCCCCATAGGACTCCGTTTACTGTGGCCGTTGTGTTTATCAGTCGATGCTTCAGAAAGTCCAAAATGGCAGGTTGTAGGAGTGGATATCATCTATAGAATTTTCAAACCTTCACAGACTTAGTGGATCTATTGTTCCGGACATGTGGGTGTTTGCGGAAATGAGAGAGCGGACAGGCTTGCGCAAACAGTATTAATCGTCGGGACTTAAGGGTGGATAATGGGATGTTCTTCGGTCCCTTGACGACCTCCTGTTTGATGAGGACAGTAAAATTTATGTTGAATCTATCCAGCGATTTAAGAAGTGTCGTTGCACTTTATACAAGTAGAACTAGATGTCTGAACCGTATAGTGAGGAGTGTGTTTGACCAGCGAGCCACAAGAACCATTTATATAATACCCTTCGGCCTCTGTTTCAGAAGAATGGGTCTGCCTGGAGTGCTATGACATGCTATGAGTACTTTCCTGGGGTACATACGTCAATCCTTTGCCTTTAGATATTATAATGAAATGGCTGCTATCATTACTGTATTTTCATAAGTACTTGGAAGAAAGATACATTTACTAAACAAAAGAGAAATAGTAGTCACTAATGAAATTCAATCCTTGTAAGATTAAAGTGATAATCTCCCTTCACTTTAAGATACAGCTCTCCTCTCTCTCTCTCTCTCTCTCTCTTTGAAAATAAGTTTAAACTGTTCAATACAAACGTAAAACTTGTCTTGTTCTAGGACATACATGTGACAAAGTATATTACATCCAAACTGGCAACATTCACAAACATTTCTCTACCCCATTAGCTGTATCAAAATGCCAAAATGGTAACAAATATAGAATTGTGGAAGAGAACATGACAGAAGCCAAAACAACTGGAGGTTATAAAGAAAATATGGTGAGAGATTGAGCACACTCTCCAAGAAACCACTGTACACTATAACCAAACATACTCTTGACTGGAACCAAAATGGAAAGTTGAATAGGAAAGCGAAAAATATCTGCAAAAAACTATACAACAGTAGTTAATTCAGCTAACTGTCATTGAGTTATGACTATTCTCACTCAAGTTAGTCTTCTTCTTCTTCTTCTTCTTTGCGTTCGTTCTTTACAACCAATTTTAATCACTCTTTGTGATATGTTTGATCTTTGCCAAGAACGTGTATACGTTGCACATTGGTTTGGTAGGCCCCTAAACGCATAAACTCTACACGTTTAGGACATGTGCATCCATTTCAGCCAAACCTCCTTAGTCGCCTCTTACGACATGCGTGGCAGGTAACAGTGGTTCTATTCTTTACACCCCAAATGTGGGCCCGTAACCACTCGGGCGACTCAAGTTAGTAATTAGTTGGGTCATCATCACTGCACTTCAGACAGGTTCATAGATGCTCTGATCTTTTTACAAATATCTTTAACCACTTCAACAGCTACTCAGTATAAAGCTCTTGAATATAAAACAATGAAAAGACACAGAATATGACATTAGTGATCAGTAACAGACAAGATATTTCAAAATATTTGTTAATACTCTGTTTATTCATTCACAATTCATACCTAAGAAGAAAAAAACATTTCATTTTTCAAACTGAAATGTGCATCATCAACAAAAATAATTTTACAAATGGGTAAAGAAATACATAACATACACAAGTGCAAAACATCATCATTAATCCTCTCCGCTCCTCGTGGAGCATAGGGCCTCAACAGTTGTTCGCCACTCTTCTCGGTCTCTGGCTGTTCTTTTTATGGTCTCCCAGGTCAATTGAGCACTCTTCAGCTCCTCAATAAGACCTCGTCTCCAAGTCTGCTTAGGCGTCCTCTTTTTCGTTTTCCCTGCGGGTTCCACTCGAGCACCTGTCTAGTGACACTCACTGTGTCTTCCATGAGTATGGCCTATCCATCGCCATCTTCTCCTCTTGACCTATGTCATCATAGGTTCCTGCCCTGTTCTTATCCACAGATCCGTGTTTGTAACTCTATCATACCATCTCAATCTGAGAATCTGCCGCAAACATCCGTTGACAAAGGTCTAGATCTTATTTGTAAGTGCAAAACATATGCACACATAAACACAAAATATGTACACACACTCTTTCTTTCTAACACCCAGTACAAATGAATAGTGCAAATAAGCATCAAAATGAAATGAGTACCAGATAATTAATCTTCTTTCTTTCCTTTGTCAGCACACTGTTACCGGGTTGTTAGTCCAGTGTTGTGGTTTTAGCTATTTGTCTTGTGTTTCTCTGGTGACTTGTGTGATGGTTTTCTTAGTCCCCGGCAGAATTCAACTATGTTATCTATCCACCTTTTCCTCGGTCTTCCTTCCTGATATTCTGTTGTGGAAAGCTTCACAGGCAGTTTGGTCTGTTCGCATTTTTACTAAGTGGCCAAACCATTTCATTCTCTGTTTCGCTATATAATTCAAGCACGGTCCTGTTCCAACCTTTTCTCTAATGTTGGTATTCGTTACTCTGTCGATTCTTGTGTTGTTGGTGACTTTGGGGAGACATCTCATTTCGCATGTTGCTATTTTCTGTGAATATTTTCAGATAATGATTGACCTAGTCAAATACAATATGTGCAGACACTATATAAAATCGTAACTAGCACATATGGCTATTAAATGTTCATAACACACATTTAGGAATACAGAAGACATGTTTGTGTCAGGGTGAGAAAACATACTGGCCAAGGTTCCTGCTTCCCCTTCCTTGAGGTACAGTCTAGTAAAAAAAACTTGTTTAGCTAAGAAGATCTCTCCGGAGTTGAAGCCTGCTGAAGACCTATGCATGGCTGTTCTGAGAAAATTAATCATCTCCTCTTCAACATGCAATCAAGAATGTAAAATAGTCTACTCCAGGGTTGAAGACTGTCCAGTTCTTGACAATGCACCCAGAATGACATCAAATCATCTGAGATTTTACAGGAAGGCCTGAAAATCAATACTCTCTTTCTTCGCCATCTCTATAATAATACCTATAAACCACTCATGGTGTAACATTACATTGATTTTGTGCTATTACAGATTTTGCCAGTGCAAGCCGGTACATTAACCTTGCAAAAGATGACCATTGTTTTTCTCTGATCGATTCGAGGCAAGAGGGTTAACAAAATTAATTGACTATACTTTTGTTCCCTTTGTCTAGAAAAACCTATAATTTGTTTGTGCAACTTTAATGTATTCTGCATATCTCTAATATTTTATGATCACATGTTAAAAAGGAAGTTAATTTTAACTTGCACTTTTCCAATTTATTAATTGTCGGCATTACATGTTTTAAAGTTGTGCAACCTCTGAACTTCAAACAAACAAAAAATGACATACATATGATAGTACAAAAATAAATATTAACTAATTCAAAAGAAAAGCAAAGTTTTAAAAACTGAACAAACAGAAAGACAGTATTGGGAAAAATCAAATAACATAATTTAGACATTTTTTAATTTGTTAACTATACAAACAAAATAATAGGTAGAATATCTTCATCATTATTTAAATTTGAAATTGTGTGCAGACAGAATACTCTTTATTATTTCCACTGCAAAGGGTTAGTTTTACTTAATTCTTAATTACTATTTAATTTTGAAATTTTGCGCATGCAGTGGTTTTACATCCTATAATTTCCAAAGCAAATACTTATTTTACATGCTAACTTTAATAGATCTTCTTCTTCTTCTTCTTCAGCGATCTCTGGTCATGCGCTAATTTACTGTGGACCACAAACTGGGCAGACAGCTTCAGGTCTGTCAGGTTTCCCAAAGCTTAGTTTTCAGGTCGACTGGGTGTGGCCACATGTTGCTTCTCAGCTCACACAGAAGAGGACAGTCTTGCAGGATATGCTCTGGTGTCTGTTCTGCCTGCTGACACTGGCAGAGAGCTGTTTGACTTATTCCTAGTCTGTATAAGTGTTTGTTGAGTCTGCAGTGTCCGGTGCGTAGTCGAAATATAATGACCTGGTCTGTTCTGCTTAGGTCTTTGAGGGAGTCTTTTCCATAATCATATCCAGTGTTTGTCTTCCAGTCTACTGCAGATTTTCTCTGTATGAGGGTTTGACCTCTTGAAAAGACAAGGGTTGGTAAATTTGCTCTTGGCACTGCCCTCCTTAGCTAAGACATCAGCACTCTCATTGCCTGCAATGCCACAGTGAGATGGAATCCACTGCAAGTGAATTTCTGCCTTTTCTGAAAGCTGAGCAAGTTCTCTTTGTAGTTTTTGTACTGTGCTGTCAGTGGATTTAGCCTCCAGGGCTTGTATAGCTGACAATGAGTCTGTAAGAAATACCATCTGGCTTGCAGCTGCTTGCAGCTTATTCATGTGCTGTGCTGCCATCAGAAGGGCTATGAGTTCTGCTTTGTAGTTGGAACATATTCTTCCAGTAGGAGCCGCTAGAGACACAGTCGTAGCATCTGGGTGCCTAATGTACACTCCTGCTCCACCATTCATGGTTGCCTCCATTGCCGATCCATCTGTGTAAATTCTTATCCAGCTGTCTTCTGAAAACATGTAATGGAGATGTTCCATTGTAATTGCTTTTTCACTAGATTAGGCTCTGCATCTTTGCTTAATAATTTAGGGATGGAGGTTGAGAAGTTTAGTGGTACTGAGTCTGGTTCCCAGTGATCAAAAGCAATTCTTCAGGTATGGAATTATGATTTAGTAGTTCCAAGTATGACTTTCCTATTTCTTTTGCTTTGTGGTTTAGACTTGTGCGCTTTAGTCTGTTCTTTGTTCTAGCCCATTTTTCATGCAGTGGATGGTGAGGCATTCTTTTGATCCTTTCAGTCTGTAGAATCACTTTTCTCCTTCTTCTGTCTTCCAAGGGCTGGATGTTGGCTGCCTTTTCCATTTCTACAATTGGTGTAGATTTCATGGCTCCCAAAATAGTACGCAGACACCTGTTTTGTGTTTTTCCAGTATCGATTTGTTTGAATGGGCTGCTGATATCCATGTCGATGATGCATATTCGAGGGTCGGTCTAACTGCACCAGTGTACACCTGACTCAGGATTCGAATATCAGCTCCCAGGTAGTTCCAGCCAGCTTCCGCATCACACTTTGTTTCCTCATAGCCTTTCTGTTTGTTTCCATTATGTGATGTTTCCATGTCAGACGACTGTCAAGCTTAACTCCCAAAAAGGTTGGAGTATGGGAACGGGAACGATATCATCGTTAAATTTCAGTCTGAAGTGTTCTTCCTTTGTTGACAATGAGAAAAGCGTTGCTATAGTTTTGCTCCGGTTTATTTCTAGACCCCATTTACTTGCCCACATTATGACGCTGTTCAGGCTGGCCTGGAGTTTAAAGATGGCAGGACCCAGAAACTCGGAGGTGTACCACACAGCTAGATCATCAGCATGGAGAGAGTGTGATACATGTCTGGGCAGAGTTTGTGGCAGATCATTAATATATACCAGACTTTAATAGATGACATACACTTGTTTTCTCTACAAATGTTACAGTGGAAAAGTAGCTTCTACAAATGCAGTATCCTAGCACATTTATTAGGAGTTAATTTTGTACAGGAAGTCTAAATTCACATTGTCTAGCATTATGCTTATATAACTAAACATTTTAACCAAATTCAATAGACTTAGCCAATCTATACTTCTGCATCTAACTCTGAATACAAAAATATCATACGTTCTCAACTGCATCTGTATTGTATACTCTAAACCGTTAGTTTCTGTGCAATATCTTCACTTCTGCCCTTATTATTGTCGCCAGTTCTGATCCAGCTCTAGGTCAATATAGCGAGTTGGTGCTGACAAGATTTTCTGAATATTTTCTGAAATTGGTACAGGAACATCTGATGCTTTAATTGCTTCAGGAAATTTCAATGGGGAAGCTGTTGCCAATACAACAGAAGGAACTCCATCAGTCAGCCTGTAAAACAAAAATATTTCTTTTGACTCTTGTTTATATTAAGTGTGTTTGTTTCAAAATATTGTACAGCCTAACTTTCTCTCTCTGGTCTGTGACAGCCCTCGCACTTAGGGCAGCAACAAATGCACACCATTCTTCTTTATTCTTGGCCATCCTCTGTATTGGTTTCCAGCTATGATTCATTTCAGTTCTGTTCTACTGTTTCCCTCCAGGTCATTTTTTGGTTTTCTACATTTTCATTTACCCTCTGGGATCCATCTCGGTGCAGTTTTCGTGAGAGAGTTGATCTCTATGCATATCACATGTCCAATCCATCTCCAGCATCTCTTTTGGATGATGGTGTTCATATTCTTTGTTGACGCTTGCAAGCAGTTCTTGGTTAAAGATAGTATTGGCCAGAACATGTGTAAGATTTTTGCAGACAAGTTGTATTTAAGGTGGAGAGTTTGGACATAAGTTACCTAACATGGTCACAAAATTTACTAAAACATCGGATCTCAGTGTTAATAAAATTAGTTGATAAAACTCATAGTCTGATACATAAATTATAGACTGCTACAGAAATAATTGTACGTAATAACAATTTTGATCTAAGCATACTACATACACTACTGATTAACAGAATCAACTTCACAGCATCCCTGGCAAGCCCAGAATGTGTTCTGCCTTTCTTTGATACATTACCGTTCTGGTCATGATTTCTCTCTAGTAACTTGCCATGGACATTCAGCAAGTTTATAATGTGGTAGCTACTAAGCAGCCTAGGATCATGTTTATGGAGCAGTTATAAATAGCTATGAAGCCGATCGTAGGATGCTCCAGTATTAAGTATTCTTGTGTTTAAAGTCATCAGAACCATGTTAATACCCACCCTTGTCAAGCTACTTGTTGAGGTGATACCGGACATTATCAGGCCCAGAAGCAGTGCTACGGCTCGCTTTGAGCCACATGCAACATCAGCCATGGTCATTCACATTACGTTTTAGTAACTATAGCATTCTATAGAAATCGCGATCTGTTATGGAAATTGTAATATCTTACAGAAATTCATAGTGTACTTTAGAAATCATAAGTTTGATTTTTTCTTCTGCTTCAAACGCTCCATATCGACCCCTTGTTAAACAACTCTTTGTGATTTGTATGTGATCTGAGCCTAAGAGCAATTGTACATTGTGCAATCAAGTAGGCCAGCACATCAGATATTTGCTACTTTTTTAAACTAGGGTAACTTCCCTAGGCTCCGACCTCAGTCGCCTCTTACAACATGCTGTGCAGGTTGCAGCGTTATTATTCCTTGCTCCGCTTGTAAGCCTCAGCAATACATGGGCATAGTTTGATATAAAAAGAATAGTGTGCTATAAATTGCAATAAACAAAGTCACCAAGAGAACACTTTAATAACAAGTTGCCTACCCTTTATCAAGCTGGGAGTAAAAGTAAGCAACTCCTACAGCAGTGTGTGGACAAATATTGTACTCATTCTCTTTCCAGCATCTTTTAATGGTTGCCTTGATGTCTTCATCATTTGCTACCACGTAAACTTTCATCAAAGTCCTCATCTAACAAAACAGAGGATCAATGCATTTCTAGAAGTTGACAAATGATGGAAATAAAACAAATATTGAAAAAACTTTCATAGAATAACAAATCTGGGACATTTAATCCCTAGGATTGTTACCGGAGCTACGGAGTTCATGCAATACTTTCGGCAGATGGTGTGCCATTTCTGCAGAGGGACCGAGCCATATGGGGTAAAACCCGTGCAATGAAGTCAATCCTTCGGCTTTAAAATCATTTAAAACCTTTAAACAAATCTATGATATTTAATTCTGTAATGATATTATTACAACTTATGATCTTATTCCTATAACTATTACCATTATTATCTTTGCAGGTTATGTGAAAATGAGTGGTTCCCACAAATCTCATGCATGCTTGATAGGACAAGAGAACTACAATAGCATAGTGGTTAGTGCCCTTGATTCATAGATGCATGATCCAAGGATTAAACTCTATAAATTGTATCCAACAACACTAGCTCTCAGGTCAGTTCAAGAGAAACACTTGAGGGTAAAGGGCTCGGTGCCATGGACATCATAACCCTTCGGTTCAGTGCCACGAACACCATGAATCTGGGGAACCTGCGGCTTTTCTGCCAGCCCGCAGAATTGAACCCACACTCACAGAGGGCTAGTCACCCGCAGTCCAACGTGCTACAAACACGCTGGGCAGGCGGGCGTGATCTGTGCATAAAAGTGATTGTACGGTATGCCAGTTATGCGCCCACAAGTAGGCCAGCAGATCCAATTTCTACGACGCATTTTATTTACTAGGGTAGATAGTCTCCCTAGGCCCCTACCTCAGTCGTCTCTTACGACATGTCTTTTAGTTCGCAGTGGTGCTACTTTTTGCTTTCTTGTAAGCCCCGGCAGTTTAATTTGCTTAATTACTGTGCTTACAAAAAATACCCTGAATCTTACTGTTATTCAGAGACACATTTAAAAAACTTTAAATTCTAAATAATGTTAAAGTTGGAAGCTTAAAATAGGGCGCCATGGTGTCTGTGGGTACACTGTTGGACAGCTTTGCTGTATGGCAATACAAATATGCCTCTTATGTTCTATTTGAATTGACATATTCTAATAATATCTACATATGTCATTTGTAATTAAAACAACTGGCTTACCACATTTAAAATGCTCACTGGGATAACAGCTTTATTCTGGTATACCTGAGACATTATCGTTTTTACTGTTTCACTGTCTCCATTACTACACATGTACCAGATTCTTTCTAGGTTGTAACCAAACTGTAAGCAAAAATTAATAGAGAAATGTGACAGCATTCAAGTGTGAAAGAATTAGTGTTATACAATTGATTAGGAATGTATTAACTATTTTAAATAAACATATTTACATAAACAGTGATAAAATCTGGCAAATGTCAAGCTGGGTACAGATAGTCGATGGTTTTCATCCTCATTTATCATAGCTCTTGATGGTCTGTCTCACTCTCTCTCTCTCTCTCTCTCTCTCTCTCTCTCTTTCAACAGATGAGCTTTATATCTAAAGATTTTGGGTAGTATTCTTTTACACAACAGGTGGCCATTAGTTAAAACATTTTTTATACCTATCAAAACATGATTGACACAATATTGTGGTCATATACTTCCTACCTCCAGACAGAAACTACACAGAGGGCATGAAAACATATAGTAAGATATGGGAAGACAAAATTATCTCTTTTTTTTTTTGTTGTGAAACATGCGCTCAACAACCTTGACTACGCAAGTTCTCATCTAGAGTAATGAACTGTAATGAACAGTAATTTTACAATCCTGGTGAATGACAAAACAAAAATTACTGCTTTTTCTGAACTAGTGATAAAGTACATCAAAACAGTCAACAATGCTAAAAATATGTTTTGCTTATCCCAAAACTTACAGTACAACTTTCATTATGCAAGTTAGACTTCTAACCTGAATGTCCATAGCTGGTGCCAGGGTGACTTCTATTGTCCCAAGTTGAATTTCTCCTGTCTCCATCATGTGTGACAACACGTTGTTACGATTGACAGCACAAACAAATTTTACTGGAAGACCCATTTTCCTTGCAATGAGACCAGCTAAAAAATAAAATTACAAAAATATAATTTGATCATCTAAAATTTTGTTGTTCAGATTAGTTATCACAAATATATCTGTATGTGTATATATCTGAACTACATTCGGCAAACTATCAAAGCGAGCATGGGACAACACAAAACTGACATTGCAGACGAAGATTCAAATATATATCAAATATATCGAGCCTGTGAAATTAGTTCTTTACTATATGGCTTAGAAACATGGACGACCTACTCAAGACATGAGAGGAGACTTAACATCTTTCACCTTTGATGTCTCTGCAAGATTATGAACATCAGGTGGTATGACAAGATAACCAACTCTGAAGTACTGCAACATGCAACCTGCCTTCCATCATGGGCATGCTCAGCAGTGGATGACTAAGATGGTTGGGGCATGTGAGAAAAATGGAAACTTATTGCATACCAAAACAAATGTTGTTCTATGAACTTTCGGAGAGGAAGAGGCACCAGGGCAGACCACTGCTCAGATATAAAGATGTCTGCAAAGCCTCAATGAAAAACTTTTCTATAGGTCCCTGCACATGGGAAAGACTAGCTGATGACAGAGTTGTTTGGAAAGCCAAATTACGAAAGTGTGTAGAGTCTTTTGAGAAGAGAGCTGAACGACAAGAGAGGAAAGGAAAACTCAGAGTTGTCACAGTAAAACACTTTCCAATTGACCATCTGTAAAGACGAAAAAGGCCATTATATCTGTATGTGTAATGTGACAATACATGATTGATCAATAATTTTGTATGCAATTAAAAAAGTATCTGAGATTATTTTTTACTATTACTTAAGCAGTTCAGTATCATGGAGATAGATTATTTCTATTTTCATACAGTATTAGGACTCTTGGCTAGCAGTAGATCAGTGTGTCCATAATAGCAGCAATAAATTGAAATGATACTTCTTACAGAAGTTCTCAAGAACACTGAAACTAAACTTTTTAATGTTGAAAGCTTGAATTTGTAATTGAATGACATTACTCTGACACAAAGAGACCACCAAACTCAATATATATATAAATATATGTATGTGTAAGATTTTTTTTTCAATATCTTTTTTCCAATGCCTTAGTTGGTCCCTGTTTATAACTGTCTCATTTTTAGCGTGGAAATAAAAATTCTTCCTAGGTATCCTATGGTGCATTTTGTGGTCTTGTCATTTGTTTAATTTAGAAAATTTAACACAAAATGTAAAATAAAATAGCAAATACATATAAGTGTTAGAAAACTAGAGCTGTTAAAAGAAAATGGAGAAAAAGAAAAGACAGACTACATTTACTAAAAGAAAATTGGGGTCAAAGGCGCAATTCCAGGGACAACGGCGCACCAGGATTAGTGAGCTGGCACTAATTAAGATCCTACCCCACTCCACATGGTGACCCTGGAAACATACAGCAGATCCTGTATGGCTAAGTGGGTAGAAATTGAGAGAGAGCTATTCTGGTATAAGTACTGATGCAAGAGCAATTATACTATACAAGATCTACTTGCAAGATAGATGAGAAGAATCCCTGAGTGACTGTCTCTGCACATCTCTCCCAGCCGATGGGAAAATAAAAATAAATAAACATAAAGTGATGACGGGTGCATTCAGAGAAGAGATGTGAGCCCACGTGGGACGAAACTCTGAGCCCTGTGGTGGGGGCCCAAATTAAGTTGAGTGTCCTGATAGTCTCGAGGCAAAGTAAATGTGAGCACGGTGAGAAACCTGATAAACATGGTGAACAGGCACCAAAGCAGAGCGAACACACATATGGACGACACACAGGTGAGCCCACCGGTGGGCAGACATGCACGGTGCTGATGATGGAGCGACAAAAAGGCGTGGCAAACGTAGGGCTGAGTGGGCCACCCAAATGTGCAGACAAAGACTGGAAAGCCCAGCAGAGGCTTGAATCCAGTGCTACTACTGCCTTGTAGTTTCTTCTTTTCTTTCTTTTGCGTTATCACTAGATTGGGATTTGAATTCTCTAATAAAGGCAGCCATCTGCCTCAGATTATCAGCCACGCCATACAGTTTGTCTTGGACGCTAGTGTAAGTGGGCCACCTCTTTCTTCTCAGGTCTGCATACTGGGGCAGTTCTGTAGGATATAATTCCTATGATTTCTGCTTCCCGCTTGTGCCGACCTCTTCCCGCAGTAAGTTTTGGCCACCCTTGTGTTGGTAGGTTTGACATTCTTACTGCGTGGCTAAATCTACGAGGCAGATTGGCGACCTTAGAATCCGTTATCCCATTCCACATTGTGAGTGGTCGTTGCACCATGTTATGCGCCTTATGGCCTGGTGCATCCGTTTTCTGCAAGAATTTGTTTCGGGTTAACATTCCCTAGCGGACACATGCATCCGATTTCAGCCAAACCTCCTTAGTCGCCTCTTACGACATGCATGGCAGGTAACAGTGGTTCTATTCTTTACACCCCAAATTTGGGTCCCGGTAACCACTGGCAGCCTTGTAGTTTGATTGGGGACAATCAAATGCTAGTGGAGCAAACCGTACACAAAACTGGACGGCAGGCAAACCAAGTAGTTCAAAAAGACTGGTAACCTGGGCAGATGACGCTCAACAACCCAGGAGGGAAGGTTGTCTAAGGATAGCTACCCTAATAGAAAATAGCAACCTGCTGCCTTGCAGGTCGGCTGGGGACAGCCAAAGGCTCACGGAGAGCGAATCCAGGAAACGCTGGCTAAAATCGGACACATCCAGACACATA
Organism: Arion vulgaris; assembly: GCA_020796225.1. Lineage (NCBI taxonomy): Eukaryota > Metazoa > Mollusca > Gastropoda > Stylommatophora > Arionidae > Arion > Arion vulgaris. The sequence goes on from CM036753.1 coordinate 25,543,099, forward strand.
AAGATGTGATGAAACACACCCATGCTAAGGCTGCATGAATCATATTTCCCCATGAATAAGAATTTATGCGGAAATCTGGTACATCGGTCTGGGCAATGATCGAAGAGAGAGAAAAGAAAAATTAAAATAAATTAACCTTTCCCTTCCTGAGACTGCAATTATTATACACATTGAACACAAGATGGAGTAGTATAAATTTACACTACGGTTAATGACAGTTTGCCACTGGACCAATATTAAACTGTTCTTTATATGTTTATGTGTGTTTCACCTTTGTAATATGCAATACATTAAGTACAGACAAATCATGCTTTACTTTGCATAATTTACCAGTAGTATTGCCTGCAGCTCCAGTTGGAAGTATTACTTCTAATTCTTTATCATCTTTAGGTTGCAGCTGTGAGAAATTTGAAGAAAAAAAATATCATTATGAACACACATATGTAACACTATCTAAATAATAAATCTCATTATTAACACACATATGTAACACTATCTAATGAAGGAAGTCTGGTTAGCCCATATACTGTCATACAGAGAAAAAGGAATACTGTATTCAGTTTCAGTTTGGAATATTTTCATTCCACTCTGGATGTGTCAAAAGGTGCTATGATCTTTTTTGCAATATCTCCAACAGTGCCCAGCAGCTAACTGCACGAGTGCAATATTGATTAGTGAAACTACTCATATGCCTGTTGTGCTGCTCTTATTTAGCCATTTCAATCCAAGCTTTTGAAATCTAGCTATTGGCGTTGATTGGTTTATATGAAAGTCCTCTTTGCAACACAATCTATGAGGCCATTCGGTACGTCAGCTATATCCATTGGCGTATCCCGGAAATGGTAGCAAAGCCAGCCAGCCCGTCTGCTCTCTTATTTTCATAGACACCTATGTGCACCGAAACACAATTCTGCAAATTGTTGACCCTTTTAGGGATTCATTCCATTCTGTCCAACAACTAGCATGAAAATGGAAGTTTTGGCAGCCACTAAGGCAGTACTGTGGCGTTAAACTCACCATTCAAAGTCATTCAATGTCCGTTCTCCAAGCTATTCCCTATTTCACACAAGATACCCACACCCAAGAAGTAAAAATCAATAAGGATTTGTTATCCATAAAAGCTGAACTGGTTTTACAGGAGGATCCCAGTCCAATGTAATATTTTAGGAAATGAGAAGGCATATGAGTTGGAATTACTGGAAGAAATCTGGAGCAGCCTCACCTACTCCAGAGTTAAAATGATGTAAGACAGTACTGAAACAATTTATGAAAATGGAGTGGTTGGAAGTAAACAAAGACTACAAGTCAGAGATAAGAAAAGCAGACTCATCAGAAATTAACAGACAAAGATATTCAGACTTAGAACATGACACTGTAGCCTCAAAGCACATCTGTACAAAATGGGTCTCAATCATTCTGCTATTTGCAACTGTGGAACACCCAGGCAGACCTCAGACATAACTTGCAAGAGTCCCTTTTATACTGGTCAATAAATGAAAAACTGGCCTATTAGAACAGTCTTTAAAGATTAATTATGGAGCACTGTAGAAGACCTCAGACCGTCATACTCAAGATCCATATAAGAAAAATAACAAAGCTGAAGTTGATCACAGAAGATGAAGACTAGAGGTGGCAACATGCTCCAGCTAAAGTAAAAATAGAAGAATAATGGTGGTGGGAATCAGACTAGAATATAAGACTTATCTCCCTGGTATAATAAACAAAATATTATTATTATTTAATAATAATGGAAACTGTGAAGTAAATATGTCTGGTAAAGTAGGTCAATAATAAGTAAAAAAAAGGATCAGTGTTATTGATTTCTTTCTTCCTCTAACTCACTCAAACAGATAATAAAGAAAAAGATTTTTAAAAACTGAGACAAAAGAAATTTGTTTAATGTTTGATGATTATTAAGTAATTCACAGCCATCCTAAGTACTAATTTACATCCCAAAACAGTTCATGTCTGGCTTGCTTGAAAGGGACAGAATTGTTGGTGGACAGAGGACAGAAAAAACACTTTAAAGACACCCTTAAAGTGTTCCTAAAATGCTTCGATATAGACACCATGCCCAGGGCACTGGGAATCCATTGCGCAAAATTGCCAAATGTGGCAGTGTAACAACACAAAAGGAATTTGCATAGCTGAAAATTGTAATACTGCTTAGATGAAGAGAAAATGAGCTGCACAAAATAACAGAACACACAACATCCACATGTCCAACTCTATCCTGTATGCCCCACAACTGGTAGGGGATTGTGTTCCAGAATTTGACTCTACAGTCACCTCCGGACATACCAAAGGGGAGCAATAACACACGTCTGAGAATATTGTCATCATCGCTTGCGATGGATGGCTAATATTATTATAATTAAAATTACTACTATAAACATAGACCTGCAACAGAACCAATATGTACCTTCAAATATATATAGAAAAAATGCACCAATTGGATAAGTATGCGTGCAAAGTTCAACGAACTTGGAGATGCTAGATTATGCTTCCTTACTAACTCTGCATCATCAAACAGCTCTCTGACGATAACATCGATATCATCCGATGAACCATCAGCTGATAATAAAACAAAAATTTTAATCATTCAGAATCATAAGTGCTATAAAATATGAAAAAAATGTAACAGAAAAAGAAATGGAGTCAAGTAAAATGCATAACTATAGAAAGAAACGTAATAAAAGATGTGACCACAGTTATGCATATATATTTATCTGCATACAAGTATTTATATAACAAGTAACAAAATCGGGAAAGAAATGCAAGAGGAAGACCATGAAAAAGATGATTAGATGGCATAGCAGAATCCTTTCAAAAAGCAAATACAACTATCACCCAAGCTACTAGAGCAGCACAGGACAAAAACAGAAAATGACGACACTGAGCAACAACCCGGTAAATGTGACGATAAAAGAATAAGTAACAGAATCTACCTCTGTATACATGCACATTACTATCCAACACAGTTGTCATTTGTCTTTCTTGTATCTCAGAGCATCGCCCACGTGGAAGAATAACAATAATATCCACAAACTCTGATCCACGAAATGCCTCAATTGCAGCACTTCCAGTATCCCCAGACGTACCTAAATAGCATTAAACAAAATGTATTTGATGACAGAAAATAATTATAGACTAATAACTTATGGATCAGCCTGGAGCACTATGACATCTGTTCAGTAACTAATAACATTAAAATAATTCTCAAATCTTGACAATCTATATTTGCTATTTGTTTCATCTTAGCAGCAAAAGAATCATAGGAATTATATCCTACAGAACTGCCACTAGTATGGACTTGAGAAAAAGAGGTGGCCCACTTACACTAGCTCCAAGACAAACTGTATGGCGTGGCTGATAATCTGAGGCAGACGGCTGCCTTTATTGGAGAATCCAAAATCCCAATCTAGTGAGAATGCAAAAGAAGAAGTTTAAAATAACTGCATTTATCTATATCACAAAACAGATGATGCTTCTTAACTCATTCCAGACGTAGATAATAAGTTATATATTGGTGAAAATATAACCAATATGTCAGCAACAAAATTAGTCTTTTTTTTTTACGCATGGAGGATGTATTGATGCAAGAGACTATCCTCTAATTTGGTTTCATTTCTGTGTGAAATCATTTTGTATTAACTTATTTTATAATTTTTTTTAATAACTGAGTAATTAGTGATACAAAAAACAGGGTAAGCATAAACAACATTGGGGTAAGGTGATTTGAATTATTTTTCATTGATAGCTTCAATTTACAGATCTATATTCTGTGAAGCTAGCAAAATGGCATCATACTTGTTGAATCTTATTATGAACTGCAATTGTGAGAGATTGATTTTGTTAATTTTGCACATAGTTTCTTGGATATGTTTCAGATCATCTTTATAATCAGCAGAAAATAATAATGCATAAGTAACAAATATAATCAAGGGTAATTGTCAAAAATCTAGTTAGAAGAAAATTATGAAGGAAAACAAATATGTTTAGAATATACTACTAATATAAGAGAGCAGGTGACTGAATGGTTAAAAGTTGTAGGATTTCCTGATGGAAACATTCTGTGTTCTTGGTAAGGTCAAAAGTTTTTCCTGTTAGGGAGAAAATAAAACCAATGATCTGCTCTGACAAAACGGCCTCAATTCCTCTGCTTTTGAGAATCCCCATGAGCAACTATGAGTGTACTCTCAAAATATGAAAACAGAGCAAATAAAAAAATATTTTGATACTGTTAATAACTGTGTCTGGTTATTTCCTACTTTCTGACTAGTAAACAACATCACAACTTACATACAAGAAGAGTCATATGTTGTAAAGACTTTCTCAGAAAGTAATTGTAGAAATTCCCCATGCAACTCATTGCAAGGTCCTTGAAGGCCAAACTTCGTCCATGATACATTTCTGCAATATTTAGTCCTTCAGAGAGCTTGCAAACGGGAACCACTTCAGGGACAGTAAATGTTGAGAATGATTTCTCCAAGATGTCTAAAGTTCAAAAGGATCATAAATTTATAAATTAAAAAGTAATCAAGTTATTTCTGATTTATATGTGACAATAGCTGGCAGGAATTTTAAAGAAACCAAATTGTAAACCTTGACAATGTAAGAGCAAGAATAAATCAGATGTAATGATTTTGCATAAGTCATGATTAAACATTAGTCAGCATTTTTATCAAATAGATTTTAAAAATATGAATACAAACCCACAACAATGCACTCAGGTCCTATCGGCTCTAGGTTTCTTTCAACTAACTGGATACACTCCACATCAATGCACTCAGATCCCTAATAGTATTTATGTCCCTTTCAGATAACTGGGCGTTAACACAATCTTTATTGTTACACTTACAAAATACTGAATTATAAATATATGTTATTCATATAAATATGTTTTACTTAATTGAGCTTTCACTTTCACAGCAGCACCAGTGACAACTGATCAAAACTTAACTGTACCAGCATGTACACTACCATTCACTGATTCACAAAAAAAAGCTAAATGTGTCCGAGCTGGACTGACTCTCAAAAGAAAGGACACAACTGTAGTAAATTATAAGTAATATTTATCCTAAATGATTGTGTTTGTAATCATGTGCTTTGAAAACTTTCCCAGAAAAACTAGATCCTTGCTTTGTACAAATGCTGTGGTTCTAATAAATGTCCCTGGTCCAGGGTTTTGTAAATGCTGATGTGGACCATTATTCATCTCATTTCTCTTGTACACTTGCAGTGTTGAAGTGAAGTATGGAGTGTAGGGCTTTTTATGAACTTTGAATACAGAAATGTTCTAGGACTGCTATTCCATCAGTCCTGTACTTGCAAGTCCGTCCTCTACCCCTGTTTCCATTTACTCTGTGTATCATTGCCTGTTGCAGCATACTATTTGAAGGCAATCGTGTTATTTGACTAAAACCATTTGACTTGTTGCTTCTGGGTAAATTCTGTTGCTGCTTTTACACTCCTACTGTTAACCAGATACAAATGAAGTATATGCCCCAATGATTGTGGTGGTGTTCCATTTGCAAAGAGTGTCTTACAAGAGAAAATGACTTGGTGTCTGTGGACCAATGCAGCAATCTTACAAAGATGACTCCAGATTTAGTCCTGCAAGAAGTAGATTTATCCATTGATGTGAGCAATATCTGTCTTGAATGAATTTCTTTGTGGTGACTGCAGTATTACAGGCACTGTGGTCATTATCTGTGATAAATTTGTAAAAATTAAGAGTTTACCACTAGAGGAGCTTTCACAACTCACCGACAATATTTCACACCAAGAGCTTTTGAATCTCTTGGTCATGATCAAAATACTCTAGAAATACATCCCCAGTTCTACTGAGAAAAGGAATGAACATATGTGCTTTCATTGAGTTCTTAACAACAACAAAATATTTATGAGAATCAACAGCCACAAACAATGACACAATTAGTAAACATTTAAGATGAGAAAGTATAGCCTATAACTCTATAGTTATAACAATATAACAAAGCTTTCTCTGTGGCACTTAACTTTGTAAAAAAAAGAACCTAGTGATACATTCTATATCAAACAAGGTTATCAGAAGGGCTTAAAGAAATGTGAATTCCATACCTTTTAAATCAACAAATGGAATGTCTTCTTCATTGATGTACAGTGAACAAAGTTCATAAGTAAGCTCTGTATAAGTAAGGTCTGTCCAGCTTCTGATTGTGTCCAATGAGAGGTGTGGAATAGATTCAGGTAAAAACATTCCGCCATCACTTGCATAGCCAGCAAGTATCACATCCTTAAAACTAACATCACTGACGCCCCCTCTGGTGCTGTGAAATTTCATGATGGACAGCTCTTACCTACCTACACAAAAAATATGGTTTTATATATATATAGTGTGTGTGTAAATAAAATCATAACCTCGGTAAATATATGTCCACTTATATACACTTATTATCCAAGGTGACAGTATTGATAAAGAAACCTTTGGAAATTGATGAGACATTATGAGATCCCACAGAAAATTATTAACCTAATAAGAGCAACATATACAGATATGAAATATAGAGTTCTTCATGAAGGTAAACTGACAGACACTTTTGGAATAGAAACAGGAGTGCGACATGGATGTCTTCTATCACTTTTGTTGTTCTTACTGAGAATAACTGGGATTATGAAGACAGCAGTAACTAACACCAGAAATGGAATCCAATGGACTCTGACAGAGCAATTAGAAGATATGGACTTCGCTGATGATATAGCCCGTCTGGCCTGTACACGCAATCAGATGCAGGATAAGCTAAACACACTGGATCAAAGGTCCCAGCAACTATGGCTAAACATGCATAAGGGAAAGACAAAGATAATGAGAATTAACCAAGCAAACGACAATTCTATCTCCCTGGGTGAAATCCCACTTCAAGAGGTAGAATCATACACATATTTGGGCAGCAATGTAGACAAAGAGGGTGGAACAGATAAAGATGTCAAAATAAGAATACAGAAGGCAAGAGGAGCTTTCATTGCACTGGGAAACGTATGGAAGCCTAAAGAAATCAAACCTAGAACAAAAATTTGGATATTTAACTCTAATGTTAAAGCAGTTCTGCTGTATGGGTTAGAAACATGGAGAACTACTAAAACAATAACGCATAAATTGCAAACATTCATCAACCGGTGTCTGCGCAGAATGGAGGGACTAAGATAGTATGATAGGGTCACAAATGAGGAACTTATGTAGAGAACAAGACAGATTCCAGTGGACCAAGAGGTTTAAAAAGACACTGGTGCTGGATAGGACAGACTTTGTGAAAACCTGAGTGGAATATAACAAGAAGGGTCCTTTCCTTGAACCAGCAGGGACAGCAAAAGAAGGGGAGGCAGAGAAATACATGATGTGAGTTAGATGCAGAGATCAACAATATAAAGAAGAACTGGAGGGAGCTGCAGGAGATAGCTAGAGAGAGGAAGACTTGGCATGAGTTGGTTGAGGGCATATGCCCCAATCCGGGCTAAAAAAGCAGAGAGAGAGAGGTTATCTCAAGGCTTCTTAAACAAAAATTTCTTCTCTGAAATAAAATATATATGTGTGTGTTTATGTGTGGCGGGTCAGACCAGAGAAACATCTATGGAAATAATAAACCTTTATGCATAGACGTCCTTGACTCTAAATGCTTTCATACAGTGGTGTAGCAGACTGTGGTGAGGCCTGCAAGTCAAATGTGAGTTCAGGATAAAAATAGGCAAAGCACTGCTATATATTTATAGATTCTGAGATTTGTTACTACTACAGGATCCAGACAGTACACAGTATTTGAGTAATCAATAGTTAATTATTTTAGAATGATCTCCTTAAATATTATCTTTACTCTGGACTGCTTGATGGCAGGACTTAATCTACTTATAAAGCTCTACATTTAAGTACTCTCATGTGTTACTATTGAGAGCCGCTGTAGCGTAGTTGTTAGTGAACTCGCTCGCAAGGCTGGTGGTCTGGGTTCAGCTCCCGCAATGCGCGTGGAATTTTCCCGACCGCGACGGCTCTCAGGTCGACCCAGCCTCAACTGGGTACCAGACATGCTCTGGGAAAGTAAAGGCGGCCGGCATGATGCTGACCACATCACCCATCGTGTGTCGACAGTCAATGAAAAATACAGGCTTAACACAGTATTGACCTATATACCACGAGGTATGAAAGGGTTCCTTTTTTTACTTTTTATGTGTTACTATTATTAAGTGTATTAACTTATAACTCATTATCCCCAATTCGGTTTCTGTTAATTGCCAGCAATGTCGAGTAAATGGCACTAAGCAACAAAACAAGTACTTGATACAAAAGTAAGGGAAAGCATAAATACCTGAAATTAACTTAAATACATATCACTACTAGTACTAGGCAGGCTATAACAGTTTCTTGCCATCTTAATATGGATGTTGTGAGGCATCAATATTATCACTCATACGGTTTCTTCAAAAGGGGATAGTTTCAGCAAAACCAGAATATGTTGTCCCTCGCCCATATCACTGCAGTTTTTTTCTTTTCCCCGATGGACAACAGTTTCTCCTATGGTCCAGATCTCTTACTCCTACCTCAATTTATATCCAATAAATTGTAACTAACGTCAAAATAGTCCTAGTTTTCCCACTACTATTTACAACTTAAAGTAAAGTAACGAAAGTTATATCAGTCACTTATTGTTTAGTTAAGTAATGTTTAGTCATTATCATCGTCAGTCATGATCATAGATGATAGTCATACTCATACATACTGTACTCATGATACTGATACAGGTGAGTTACAACTTACTATCACGATTATAATTATTGATCGTTTCTACAGTTTAACGTTAGCGCATTAGTTATACAAAAGAAACGTCTGAAGTAGTTTGAGTTTGTATTCCGTTTTTTGTTTTAAACAAACTACTGTAGTGTAGTCTACAGTCCGTCTCGCGTAAAAAAGTAACAGCTAACTTTGAATGATCAACATCACCAACAACAACAATTCAATACCGATAAACTTAAAGTAAGCTATAACTTTAATACAGTCAATGCAGTATTTACAATACACTATGCTACAGTGTCAATACATAACATTGCACTACAATATAAATAGTAAAATACAAAACAATTACATGCATTTACTCGCTGACGGTTTATATATGGCACGTCCATACACAAAATTATCAATGTTGACATGAAATTGAAAGTAGAATTAAATGCCAGATTTTAGTCCCAGTCACTTCAACTAAGTTCAACTGTTCTAATAAGTTGACCACCAATCCTACAACTGATTATCAAATTTAGCTGATTAATTTACACAATCAATGTTTCAATGTATTTTGTTTAGGGGTTTATTGTCTATCTGTGTTCCAAGTGGTTTTTTTTAAAAAATAGTTTATATTTCTCTTGTTTTGTATCCTTTGCCCTTTTAAATGTCTTCTTTGATTGATAAAGGTTTCTTGATCGAAACGTCGTTGTATCTAGTTTTACCGCAGTCTTCACTTGTATCGATAACAATCAAGAAAATTACAAGTTGACCACAATGAGAGCCGTGCAATTACTAAGCAGAAATTTATCAAACGGCTCACCAAGACGAACAATATATGAATTTTAAACTACGTCAACTGAAACAAAATACAGAATCCAGTTTAATGAAGTTGTCAACCCACAAAAGTTGTTTTAGCTATCCGCAGTTGAAACAGTTTCTTAAGCGTAATATCTTCATTGCACTCCGGACATGTCCATAAGTGTTTCGATCTCCAACATCGTGCAGTGACTAACCGTATCAGTTCGATGTTGATTGATGAGCCTACTCATACGCCTGTTTGCTGCTCTTTTTTCTGGCCACTCTAATCTTAAATCCAAACTCTTGCATCTAGCAGCTGACGTGGATTGGTTTCGATTTTATTTTTTTTTGGTCAAGTCTTATTTGCGGCCACACTCTGTGAGGATATTCAGAATGTCAGCTCTAATTATTGGCTGAACCCCCGATATGGTGGCAGAGCCAGCCAGCCTGTCTGCTCTCTCATTGCCATCGACGCCCATGCGCCCCGGAAAGAAGATGAATGTAATTTTGCGAATTGTTGACTTATAGTGATTCAGTCCATTGCCTGGGAAGCAAACCATACTCCACCTTTCGGATCATACTCAATGAATTACTCAGAATATACGGATGAGTGTAGTATTGTGACTCCAGTGAGAATAGTGCATTAGTTTGTTTTGTTTTTTTCCTGATCCAGAAGCACTTGGGTTTTCAGCTCTTCGGCTCGCCCGAGTGGTTACCAGGGCCCAAATTGGGGTGTAAAAATAGAACCACTGTTACCTGCCACGCATGTCGTAAGAGGCGACTAAGGAGGTTGGGTGGGGCTAGCTACCACCCCCGTAAAAACACTAGATGGCTACAGAACGGAGAGCAAACCGAGTAAACGCTGGCTGAAACCGGACACATCGCCGAAGGATAAGCACCAGAGCTCGAATTGGTGCTGAAGATGTGACGTAAAACATACCAATACTATAAGGCTGCATGAATCAGATTTCCACATGAATATAATTTATGGGGAGATCTGGTACATCGGTCTGGGCGGTGATCCCAAGAGAGAGAGAGTGAGAGCTCTTCGGCTCAGTGCCATGGACATCGTAACCCTTCGGTTTGGTGCCACGAACACCGTAAATCTGGAGAACCTGTGGCTTTTCTGCCAGCCCGCGGAATTGAACCTGCACTCACATGTTACAGCCAGTACTTTCATTGTCATGCTACTTGTTGTCATACTAAATGCACCAATGGCTTCCTTGACCTTACTGCCATATGAGCTTGCAGAGAAGGCCCATTCGAACTTTTAGTGGCGAATTAACGATCCATCCGTGTAAATCACAATACCTTCATAACAGTTTTAATTAATAATGGCATTGATGTGTGCAGCCAACGCCACGGGATTCTTCTCTGCAATCTTTGTAGAATTTAATTAGGATCGAAAAGAAGCGTTTCAGTATTTTCCTTTAGCATTGATTAAACTGAAAAGTCCTGATTATCGACTCTTTACTTTCTGGCGGTTGATTTAGATCTTACGTTATACCCTTATAGAAACTAAGTCATCTTCTTCTTTTGTCGTCACACTGCTACCTAGTTGTTGCCCAGTGTTGTGGTTTTCTGTTTTTGTCTTGCGCTGTTGTGGTGGCTTGGGTGATTGTTATTTTTGTTCTTTGACAGGATTCTGCTATGCCATCTAACCATCTTTTTCGTTCTCTTCCTCTCGCCTTCTTTCCTGGTGTTCTGTTGTAGAAGACTCTGTATACAGTGGAGTTTGGATGCATTCTTATTAAGTGGCCAAACCACTTCATTCTTTGTTTCTCAATGTAATTCAAGCAGGTTCTGTGCCAACTTTCTTTATTATGCTGATCTTGGTGACTCAGCATAAGAAAGAAAGTTGACACAGAACTAAGGCATCGTGTTTCGTAAATAAAAAAAAGGTATATTACGATAGCCCGTATTTAAATCGTATTCAATTATTGTGTGGTATGAAGATAATATTTTATAGTTGTATAGTATTAGCAGAAATAATAATCAACAGTTTTCATAGAACTGTTTCATGAAAATATCATGTTTCCCTGACTGACTGAAGTGCTGTCGGATGAGATGTGGTCCAGCTACACATGTGGCAACAACTACGCTAGAAAATAATGTTTCTTACAAATAAAAAGAATACAAACCTCTATCGTATTGTTGTTAATCAGTCAGTGCTTCAAAAAGTATAAACAATAAACCCTGAGTCGACAATACTTGAATTACCCGATACGAACTGTCACGTGACTATCACACACTTTTTATTAGCAATTGAGATATTATTCAACATGTCTAATTATGTTACAAACATTACTACATAATTCTACATTCGTGCATGAATATTACTGTTTAACATAATTCGATCTGCATTGATGTTGTAGTTTGATGTGAAAATATACAAATGCAGTAAAATGCAAATAGTAATTATTCAAAATATGCAAATTAGCCCACCATTTTGAATATTAATTAGTTCTGCGTGTTTCAAAACATTGCGACAATATAATCTATGAATGCATTTTGTGTTCCTGCACACAAAAATGTATGGTTTTTATGGTTTTGTATTATAAATAAGAAAGATATTTAAGATAATGTAAGCACTTTGCTATAACATTGACACAGTTTATAGAGATCCATATTTTCAATTTACCCTATATTTTTCATGTATTTATTATTTAGCAATTATTAATTCATAAAAAATTCATAACTTTTTTTCAGAATTGAGGTACAGACTTGGGTGAGGTGTCATTGAATTGCAAATTTCAAGGCCTATCTAGCTATGTTGTTTTTAATGATATAGCACCATTTTGAAAAATTTATCAAAGTGCCTATTTATTACATATCTGTATTTTAACATTTTATTTTTTAGCAAGAAGCTAGCTATAACCTTGATACCATAGGCGTGGCAATGAAATAGTGACGTTTGAAATAAAATATATCAGTGGATATTGTATTTTTGTTACATAATATACATATCAAATCAGAGAAAGTAGAAGAGATAGTCCATCATCATCAAGTAGCTTGTCTTCCAGAACTTGGCTCCCATGATAGCAGTCCTGAAAAACTATTCTGCGCAAGCTGACCGGCGTCAGCAGCAGTCATTCTCAGATCGTTAATGATATCTTGTGCTCATCTTCTTCTAGGTCTTCCTCTCGTTCTTCTTCCAGGCACCATTCCCGCCACAATTATCTTCTCTAGTCACCCATGTCGTTTGATGTGTCCGCAATATTTAATTTTCTTGTTTTTATGTTATTTAATAACCAACTCTCTTTAATATCAAGCTGTTGCAGAACAGAAGCGTTTGTTCTTTCTCTGTCCATGATATTCTAAGTAATCTCTGTAGCATTTGCATTCAAAAGAATTAATGATATCCGCCGGTTTGTCAATGGTCCATGTCTCACAACGATATGCTGTCAAGGGAAAAGGCATGAATGTTTACATGGACATAATCCATTGCTAATATTTGAGTTAGTTCCTTCAGTTTCCTTCCACGCTAAGGCAAATCCTGCTATAAAGACAGTTTTCTATCCCAAAGTCTCTTTGAACAATTCAACAGTATTAGGACAGAAGGTGAAAGAAATCAGAATGTCTACCACAGGCAAAATTCATAAATTTAAAGCATAAATGGAAGCCATAACAGGGCAACTAAAATACTCTATAAGCTTCAGAGTGACACACAACAGCCTGTAATTCTTTTAATAATTCCTCTCGTTATACGTTACATAGAGCCTGCAAGTAATTTCTCCATACCACTCTATCCTGGGCAACCACTAATCTCCTCCATGGAACTGAGACCGATATTCTTGCCCTCTCAGCAAAGTTCGCCAGGTCTCCTTAGTCGACTCTCTTTCGAACCCTTTGCATCCCACTTCAATGCCTGCTTTGATATTTGTTAATCATTTCTCTTCAGGTAATTCTCTTTACTGATGGAAAATCAGTAATACATGCTTAAAACTACCACGTGGATAACTACATCCTTTAACTGCACTCAGCATTATCTACAAAAAAACTATTGAATGGATTCCATCTGTATGGCATATGGAATGAAAGGCCAACCTCTGACAAAGGAGGATGGATCACTTGATCAGATTGAAAATAACATCTCACATCATGAATCGAAAAATATGATGCAAGATGAATTTAGGAAAGCGTAGAAACAGACACATCCAACTGTAAGTCTCTACCACCTCATGTCACACAATGAAAAGATCATGTCTTAAAACTCTGAACAGAACACAACAAACTAAGATGTCACAGAACTAAAAAGCTATAAACTGGTGAGACAGGCTCACACTCCTGTGAACTGAGATTGCAGAACGCATCTTTTATGTATGTCAGCTTTATAGGGAAGACTAGAAGACATTATGATCTAACGAGATGTCCCCACCTCTAAACTGGAGTGGATCTACGGATAACCTAAAGGAAATCATACAGTTCATTTAACAATATGCTGCATCTGATGAAGGACCAAATAACAAAGAAGAGAAAAATAGGAGAGAAAATGACAGAAAGATAAAGCTGAAAATCTTAAAGAGATGGTGATGGATGGGTCACACACTATGAGTCCCTACTCATTATTACCCCTTAACACTGTCATGGAACTCTCAGGAACGATCAAAGCAACAAACATGTGAAGATATAGTCTAATATTATAAGAGAAGAACAGTTGAAGAGAATTGCACAGGATATGACTGCTTAGAGAAGATTGGTTGATGACTTTGCACCTTTGTTGATAATATCCCCCAAAAAAACAAGTATAAATTTAGTCATATATGTATCTATTATTTTATGCTAGATTTTAATCCTGTCTGTGGGGCAAAAGAGTGTGCATCTCAAAGCTAAAGATTAACTTTTATCTAAACTGATGAATGACCATTCTTTTGATTTATCTGGTTGTCTTTCTTACAGCTGAGTAATTTTTAGCTTTAGAGAAACTCAGGTCTGTATGTCTTCTATTATTTGATAGCTAATATATCCTGATATATTGAAAAATACAGTTCTTTTTGTTGGGAGAAGAAATGTTCCACTAAAGAAAGCTTACATAAAAATATTTGAAAAAACGTCTCTAATGTAAGGGTTTGTGGATGTGAATTATTCTGTCGAAGTAGTTAGCATGGATAAATTTTCATCATGGTTCCATCATGGGTCAGAGCTCACTGACCAATGCTCCACCTCTTTTACATCCACTGAGTTTTTCTTTGTGCTTCTCTGTCAGTATGATAATGACATGGAGTGAGGTCCATGAGTTTACCTACACCGTTATCCATTCTTCCCCAGGACCAGTGAGAATATAGTACATTACCAAATATTCATCATAACCCTTGGACAAGAGTCTAGAGAATTGCGATATGGTAAAGAATTTTACTATTCTAAAAAAAGAATATAAAGGTAAAGAGTGCATTGTGTTTCCCCCATATGGCTCCATCCCTGTCTGCATAAATGGCCCACCATCTGTCTAGTGTTGCACAAAGCAAGAACACTCTATGCAGATGGCCTTGCTATTCAACACGCTGTGGAAAACATCAGTATACTTACCCTTCATAATAAGCTAAAAAGAGACTGAGCACCTATGGGTGTGCACAGAGTGCAATGATTTCAGTTGTGTTAACTAAAGATTCATAACTTTAAATCTCTTAGACTTTGCAATGTACTACAATAAACATTTTTATGTTATGTTAATTAGCACCATTATAGAACCAGGCATTCTATTTGAACACACAAATGCTAACACCGGATTCTATAGCTAAAAGACTCCTACACTCGACAGAATGCAAATATTCTATCAATAATTTATTTTTGTTATAAAAGAAATGGCCTTGTTACAGCTATCTTACCACATGTTTCCTATTTCATTGCTACACCTCTGCATGCAGTGTGCCTAGTGACACTACACATTCTATGTAATCTTATCTCTAAGTTTACACTCAATACAGTAGGTTAGTGATAACATATAATGACCTAAATTACTCTAAAACACAGGCAGGAAAATTGTGGTCTCATTTTTCAGCAAGTGAGAGATAGCAAGTGAGTCAGTGGTAAATGTGTTTCAGAATTGTCATTAAAGTAATATCAGTCTGGTGGTGACATTTATGGTGATAAACTGTTTCAAAATTCAAGTCTTATTCTTGTTCTCAGACAGAAGAGCTGCCATTTTGTTTGCTACAAACAATATAGTGACAAATTGTATATCAGAGACATGCAAGGAAGCTAAACCATGTTCACACAGTCTGCCTTAGAAAAATAATGAACATCAAATGGCAGGATATGATCCCAGATACAGAGGTCCTAAAAGAGCTGCTCTCCAGCCTGCTCTATACACTGATCAGTCCAGCAACTGATGGTCGCAAGATGAGGACATGTGGCTCGAATGCCAGATTGCAGAATACCCAAACGACTCTTTATGGTGAGCTGCATAGCGGTAAACGCTCACAGGGGGCGAAGAAAGCGATTCAAAGATACACTCAAGAACTCAATGAAATCCTTTGGCATAGATGTCAACAACTGGGAGAATGTTGCTCAAGACAGACCAGCCTGGCACACACTTCTTCGACACAGTTCCTCGGCCCTAGCGAGGCAGGTAGAACAGAACGGATGGAACAAAAACGTCAAAGTAGAAAGGCAGTAAAACTTCCCACAAGTGCAAGTATACCTTACCCACACTGTACAAGAACATTTCAAGCCCGTATCGGGCTCACAAGTCATCTACGCACACACAGACAAACATAACGCAACTACATTCCCGTGAATGAAAATTTTGTGGTCATCATACCCGTGATGGACGAGCATCATCAGTGACAAATTCCATATTATTAGCCTGTGTACATAAACTTCTGTTGTTCATATGATATGTTTGATCTGTATATGATATTTTCACATTATATCCAAGCAGGAAAGAAGATATGGTGACATTTGACAGACTCACACAAGGTGAATCCACTTCTCACAACACTATCACAGTCTATTACTCTGTCCCCTAAGTAATATAAAAAAGTGCATGATAGTCATCTTTACCATTCAATGAAGATATTCCTATCTGATACTAGACAGAAAAGTATCAGTACAAAGTTGCTGTGACTTCATGCTACTTAACTAGTGAATAAATCAAATAGTTTTCATGAGGAAATGATCACTACAATTGGTGCAACTCATTGTCACTATCAATTTTTTTTTTACAAAATCACTCCAATATTTTTCACCTGAATTGTCTGCAGCAAGTTAATTCTTATTTTTCAAGCTTATATGACCGATGAGCTCTGAAATAACCAAAAGAAGATTTGATCTTAGGCGGAAAGAGCATTCCTCGATTTAAAGAGGCTTTAATCCTCTATAAAACACACATCCTCCAATCACCCTTCAATCTTTCAAATAAGTACACAAAAATGAAACAAGAAAACATAATTGAGATAAAATAATAAATCACAAATTATGTATTTTTTTCATGACAATACCATGATGAACTAAGTAATAGGCAAGTGCTAACAGGTACCAAATTATTCATAAATATAAGAATAAACATTGTAATTGGAGCATTTTCAAAGAAGCAATATTAGAGAAACATGACATAATCATTTATTATATTCTGCTATGGTATATACAATACTGACATAAGGATGTGAGTCATGAATGATGAAAAAACAGATGAAAAATCTCTGGAGGCTACACGGATGAAGTTTTACAGAAGAATGAAGAGAATCCCATGGACTGCAAAAATGATCAATGTGGAGGTGTTGAATGAAGCAAAGACACAAAGAAAACTTATTGTCAATCTAAGAAAGAGGCAGTCATCATTTTTCGGACATGTGATGAGAAGGGAGGTTTAGAACACAGTGACACTGATAAAATCGAAGGGAGATGAGACAGAAGAGTAAATTTTAGACAGCCTGACTTTGTGGCACTAAAGAACGTCACCATCTGAGACGATAGCAAATACCAGAGACAGAGATTTGTTGAGATCCATGGTCGCTTACGCCAGCCGGCACCTTCTTCTTCTTTGCGTTCATTCTTTACGACCAATTTTAATCACTCTTTGTGATATGTTTAATCTTTGTCAAGAATGTGTATACGTTGCACATTAGTTTGGTAGGCCCTAAACGCATAGACTTCTACACGTTTAGGATATGCGCATCTGATTTCAGTGAAACCTCCTTAGTCACCCCTTAGGACATGCATGGCAGGTAACAGTGGTTCTGTTCTTTACACCCCAAATTTGGGACCCGGTAACCATTCAGGAGAGCAGGTACCTGATAATTATGTATATATCGCTTCTAATGAATTACAACAACATGAATAAAGTATGCATCAGCAAATAAGGTGAGATTTGGCAATTCTGTGACCGTCGACATACATCAGTAATCGAAAAGTGGGAAGGTGAGATTTGGCAATTCTGTTCGAGTAAGGTGTGATTTAGCAATTCTGTAACAGACGACACACACCGGTAATCTAAAAGTGGGCAAATGTGAAGGAGGATGAGTAAAAATACACAAACAATGTTGTGTTTTTTTTTAATTAAAGAAAATCAAATATCATGTATAGAACCTTGATCCAATACAACACAGGAACGGTAGAACCATGTACATTAACAGGAAGGTCATAAAAAGTAGCAAACGAGATTTCAATATTATTACATCCAACAAAATTTCAGACAACTTACAAAAACTAAAATTCTATTACATGTGAGTTAACTATACAAAATATTCAGTCAGTAAGAGAAATATAGCACCAGATTTAAGAATCAAAAAGTTTGAAAGATGACAAAAAAATATTTAAAGTCAACATAATAAAGGACATCACAAAAAAAATAGAAATGTGTTGAGAAAACTACATCAGGACTTATACCTTGCTTGGTATAATAAAATAACATCTTTTCAAATTTCTCTGGGGCACTGGTTCTCAACAAACATTTGCCATTTCTTTTTATATTGTGCTATCCTTTCTAAGATTTTCAGTTCTTTTTCATGAACTTTTTTTGTTTTCCTGTTTCTTTTTTCCTTGTGAGTTCCAGAATTACAATCCATCTTACTATACTGCTAGCTGCATTTCTTAATCTATGTCCATTCCAATGTCAGCATTATCTCTTAAACTCTTGTATTCTTCTTTCTTCTTTTGTCGTCACACTGCTACCGGGTTGTTGCCCAGTGTTGTGGTTTTCTGTTTTTGTCTTGCGCTGTTCTGGTGGCTTGTGTGATTGTTATCTTTGCTCTTTCACAGGATTCTGCTACGCCATCTAACCATCTTTTCCGTGGTCTTCCTCTTGCCTTCTTTCCCGATGTTCTGTTGTAGAAGACTCTGTATACTGTAGAGTTTGGATGCATTCTTATTAAGTGGCCAAACCACTTCATTCTTTGTTTATCTATGTAATTCAAGCACGGTTTTGTGCCAACTTTCTTTCTTATGCTGATGTTGGTGATTCTGTCTTTCTTGTGTTGTTGGTAACTTTTCGCAGGCAACGCATGTCACATGTAGTTATTTTTGTGACTGCGCTTTGCTCAATGTCCATGTTTGGCTCTGGTAACACAAAGTAGGTATAAAATGCTGTTGATCATCTGTTGCTTAGCTGCCTGTGAAATTTTTGGGTGCCTTAACAATGGGGCTAGCTGGTAGGTTACAGCATTTGCTTTTTGTACTCTAGCCTCTATTTTCCTATCCAGTTTTCCGTCTTCTGTGAATATGCTTCCTAAGTATTTGAATTCTTTCACTTGGTTTATTTTAGTGCCATTTGTATTACTCTTGTATTACAGGTGCTTATTTGGTTCTATCAATTAGTTCCTCATCAGTAACTGTCCTACTATTTCAGCCCTTATACATTGCACAAGCTAACATTTTTGAAAGTCTGTATATTTTTTGTAGCCATCGTTATTGTTTTTGTAGCTATACATAAAAGCTTAGTTGAAATTTGAGATAAATATTCTTAGCTTGGAAAAGCTGACCTTGACTTTTGTATGCTTTTTCAAATATTCTTATCTGTTCCTCCTTTCTTAACTATGTTGTTGTCAAAATATATATATATGAAACAACATCTGTAGAGCTGGTTCCCCAGTGTAATCTATTTATTATCTGTACATATTATTATCATCAATACAAGGGAGGACTGCAGTAAAATTTATGAACAAAAGGCAAAATACAGACATAAAACTTCACTGTATCTTGTATTTGTACATCATAAAACTATCTCCATATTTAAATATTTAGCCTTACTATTTGTAGCATTTATTCTTATAATTTTTGTCTTTTCTTGATATATGTTCAACTCGCTTCCTTTTCTCTAATATGCTAATTATATCTCGAATCTGGGAATAGTTATGTGAAGGAAGAGCTAGGTCATCTGCAAATATCTAGGTACTCAAGCTGACAAGTCATAGTCCACTAATTCCATTTCTGTTGTCCAATGTTCTTGTTTTCATTATTCAGTCAACAACAGTAAAAAGAGGTATTCCTGCCATAGCCCGCTCTTATCTCAAATGTTTCTGTGAGTTATTTTCCATGTCATTTCATTTTTGCCTCATCAGGTCAAAGAATTTGAGAGCGACACACTGCTGGCAGAAAAATATGCTAAGCAGAAAAAGAAATATAGCTACTCAAGTAACTCTGATCTAAATTTACAATAAAAATATGAAACAGTGTTGTCACCTTTCTCTTAACACACTTCTGATTCACCGTTTTTTTTAATTGATTGGTTCCTATAGGTCGCTGGAAGCGCCAATATTTATATGTTGTAGAACGATCTTAAAAGAAATTTATTTATCTACAAAATAGTACATTATTCATAAAAGCTGTTAATAATTAAGAAAACTGCAGCTGAAATTGTAAATATATCTGCATTGGGAAAATAGGACCTAAATTTAATTCAGCCACAGCCCGTTTTTCAATTCAGCAGCTAATCAGTAAAGTTACTTGAATAACTATATTTCTTTGAAGAAGGAATGTACTGTGACAAACATGTTAGAGGAAAGATGGATTCAATTGTGGTAACAGATAATATTATTTGACACAAAAATAATACAAGTAAACATTGAGAACATAAAAGACAGTTTAATATGGCATAACCAAAAAAAAAGGAGATACAAAGTTAATTGAGAGCATAATGAACCAGAAGTTAAGGAAAAGTCTGATATGTATGCCAATAAACCTTGCAAATGATGACAACAATTTTGAAATGAATTAAAATATTGTGAAATAAACTGTCAGCTTTGTTTTGACGTCAAGGTCATGTCTCCACTCTGTTCTCCTGACAAACATAGATGTGACTGAAATATGGTCATATTTGCAACGAAAAATATTTCAAAAGCACTACCCTGTTCTTTTTTGTTGCGATCATTATTTCAAGAACTGCAAAACAAAGGAGAAAAATACATAAATTTGTTTCCATGTGAACTCAGGAGCTGATATTTGGGAACAAATTAAAGGTCCACTGCTTCCTACTTTAAGTATTTTGAATGGTGAGTATGAAAAGTTGTGGTAAATAGTTGATAAAGTAAAAATTATCACATATACGGTTACAACAAGAGCATATGTAGAGATCTGATGCAGACAAATTTTTGTTTAAAGTGAATTACAGATAAATGATCATTGTTTTAAATTCACAGGAAACAAATATGTGAAATTCTACAAGTGGAGTTTTTACATAACCAAAATAATGTAACTTGGGTGATTCTTAGCATATGTGACACATGTTACTTGTCCCTGTACTTAATCATCAAGAATAAATCATAACTCACCCCCATGTTTTAAACAGTCACAGTTTTCTTAGCTTCCCTTATAATCTGCTAGTTCTAAGTGCTAGTGCTAAGACTAACATACAGTCTGAATGAACATTTCAATGGACAACAAGAATTCTGGACAAAATGTTGGTAATTTACTTTTACCTTCCAAACTGTCCTCCCAAGTTTGTAAAAAATTTATTAAAATCAAGCCGCAACAACAGTTGAGCAAGGTGTGGTCTGCCACTCTGACTGCGGACACCAGACAAAATTCTGAACAGCAAGCTTGAGTGACGCTGAAAGTTCTATTAGAGAAAGAAAAACATATGTGAAGCTGACTTTCTGTCTTTTGTCAATCAGAACATAATTTTAGCATGTCTGATTGCTCACATCCCCTTGAATATAAACTGTCTTTACTGCCCGTGTTACAGCTTTTAGGTGGTCTAAGACAGGGGCATGAGACTGAGGAATTTAATGAAAGCATGGTCACTGCGAGAATGTTCAGATTATAACTTTTTCTTTATGCCCCGCAACAAAAACCTCTTGACTTTAACGAGATTGAACCTCGGTCTCTGGAAGGAAGCCAGGGCTTTATCCTTCGCCAGACGCCCTCACCTTGAATATATATATATATTTGGAGGAATACAGGGCCCTGGCTAGCTTCTACAAATGCTTATAGAATTGAATGTATCCTATTCCTACTAATAAAATCTAAAGTAGTGAAGTCATTACTTTCTTTGAAAAGGAGTATCTATTGACATTTTGTTGACAATTTCATTATTTTGAATACTCTACTTTGAAGTCAAATTTTAAAGTGTGATGAATAAGAAGTAACAAAGTTTATGCCTTAATAAAAGTTTACGACACACTTAACACATCCCAAATGATCAACATAAAATTTACTTTGTACTCGTCTTGTGGATGTGAAGGGTAATGAGCAAGCAGATAAATTGGCTGACACAGCAATGATCAATGAAAGCGAGAATGGACATGACTCTAATTCTTTCACCTTTCAACTCCCATTGGACAGGTCAGACATCATCAATACCAAAAGAGAAGCAGATCGAATGTGATGATTTTTTTTACAGATGCATAAGAACCCACATCTATATGAAGAGTGAAGGAGATGAAACTGAAAAAGGGAACTGCCAGATATGAACAATTTGCTAGTGGTATAAATCGTTTGATTAATCAACACAGAATTGGAGTGAACCTTGCAAGTGGATTGAACCTTACAAATTAAAATGTTGTGGAGGAGATCTGAGCACCTATGGACATGTCCAGAGTATAATGATGACGATCCTCACTAATCACTTAAGTGACAGCTGGCTCCAATCAACTGTATTTTTTAAAATGTTAAATATAAATTTCTGCTGAATATTAAATTACAAAAGGAAACCTTTGAATTTGAAATAGAATCTTGTCTGGCCACTTATGCTGTAAGTATTGTGGAAGTTTAGATACTCATTTAAGGTCTAGTATGTTTCATCATGGGTTATTTTTAGCTAGAGCTGTCATGGTACATCTGTGATGCTATTTACTCATCTGTCTCATAGTCTTTCTTGTGTTCTCAATACTTTCTACTGAAATGTGTATTAAAATCAAACAACTTGCTCTATTAAGTCATTGAAAACTCAACAGATTGTGGCTAAATACTGTGATATATTGATCATACCAATGTAATGTTCTGTAACTCCTGTAAGTCTTTCTCACTCATAGGATTGTTTGCAGCAATCAGAAGTCGACAGAACAACGAGCATTGTTCTAATATTGCATGCAGACAGGAATATACCTGTTGGGGAAAAAAGTTCAAAAAAGCATACATCAAAACGTATGTAACACTTTCATGCTCTAGTATTTCTGATTGTTTCAGTTTGGAATATCTTCATTGCACTTCGGACATGTCCATAGGTGCTCCGATCTCCTTGGCAATATCTCCAACAGCGTCCAGCAACTGACTGTACTAGTTCGATTTTGATTGATGAGCCTACTCACATACCTGTTATGCTGTTCTTTTCTTGTTACTCCAATCTTCAAATCCAGCTCCTGCAATCTAGTAGTTGACGTGGATTGGTGTAAATGAAAATCTTCTTTGCGGCCACACTCTATGAGGGCGTTCAAAATATCAGCTCTATCCAATGGCTGGCCCTCTGATATGGTGGCAGAGCCAGCCAGTCTGTCTGCTCTCTCATTGCCAATGACATCCATGTGCCCGGAACAAAGATAAGTGCGATTCTGCAAATTGTTGACGCTTGTAGTGATTCAGTCCATTTCTGATTGTAACAATAGCTAACATCATCTTCATGACAATTATGAGGCTTGTCCATAACTTTTAAGATAACTTTACAAATGTCTTTGTAAGAAAAAATTTGATAGCATGAAATCGAAAAACAGGTAGACTCATACCAGATGCCTATGCAAAACTAATTTATGAGAACATATCTATATAAGACCTACAGATATAGCAGACAAACTGCTAAGATGTCTTTTAAACAGTAATGTGACCAAATAATGAATGACAAATGATCACAAACATATATCATTTTTTAAATATCAGATGTCATTTAGATACTCACAGTTCTCATGTGTATAAAACTCTGAGCAAGAAGTGATGCCAGAAAATGTTCATGGGCAATTTTGGCTGCTTCAAAGTCTTTGGTGGCATTGATCTTGTCAAGTAAAATTTTGTAATGTGATTCTATAACATCCACCTGCATATAAATCAAATATATAAATTTCTTATACACATATACATATGTCACATAAAGGTATAAAAGTCAAGCTTCATTGCATCGGATTTGCCATTGCATCGGATTTCCCCATTTGTCTCAGCCCTCTACAGAAATGCTGCCACTCTTAACCTATCAAGAGTGTTGCACAAAGCACAAACTTCGTAGCTCCTGCAACATTCTAAAGGATATCAGGAAAAATGCACTTGTGAACCAAATAATGCAGTTTGGATTCAAACCCATAACCCTCAGAATGCGTGCAAACGGCTTGATCACTTTGCCATAGAGAACCCACATAAATCATAACATAAATCTTAAAACAGAACATTTATTTATTTCTTCCTTTTGCCTTTCTTACATTCATCTGTTTCAGTTTTCTAATGGGTCTAGTAAATCCAAACGTAATGTCATTTTAGAGGTGAGCGTCTGTAGCTCAAGCGGTAGTGAGCTTGATCACTCAACTGTACCTGGTTCAAACTCACTGGTGAACAAGTTATGGAAGAATTACCTGACTTTTCAAGAAGGTAAATGATCACTTTCAGGAAAGCAAATCATAACATAAATTTTAAACAGAACATTTATTTATTTCTTCTTTGCCTTCTTACATTCATCTTTTGCCTTTCTTACATCATTTGTTCAGTTTAATGGTAAGTACCAAATGTAATATCATTTAATGTATGTATAAAATATTAGACTTCACATTTGTCTTAAACTAAATTTATACGACTGAAGTAAAGTAATTTTACAAATTAAAATAACAGTGTTCTACATTGAGTTGAAATTTACCTGAAGGTAGTACTGTAAGTTATCAACAAGAAATGCCATGTGAGTCCGCAGTTGCCAAGTAGCACTTGCTGCTGGAGAAATAAATGCTGCCTTGTTGAACATCTGCAGACTCCAACAATGCTGGAGATCCAGTTGAGTATGACGAACGGCCAGCAGGAAACGAAAAATGCGATTGTATCTTTGAAAATATAACAAAATTGTAACTGTATATATACTTTTACATTTTTGTTTAAAACATACAATCATGCAGTGAAACTAAAAATACAAGCAAATAAATAATTCTTCCACATAGTCAGTTTTATTCCTAGTGAAATATTGGGTCAAAATTGTCTCTCTCTAATGTAAAAATGTTGTCAGACCTCTTTACTTATGGCCATGATATTTTTAAATTCTTTACCAGGTATTCTTCAGTCTCCAATTCTCCTCCTCTGTTGTCATCTGCGATCAGGTTTTCACGCTCAAAAATCCAAACAAAGAGGAGTTGCTTTCTTGAATAGCAAGTTTGTTTCAGAGTTTCTCTATCGTCCTCGCTTTCTTAAACACTTTGCCTCCCATTTCAATGTCTGCTTTGGTATTCTTTGATCATTTCTTCTCAAGGTATGACCAACATATCTCCATCTTCTCCTTCATATAACAGTTGTTACTAGTGGTTCACCAGACATTTCTATGATTTCATCACTTCTGAATTCGTCAAATTTTATGTTTATAATTTTTTACATCCATTTTGAAAAGCATTCAACTTAATTTCGATATCTTTAGTCATTTTCCAACTCTCGCTGACATATTTGTAGTCCTGCAAATTTTATAAAATAAATAAATGCACATAAACACACAATGAATTAATTTTTATTTAATTATTAAAAATTGCACTGTCTTACTTGTCTAAAATGGATGGAGTGAAGAATATATGAAGAGGCCACTGAACAGCATATGTAAGACCAAGCACACTCCAGCCAGTCTCTGCATCTCCAAGGGCAACATTGCTCTCAGGTTTTTCTGGATAAGTGGTTTTGAACAGAATGTGAATACTGTGCATTCAGAACATGCTAGACGAAGGAACAACTTTATATCTTACGCACACCAAATGAGCTGCACTTTAAATAAATGTGAAAACCAAACACACACAGTAGTAGTACTCGGAAAAGTATCTATATATCTGTTAACTTTACAACAACACAAAATGTTATCACTATAAATATAATAACGACACTGCTTAATTAGCACAAGCAATCTGAGAGGCCATCAACATTGAAATATAAAAACATAAAGTGATCTAGTGATATGATAATCAAAGATTATAGATAGCTTACGGACAGACCGCACCCCTATATTTAACGATTTTTCTTAAAAAATGAAATTTGAGTATTTTTATATTTTAGGTAATACATCCAATTTCGAACAAGAATCTATCTTTAGTTTGAAAAAAATATGTAGTTTTGTATTTTAATTACATTTTTTAACTAGGCATGTATATGTTTTTTTAGCTAATTATATAGGAAATATCATAACTTTGCTTCAACAGATGGTAGCAAAGTGTTTATAGTAATATGGTAGTGCAGATAGATTAACTAATAGCATCATTAAACTTATGGAGCGTGATTATGATGAGCTTGTATGAAAAATTCTGGGAAATTGGAGCCCATTGGTTGGATAAATAGTATTTGAGCCATATTTAAACATCACAAAGATAACCATGAGAACTGCGATAGGCTGAGTAGCTTGTGCCCTAAAGATAAAGTTTTAGTTGATTAAAAACACACTGCCTAATTTTATTGTTGGCAACATAATGCAAGTATTTGTCAAGCTATCTTGCGACTTCGTTGACAAAATATATTCATGGTGGTTCTCACAATGTTAATGAATCTTTCCATAATCTTATATGGACTTGGTGTCCTAAGATCTCATTTACTTTGAGGAGGAGCTTAAAAATAACTGTCAATGATGCCAATATTGTAGTTAATAATATGAAATTGTGCCGATATGAAACTTTTGTTTTAGTTTAACTTTTCCTTTGGAAAACATTATTTTCAGTATTTTGCTGTCATCTATAAAAACCACATATCTTCCTTGCTAATACAGAATTTAGGCACAAAAAGATAGAAAGATGTAAAACAACTAGCATGGCATCTAAAGCATGTGATGAGGCAAGTTTGTATGCTCCTGGGGATCTTAAAGTAAATTAATTTGGTCAATAATTGAAAATATGTTAGTTTTTGGCTTTTTCTCAAAATTGTTATTTTCCATAAATGTATGTCACTAAATACATGTTTTTTCAAAAACTACTCAAAAGGATTGCTGTATAAATTTGCATACTTCTTTCTTATGCATATTTGATCATCCCCTACCACTTTAATAAGAATTCATTGAACAGTTTTTGTGTCTCGTGCAAAAGAATATCTCCTACCCCATATTTTTGAGTCAAAAATCTGGATTTGCATTAAAAAATTCAGAAAAAACTCATTTTATTATACTTTATAAATATTTTGCTACCAGTTCAAGATATGCCGATTTACAATAACATCTGAAAGTTCTATAGTGCTAACCTGAATAGAACATAAATCATCCTGTATTTTGCAAGGTCACTTTTTGGGCATTTTTCCCTTAAAATCCCCTCAATATTAAATTTTTTTCATAGAATATACATGCTTGGATTTTGGAAATTTTTTCCGAGTTTTTACATCAAGTTGATCATTTAGAATCATAAACGCAACCTCAATGATCAATATTTCTGTTTAGGGTTGCCGTCTGTCCTTAATAAGATGTAATGATACATCAAGAAGAGACCAGTTTAGAAATTAAGACATTTGGGAAAAAAAGTGGGTACAACATGTGTGAACAGGAAATTAAATTGTTCTGCTACATAAGCAGATTACCAATAGACAGTGTACTTCAAAGACAAGGCTACTCAAATACAGTGAATATAAAGTATAAATGTCATTAGTGCAAAAGGTGGACCACAAAAATAATAGAGACACCATGTGCGAAACTCACACAAGAGCCAGTTTTATAAATCTCTTATCCAGACGCTGTGAGGCAAAACAGGACTAAAGAAAAAAAAAGAAAGAAGAATTATACATTAATGACACATTATGAACAACTAATGTCTGGTCAACTACAAGTAACAACTGTTATAAGAAGAAATTGGGGATATGTTGGATACACCTTGAGAAGAAATGATCAAAGAACACATAGCAGACATTGAAGTGCAAGGCAAAGAGTTCAAGAAAGAGAGGACGCCTAGGAAACTCTGAAACAAACTTCGCTGAGAGAGACAAGAAATATTGGATTCAATTTCAATAAAGAGATTGATGAGTTGTCCTGGACAAAGCGAGTCGAAGAAATTACTTGCATGTCCTATGTAACGTATAATGGTACGATAGGAATATATATGAACAACTAGAATGTGATCCAGTGGTACATCAATCATTACAATGTGAACAAAAATTACAAAGTTTGTATAATCAAGAAAACTAATTATTGAATGTTAACTATCCTCACACAAATCTACAAAGACTGTTCATACTTTTCTCTTTTGTTGATACACTGGAACTGTGAGATGAAATCTCTGCAGTAAAGCATCATTGTCAATAAGAACATTTCTTGCAGCATGCTGAAATGTTCGATTCACATCTGAAATACAGCAAGTCAGAGAATATAGCATTATTTGGTCTTGCTTACCTTACAACTCTGTTTATGTATCTTAC
This sequence comes from Arion vulgaris, assembly GCA_020796225.1. Taxonomy (NCBI): domain Eukaryota; kingdom Metazoa; phylum Mollusca; class Gastropoda; order Stylommatophora; family Arionidae; genus Arion; species Arion vulgaris. The sequence continues at coordinate 25,571,552 of CM036753.1, forward strand.
GGTCAGTGCAGACTCTTTCGTTATACCAGGAGCTCTGTAGAGAAAAACGTTACCGACAAATCGTGGATGAGACAAGCTGAGGATATTATCCATCTGGCATGTGAATCTGCAAATATTGATCCTAGGGCGAACAGATTCCTACTTCACCTGTATCCAAAACTTTAATTTTTATCATTATTACAATTGACAGAAGATGAAAGGAGCAGAACCGGTGGCGATGGATGCAGAGATTAGAGCATTAATTGATGAGAACATAGATAAAATAATGTCATCACATATACTGATGGGTCTGTAATATGATGTCACTATTGCAGTGGAGTGTCTAGCCGAATGAATTAGAGCACTGGCTCTCATGCAGAAGACCTGGGTTCAATCCCCGGTAAGGCCAAGGAGTTTTTTCTGACAGGGCATAAAGAAAAATCTGAACCTGAACAGTTTTGATGCAACAGCACTAGCCATTAAATTCTACAGGTACATGTCTTTCCAGTCCTACACCGCCTAAACAAGGGGTGTTACAGGCAGTAACAAAAATTATAAAACTATCTAGATAGCTATAAGAAAGCTAAAATTACCATCAAAGAACAATAGAATAAAAATTGGAAAATAAAAATCAAATACAAAACAGAGAATGGATTTTAAGAAATGTTCAGAAGAAACCAGGTTGTCATACTCCACCTCAGAATAGAACACAACAAAATGAAACATTACTTTTACACCAAATTCATGATAGGCAACTTTAGGTAATTCCCTGTGGATTGGCAGAAAATGTTCTACTGTCTACTACAGGCAGACCTAGGAAAAGAATATGACCCATAGCCACCATCTTCAAAGGAAAACTTTAAGGAACTAAAATCCTAAAACCGACACCTGACTATGTCAGAGAATCTTGAAATTCAGTCAAATATGACTGATAATCACATAAGACGAAACTTCATGCTCTATAATCTTTAATAAAATAAAACTTCCCGAAGTCTTTTCAGACCTTAGGGTACGAAATCACTTCACATTTCTAGGCTCTTGCGTGGAGGAGATAGGAGGACCAATTCCTTTCCTCATGTGTGGAATGCTGAGTATGGGATTGAACCCACAACCCCTCTTATGTTTGAGTCGACAGGCGAACGCTTAAGCATTTCATTAATCTATCCCAAGCTCTAGAGTCTACCCATCTAAAAATGAGTATATCGATATTTTGAAGTTTGGACAAATTCAGAATTGTACAGGAGCTACTATGCAAGTGCTCTTTCACTGACCCTTTCAATTAGCTACTGGAGACTGAGTAACTATAATGGAACTCTTCAGTGCAGAGACATTTATTCTAACTAGTTTTTCAATTAAAATTTTTTTTAAATGTGTCCGTGAGCAGCAGACGTAGACTTACCATGGTCAGTAGTTGAAATTGGTGGCGTTCTGAGAAGATGCTGTGCTTGGTCAACAAATGCAAGGTAGAGTTCCCCTCGTCCAAGGAGAAAAAAATCTTTCAATATCCTTAGTTCACTGATCAATTCTGATTCTTCACATACCAATACCCAGAGATACTTTATTTTAAAAAAACAGATACAAAAATATTACAACAGTGTTACAACAGCAGCAAACCCAAACTTATCATTACAAGTAGTTGACATCATAACAGTTTTCACAAAGGTTTATTACAACAAAACATAAGAACCCAAATATGTACATTCCTTGGTATATTATAAGTCCTATGTATTCTATAATGTTAGCAAAAATATATCTTCTTACAAAACATCTTACACATATTTCTCCATAGTCTAGTATGTATGTGGGATGGATTCATATAATGCTAGATAGTCATGCTTCAGAACAGAACATAACAAAATGAGACACCACTTATACACCAAATTCAAGATAGTCAAATTTAGCCACTATCATTGTTAATTAGTAGATATGAATGCAGAACATTTTCTTCGTTTCAATGAGGGCATCAACGAGGACTATATGGAATATATGATATGGAAAGATAATAGTGAGAATATGATAAATAACGAAGAAATATAGATCACATAGAATATTTTACAGAATTGATAAACTGTGAAAACCAATTAGCACATTCACAAAAGAAGAGATCACATCAACATGTCAACCACATGAACAACCATGTTTGATCACATGATCAGCCCATGTGGTGCCAGGGCCCAGAAGGGAAGCAAAGAATAGTACCACTGCAACCCACAATGCATGTTGTAAGAGGCGACTGATGTAGGTCCTAGGGATGCTAACCTGGTAAATAAAAAGCAGCGCAGGAATCGGATGTGCTGGCCTACTTGTAGGCGCATAACTGACACAATGCACAATCGCTCTTAGGCTCAGATCACATATAAATCACAGAGTGGTGGAGAAGTGGTCGATATGGAGCGTTTGAAGAAGAAGAAGATCACATTATCAGAAACTGAAGACTAATTTGGGCATTGTTTGAACCAGCATAATCTTGTATTATTACAGATTTTAATATCCTCACAAAAGATGGTAACAGGAGATGGAAAAAATATTAAAGACAATTGTAACCAAGTGAATTTAAAGGGCCTTCAATGAAAACAATGATGCACTGCAAGAAAAAGAAGAGGAAGAAGATATCATCGTCATCATCAAATAGCATGTCCTGAGGAGAGCTTTGTCACCCTAACAGTCCTTCAGAATTTCTCTCTCTCATGAGCCAGATGACCCGCTTCTGCAGCCATCATGCTCAAACCATCAGTTACATCCTGAATCTATATCTGTGGTCTTCTTCTTTTCCCCTTTGCTGGGATACCTCCTTCCATGATGGTCTTCTTCAACCCTTCATTTCTCTTTATATGTTCAAAATACTTCAATTTACTATTTGTAGTATCAGCCAGTTTTCTTTGATTTTGAGTTATTTTTGAAGAATACACACTTAACAAAAATAAAAAAAGATGATATATAGAATACATTGGTCACATTGTTAAAAGAAAAATTTAACACTTTGGTAACAATAAGAAAAAAAAAAGGCAAGCAAGGGGAAGACAGAAACACAAGTGGTAGGGTAACATCAGGAGATGGAAAAATTACAGCCTAGCAAAGTGCAACATCACGGCAAGAGACAGGGTAGTTTGAGGTCCATTGAAGTCAACTCTTGAAGTGGAGACAACTTCAAATGAAGATAAAGAAAAATAATACGAGAAAGGCAGATCATCATGGATAGATTAGCCAAATTAAAACATGGCTAGGGAAACAGGTGGTATTGTAAGAACTGAATTCCTTAAAGATGCAATGAGGTAAACGATTTTTCTGCTTCTTTGGTTTTTGTGATCTGTGCAGTTTGTGCTGAGAATGTATGTTGTGTCCTTGTTCTTAGATACCAATACCATGTAAGACAGGCACATTCAAATTTCAGCCTCAAATGATTATTAGTGTTCCAAAGTGCACCATTCGATGATAATGATCCCTACCTGTTATACATTGATCAGGACAAAAAGAACACCATATCATACAACATATGTTTCAGGAGTTTAATAATCAATTACCTCAGCCGCATGAGCCCGAATTCTATCAATGATGGTTTCAAATCCAATGCTGTTGAACTCAGGTTGTTTGGATAATTCTTGCAGATCTGCAGCAAATTGGTCTTCTCTGCTACTCATGATAGTCCCCGCTGTAAATATGTTTAAAAACAGATCAATTGGGACAAAAAATGTTTGCCATTTTAAAATATGAACTGTCACTTATCTTTTAGTGACAAATTCATTAAATACTGTGTAAAGTTTGTTTGTTGTTGAATTGAATTACAAGCTCCTGATGATGACTAAATAATATAAAAGTTAATGTAAATATGATTCAGGAATATACAAATATTGAATTACTTAATCATATAAACAATTCTAAACTATTCAAAAGTCAACCCAGAATAACAAACAGTAGAGAAAAAAATAATGGCTGGCTGCATTTAAGAGTGGGTCTGAGAAAATTTAAATAATGTCATTATTTACATTATTTGTCTTCTCTGCATCAAAGGTTGATGGCAATGTATCTCCAAAAAAGATCTACCCTTTGCTCTACTGGTACACTCTGACTGACTGCTTTTTTCCATCTCTTGGCATTATTCTCCAATTTATAGCACAGTCTTTTACTTACCCATTCACCTTCAATCCTTCCTTCTTCTTCTTCGAATGCTCCATATCGACCGCTTGTTAAACCACTCTTTGTGATCTGTATGTGATCTGAGACCAATTGTACCAGTTATGCGCCTACAAGTAGGCTAGCACATCCGATTTCTGCAACGATTTTTATTTACTATGGTAGCTTCCCTAGGTCTATACCTCAGTCACCTCTTACAACATGCTTTGTAGGTCACAGTGTCACTATTCTTTGCTCCTTTGCAAGTCCCGGCAACACATAGGCGAATCCTTCATTCTATTATGGTCTTCAGCAGTATGTTCTGTCTTTAGACTTCTCTTCCTTCATTGTACCTCAGTGAGGTGTTGAGGGGAGATATAAGTATCTTCTGTGCACCCTGTCTAATACACTTTATAAGTTGGTATTCATTTCTCTGAAGTTCTTCTTGATGTCGCCACTTCATCTTTTGTGTAGTCTGCCTCTTGTTCTGTATTCATTATTTTTTTATTCTGTGGTAGACGATACCATGACATTCTTGTCATGTGATCAAACCATTTAATCTGTTGCTCTTTTATAAATTGTATGAGTGGTTTCAGGTGTTCAGACTTGACTTTGGATTATTTCATTCAGCAAGATTTCTCATTCCTGAATTTTCAGTACCTCTCTATTTGTCTTATTCTTGGAAAGTCTTTGATATTGTTTGATAATTTCTGTATTGTAAACATTGAACAGAAATGTATATACACTACAGATATTTGAAGTTACATTGAAACTTGAACCACTAAATTGTCTGTGTGTTGCCGGGGCATGAAGGGGAGCAAAGAATAGTTACACTGTGACCTACAAAGCATGTCGTAAGAGGCGACTGAGGTAGGGCCTAGGAAGCTACCTAGCAAATAAAAAGCATCACAGAAATGGGATGTTTTGGTCTACTTGTAGGCGCATAACTGGCACAGCGTACAATCACTCAGACCACATACAAATCACAAAGAGTGGTTAACAAGCAGTCGATATGGAGCGTTTGAAGAAGAACTGCTAAACAGACCACTGATGTCTATGTGAAGTTGATGCACAAGGAAAACTTATTATATAATCAGAATGAGGCAATAAACATGTTATAGAGCAAGCTATGAGAAAAAAGGATTAGCCAGGGTGATGACCTGTACAATTTATGGAACAATAAAGCAGATACTGAGCAGTTTAACATTATGAAGTGGAAGAAAGTTAACAACAGAACACATAAATTAGAGAAAGAAAGCTTTGAAGAACAGCGAGTGCCCATGTCAGTCAGTAAGACTAAAGAATATAATTACAGTTACCTTGCCGAGTTGATTTCATTTTGAGCTTGTCTCTTTCAAACATCTGAACACTCTCCCCAACAAACAAAATCTTGTTGGCCACTCTTAGAGGGATATATGATGGTAACAAGTCTGCTGCTATACAAAACTGTCCGGTATCAGTCTGTATATCCACTTCCTCTGGTCCTAGATGAATTTTCTGAGGGAAACACAATACCTGCTTATTTGAATCAGGTACACAATGTTAACTATAATTAACAGGTTGAATGTGAGCCCATTAATGTCTAAATAACTGACAATAACGTCTATTATCATCAGAAGCTTGTTCCTTCAGGAACTTGACTCCATTACAGCAGCCCTGAAAACTCTATTCTGTGCAAGATATCTGTCATCAGAAAGTCATTCTTAGTTCCTCAGTGACATCCTGCACCCATCGTCGTCTAGGTCTTCCTCTCATTCTTCTTCTAGGCACTATTCCCTCCAGAATTGTCTTCTCTAGGCACTTGTGTTGTTTGATATGTCCTAAATACTTAATTTTCCTTGTTTTTATGATCTTTAATAACCAACTCTCATTAATATCAATCTGTTGCAGAACAGAAGTGTATGTTCTCTTCTTTGTCCATGATATTCTAGGTACTCTTCTGTAGCATTTGCATTCAAAGGTATTGATGTCAGGGCAATAATGTCAGAATTCTTAATAAAAGCAGATATACTTATCACAAATAAATCAATTACAAGAAGTAAATGCTGAAGGTGACTGACTTCAAAAAAATATAGGACAGTGAAGAGCAAAGTATTTTGGTAATAAATGTCATGAAGGCTTGCAGAAAACAATCTTCTTCTTCTTCTGCATCAACTTTTGCTATGCGACTACTCCGGTATGTGTCATAAACAGGGCGTGCGCTTGAGGTCTTCACCGGTTCCCCATAGTTTGTCTTGTAGTGTTGTTTCTGTTGGCCAGATCTCCAATCTCTCACTACTCAGACTAGGGCAGTCTTGCAGGATGTGCTCTGGGGACTGCTTTGGTGCTCCACAGGTGAAGGCCGCCGAGTCCCTGAGACCCATTCTGTGGAGGTGTGCTCTGAGACGCAGAAGACAATAATGGAGGGTATATGCCAGAAAATAGAAAGAGAAGTTCAAGGAGAAGATGAGTGCAAGATTGATAGATGAATTACAAATGGATGCATCAGATGAGGGACACATTGCATGTGATAAAGATATTTAGGAAAATTGTCATAGGAGTTACTTCAAGATAAATGCTGCTGAATGAATACCTGTAACTGTTGGCCTGTCAATCCCATAATACCTAAGTCATCATCATCATCTTCTATCTGTTTGCTAGCTACATCCAAACCACGCTGTGCTCGTCTGATAAAGAATTCACCATAAGGATCAGATGTTATTCCATGCAGCATCCAAGCAGACAGCTGTTTAAAGAGGAGTCCATGACACACAAAAATAATCCTGTGAAAGCAGAAAGTAATGTAGAAATTGACAAGTTGTTATGGTAACATTAAAACAATAATCTTTAAACATTTTAACAAAACATAATTTCTTAGCAAATATGAGTCCTGTCTGTCTAAAGTTTGTGAACACCCATCCTATGATTGAATGATTGATAGAATCATCCTCATTTCACTCAGTGAATCATCATATATGCTGCAATCTTCTTCTTTGAAAGGAAGATCTCAGCGGCAGTGCACAAACTCTGTAGCACAGACAAGGACCCACCAATGTAATTTTGAGGATAGTGAAAATTATGTAGGAATTTCTATTTTTTATTGTTATAAATGACTCTTGCCTGAGCAGCAGCTTTCATGTCTATTCTTATTTATTTTACACTGCCAAGGGTACTTTAATGTGCTCATTCAGGATCTACATTTTATTGTCTGTCTCAGATAGGACTAGAGACTTGATCCCAACCCCACAGAAATCTGGGATCACTGGAATAATATTCTGATTGCCTCATACAGACAATTAACCAAGTACTTTTGAAGTGAGAGATTAACATTTTATCTCAACACCAGCTCCATCCCCCAATCCAATCGAATAGCTGATTATTCAAGACATCAAATGTAACTCTAGTCCTTCATACACAACTGTCATCATTTTACACATTTTAAAATAACAACAATATTAATATTCTGACCACTATGATTTTCATTATCTTCTTCTTTGCGTTCGTTCTTTACGACCAACTTTAATCCCTCTTGTGATATGTTTGATCTTTGCCAAGAACGTGTATACGTTGCACATTGGTTTGGTAGGCCCCTAAACGCATAGACTTCTACACGTTTAGGACATGTGCATCCGATTTCAGCCAAACCTCCTTAGTCGCCTCTTACGACATGCGTGGCAGGTAACAGTGGTTCTATTCTTCACACCCTAAATTTGGGCCCGGTAACCACTCGGGCGTTCATTATTATAATTCAACTTTTCTTTTAAAAATTAAAAGTAGATATTGTTAGCTGCTTTGCTTATAATTCTACTATATATTTACCCAGCTACACCCAGGGTATGTGACATGTGGTTTTATTCAAAAGGGTATTGCATATTTAATTACATTCTATAACTGTTTATAAAATGATTTGTAATTTTGTAATTGCCTTTCGTCATTTGGAATAATCATCATTTTCATGATACTCTTAACCCTTTAGCTGCTAAGGACGTATATATACGTTTTCCCCATTCACTTCTAAAGACGCATTAACATGTCTGTTATTATCCCTCCTCTGTGTGCTAAAGACGTGTTAACACGTTATACATTGCTACTGTCACTGCTATAGGCGCACATTCATGTTTGTAACCTAGAAACAAAGAGTAGCTATTTTTAGCTCAGCCTTCAGAAAGTATGTAGCAGAGAAAGGGTTAAAACTTAACAAATTTAAGTTATTGAATTCATTCAAGTATTTTTGTTTTTATACAAAACAGTTTGCAAGTCATCGAAGCCTATTGATTCTTTGACTTTGCTCAGCAGCATTTTCAGAGTAGTAAATAGTTTTATCCTATAAAATAACAAGTATCTAAAATGCAATAAAATATCAATTTCATAAAATCTGTGTAAGTAGATGACTAAATAATTATTTTTTTTAAATGCTCAGGCAATAATTAAGATTATCCTTTACAAAACAGCAACGTATCACAAGATTGGTAATAATAAATGTATACTCAGTGCCATAGCTACACAGAACATGCCCAATATAGTTTTAAAAACACATTAATGTTATTTTTTCTCCAACATATTGATATTACTGAGAAACTTGTTTCAAGGAGGAATGCCTTTCACATAATTGTATAATCCATTTGATTAGTTGATTAATGGTAAGCTTGAAGGTGGCAGACGTTCAGCTGGTCGACAGAAAAAACGCTTTAAACACACTCTTAAAGTGTCTCTGAAGTGCTTTGATATAGACACCACATCCTGGGAATCCCTGGCATAAAATTGCCAAAATGTGACATTGTAAAACACAAGAGGAACTTGCATAGCTGAAAATCGTCGTGCAGCTGAGGCACAGAGAAAACGAGCTGTACGAAAAGACAGAACACACAACACCCACGCCTAACCTTGATCATGTATGCCCCACCTGTGGTAGGGGATTGTGTTCTAGGTTTGGGACTCTACACTCACCTCCGTAAACACCAGAGAGGTGCAGCAGCACGTGTCTGAGGCTGTTGTCATCATTGCTAGCGATGGACGTCTATTAATTATAATCCATTATGTTTGTTATCAACCAAGTTAACCACTCTTTGTGACCACTGTATGGTTTGTGCCAAGAATGTGAATACATTTCACCCCGTTAGACCCCTTAAACATACAGGCACATCCAAATTACAGTCAAAGTGCAAGCATATTATTTAACAGGACACAAATTTATACAAACAGTTAATTATTAGATTTTATGAATAGAAAAAATACATTTAAAAGTACTAAATCTGGAGTTATACTGTAACATAGTATCAGGTCTGATTGGTCAGATGGAGTCCGTCAGATCTGACTCATGAAAATGATCTCTTATAAAATATTACAATATCATAACATTCTATTTCATACAAGTACTTTGTTGTTTGCTATTTTTTTTCAAGCATACTACTGTGTTTTTATTATTTTTCCTCACTAATTTTACAAACAATGTTAATCTTCTTCTTTTGCTCATTCTTTACGACCAATTTTAATCACTCTTTGTGATATGTTTGATCTTTGCCAGAACGTGTATACGTTGCACATTGGTTTGGTAGGCCCTTAAACATATAGACTTCTACACATTTAGGACATGTGCATCCGATTTCAGCCAAACCTCCTTAGTAGCCTTTACGACATGCGTGTAGGTAACAGTGGTTCTATTCTTTACACCCAAATTTGGGCCCCAGTAACCACTCGGGCGAAACAATGTTAATGAAAATTTATCTTCTAGTTAATTACAGTTGCTAAAATCTAGAAATGTTACCGGTTTAATGCATTTTTTACGCCAGGCATTCCTATTGCAGCATTTCTGTACAGGATATCAAGAATGTAGCATCCATGTGCCTGAATAAAAGAGTACACAATGAATAACCTCAACAAAAAAATGTTCAAATTTTATTGCATGGACATTAATAATAGCAAACACAATACAGAGCATTATTGATGACACTTGTTATACAACTTTAGAGCTGAAATTATTCACTTTGAAAAGTCTTTAAAGATGCAACAGCCAACTTTCCTAGTTGTAGTATCTATTAATAGAGGATTAATATTGCGTTGTTTAGATGTTTCTGTCTTAATTTTATTTTGCATCTGATTTCATAAGCTTCAAATATTGTGCAAAATGCTGCATGCTAAACTTTGTCATGTTTTTTTTAAAGCCAACAAAGATATGATATGTTGTATTGATGTTAGAGATAATTTTCTTTATAACATATGCAGATTGAAAATTAGTTCTGTGATGCTGCAACCAGCACAAAAACCATCATCTTCTTCAGCAATAATGTGTCAAGCTTGTGTTTGAAGTATATCCACTTTATTTAGGTGGGTAAAAAGGATGACTAAATTGTAGTTGCTCTCTCTCGTGATCACCGCTTAGACTGATGTACCAGATTTCCCCATAAATTTTCTAACTCATGTGGAAATCTGATTCATGCAGCCTTAGCATGGGTGTGTTTCATCACATCTTTAGCACCAATTGGAGCTCTGGTGCTTATCCTTCGACGATGTGTCCGGTTTTAGCCGGCGTTACTGGGTTCGCTCTCCGTCTTCCTTGGGCTGTCGCAGCCGACCTGCAAGGCAGCAGGTTGAATGGTAGTTTGAACATTGTAGGAGATTTTATTTCTTTTGTAAGACAAAAATTAATTACTTTATCCACCCTTAAGACCCTTATCTGCCTGCTAGATTTTGTTGCAGAATGAACTATAGGTGTATAAAAAAAAAACACTAATATACCTTGTAGGTGACTACTTGATCAACAGTCGCTGCTAGCACAGGAAACAACATGTGGAACTGAAAGAACAATAATTTTATCAACTCATAAAGCAACTAGTTGTCAACTTGAGATATAGAAAAGCAAAATGTTAAACAAAATCTCAGCTGTCTCTATATGGGATACATGATAAATAAAATGACTGATGTTGGCCTGTATGCCCCTTAAATAAAATATTTTAAACAACTCATCTTCAAAAAAGCTTCTGAATTTTAGTAAAATTGGAAAGAATCTACATCCAGTACTCAGGGCGCCCTCATAGACGGTCAGTCCTTTGCAGCTAGGTGAAAGTATTAGAGGCGGAGCTCTGCCGAAGACTCCAAACTATTCTCCAATTCAGAAAGTCATTGTACTCATTTTACGCGTGGTACACTTGGGAATTAACTACCAGGAGTTAAACACTGTAAGTTGGTTGGTGCACAAATCCAGCAGTCACTGTACTATGTGGAGTCACTTATTATCTGCATTCTAGTTTTCAATAAGCAACAAGTTTTCTCACACCAGTAAGCATATAATGGATTAAACAAACTAATTGATATATTTCTCTCTAACCTGTGACATCCATGGCATTTTTGGTAACAATAAATGCACACCACTTCACTGTTCTTGGCTATCCTTTGTATAGAGATCCAACTGTGATTAATTTCTTTCAGTTCCTGTTCTACTCCAAGTTGTTTTTGGTGTTCCATGCTTTTATTTATCCTCTGGTGTCAATCTCAGTGTAGTTTTGGCCGACAGTTAGTCTCCATGCCCGATCTATCTCCAGGGTCTCTTTTAGAAGGCGATGTTCATATTCTGTTGCTGACAATGTGCAAGTATTTATTGATTAGAAATAGTTCTTGCCCCCAAAAATGGACAAAATCTTTGCAGACATATGGAAAATCTGGACATATCTTGTTATGTCATTCTCCAGTGTTTTAAACCGCAGAGTAAAGAATATGATAGCCCACAGTGGTGGTAAATATTAATATTGGTTCTAGTGCTGTATTGGGCTGACTTTCAAATCATCTGAACGGTCATAAATGCACTTTGCACCTTACTCAGTCTACCTTTAATGTCAGATCGGGCTCCTCCATTGTTGCAGATAACATTTTCAAACTATGTGAAGGCTGATTAAAAACTGATTGATAATAGCCTAAAATCTTCTTCTGCTTTCTTACTAGATTGGGATTCTGGATTCTCTAATAAAGGCAGCCGTCTGCCTCAGATTATCAGCCACGCCATACAGTTTGTTTTGGACGCTAGTGTAGGTGGGCCACCTCTTTCTTCTCAAGTCTGCATACTAGTGGCAGTTCTGTAGGATATAATTTCTATGATTCTGCTTCCCCGTTTGTGCTGACCTCTTCCCGCAGTAAGTTTTGGCCACCCTCGTGATGGTAGGTCTGACAATCTTACTGCGTGGCTAAATCTCTGAGGCAGATTGGCGACCGTAGAATCTGTTATCCCATTCCTCATTGTGAGGGTCGTTGCACCATGTTATGCGCCTTACGGCCTGGTGCATCCGTTTTCTGCAAGCTTTTGTTTTGGGTTAGCATTCCCTAGCGGACACATGCATCCGATTTCATCCCAACCTCCTTAGTCGCCACTTACGACATGCGTGGCAGGTAACAGTGGTTCTATTCTTTACACCCCAAATTTGGGCCCAGGTAACCACTGGGCAATAGCCTAAAATGAATTTAGGAATTGTTAGTTTTATACAAGACCTCTTGTAATCTGCAAGCTACGTGTGAAACTGGAAGGTGAGCATCATGTAGGATGTCCTGTTCAACTTCCAATAAGGCATTTCTGTAGTCTTCTAGCACATTGTCTAATCCTTGGCACAAGCACTTCAAGTACAAACCATGTAAGTCATCAGCCTCTACAATACAACAAAGTTGAGATAAAATCAAATTCAGGAATCTTACATATAACTAATGAAAATAAAGAAAGATGAACAATGGACTCCCTGAAGAATTAAACTAAAATCTGCCCAAGTAACAATCTTGCTCCACATAAATAAAGAGTTGTATTTGGTATTTTTTGTAAACAGAATACTGCCAAATATATTTCTCCATTGATGACATGTGTAACAGAATAACTAGTGACAGAATGACAATATGTTAAGTGTAAAAAAATGGCAGATAGAGAAAATATAGAAGCTTAATAAATGCATACTTTGCAGCAAGGTTTTAATTTAGTGGGAGACTTCACTGTCTATGTCAAGATTTAACTTACAGGAACAGCGACGAATGAATGAGTTTGTTGCTGTTCTCCAAGACATCACCAGTGATAGTCATTTATTACCTGTTTGTCTCTGATCATGAACTAATGGAATATAAAACAAGTGATGTGCAGCTAGGATAAGCAAAGGTTTAAATTACACGTTCATAAACAACAAAAAGAAAATCACTACATAAAGACAAAAAGGAAGATAAAAAAAGGCTCTGAACTTGGTTGTATATAGACAGCATCTACCAGCTAGTCACACGAACCATCAGTATGTATACCCTTCTACATCTGTTGGGAAAGACTGAGCACCTATGGGTCTGCCTTAAGTACTGTTCAATAGACAGCATCTACTTAAACATATGTGTACTAAGACATGATAGAAGTTGAACATAATGACCCAAACTCAACAAGTTCATCTCAAATCAAACTAATTATCTAACCTGGCTTCTGATTGGCAAGAAGCCCTGAACCATAGTGTTGAATAAAATCACGGAAGTCCTTGTAGTAGGTTCCAAGCTTACAAAGCTGGTTCAACACTGTTTCTTCTGAGGTATGAATGAAGGGTAAATATGGAACAACCTGAAAGAGAACAAATAATACATCATAGTGGATTAAAGCTCCTTAGCTTGCATATTGTCTTAAATGTCTTTACTAATCTTTATGTTTGTCTTGGGAGTCTCTGTGGCACTAAGGTATAGTGCTTGTTTCATGCTTCAAATGTACATGGATCACATCCCACAGATCCATCTGGGTATTTTTCAGTGATCCCTGATCTCAATGTACCTGAGATTGAGTGCATAAACCTTTCAGAGATGAATGATACAATGTAGATCCTGTATTATAGGTCCTGTATTCCAGTTAAGTGTGTAAAAGAACCACTGGCAGTTGAAAATCTATAAGAGTAGGAAGAGTAGGCTGAAATCCACAACGGCCTATAATAGAAGTAAATGTTCCTACAAATTGTCATCAATCTCAAAATTACATCGAAGACCCTCTCTGATGTTAAAGAGTTTGTGCACTTACACTGAGATCTTCCTGTCTAAGATAGGATAGGAACACACATGGTTATTCACTAAAGTGTTATTATGATGGTCCTATCAATCAATCAATATTTGTCTTAATGTTTAAAAAGGTCGAGATCTGGTCACGAAATCCATACCTGTGCTGCATTTTGTCACAACTGACTAGTTACCTATATGACCCAGATTTTTCAAAAATATCTACAAATATTTTTAATGGGTCTAAAGATGAGGGTTGATTTCATTGCCCCAGGTTTCCCCATAGGGCCCTCTATCCCTCTGGGAAATAATGGCAAACCACCTGCAGGGGTGTTGCCAAAGCATGAACTCTGTAGCCCCAGCAACAATTCTAGGATCTCTGGATGATGATGTGCACAACCTTCAGAATGCAAGACAAATGTCTTTATCACTTCATCACAGATACCCCTCCCCCCTAATTTACAAATACTATAATTAGCAAATAACTATCAGAAAATGAAAGGACCTGTAAAATTACTGTTTACGTAGGATAGGGGGATTGAGATGGTATGATAAGATTACAAACGAGGAACTCAGGGAAAAGAAAAAGCAGATACCAGTGGAGAGAGAGCTCAGGAAGAGACGCTGGCGTGGATGGGACATACTGGAAGACCCCCGGGAAGCATCGCAAGACAGGCATTGTTTTGGAACCTGCAGGGAAAGAGGAGTAGGGGAAGGCCTAGGCAGACCTGGAGAAGAGAGCTGGAGGTGAATATAAAGAGGATGGGCCCAAAACATGGAAAGAATTGGAAGGGATGGCAAGAGAGGGGAAGAGATGGAAGAAGTTTGTTAAAACCTGTGCTCCGGGGGAGTTGAAAGGTGATGATATTGAAATAAACAAATAATTTATGTAGACATCAATAAGTAGTAGAAGATATCAGTTTTAAAAATGTCTGCATCATTTGTTTAATTAAATTGTATTATTTCATTCGTTTTTTTAGAACTTTTTTTTTTTTATTTATTCATATCAGTTATACCAATTATGAATTTTAAAACAAAAATTTGTGAATGGTAGTTTAAATTTTTTTAAATACATGAACAGAAATAATCAATGTCAGACAAAAATTATTTTTATCAAAAAAGAACTAATTGATGTTGGGAAAAAGGTACTGCTATTAAAGAGAACTGAAAAACATGAAAAATGCACAAAAAAAATAATAAAACTGAATAAAGTCGAAGACATCCAAAAACAAAATAATGAAGGAAATTTAGCAAGTGCTGCAGTGCATAATCTAGTCACTTATTCAGAGATGTTTATTTTAATAGTCATGTTTCTGTCTATTATTGTAAAATCTATGAGCATATGTTACATAATTATTACAATATAGTATTTACTATGACAATGCTGTAAATTTGGAAAAGATTTAGGGGATTCGGGTCTTGAAAATCAAGAATCTATTTTCGTTGTTTTAAATTTAATATAAAATTTGTATAGCATTTTGAAAGAGTATGACTTAGAATAGTAGAAAAAATTAGTAAAAAAAAAAATGTCAAAGTGTTGCCATGGAAACAATACAAAATGCTAAACAAAATTTCAAATCCTAATCTGAATCTAATGAATGTAAATGAATTCTGTTTTCACTCTAAGCTGCGCAATTGTAATATCTAAAATATTACACATGATTTTGGGAATTATTAAATATTTAATTTTTATAAATTTTTTGAAAATTCCCTCAAAATGTGGTCAAAAAAGTTTTTGGGAGGTCTGTTTCACAAAAATTCAAAAAAATGTAATTTTTAATTTTCCCTAAAAAGAATCAGTAATTTTGTAGATATTACAATTGCACAAGGAAACAAAACTTTTTATATTCTTCCGGGCCCTTGGAATTTGAAAATTTTAAGCGGCCTTTTTGTATTTTTCATGGACCTTGACTTTTTTTTTTTTTTTTTCATTTATTCTTAGTCATAATTTTTCAAAATTGTTATACAAATTCTCTTTAAATCCAAAGCAAGAAAATGTTTCCAGACCAAATCCCCTTAATACTGCTCAGTGAATAACGATCCTCCTTCAAAATTTGTTTACAAACTATTGGAGATAGTTGACATAAAGGTTATATACAATCGGGAAACATAACTCATCCTGCTCTATCATGATTAACTACCAGTCATGAAAGCGTTTGAGATAACATCATAGAACTGACAGACCCATAGGTACAGTCTCCTCCAGTAGATGGTCAAAGAGGAATATATTAATGGTTTCGGAATCCTGTTAAATACACTTCCATTCTATCCCCAGTTGCTCAGTCATATTTATCGATTTTTCATTCCTTCAAATTCAGTATAAAATTCACCATAAAATGCAGTGTCCTCCTCCAACAGTTGGCTGCTAACAACTGCAATATGTCCCTCTTATCCACCTCAACATGTTTGTATTACCCCAAGTGTAGATCCCAAGTAGATATGTTGGTACACAGTCGAGTCTATTCCAAGTCTTTTTGGCACTGTCTAGTGTGGCTGTCAGCGTTGCAATTTGGTATTATGTGATACAGACTTGTACTGTATTTTTTCCTTTAGTCACGTTTGTTATTGAAGATGGTTTCAATGCAAGTCCCGAAATGAATCATATCACTTGCAAGGGGTGTGCTAAGGCATTATTGCAAAACAGGTAAAATCCTATAAACCGTTTCGCCAACACTACGCTATTTTAAATGCTCGGACCTCGTACCCACTCATTTCAATGGAATTGACCATTTGGATGTCAACGTCAGGTCACTGCGTCGATTCTTTTCCCTCCGATGACTAAATCGATTTGCTCTGGAGAATGTTTATTTCTTTATATGTACCTGTCGACTCATGGACTCAAGCTTCTCATCTCATATTCTACATGTGTATATGTTAAATGTATATGAGTCAGATATTTACTTGATTTTTATTGTTTCTCTTCTTTTTCCACTTCTAGTTTTCTGTATTTATTTCGTTTTTAGTCACATATTTTCATTCATTTTTAACCGTTGTAATATCTTTGTCAAATCTAATATAGTGTTCTGTGACATTCTCACTTTTGTTGTATCGTTTGCTTGATAAAGGCTTTTGGTCGACTGCAGACAGCAGGTTTGTTTCTTTACTGAGTCTCCTTACCTGAAGATAGATCTTGTAGTGTCTCTATGTTCCCATCATTGAACATATGAGTGGTGTTTCAGTGATTAATATGGATTAATAAAGCATAGTATTTGTTGCACCACTCCATCTTACTGGGATAGTATTGCATTTTGAATACTGTTTATTCATCTAATTAGAAGTCAAGATAATGTTGTGGTCATGTGCACTCATTTCTTAGAAGCATGGTCTGGGTTCAATTCAAGGTGGGAGTAAAAAAATGTTTAAACATGTGCTCTCAGGTAAACCTAGTCTCAAATGGGTACCAAAAAATTACTGAGAAGTAAAGGATGACGGGGTGCTGGCCCATTGTGTGCTGATGGCAATGAAAATAATATTGCCTTACACTGTATAAGTATTCCACAATATACCTACTAGTATGAAACATTTTCCCATTATTCGCCCAGTGTTGAACTATGTTTGCATTGTCTACCACTCCATTTCTGGTATCATCCTACTATCAACTACCAAGCATGATTGGTTGGCAAATGGTGTCTTTTCTGCTAAGTGGAACAATCATCTTACATAAGCATACAAATAGACTATATACATCCTTTGATTATTAAACATGGAATGAATGACGCATTTTTCCAATTCCTCTCCACATCTGCTGGTGGAATACTGACTAACAGTATACTAATACTTATACTAAATATATAGTATACTTTGTAACTGTGGAACCAAACAACACATCTCTCTCTCTTTGCCTTTTACTCCAGTTGGAGGCATAGAGCCTCAACCAACTCATGCCAAATCTTCCTATCTCTAGCTATCTCCTGCACTCCTCTCCAGCTCTTCTTTATATTGTGATCTCCGCCTCCAAATCTCGTCTCCATGTATTTCTCGCCTCCTTCTTTCGCTGTCCCTACGGGTTCCAGAAGGACCCTTCTTGTTATATTCCTCCGGTTCGCAAAGTGTGTCCTATCCAGCGCTCAGCTGCTCTTTTTTAACCTGTTCGTCACTGGAATCTGTCTTGTTCTCTCCATAAGTTCCTCATTTGCCTACTCATACCATCTTACCCTCTATTCCATAGAACCAGTTGATGAATGTTTGCAATTTATGAGCTATGATTAGTTGCTTCTCCATGTTTCTGACCCATACAGTAGAACTGCTTTAACATTAGAGTTAAATATCCGAATTTTTGTTCTAGATTTGATTCTTTGACTTCAAATGTTTCAGTGCAAGTAAGCTCCTCTGCCTTCTGTATTCTTATTTTAACATCTCATCTGTCCACCTCTTTGTCTCGTTGCTGCCCAAATATGTGTGATGATTCTACCTCTTGAATGGATTTCCCCAGGAGATCGAGTTATCGTTGTTTGGTTAATTCTCATATCTTTGTCTTTCCTTATAGATATTTCAGCCTAGTTGCTGGGACCTTGATTCAATGTGTTAAGTTTCTCTGCATCTGATTTTGTGTATGTGACAGAAGGGCTATATCATCAGAGAAGTCCAGATCATCTAGTTGCTCTGTCAGAGTCCATTGGATTCCATTTCTAGTGTTAGTTACTGTGGTCTTCATAATCCAGTCTATTGTCAGTAAGAACAACAAAGGTGATAGAAGACATCCTGACGCACTCTTGTTTCTATTCCGAAAGTATCTGTTAGTTTACCTTCATGAAGAACTCTACATTTCATATCTGTATATGTTGCTTTTATTAGGTTAATAATTTTCTGTAGGATTCCATAATGCCTCATTAATTTCCAAAGGGTTTCCCCTATCAATACTGTCAAAAGCCTTCTCATAATCAACAATCCGATATAAAGTGGGATTTCCATTCAATACTTGCTCTATTATTATCGTAATGTGGCTATCTGGTCACTTATGGATCTATTTGGTGAAGCCTGCCTGTTCATCTCTTAGCTTTATATCATGGCATCTCTCTCAGTCTCTCCAGGATGACTCTTGCTTAGTATTTTCTCCTTAGGTACTGACAACAGCATTATTCCTATAGTTTTCACACTTCGAAGAGTCCCCTTTCTTTGTAGCTTCACCAGGTATCCTTCTCTCCAGTTTGCTGTATTTCTTAGTCTCCTAGATTCTGCAAACACATACATAAGTTAAATATCTTTTATTACATTTTTTTAAGTTAAAATGTTTACTTACTCAATTACTGAAACTCAAATCTGAAATTACTCAAACCAACCAAACTCTGAGTATCTCCTACTTAGTTACTACACAAACACTGTATGTATAGTCACATAATAGTGTAACACAGTCTGAGTCCTACTACTAAAACTACTAAAAAAAAGTACTAACTACTCACATTACGTCGGTTTGTATAACTTGTGTCTTAAACGAACCTTTTTCCGTCGTTTGAATGATTAAAAACGCGCCGTAATGTCCCTTCAATGCTAAAAGCAGTTCGTGGAGCATGTTGAAGTATGAAAATGAGCAAGTTTGCTATAATTGTTGTTGTCACTATTTAAAATATCCAACATCACAATCATCTTAGCAATGAACAGGAATTAACTCTGATGAGATATAGTTCGTGTACAACTAACTTCGCTTTAGTTTAAAAGTATTCACTCTAATCCTAACTGTTGCTAAGGGCGAACGACTATCCGCTCATTACTCGCCAAACGTGTAGTTGTTTGTATGAGCAGTATCCAGAACTGCAGCAGTAGAACATACGAGACAAGCCAGAAAAACAATCAATTAATCAAGCCGGTGTAGGCGATCATGTCTCTCAATAACTCTCCTAGTGCATTTTCTTAATCAGTTCTGACGTCCATCTTTTGTCGGCTACGATGTCAGACCATCTATAACATCTCCCTCTACCTTCCGCGATCTCTTCTTTCCTGTATTTTACCAGTTGTCACCGATGTTCCAAACCTCATCTTCGCATTATATGCCCGAAGAACATTGATTGTCTGCTTCTTATTCCTTTGATCAGGTTTCTTTGCGTGCATGCCTCTCCTAAAGTCTCATCATTTGTCTTCTTCGCTGTATGGGATTTTCAGCATTCTTCTGTAAAACCACATCTACGTGGCTTCAGAATCTTACTGATTGTTTGTTTATTGTCCATGATTTGCTGTCATACATAAGTATTGGTTCATTATAACACTCTTTTCAGCAATGTCGTTAATACTGAATTCACGCACAGTATGTTTTCCGTTTTCTACTTGAGCTATTCCATCTAATCTTTGTTTTTACATCTTCCATCTGATGTTATGAATGTTCCATGATACTAGCATCGATGGGCATGTTTCAGTGCTGTGTTGTTCATCTTGATATTGCATGGGGATGTTTTCTGCTTCTTAGAAATAACCATCATCTGTTTTCATTGTCTTCATATTTAGTCCTTTCTTTTCACTATTATGTCTATCAAATCGTGCCAGTCTTGTTCATTTGTCCCATGGAGATGTGTCATCAGTGTATCTCAGAATATTCATGTTTTATCCATCAACTGCAATTCCTGCCATTTCTTCTACGTGTCACGTGATGTTCTCATTGTATATGTTAAACAGGTCTGGTGAGGTCCCTGTTTTTTTTTTTATTATCCTTTTTATACCTCGAAGTATATTGGGTAATAGGTATAGGTGTTAGCCAGTATTTTCATTGATAGTCTGCATACGATGGGTGATATGGTCAACATCACCCGCCGCTTTTACACCCCAGTGATTTCCTGTACCTAATTAAGGTTGGGTCGACCGAAGATACGATCGGAAAAATATTCCACTGCCACTGTGGAATTGAACTAAGACCACTAGCATAAGAAGAGAGTTCACTAACAACTAGGATCCTTCGGCTCTCATTCTTGTCTTGCTTCTAATTGTATCTTCTGAAAGATTCCACTTTGATTATCTATTCAGGCTGTGCTTTGTTGTCAGTAAATATTTTTGATCACTCGATCTTTCACGGAAGGATCGAGAGAGAGAAAGAAAGAGAGAGAGAGATCTTTCACGGATGGACAAGAGAGCGAAGAGAGATCTTTCATATTATTGATATATATTGTTCTCCATGTTTCACTTTATCAAAATGCTTTGAGTAATCTATGAAACATTATAAGTCCCAACTTATTATATGTATTTCTTGTATTGTTCTTATTATGAATATTTGCATTGGCTCTCCTCAGTTCAACAAAGCCACATTGTTCTTCATTAACTTCTGGTCTGAAAAGACAGAGTCACCAACATCAGCATAAGAAAGAAAGTTGGAACAGAACCTTGCTTGAATTAAATTGAGAAACAAAGAATGAAGTGGTTTGGCCACTTAAAAGAATGCATCAAACTCCACGGTATACAGCGTCTTCTACAACAGAACATCAGGAAAGAAGGCGAGAGGAAGACCACGAAAAATATGGTTAGATGGCATAGCAGAGTCCTGTCAAAGAGCAAAAATAACAATCATCCAAGCCACCAGAACAGCGCAAGACAAAAACAGAAAACCAAACAATGGGCAACAACCCGGTAGCAGTGTGACGACAAAAGAAGAAGAAGAACTTCTGGTCTTATTTAAAAAAGCATTACAACATCCAAAAATTACAAACGTTATTTGCACACAATCTTCAAGACCATTCTAGACTCGTTTTATGCTCAAGTCATCTACGCATCAATCTACCCATAAACTTCATCCATGCAATCATTTTTTCTCTCTATTGAATGAGCAGAGTTGTTCTCATCCTTGTCACTCGTGATGAACAAACAACTACATATTTGCTTGTCTGTCTCACACTAATAAGTCATGCTAGAACCAGGTTTACCAGAAGAGTTATATTTACACTAAAATAACACAATTGATCATCTATATATACTCTTAGTGTCACGATTGACACATACGGCTTCCACAAGAGACTTCCACTGTTGCCGTTCTGCTGCTTTCTACCAACCGCTTCTCCACGTCAGCCACCTCTTCAACTCTCTACGGTTCTTCTCAATGTTCCTTTGGACGTCCAGGCCTTCTTCCCATCCGCTGTCCATCCGAGAGCTATCATAGCCAATGCCCCCACTGGCATACAACATACATGTCCAAACCATCTCCATCTTCGCTCTCAATGATAGTCTCTAAGGATGCACGTGTTCGTTTCAAAGCTCCTCATTTGTTATGTATTTGGTCAGAAAACAGTTTCTTAGTGACTGCATACTGGATCGATGAGGACATGGCAATCGAAGAATACATAGATACTTCAGTTGACTAAATATCAAGTCAAATGCATGAGTAGACTGAGCACCTGAAAGGAAGAGTGTGTTTAACCAGTAAGCAATAGGAACTATCAACAACTAGAGCTTAGCACCTGAAGAGGTAGTAGTGAACAGTTTCCGATGTTATGACCAGCTGATACTCAAGAAGAGTGTGTTGTGGTTGAATTCTGCGCATGTGATGATTACTTGATAACAGTGACCTCCCTTGTGTCTAAATCACTTATGAAATGGTTGTTATGCAGAACATATACAGGATGTTCAAGATAATTGCAGCCCGTGAATGGAGCTAATCTGGCATATATGTATGGAAATGAGAAGGTTCAGTTATGACGTAGTATAGGTCAAGGTTGTGTGCGGTGTGTAATTGTAGTGCGGGAAGGGCGATGAACAAATGTGACGTAGGACAAGCTAGTCAGAACCGGTTCAAATAGTAAATAAACACAACTCAATTTGTACCTGGCAACTTTCGAATTGTCAATGGGGCTGCAATTATCTTGAACACCCTGTAGTAGTCTTCTTTTGTCGTCACACTGCTACCGGTTGTTGCCCAGTGTCGTGGTTTTCTGTTTTTGTCTTGCTTTTCCGGTGGCTTGGTGATTGTTAGCTTTTGCTCTTTGGACAGGATTCTGCTATGCCATCTAATCATCTTTTTCGTGGTCTTCCTCTCGCTCTTTTCCTGATATACTGTTGTAGAAGGACGTGTATACTGTGGAGTTTGGATGCATTCTTATTAAAGACAGAGGCACTCTAACAGAAATATTGAGCATTGAGATTGCGTTTATGATTCTAAATGATCAACTTGATGTTAAAACTCGGAAAAAAATTTCAAAAGATCCAAGCATGTATATTCTGTAAAATAAATTTAATATAGAGGTTTTTTTAGGAAAATGCCCAAAGTAACCTTGCAAAATACAGGATGATTTATGTTCTATTCAGGTTAGCTCTATAGAACTTTCATATGTTATTTTACATCGGCATATCTTGAGCTGGTAGCAAAATATTTTAAAAGTATAATAAAATGAGTTTTTCTGAATTTTAAATGCAAATCCAGATTTTTACTCCAAAAATATAGGGTAGGAGATATTATTTTGCATGAAACACAAAAACTGTTGAATGAATTATTTTAAAGTGGTAGGGATGATCAGATGTGCGTAAGAAAGGAGTGAAAAGTTTTACAGCAATCCTTTTAGTAGTTTTGGAAAAAAGTGTATTTAGCTACATACATTTATGGAAAATAACAATTTTGAGAAAAAGCCAAAAAACAAACATATTTTCAATTATTGACCAAGTTAATTTACTTTAAGATTCCCAGAGCATAAACTTGCCTCAGTCAATGCTTTAGATGCTAACCTAATTGTTTACATCTTTCTATCTTTTTGTGCCTAAATTCTGTATTAGCAAGGAAGATATGTGATTTTTATAGGTGACTGCAAAATACTGAAAATAATGTTTTCCAAGGAACAGTTAAACTAAAACAAAGTTTCATATGGCACAATTTCATATTATTAACTACATTATTGGCATCATTGACAGTTACTTTTAACCTTCTCTTCAAAGCAATTGAGATCTTAGGACAGCAAGTCCATATAAGATTATGGAAAGATTCATTAGCTTGTGAGAACCATCATGAATATATTTTGTCAACGAAGTCGCAAGATAGCTTCACAAATGCTTGCATTATGTTGCTAAAATAAAATTAGGCAGTTTGTTTTTAATCAACTAAAACTTTATCTTTAGGCACAACTCTCAGCCTATGCAGTTCTCATGGTTATCTTTGTGATGTTTAAATATGGCTCAAATACTATTTACCCAACCAATGTGCTCTAGTTTCCCATAATTTTTCATACAAGCTGCATCATACAGACGATGAATGAGTTTAATGGTGCTGTTAGTTACTCTATCTGCACTACCATATTACTATAAACACTTTGCTACCATCTGTTGAAGCAAAGTTATGATATGTCCTATATAATTAGCTAAAAAAACATATACATGCCTAGTTAAAAAATTAATTAAAATACAAAACTACACTTTTTTGCAAACTAAAGATAGTTTCTTGTTCGAAATTGGATGTATTACCTAAAATATAAAAAAACTCAAATTTCATTTTAAAGAAAAATCGTTAAATGTAAGGTGCGTCTGTTCTTAAGTGGCCAAACCACTTCATTTTGTTTCTCAATGTAATTCAAGCAAAGTTCTGTACCAACTTTCTTTCATATGCTGCTGTTGATGACTCTGTCTTTTCTGGTGTTGTTGGTAACTTTTACGAGACAGCACATTTCGCATGTAGTTATTTTTGTGACTGTGCTCTGCTCATTGTCCATTTGGCTCTAGTAACATAAAGTAGGTATGAAAGTGCTGTTGATCATCTGTTTCTTAGCTGTCAGTGAAATGTTTGGTTGCCTGAACAATGGTGCTAGCTGGTAGGCTACAGCATTTGCTGTTTGCACTCTAGTCTCTATCTAGTCTTCAGTGAATATGGTAGTAACAAGGATATAAATACAAGATAAGAACAAATGACAGATAAATACAACTGGACACTACATAACAACAAAACTCATATATTACACCAAAATATAATCATTTTAATCAGTATACCCATTGATCCCATACAATTAAATACACTACAAATACAATATTGTAATATAAAAACAAACACATTTATAATTGCACTTTACATTAATTACATTGATCATGTTTACTTATTTGGAAAAACAACAAACAAAAAATACAATTAACATTCTTAAAGTATATGGTAACTTAAACACTAAGATTTATATAAATGATATGGTTTGTTATTAGCCAAGATAGTTAACAGAATTAACATCTGCTCTCCAGGTAGATCCATAGGTACTCAGTCTCTTTAAGCAAGGATATTCTAGATCTATTTATACTGCCTGTAGTTATCTTTATGTTACTATATGTTATGCAATCAGTCATGGCATATCTGTCCTCACGCATGCTCTGTCCTCAGCTGCAGCAGTCATCTTAAAAGTCCACTTGCTCATCGTACCCATGAGAAGTTGATTAGTATACCTTTCTTCTTTACTACAAAGACTACACTGTCTGGTATGTCCAAACTTAACTGCTAATTCTCACTCATTCCAGTATCTGAGGCTCTCCCATATCACATAAATAGAGCGACTGTATTGATGACATTGGCTCTTTCATACTTCTGTCAGCTTTAAAAGGGCAGTTTGCAAGAAAGTCAACATGTTCGTTACCCTGCACTCTAGTATGTACAGATGTGTACAGCCAAGTCAGTGTTTTGTGATGTGATCTCTGAATGCTGTTCACCCATTCCACGTGCAGACATAAAGATTCAATATTTGAAACATATTCATCAAGTCTGATATCGTATGGGTGGCCTGTTGCTCAGACATGCACAAGAGAGCCCTGAAAGCAGCGGTGATCTCCATAGTCATGCTCGATGTTGATGTCTCAAAAGTGTCACAGCATGCATGAAGTGGGCTACCATTTCTGTAGCCATCTTTGTCTACATATACCATTTCTTCACATCGCATCATCATCACTGACCAAGCCATTATAATAGAAAAAGGCAGTGCTGAAGAGATTTAATATGGGATCTCCACCAATGTCAAATGTGCGAATAAGG
This sequence comes from Arion vulgaris, assembly GCA_020796225.1. Taxonomy (NCBI): domain Eukaryota; kingdom Metazoa; phylum Mollusca; class Gastropoda; order Stylommatophora; family Arionidae; genus Arion; species Arion vulgaris. Next base: position 25,597,491 of record CM036753.1, read on the forward strand.
TCTTTGAAGTCGACACATCAGATCGCTTATTACAGCAAACCCCTGCATATCTAGAACAATATATCCACACAACACCTTGGAATCGGTACAGTATAGCTGTGATCCACTCATGCTGCAAACCAACCTTAAGGTCCATGTGAAACAGGATTGAGCTGGACACTATTCTAGTCCTACTGAGCTTGGTCCCAATAGTCCAGTGAAGAGCTGCAGTAACAGTACTCCTTATGGATGTGGTAGTTCAAAAAGCACCAATATACTCTGCAACAATCCTGGCACACACTCTAGCTGAGAATTCCAAGAAAATTTCTTCCATGCCGCACAGATCTATCAGTATATATATATAATTGTTTCATAGTTCCCAGTTTTTTCAGACAATAGTTAGTTAATGGTCAAATCTGCATTACCATTACACATCTCTACACTTCCGTCCAAGTGTGATGATGGCTGTCAGGTAATATGCCCCATTTACTAGTCATAACCCATTCCTCCTGTTTGGATATAGCATCAATTGTGCTTATTATTTCAACTTGTCTTCTCACCTGTATCCATCAATGGCATCCTTTTTAAGTCTCATGTCCTTAATACCAGTAGTATTTAAATAAATGGATGTTGCTTGTATGTGGCTACTTGTATATATGCTGTGTACTGCGTCAGCTCATGTCATGAATTTATCACCATAATTAAGGCACTTTAACATTGTTATATGCATAGTTCTTGGCTATACAGTAAAAATCAAGTCTTTCACATTCATAGACATAAAATATAACACAAATTAAATAGTTCAGCCACATAAGCAGATTACCAACACACAGTGAGCCTCAAATAGCAATGTTACTCTGATACAGTGAATACAAAGCAAAAGATCATCCACGCAAAAGGTGGACTTCAGATATAACAGAGGCAGCATAAAACATTGTTTACTGAGACCAAACAAAAGCCCATTCTAGAAATCTCTTCTTATCCTGATGATGTGAGGCAAAACAGGATTAGAGAAAGAAGACATTAAATAATATAAATTGCTAGATTATATTGTGTATGTCCCTATAACTTTTCTGTATACTGCACCACATGAATCTGTGTTGGTACACTTTGACCTAGAGAAACATCTATACATTCTTTGAAACCAGAGGCTAATTGTAATGCAACATTACAGTGCAAGGCAACAAATGAGAAAATTGGTTTGAATCCTTACACCCATATGTTCTATTTTTTTGACATTTCTCCACTCTAATAACATTTTTTTTAAAAATAACCACATGTCCAGAACAAAATAATAACCAAAGTTAGTTTAACCTCACGGAACACCAAAATAGTTGCAGACATTCATCAATAGAGGCTCATGCAGGATATTCCACCTGCGATGGTATGACATGACTACAAATGGGGAACTCTGGGATAGAACAGGACAACAACAGGTGGAACAAGAGATAAGGAGCAGAAGGTGGTGATGGATAGGACACACGGTGAGAAACCCCTAACAGCATCACAAGACAAGCTCTCCGTGGACCCCAGGGTAAAAGAGGTAGGGGAAGACCCAGGGACACCAGGAGTTGGAGATGGAATGCAAGAAAAAAGGTCGAGAGTGGAGAGATCTGGAAAAGATGGCCTTGGAAAGGCGGGCTTGGAAGGCCTTGGTTGCGGACCTATGCTTCCCTAGGGCGAAGGGTGAAGAAGATTTAACTCACATAATAATTGACAAAATATAGCTACTAATTTTAATATACGACAGAGAGGACAGATGATTTGAAATAATGCATGTATACATTTTGGGGACAAGATAATTCCAGAGTACACCTGTAGGAATGATATAATAATACATATATATATATATAATTGTATAAGTATTTGACTTAATAAAAGAATGGCAAATTAATGTAGTATGCCTTCAAGTTGAAAATATACATATTGTCATGTTTTACTGTGATAGTGGGACAGATTAGATTAATTCGTAAATGTTCGCATATCGACTCCGACACAAGAGAGTTGTGGGTTTAATCCAACACTTGATGTTTCATACGTGATGAAAGAAATTGATTCTCCTACAAACAGAAAATCGAGGCATATCTTTACAGGACGTCATCATTAACCACGGTAAACAAGTTGTTGATGTTCTAGGCACCACTAATAGGTTTAGTAGTTTGCCATTGTTTTCTGAATGGTGAGGTCTATTTTTACAGTTCGTAAAAATCCATAGGTACAAATTTGCTCCCAAACTGCCCGGCCAGAGTTTGAGCCAGGTACTCTTGGGGCTGTGATTAAGCTCACGACCGCTAAGCCATCGATGCCCATTCCTGCATTCTAGGAGCTAGAAATGTGAAGTGAGCGACTTCATAGTCTAAGGTTTGACAAGGCTTCGGGACATTTATTTTATATCTGTGATAATCTTGCAGCACTAACCAACAAAAAATTAGCATGGTCTTCATACTAATGAAATTTTGATTTGTAAGTAACAAGAACAGATTCTTTAAATACAGCTATATTAATTTGATGAAAGAATACATACGTACATAAAATTAAACCTGATCATGCAGGCAAATATGAAAAGAATGTAATCTGTAATGCTAAATGTTCTATGAGGAAATAATTGGAGAGAAGAAACTAAGAACCTGATGGGGAAATATCAAGAACAGAATAATATATTGATGGTTTTTAGAAGAAGAAAAAATTAAGTCATGACTTGGAAAGTCAAATAGTTACATGAAGCAATCATTCAAATCCGACTAGAAATAAGAATGCAACTGATGTATCAAAATTGTTAAATGACAGATCAATGTTAAACATGAAATATGTTATTGTTGAATTATCAAAATTATGTTGTATTGTATCATCCAAATGTTAACACATTATACCGAATCACAGCCAGATTACAAATATAAATAAAATATAAAGTATATGTTCGCTGACAGTTTCTTCAGACTACCCACTAAGTCTGTGTCCTTAGGAAGGTGGTACTGGTTTGTCCCCAGTTCCTCTGGCACGATTGTAAACCTGTAGACCAACTTCATATGCTAGCTGGTCAGCGTTTGCCTGGAAGACAAGAAAAATCACTGAAGATTCAATAGATGTAAGCAAGAGACTCTTTGACCAGAAAAACATAAAAACAATTTATTTTTCTGCATTCATTTTGATATGTTTACTTAAATATATTTAAAGAAAGCAATGGTCAGCCTGATTCTGAATGTTTCCATTAAGCATTAACCATTTAAAGATCATGTAGATGATGCACTTGTTTAGAAATATCAACAAAATTATAACACACCATACTTTTGAGTGTAACTAAATGCAAAAGAAAGAATGGTGTAGACAATAAATATGCTCAACAGAATAGAAGATGAAAAGCAAACATTTTATTGGAACATGGGGGTGACTACAGCACAATATAAAGTTTATTAGAAGATTCCAAGGGTTCTCTATTTCATTATGAACAAAATGAAATAATTCTAGTTAAATTATCTGCACATTTAGAATCAGAATAGATCTGTATTTCCTTCAAAAACAAATATAGGACTCCTGGAAAAAAATTGGGAGCAAAAGTGAAATAGAAAAGAAAAAGAAACAGGCCAAATGAAATATTTTGTATACATAAAAATAATGCACTGTTGAAAAACCATCATGAAGGAAATGTTGAAGGAGAGGGAAAAAGACGATGTAAATGAGAAGAAAAACATAAAAACTATAGCACTTTAAAGAAAATTGAAATCCATTACAGTCAACCTTGAATGAGGAGATGGTACTTGACCTATTAATTATACAATCATCATCATGTAGCATGTTCTTTTCAGAATGTTGCTATCATTAGAACTTCCTGAAAGATTCTTTTAATCTCTAGTCACCTCTTTCATCATCATGTTCAAGGTTTCTGTTATATTCTGTTAATGTAGTAGTATCTTGGTCTCCCTGCCTAGTCTTAAAGGAACCATCCCTTCCATTATTGCTCTCTTTAAACCACTGTGATCAAAATATCCAATTTTCTTATATATTTATCTTATGAGCATGTCCTTAAATGTTCAGATCTTGTAGGATGCCTATATTTTTTGGTCTCATTTGTTCAGAACATTTTAAGAATTTTTCTCTAGCACTTTATTTCCAAAATTTGAATTTCTTCTTTAATGCGTGTTATATGGTCTATTATTTACATTCATATGTTGTCAATTACCCCTGAACTAACATGGCTCTGCTACTGTTTTTGTTTGCACACTCTTCATTGTTGATAATTGCAGAACTAAGATATTCAAAATGTGCCCCCTTCTTAATGCCTTCATTTTGGATGGTAAATTTGGGTTGATATTGTATAATAGCTTCATTAGCATATTGTTTATTTTCCTGACAACATATTTAGCCATATCAATACTTGTGTTCTTGATAGTTCTTACCAACAAACAAAAATGCTTTGGCAGTACTATTTTACAGCAATTAGATTGTTCTAATTCTACAGAATACTTGTTTCAGTATCCTTGTAGCGAAGAATTGGTTAAGCAGTTTACCTTGCATTCTGAAAAAAGTAGATTCAAATCCAGATTACGTTCAGTTCACGGGAGTATTTTTTTCTGAAGATACCTTAGAATTGTTTCTGGAGCTATGGAGTTTCTGTTTTGTGCCAGACTCTCGGCAGATGGCATGCCATTTCTGTCAACAGAAACATAGCCATACTGGGAAACCAGGTGCAATGAAGTCAATCCTTTGCCTTTAGACCCTTTGTTTTTTAGCAGTAGTAGATGTGAGTGAGATGTTGGCTTCTGTTGTTTTATCTTTTTCTCCCATTGTTCTGGCCAAATTTCTCCCCTCTTCAAGTTTCTTCTGTCCAATATGGTTTGTAGTTTCTCATGTCCCTCGGGATATAGTTTCTACTGCTGCTTGTAGTAATGTCTTTATTTAGACTTTTATCATTACTTTCATATTTTTGCTATGTAGTGTTGTTTACTTTGCAGTAACTGTTTGTTAGTGGTGTGAATCTATCCCAGTCAGTTCACTTGTAATTTCAGCATGGGAATGGTTTCTGCACTATAGGGCATACTCATTCCAAGGGAAATTTTCTTGATCTGTGATCATTACTAAAGAGGTGATAGTGTATAAACACCTTGGTTATAATGGCAGAAGAAAAAGAAGGGTGTCTGTTACATAGTTTATCTTCACAGTTGTTATAGTATTTACCAGTGGCAATTGATACTGAGCGATTCGTAATTTTTCACTTTATAAGGATGTTACCACAATCATTTTCAATTGCATACTGAACATAACTATCAAAATGATATTTAAACATGAGTTATTCAGTTCTTTATTGTTGCATTTTTAATCAATGTTCTTGCTTGAAATATACCACATTTACTTTCACAAATTGAATGGTTCAGCCACATAAGCAGATCACCAACAGACAGTGCACCTCAAAGAGCAAGGCTACTTTAATACAGAGGATAAAAGAAAGGCAGTCCATGCAAAGGATGGACTCTCAGAAATAACAGAGGCAGTGAAAAACACTATTTAGGAAGTGCACACAAAAGTCAGGTTCTAGACATCTCTTTTTATCCTGATGTTGTGAAGCAAAACGGAATTATACAAAAGAAGACTATTATGCTGAAACTAATTAATTATGTTTAGCGTTAATCAAACTATAAAATTACCTGAGTGTCTGCTTCTGCATATACTCACACATCTTCTGTTCAGAAGGTCTGTAACATTTTCAAGTCAGATCATTTACTCTTACATATGTTAAATAATCAAACTATAACATTAAGTAACTTATATATACAGAAATAATAAGGTTGGTAACTAATGAGAACTGAACTAGTCTATGTATCAATGGGTAAGAGTCAGCTGTGAGACCTCTCCCATGACTAATCAGATATGATAACATTCTTCTTCACCCTTCGCCTGACATAGTCCGCAACCAAGCCTTCAAGCCCGCCTATCCAAGGCCATCCTTTCCAGATCTCGCCACTCTCTCCCAGTCCTCTTGCATTCCATCTCTAACTCCCGTCTCCAGGTGTTTCTGGGTCTTTCACTTGTATTGCTCCTGGGGTTCCTCGAGAGCCTGTCTCACGATGCTGTCAGGGTTTCCTCAGTGTGTGTCTATCCATCTCACCTTCTGCTCATTATCTCTGTTCCACCTGCCGTTGTCCTGCCCTATCCCACAGTTCTCTGTTTGTGGTCCTGTCTTCCATCTCAGATGGAGTATCCTGCGTAGGCATCTATTGATGAATGTCTGCAACTTTTAGTGTACTGCTTAGTTGTTCTCCATGTCTCTGCTCCATACAGAAGGACAGACTTGACATTTGAGTTAAATATCATTATCTTAGTTCTATTCCTAATCATTCTTGAACTCCATATGTTCTTCAGAATGGCAAATGCTGATCTGCCTTTTGTATTCTAACCTTAACATCTTTATCTGTGCCACCTTGAATGTTGACGACACTTCCCAGATATGTAAATGTATCCCTCTTTAGTGGTAGATCCTCTCAATAAGATTAGGTCTCTGGAACCAGCATTTAATCTCATGATCTTTGTTTTCTCCACATGAATAGTCAGGCCTAGTTGCTGTGAGACTGTTTCTAGTTTTGTTATTTTCTTTTGCATCTGCTGATGGTTGTGAGAGAGGAGTGCTAGATCATCTGAAAAATCCAGATCCTCCAATTGACTCATCATGGTCCATTGTATTCATTTCAGATATGATAATATGTTACAGTATAAATCAGTAGATTGGTACTTTTCTTCTTTAATCCTGTTTCACCTCACAGTCTCAGGATTAGAAGAGAATTCTAGAAAGGGCTTTTCTGTGCGCTTCATAAATGATGTTTTTACCACTCTCTGTTATTTCTGAGGGCCACATTTTGCATGGTTGGCCTTTTACTTTGTATCTACTGTATCAATGTGGTACTGTAAGAGTGTAGGTGAGGTTTTATATTCATACAATCTTATCAGAAATCTATCTGTACAAATATGTGACCTATTGATCAATATTCTCCAAGGTTATTGGTGGCTTAGGTTAAGGCTCTCTCTCTTTGCCTTTTTACCTGGGTTGGTGTATAGTCCCTCAACCAACTCATGCCAAGTCTTCCTATCTCTAGCTATCTTCTGCAGCTCCTCCAGCTCTTCTTTATATTGTTGATCTCCGCCTCCAAATCTCGTCTCCATGTATTTAAGGTTAAGGCTAACAACCCAAATCTATTTGTTTACAATGGCTATGTTACATAAACTATTATGGAAAATTGATATTGTATTAGGAACAATTCCAATAGGAAATTCTAGAGACATGCGAAAGACTAATATAAATGTTAGTGATAAATTAAAGCCATAAGTTCCTTTGGGAACGGAAAGAAATAAGAAGAGAAGTATCTCTCTCGCGATCACCCTTAGACTGATGTACCAGATTTCCCAATAAATCTCATTCATGTGGAAATCTAATTCATGCAGCTTTAGCATGGGTGTGTTTTGTCACATCTTCAGTGCCATTTTGAGCTCTGGTGTTTAGCCCTTGGCAATGTGTCCAGTTTTAGCCGCTTTACTGGGTTGCTCTCCGCCAGCCTTTGGCTGTCCCAGCTGACCTGCAAGGCATCAGGTTAAGAAATGTTTAAATACTAAAAATGTTTAATTTTTACTTTAAGACACATATTTTTGCCTTATGAACATTATTTAATGTAGAAAAGAATGTAGATAGATAGGCCTATTATTTCAGATATAAAACCAGCACTTAACAGTATGGAACACTTACCTTACAAACGCACGCCCATCTTTATAATGAGCTGCAAGCTCATCAATAGCTTCCTGGAGCCCTGTTGGTTTTGTTGTTCTTCTTTCTGCATCAGTTGTTTCTACAACTGAGCGGTCTTCTACCTTTATTGTTAAAAACAAACAACATTTGGCTATAAAAATTAACTCAGCAAACAAATATATGATAGACACAAATAATTAAAGACAAAACAGCAGATAACGAGGTAAAATATTGGAAAATTTAACCTACTGGCTTGGAAGAAAGACAGCAACAGAATTGGTTAACACCATGAATAGAAAGTTATTATGACCACGATCATGTATGTCTGTTGTGATGGCACATTAGAAAGAAAAAAGTACATGAGAAATTTACAATTTATATATTAACACTTTCACTACCACAGACAACAAAAGTCATAGACGCACACAATTTCTTTCACTGCAATATCTCGCCCGAGTGGTTACCGGGCCCAAATTTGGGGTGTAAAGAATAGAGCCACTGTTACCTACCACGCATGTCGTAAGAGGCGACTAAGGAGGTTTGGCTGAAATCGGATGCACATGTCCTAAATGTGTAGAAGTCTATGCGTTTAGGAGCCTACCAAACCAATGTGCAACGTATACACGTTCTTGACAAAGATCAAACATATCACAAAGCGTGATTAAAATTGGTCGTAAAGAACGACGTAAAGAAAAGAAGACTGCAATATCTGTGGGTAAGACTTTTCGTGGGGACTTATGCAGACCCAACACCAGAATTTCTTTACACCGTGCTGTCTATTTATTAAAAACATCTTTCCAAAATGGCTGCGCCCAGGATCAGATTGATTTGATGCAAAGTCAGGCTTCTAATGATTTAATTGTATTTTTTTTAAAAATACATTAACATGAGCTTCAAAATGAACGATACCATGGTTAAAAATTACTCTTCAGACCTCAACAGGCAATAGTGACAAAATGAACAAAGAAATTGATACAAAATTGGACTATGATTTAAGTGATGATAATCATAGGTCAACAGTAGATAGTTTTGGGTGTACAGAATTGATGACAGCCCCCAAACCACAAAAACAAGGCACGGAACTGCTATGCCAATACATGCAGAAAACAAACGAAAATGGAACATTTTTGTGACTGAAGAGGATATATTAAAGAATGATACATTATTGTAAAACTTATTCCTTTTCGAACATTATCCGAAGTCTGAAAGTTTATTGGTTCATTAAAAAAATATCACTGTTAAAAATGATCATGCCCAAAAACTATAGTGGCAGTGGGCCAGATTGGCTGAAAAAAGGTGTGACAGTGAAAGTATTGATCCAAAGTATGTAATTCTGAACATGATAAGTATTTATTGTTATCACCATATCATGAGAAATCAGACTGCAGTTTTCTAGCTAGCGCACTCCTGTAAGATCATTATCAAGAGAGGGATTGTATCCTACAACTGGGCAGATGACGCTCATCAGCTCGGGAGAGCAGGTTGTCTACAGGTTGCTGCCCTGAAAGACAATAGCAACCTGCTGCCTTGTGGGTTTTGGCTGGGGACAGAAAAGGCTAACGGAGAGCGAACCGTACACAAAGCGCTGGATTAAACCGAACACACCACCGAAAGATAAACACTTGAGCTCCAATTGGTACTGAAGGTCCCCCGAGTGGTTACCGGGCCCAAATTTGGGTGTAAAGAATAGAACCACTGTTACCTGTCACGCATGTCGTAGAGGCGACTAAGGAGGTTTGGCTGAAATTGGATGCACCTGTCTTAAATCTGTAGAAGTCTATGCATTTAGGGGCCTACCGAACCAATGTGCAACGTATACACGTTCTTGGCAAAGATCAAACATATCACAAAGAGTAATTAGAATTGGTCGTAAAGAACGAACGCAAAGAAGAAGGTACTAAAGGCTGTGCACGTACATCCCGTTCTGATGTTTGGCTGTTTATATATCACAATAGAATGATAAAACAGCTTAAGAGCGATCGCGAGAGTATCATACAAGACAACAACTTCCAGTATGAGTATGGCGGCTGAGGTCGTTAATACTGCCCTTTAATGGATCTCTGAAACTCCGTTTACTAGGGCAATTATTGTGTCCGACTGTCAGTACCTGTTTTAAAAGGTCCAAAACAGCAAGTTACAGTATGAGAGCCTGTCGTCTATTGAGACTTCCAACCTCCAGAATTTTATGTGATCTATTGTTCTCAATTAGCAGATTTTCAGAGAGCAGACAGACTTGAATCAAAAGCATAGATCGTTTGTGTGTTGAGGATGGATATGGGGAACATCTTTCGGTTGTTCAGCAGTTGCGTGTTTGATGAGAACACAACAAATGATCATGAACCTATACAGTATTTTAAGGAATTTGAAATCACACATTGAACAAACAGAACAGAGTACCTGAGGAGCAGAATGAGGAGTGTATATCCAGCGATTCATAGGAACCATATACAAACAGAACAGAGTACCTGAGGAGCAGAATGAGGAGTGTATATCCAGCGATTCATAGGAACCATATACAAACAGAACAGAGTACCTGAGGAGCAGAATGAGGAGTGTATATCCAGCGATTCATAGGAACCATCTGAATGCATACCATTCATCTGCTGGAAGGTACTTAGCACATATGGATCAACCTAGAGTGCTATGATATTCGGTAAGCAACGAATAACATGAAATTATAACACTAGAGGATGTGAACACTTGTAAAATATCTAATGTGTAGGAATTTAGAAATCATCTGGGCAGGTGAAAGACACATACATAAGCATTCGTGCTCAAGACCTACAATGCATAACGAACATTAAAATTTAAATCCTCTCCATATCGTAATTTCTCTTGAGGAGAAATGATCAACGAATATCAAAGCAGGCATTGAAGTGGGATGCAAGGGTTCAAGAAAGAGAGGTCGACCTAAGGAGACCCTGAAGCGAACTTTGCTGAGAGAGGCAGGAAATATCGGTCTCAGTTCCATGGAGGAGATTGAGCGAGTTGCCCAGGATAGAGCGGTATGGAGAAACTACTTGCAGGCCCTATGTAACGATAACGGTCGAGAGGAATTATTATTATTATTATTATATCGTAATTATCACAGAAGACATTCACAATTGGTCCTCATTGTTGAAGCTTTTCTTCTATTTCTTATTCCCACTAAAAACATAAAGCAGCAAATGTCACTCTCCACATCAATCTCTGTTGTCAACAATAAGTCTCACCTTAACTTTTATTTGCCGAGATGGCAAATCTGTATATGCTGCATCCCAATCTTGACATGTCCAGTCCCTACTAGACAACACAGTCTCAACAACCAGCATGTCTGATATAGCATCACCAACAGTCTGTAGTTTCAGACAGAAAGACACATAAGAAACTTTGTTTTGTTAAATATGCCTCCCTAAAATATAAATAATTGTCTTCAATACTTGTATGTTTACTAGTTTGAATGTCTTTAATCTTTACACAGCAAATAAATTAATCACAAGTGCTGAAAACAATTTGCAATTTTTTAATATAATATTTGGTATTTTAAAAATTCAACAATTGAATATTTTTAAACAAACACATTATAGTAATTAATACACTAAACACAACACAATAATCTGAGAGTCACTAAACAATGAGAGAGACAGAAACAAAGGATGTGGCAGAATGAAAAAATGAAGAAAGTGATTTCTGCCTAGAATGCTGACCGTCATCATATTCAGTTTTTTAAGGTTCATTGCTGCTGATATCACTCCCCTCCAATCATCTCTGTTCTTAGCCTTCTCTTCTCAATTGTGTTTCTCCATATCTATTTCTCTATCTTTTCCCATGCATCAAGATAGCATGTTTGTGTAAAGCCAGAGCTGTCTTTGCAAGGATGAAATCCTTGATGAATACAAGTTTATCACAAATTTCTGTTAACGGGTATTACTAAACAATATGCAACACCTGGAACTCCCTATCTTTTTGTTATCTTTTATTTTCCTGCAGTTCTCTCCAAAATAGCCTAATGTTGAGAAAATCTTAACTTCCTCCCTCTGTAGTCAAGGAAATGCACTAGTGAGAAATATCGCCCTGTGGACTGAGTATCCGGTGGCATAAATAGGAACCTCTACAGATCATATAATCACAATGCCCTGATAACCATTTCGGGTTGTCAAAGGATGAGATTAAAATCTTTGTCATGTAAATGGAGAAAAGTACAACCATGCTATGACGTCAGTTCAGTAACCAATAACCAGGGAATGAAATTCTCTACTACATTGTGTGCATATTAGTAATCAAGTTTAGCTGGCTTGGAAAAAATGCAAGATCATTTGCGACTATAGATTATGTTAATGGTGATATGATGTACATGCTGGGAACAAAGTTTTAATGTACATACCTGATTGATAAGGTCCATGAATGTTGCCAGTCTTATAGTAGCCCTCTTTGTGCTTTCATCAAGGCTACACAAACCAGAGATGTACAAGTGTGTAACAGAATGTAAAGATAACATGAGTTGAATAAAACAACATTTTTGTTATTACTTAATGTATTGCTGCATCTTTGTGCATAAAATTTAACTTAATATTTTACTAAAGGAAAGGTATTATTTTTAAAATAATGATCAGTTGATAATACCTTGTTTTAACATTTAATTTTAAAGGCTAGAGCTGTCATAAAAATTATGTCCCAGCAGACTAATCACATGTTCGATTATCGTTTGCTTTGTTTTCCCCAAAATTCTCTCTCAGAATGCATACCAGTTACCACAATACTTTCTTTCTCTTATGTTGTTTTCCTAGTGATTTTTGTAATAGTTTTCTTTGTAAAGAGCACTAAGTAACATAATCTTTCGCCTAACCGTATGTTACCAATGCCAGACATGAACAACGTCAACAAAGGATAAAAGAAAATTTACACTGACAGATATGAAATTCTTGAGAATACTCAATGTATCAAGAAGATAGAAAATCATAAATGATACAATCAGGTCTAAAGTGGGTGTAAAAGCAGCAACAGAATTCAACCAGAGCTAATAGATCAAATTGTTTAGCAATATAACATGATTGCCTTCAAATAGTATACCACAACAGGCAATGATACACAGAGAAATACAGAAACAGTGGGAGAGGACAGTCATGCAGGCGCTGGACTGATAGAATAGCAGAATCCCTGAAATATCTATATACAAAGTGCATAATATGAGCTTTCTCCCACACATTATACTTCAGTGCAAGAGTAGAAGAAAGATATGATATGAACATTTTTAATGTAATCAAACAGACCTGTTATCTGATGCTTGATTGGAGATAACTTGTCTTGCTTTATCACTGAACAGAACCTAGAATATATAAAACTTTGTATCCATTTGCACTACCATTGCTGACTGACAGCTGTAAGGCTAGATGTTGAGTAGCAATTTGTCTATCATTAAGAATAATGCCCTGTACACATTTCCCTATTTCTGAGTTGGCGCTGTGCAGGACGTCCAGTGCTGCAGATCATGCAGCTCCTACCTCCACTCATTGATTCTTTTATTCTCTGAACCCAGCAGCTTACTGTACTCCTGTCAACTGCAAGATTTCCATACACATCACATAGAAGTTTGTGAATGTTCACGTCAGTTTCCTTCTCTGCAACAAAAAATTCAATTCCCATTTGCTGCTTGTAGCGCAAGTTGCTAACATGCTCCTTTTCACTGGTTTAGTGCAGCTGTTTTATTTAATGAATTGCTGTGTAGTTTGGTATATACAATAAGCACATGTCATATGCACAATTTCATGCTTATATTTTCCTTATTAGCTGAGGAAACTGATGTGGTACATTACTTTCTGAATGCCCCTCGTATACACCAAAGTCAAAGCAACAGACATGAAGTAAAGTAGTTTTAGAAAGAACAACAGAGGATTTAATCAACACTTCAACCAATAGTCTGTGACAAGAAAGTATACAACAAACAAATTTGGTAAAATATGATGACACAGTTTGAAAATACCATGCGAAAACTGAATGTGAAGCATATCTGATAAATAAGTAGAACTAAAAAAGGAGAGTAAGCATTAACATTTACTGTTTAGTCCAAATCGTTGCAAAGTACCATATTTTGTTGGTATTTCTCTCGTATGCTTTACATTACATACGGCCTGCAATATGTTTCTCCATACTGCTCAATCCTGGTCAACTAGTTCAATCTTTTCTATGGAATTGAGTCTGAAATTTTCTCACCTCTCTTAGCAAAGTTCATTTCAGGGTTTAACTAGGGTGTTTTTTTTCTTCTTTCTTGAACCATTTGTCCCCTACTTCAATACCTGCTTTGTGATTCTTTGATCATTTCTTCTCAGAGTATCCAAAATAGTTATATCTTCTCTTTCTTATAGCATTTGTTAATAAGAATCATATAGATATATGTAAACATGGTCATCAGTTAAACCAAATCAGATTGCAGTGACTTAGATTTCCTGAGCACCAAGATGGTCAGTTCTATTAAAGTGGGTTACTGAAAAGGACGAACAGCAATGGCATATATTATGCAGGCGTGAGGCAGATGTTATCACTCCTGCCAACATTTTAAAGATAATTTTTTATGAAGACATTGCTTTTCAGCAATCATTATGCGTCACTATTGCAGAAGGCCCAAATGAGATGGGTCGGTCATGTTGCTCGAATGCCTGATAAACGCATCTCAAAACAGTTGATGTATGGCGAACTTGAAGGTGGCAGACGTTTAGCTGGTGGACAGAAAAAACGATTTAAAGACACTCTTAAAGTGTCTTAAATCTCGATATAGACACCAGATGATGGAATCCCTTACAAGATGCAAATGTGGCTAGGTAACAACAAAGAGAACCGCATAGCTGAGAATCATCGCATTGTTGAGGCACAGAGAAAACGAGCATCGCGAAAAGACAGAGCACGCAACACGCACATGTCTAACTTTGATCATGTATGCCCCACCTGTGGTAGGGGATTCTGTTCTAGGATTGGACTCTACAGTCAACTCCGCACACACCAGAGAGATGCAACAGCACACGTCTGAGATTGTTGTCATCATCGCTTCAATGGAGCGGCTATTATATGTCACTACTGCTTGCAAGAGGCTCATAATAGAACATATACATAATATCAATATCTTCACATATGAAACAATTATCAGCAACTGATCCCTCAAAGACATTCAATAATTTTTTATTTTTGTTTGAAATTAAGCATGAAAACTAAGTACAAATCAATTATCTTCTTCTTCTTCTTCAGCGATCTCTGGTCATGCGCTTAATTTACTGTGGACCACAAACTGGGCAGACAGTTTCAGGTCTGTCAGGTTTCCCCAAAGCTTAGTTTTCAGGTCGACTGGTGGAGCCACATGTTGCTTCTCAGCTCACACAGAAGAGGACAGTCTTGCAGGATATGCTCTGGTGTCTGTTCTGCCTGCTGACACTGGCAGAGAGCTGTTTGACTTATTCTTAGTCTGTATAAGTGTTTGTTGAGTCTGCGAAATATAATGACCTGGTCTGTTCTGCTTAGGTCTTTGAGGAGTCTTTCTCATAATCATATCCAGTGTTTGTCTTCCAGTCTACTGCAGATTTTCTCTGTATGAGGGTTTTGACCTCTTGAAAAGACAAGGGTTGGTAAATTTGCTCTTTCGCACTGCCCTCCTTAGCTAAGACATCAGCACTCTCATTGCCTGCAATGCCACAGTGAGATGGAATCCACTGCAAGTGAATTTCTGCCTTTCTGAAAGCTGAGCAAGTTCTCTTTGTAGTTTTTGTACTGTGCTATCAGTGGATTTAGCCTCCAGGGCTTGTATAGCTGACAATGAGTCTGTAGAAATACCATCTTGCTTGCAGCTGCTTGCAGCTTATTCATGTCTTGTGCTGCCATCAGAAGGCTATGAGTTCTGCTTTGTAGTTGGAACATATTCTTCCAGTAGGAGCACTAGAACACAGTGGTAGCATCTGGGTGCCTAATGTACACTCCTGCTCCACCATTCAGGGTTGCCTCCATTGCCGATCCATCTGTGTAAATTCTTATCCAGCTGTCTTCTGAAAACATGTAATGGAGATGTTCCATTGTAATTGCTTTTTCACTAGATTAGGCTCGGCATCTTTGCTAATAATTTAGGGATGGAGGTTGAGAAGTTTAGTGGTACTGAGTCTGTTTCCCAGTGATCAAAAAGCAATTCTTCAGGTATGGAATTATGATTTAGTAGTTCCAAGTATGACTTTCCTATTTCTTTTGCTTTGTGGTTTAGACTTGTGCGCTTTAGTCTGTTCTTTGTTCTAGCCACCATTTTTTCATGCAGTGGATGGTAAGGCATTCTTTTGATCCTTTCAGTCTGTAGAATCACTTTTCTCCTTCTTCTGTCTTCCAAGGGCTGGATGTTGGCTGCCTTTCCATTTCTACAATTGGTGTAGATTTCATGGCTCCCAAAATAGTACGCAGACACCTGTTTTGTGTTTTTTTCCAGTATCGATTTGTTTGAATGGGCTGCTGATATCCATGTCGATGATGCATATTCAAGGGTCGGTCTAACTGCACCAGTGTACACCTGACTCAGGATTAGAATATCAGCTCCCCAGGTAGTTCCAGCCAGCTTCCGCATCACACTTTGTTTCCTCATAGCTTTTCTGTTTGTTTCCATTATGTGATGTTTCCATGTCAGGCGACTGTCAAGCTTAACTCCCAAAAAGGTTGGAGTATGGGAGCGAGGGAGCGATATCATCGTTAAATTTCAGTCTGAAGTGTTCTTCCTTTGTTGACAATGAGAAAAGCGTTGCTATAGTTTTGCTCCGGTTTATTTCTCGACCCCATTTACTTGCCACATTGGCTGTTCAGGCTGGCCTGGAGTTTAAGATGGCATGGACCAGAACTTGGAGGTATACACACAGCTAGATCATCAGCATGGAGAGAGTTGATACATGTCTGGGCAGAGTTTGTGGCAGATCATTAATATATACCAGGAAAAGCAATGGGGACAGTCGCTGCCTGTGGGACTCTGCTCTTAATTTGAATCTGGGACTGTGCACTCCATCCAATTTTACAGATGCTTGTCTATGGGTAAAAAAGTCTTTTATCCAATAGTACATTCTACCCCGTATTCCACTGCGTAAGAGCTTGAGTAGCAAACCATCTTTCCAGACTTTGTCAAAGGCCTTAGACATGTCGAAGAACACAGTGAGGGTTTCTTCTTTTCTTGGAAGCCATTTTCTATGTCCTGTGCGAGGTATGCCACTTGGTCATCAGTGCTTCTATGCTGCCTGTAGCCTGTCTGGGCTGGATCAAGTTTATGGTTGGATTCTAAAACCACTGAGTCTGAGTGGTTATCACTCTCTCCAGCAGTTTTGCAGTGCAACTTTAGCAAACTTATAGGTCTGTAGCTCTGCGGATCCTTTTGTCTTTTCCACTTTTGAAAATTGGGTGGATTGTGGCATTTTCCAGATGTCTGGGACTCTCCCCTGTCTCCAACTATTGTTAAAATCTGGAGTAGAAGACTCTGTGCTATTGGGCCTATTTGTTTGAGCATGTCGTTTGATACTCCATCTGGTCCAGGGGCCTTTTTACGATTGAGCTTTTCAGTGCTCTCTGCAGCTCAGTCAGTGTGATGTCTACCTCCATACAGGGTTCACTTGTTGCTTTTTGAATGTAGCATTTATCTCACTTCTGACTTCTTTCCCTTGCTCCTGACTTATTGAGCATGAGCTTTCTTGCTTGTAACACTGGGCCATCAGGGTGGCTGCTCCTTTCCTGTGAGAGTTGTTCTCCTTGCTGGAGAACTGTTTTCCCTCTAGATGGGTTGTCATCGTTCAGGGCTTTGTAAGTCTCTCAACTTTGAGTATCTTTCCATGTTCAAAGAGGCTGTCTTTTCTTTCCAGGATTTCTACACTGCTGGTTTCTTTCTCTAACATAAAGGGCCCTTGCTCTATTGTGTTGCATTACATTTTAGTCCGTTGGTGCGAGTTCCATTGTATTTCTGGCACTGCAACGAGCTATGGAGAACTTCCATCTCTGGTGTCCAATATGGCTTGTAGTTTTCTCTCCTCCCTCTGGGTATAGCCGTTTTTGCAGCATCTAAAATGGCTTTATTGAATGAACGTGCATCTCTGTCCACTTTTCCTGATTGATTAATTTCTTTACAGTGCTTGTCTGCTAGTTCTTGGAATAGCTTCCAGTCTGCCTTTTGTAATTCCAACTAGGGGCAGAGTTTGTAAGTTCCTCTTTGTTAATGTTATTTATGAGGAGTTTCACTGGTCTATGGTCACTACCTCCAATCTGGTCGCAGACTTGCCTTTCGGTTATCCTGTGAATGTCGTCTGTAGCAAAAGCCAGATCTGGGTTGCTTGTTGTGCGCCACCGTCGTGAGTAACATGTGTGAGGATCATCTGGGTGGTTGAGAATGGTGAGACTGTTGGTGATCAGCCATTCTTCAAGGCTTTCACCTCGAGGATCTAGCGTGTCATAGCCCCAGCTTGGTGAGTGGCTGTTGAAGTCTCCTACTATAAGCAAGTTATCATCTTGAACTTTGATAGCTTCAGCTCAGTTTGAATGGAGGTGGTGAGTATATTTGTATAGTGTCATCTTAGTATTTGTCGATAAGGAGTTGAACAGCTATGAATTCTGTGCTCATCTGATTGGACCTGTGAAGTTCAACTGCAGGTATGGAATTACGAACTAGTGTTACTACTCCACCCTTATGTCTATTTTCTCTATCTTGACGGAAGGTTTCAAATCCTCTAATGCTGAATCTATTTCCGGGATTAAGGTGCGTCTCTTGGATACAGCAGATGTCAATCTTTTCGTACAAATCAATTATTAGTAATAAAACTTACAGTTCCATGACCATTTGCTTCAAAGTATACGCCTATATCAAAGTCTTGGGCTTTATGATGAAGGTACTTGACTCCTGTCGGCACACACGCTACTGGAACTTTCTGCAGAGCAGGAGAACACAAACAATAAATTAGAATAAAATATATAGGCATAATGTTACTCAGATAAGTTTTAACTTTGAACAATTTTAACCAAACATTCTTATTGATGCTCTCTAAATTATTAACTAATATCCTCTCGTAGCATTACACGTTACATAGGGCATGCAGTAATTTCTCCATACCACTCTATCCTTGCAACTCACTCAATCTCCTCCATGGAACTGAGACCGATATTTCTTGCCTCTCTCAGCAAAGTTCGTTTCAGGGTCTCATCCTCTAAATTATTCTGCCTGATTAAATTAGATTCAATGTAGAATGAGACCACCATTTAAGTTTATCACAGGACGCTGGTGCAAAAATGTTTGGTAGCAAACTGTTTGACATGATAAGGTTGCCAGTGTGTTGCCGGGGCCCACAAGGGGAGAGGAGAAAATAATAGCAACACTGAGACCTACAAGGCATGTTGTAAGAGGCGACTAATGTAGGGGCCTAGGGAAGATACACTAGTAAATAAAAAGCTCAGCAAAA
Source organism: Arion vulgaris (assembly GCA_020796225.1). Lineage (NCBI taxonomy): Eukaryota > Metazoa > Mollusca > Gastropoda > Stylommatophora > Arionidae > Arion > Arion vulgaris. The sequence continues at coordinate 25,616,613 of CM036753.1, forward strand.
ATAGAATGTGCTGGCCTTCTTGTGGGTGCATAACTGGCACAGCGTACAATCGTGCTTAGGTTCAGATTACATACATATCACAAAGAGTGGTTTAACACTTGGTCAATATGGAGTGTTCGACAAAGAAGAAGATTAGATAAAGTGTAGAATGGCGCCAAAATTTAAGTTTATGGCATGAAGCTGGTGCAAAGATGCTTTGACATGATAAGTTCACTACTCTTTGATAAAGTTACAGGTGCAGTTTTTTCCTTAATTTTCCTGTCAAGCATAAATTGAGAGATTTAGGTGTAACTATATTTGGATATAAATATACCCATGTTTCTTAGTTATGAGAGAGACATGTTAGAATGACTCAACTAACTAATGAAGTGCTTGGTTAAGTTAGTCAGCATGTATTTTTTAGTGCACTTTTTTTTTTTAAATAGTTGCTGTGATACTGATCCTTCCTTCCTTTCGTTCGCTTGAAATATGTCTATATATTCAATGTTGTCTCTTGTATGAACTTCACTGTCTTTTGTAGCTCACACAGAGGTCTGTGTAGTTTTATGTCAGTGTTGTTTCATTAGGCCAGTGAGTTTTCCTCAGTGTATCATATTTGGATAAGTCTTGAAGTATGTGCTCTGCAGTCTGGTTTGCCTGTCCACATGTACACATGGCTGAATTGCCAATCTTGAATTTTGTATACATGTGGCTGCGGAGCCGGTTGTCCCTGTCTAAGGCGCAGAATCACAACTTGTTCCAATCTGCTCATATTATAGTAATCGTCTTGTGTTGGTATTTGTGGCTTTCTCATTGATTTAATCATCCTTTTCTTTTGGTGGTAGGTAACTGGCACTCGTGCTCTCCTGCACACTTTCTTAATGTCTGTTTTTTCCTGGTATTCCACAGTGAGAGGGTATCACTGCAGCGACCCCCGAGGACAATTTAGACGTGGGTCTGTAGACTGGCATTTCTGGACTGAAGTGCTTGAGTGCATTTCAGATCAACAATCACAAAGGTTGGACAGGTCTGGAGTTTCAACAGAAGATTTTTCAGTTGCCACTTTGTTATGCAGAATTTGCATCATGTTTGACAGAAATTTCTCGTTTTATATTACAGTGCATCCTTACGTTGTTTGGGATTTATGTAACTCCTGCTCTCCATTATTACTGCATTTTCTTAATCCATGAGGGACGTTAGAAGACTCAATAATGAGTACTTGTTATCAATGTAAACTAGTGACTTTTTTAAGGGTAGTTGCTGTTCTTTCTCATCCTTAGTCGTAAAATATTCCCCGTTTCATTCTTGTCTGGATACATTTTCTTCTGGATTTCAGTCTTTTCCCTCCTTTTTTGAGTTTTCTTTTTGACCAATTTTAATCCTCTTTGTGTAGTTGTCTTTTAGGTGCTATTTAGTTTCATTTTGGTGGTAAATACAAGCTTGATACTGTTAGAACATCCACTTTATCAAATTTGGTCAAATGACATGTGTCATAACAATATTTCTATTCTTAATCCTAAATTTGGGTATTTACTTGACTGAATAATACCAGACATAATCAAACAGAAGAATGAACTAATTACCATTATATCTGAGATGTAGCGAGTAGAACTTCCATTAGCATAAGCAGTTTGTACTAGACCCAAGCTCAGTTTCAAACCACTAGGGCTTCAACAGCTCATTTAAGTAGTCTGCAAACTGCAATGACACATTTTAAAAAATCAAACGATTCTTTAAGAACAGCTTTAGGTATGTTAAATAGCAGTATTACTATAATAACTGATATCAGAATGAGGGTTTTACAGTGCTACATAGAACCAATACTGACATACAGATGCGAGTCATGGACAATAAACAAGCATATCAAAAAATCCCTGAAGGCCACAGAGATGTGGTTTTATAGAAGAATGATGAGAATCCCATGGACTGCTAAAATGACTAATGTGGAGGTATTAAATGAGATCAAGACACAGAGAAAGCTTATCATCAATATAAGAAAGGCATTCATCATTTTTGAGGGAGGTGATGAGAAAGGGAGTTAAGACACATTGAAACAACTGATAAAATCGAGGAAACAAGACAGAGAAAATTTTTTGGGTAGCATGACTTCATAGTACGGAAGAGCGTCAACATCTGAGATGATAGCAAACACCAGAGATTTGTGGAGGATCCAAAGATTGCCCTCGGGGGGTAAGTGTGTTATGCCATGCACCCTTGGGGTTTTTTAAATTTTATTTTTTCTATAACGTACCCCGCCAAACATTGAGTTTAAGAACAGACATATTTGGTAGGTGTTATTTTACTAGATTATTGACAAACAATCACATCTTGTCACAATAAATTAAAACTCTGCAAAACAAACTTCTTACCAGAGTGGCTATTTTATCCCCGTCAAGAAGTGCAAACTTCCCTTGAGAGTCTTGTAAAAAAGACAATTCTGTCTCCATCTCCATCAAAGATACACATGCATATCTGGCTCCAGGTTAATTCCTAATAATGAAACATAACACTATATATTTCAATTACACAGAAGTCAATTTGGAGATATGCAGTTATAAAAGTAACATTTTGTCTTAGATGGGTTTAACAAGTAATAAAGTAACGGTTTAATCACACAGAAATCAAAGTATACATGGTACTTTAATTTGAATCCCTAACAGCCTAAGACTATCATAGTTTTCTTTGAGAATATTTAAGCAGATACTGCAGAGTGTACATAGAATAAGAAATTTAAAACAAATACCTAATTGGATATATAGAGAAAATATAGGCCTATAAACGTTGGATGCTTCATAAATTTGGACTGAATTGGTTTTTCATTTCATTTATTATATTACAAACCAATTGTTGCTTTTGCTTACTTACCCAAAGGTGCAGCCTGATATAGCTTGACAAAATCAGCACCACACTGAGAATTAAATAAAAGGAAATCACAGAATGAGAAAAATTATACCTAGTGTTCAAGATAAAAGTTGCCTGATTGACAAATCAAAAGTTGCAAGTTACACATTGCGTTTTGTCCATTTACTATTTAAACCGGTTCTGACTAGCTCGTATTATGTCACATTGGTTCATCGCCCCTTCCCGTACCATAATTACTCATGTCACAAAAAGAGTTGCGTACCTAACCTACACTACGTCATAATTGAACCTTCTCATTTTCTTAAATATATGCCAGATTATCTCCCTTGACAGGCTACTTTAATCTTGAATACACTGTATTTATAATGTTGTGTGAGTTGATGAGAGTGGAGATATTAGTTGCATGAAAAGTAAATGCATTGCCATATTGCAGAGAATAGGATTGATGAACAAACAACTACATTCAGCAATATGATATAGATATTAGCATCTAAGCAAATAAATAATAAATTACTAATGTTTTTGCAAGGTCTATCTATCTATCTATGTCATGTTCCATCTGACACATACAGCTTCCACACAAAATTTCCATTGCTGTTAGTCTACAGCCTTTCTGCCAATTGTTTCCCATGTCAAACCATATACTTTCAACTCTTTTTTCTCAAGTTCTTCTCTTATGTTTTTTTTTTAATGTCCAGACCTTCTTTTTCCCCCTGCTGTCCATCGGAGAGTGTCTTAGACAATGTCCCAAATGGCAAAGAAGGAACTGTATCACAAGCAGGAGTAGTAAGGACAGGGCAGGCATCATAAATGCCATATGCTCTAAAAATGTGGCAACAGAATCAGAGACATTGAACCACCTGACTTAAATGGGGAGTGGGGTTAAACATTAGACAAGCATAATGGTACTGTCTGCAGTGTAGAGAGAGAAGAAATGCAAACTAACATCACTTGGGTACAGTGAATGTGAAAACATTAAGATGGTTGCTGCATTGGAGGACAGAGCATGTATGGACTTGTCCAATATGTTAGTATTTAGTTCAGGGATAATTGAAATGAATTTTGAATATACTTTTATATGAAGATTCTGCATTTTTAATGAATCTCAATTGTTTGAATTCACTTTTTTTCATGGTAGGTCTTATCTAAAAATTCTGGTCTCCTTATTTCTTCTCTAGTTCAGAGTGTCCTTGCTTACACCTCTGAACATTGGCTCCTTCTATTCTCTTCTGTCCATATACATCTCATAATTTGTACAAACTCACACTGTTCTTGTGTGTGGTTACCCAGTAATGGTCAATCAATAAGTGATACAAACCTCTCATTTCTGACATTATTAACATATTAACAAAGTCTTTCTTTCTTTTCTTCAATCCTGTTTTGCCACACAGAGTCAGGATAAGAAGAGATTTCTAGAACAAGTTGGTAACTAATAAAGTAAACTACAAATTTCAGGGTTAGTGGTCACTACCCTCATTAGTGTCTAATGAGCGAGTCTGCTTTTAATCTGTCTACTGACCCTGTCTGACCTTTCTACCCATGCCTTTAAAGAAAGTCCATGTCCTAATCTGGGTCATCAGTTAAAAACCCTGTATCTACTAAGTCTCTCTCTAAGTTAGCAAGTCATCATGATAAAATCTAATACACTTTACAATCTCCTCCTTGTGAAATAAGACAACCCCCTAAAACATTGATATTATAAAATAAACAGCAGTAGCAAAATATTTTTTAAATTGTTAAGAATTTTCTCATTCACACTCTACACTAAATATGTCTTGCTTGCTTGCAGTCATCACATTCAATAAACATTTCTTTCCCTTACTTGATGATTCAGCCTTCCAGAAGATCCATCATTGTAGAAATGTACAGTTAAGGCACCATGAAGATAATCCAGAAACAGTCGTAGTTTTGGTGCTCCAACTCCATTTGCTAGATCAACATGAAGCTGTGGTTTATAGTAAGATGACTTTCTTTCCTGGTGTTGAAATAAAAAACAAGATATGTCTAATCTTTTATTTTTTTTGCAAACCTACATTATATGTTTTAGCATCCTAGAGAAGCAAAATCTGCATAATTCTGATAAGCAGTTATATTACAGAAATTATATTTTATTTCTTCTCTGAAGTACACCTCATGTTACTTCCTTGTCAACATTGTTTAAAAATCACTGCACTTGATCATATTTCCTAAGAAATTTATATTTCACAACACATTTACACAAAAAAAATTGAAATATCAATTTGAATTTCAGTGAGATAGGCAGAAAAGTTAAACATTATAAAGTTAGGAAAGTAATGAACATATTAGTTCCTTTACACTTGCCTTAAAAAATTACTACTAGTGTCTTCAGCAACAAAATCTAATTGGCAGTTTGTTTTCATACTGTATACTACCACCAACACTTGATACTAATGATGAAATACTAATGATGGATATTTTTAACTAAACACAACAATAGGTTAACATATATGTTATAACAGATCTGTCAAATTTAGTCTCCTGATCAGCATATCTTCTAGCAGTATTAGATGATTGGTGCACCCAGATCGAGAATGCTACGGCAAAAGCGAGACACAGGCTAACAATGATGCGTAAACTTGCAGGTTCCACATGGGGAGCAAACAGCAGAATTCTCAAGACACTTTACTCTGGTAGAGTGCGACCGGTCCTAGAGTACGGCATGGCAGCGTGGAGCAATGCATCGAACAAGCAATTCGCAAAAGTGAGCAGCAGTCAAAACCGGACCCTACGCATTATCACTGGAGCCATAAAGTCCACGCCCATCAAGGCGATGGAGACCATTACAGGCATCCAACCAATGACTGACCGAAGGGACAAGAAAGTAGTAGTACTTGGAAAAACTCAAACGGCTCAAATCGCATCCAATGCAGAAAGAATGTTTCAATCAGGAAAGTGGAGAATACAGAGATCTAACTTCGTTAGAATCTCTAACGCACTGACCACAGACCACCCAGTCTTGTCCAAATGCACAGCTAAACCAATCCCGGCAATCGACAAGTGCCCGCCATGGAAAACAAAAATGCCAGAACTAAGGAAATCAATCCCAGGCATAATGAGTAAAAGGGACCAAACGAACCTCGACAGGAAAACTGCAGCAGTAGAGCACATAGAATCAGAGTACCCTGAAAATGAGTGGACTTGCGCTATACGGACGGATCGGCAAATAACGCAATAAGCGGCGGGGGAGGAGGAATAGTGCTGAAAATCTCCAAGAAAGTCACGGTCAAGAAGCGTTGCAACTGGCAAATACTGAATAACTACCGAGCTGAGGCAGAGGCAATCAAAAGGCGGCCGAAATGATCTTGGAGAGAAGAAACACTACACCAACAAGGTCGTGATATTCACCGATGCTCTATCGGTCATCACGGCACTCAAATCGCGGCAAAACTGAGATGAATGAGCTCAAACGCCCGCTGAACAAGAGTTCACTCAAACGCACTGTCATCCAGTGGATACCGTCACACTGCAACATTAGGGGAAACGGCTGGCCGACAAGCTAGCCAAAGGGGGCGGGCGACTACCCCAGACTGATCTCGAGATCAGCTATGAGGAAGTCAAAACAACCATCGGTTCGGCACTATCAAGCAAGTGGTCAAAGACCACCCAGTACACTGACGTGACGGTTGCTATGGTCTCTCGCGAACAAGTTACCATATTTCGCCTCCGTACCGGCCACAACAAGCTCAGAGCCACATGTTCCATAAATTTAAAATTGGCACAACTAGCCTGTGCCCATGCAATATGGCAGACATGACGGCAGAACACGTCTTGCAAGACTGTCCACGTTAGCAGGTATACGAAAGAGTACTGGCCACAACACACAGAGCTTGAAAACTGTCACGGAGGAACGGAGTCCCAAAACAACAGTTAAATTCATGATAGAAGTTGGTCCATCAGGCTAGGCCGGGAACGCAAAGAAGAAGAAGAAGATGATTGCATAAACTCTATAGGAGACATTATACTAATGAAAGAATCAGAATTACTAATGTGCTAAACAAGCAAGTTCAAATACCTATGGGCAATTTTTTCCAGACAGAGATAGAAAAATGGACAAAGAAACCAATGCAAGCATGTGGTTTATAATAAACAAGTATTTAAGTACTGAACAATCACATAAACAAGATAGAAATTAAATAATAGATAACCAACCAAATTTTAAACATACAGTACATATTAACTGAACATGAAAAATGCATTTTTTTTTTCACAATATGCCCCAAATTATCAATGCTGATAGTAGAGCTACTGATACAGATGTACATATTATCAGAGGTACCTTATTCAGTTTCAGAAAAGCTGTGCAAGTTTTTATAATAACCCTCCTCTGTTGGTTCTCCATACTGACCCTGAGTGTTCTGACAGCAAACAATATAATGCAGCTGTGGGGTTGTCAACAAGCCTGGAAAATCAAAGAAATGAATATTTATCTTGTTTCAGATTTAAAGACAAACATACTGAAGCAGATTTTTAACTGTATAAAGATGAATGATTGACTTCATTGCACTGGATTTTACCCTATATGGGGCTCAGTCCCTTTCAGTAGAAATAGCATGCCACCTGCCATAGAGTATTGTACAAAATATGAACTCCATAGCTCCTGCAACAATCTTAGGTATCTCTGAAAAAATGCACTTGTGAACAGAATGACGCAGCCCAGATTCGAACCTATGACCTTCAGAATGGAAGGCAACAAATTAATCACTTAGCTACAGGGCCCAAGTTTAACTGCTAATAGATATCATCATCCTCCACACCTGATAAGTAATTATGAAATTTACTACACCTGGGAGCTAGAGCTATAGATCCTGCCTTTACTTTTACAATATCAAGAAGTTAAAGTACCAAAAAATGTGTCTGGCAATAGAAGTTTCTGATATGTAACATGATTATCTCCTTCTGTGTCACTCATATCACTAAATCTCTACCTGTGTACATGCTATCATGACTTTGGAATTGTAACTATAGCAATGACAACAATAAATATTGTGTTTATGCTAGGATTTTAAAAAGACTAATTTCATAATTTTTCCAATCAGCATTGAACTACAGTCTTTTTTCAGAAATTAACATTTTAATATTCAACAGATTACAAGTGTAAATTATTGGATATGATCAAGTTATAGAAACTTGGCCCTATAACACAGAGCTTTGCAAGAAGCTGTACGGAGGGATGGAGTCCCTAAAAACAACAGTAGAATTCATGAAAAACGTTGGTTCATTGGTCTAGGGGGATCGAGAGAGATATCAAATAATAGAGTGAAATAAGTAGGAACACTTTACCATACTTATGATTTTACATGTTATAAAAAACTAGAGTTTATTATTAAAATTAGCAACCATATCATGAAAATAATCCACCATTGTAAAGATACATAAATTACTTTGTAATAGTTGCCATGTAAGGAGTAGGTGGCGAACGATTATGTGTTTCTACGTAAACATCCAGTGTTTCTTCATAAAGTCTAACATTTTTTTTGTTGGAAATAAAATAAAATTGATAGCCTGCACTTTGGTGATGACAGCTTTGAAGAAGCGACCTTCATCCCTCTATCCTAGACAATCCCCAATGGCACCAAGAAAATAATACTCTGAAATTATCAGTTAATGGAGGAAAATTAGAAGAATTCTATCAGTCTGAGCTTGAAAGAGAAAGTAGCGATGTCTAAGACATACTTTCAGAAAAACCTCACAACAGTATAACCAGGTAATACAATTTATAAGTCCCAAAGTTTGAGGATAAAAGTGGAAAGATTATAGAAAATTGGGAGAACAGTTTTTGCCAAAGTACTATCACTTCATCTGCAAAAGTAAAAATACCAACCTATAACTATGAGTGTTGGCAAGCAACAAATTTAGCTTGTCTTTTACATGGAATTAAATGAGTTACAGTTGTTATTCTTCTTCATTCCTCCTATTTTTTTGATCCAGATATGCTTCACTGCTAGTATGACATGTGACTGTTGATGCCAGAACAATTGGATAATTTGCGCGATTGAACCACAAGAGATGTCCGATCAGCTACACACGCTCAGCGTCATTCCCTATACAGACATATGTAGAATGCCAGACAATATAAGCAAACTTACTTCATACAACTGTTTAAAATTACATGTTCTGGACAAGAATTATCTCTAACCAAGAACTGTTTACACAGTGTCAGCAGAAGAATTTGAATGAAATCGCACCAACCAAACACAGAGAATAATCAGAAGACAGATTTGGACATATGTTATGCAAGGAGGCTAACTCTGTCATAAAAACTGCACTGAGACAGACACTGAAGGATAAACAAAACGTGGAAGACCTAAAACGACTTGGAGGAGAACAGTTGAACAGGAACTAGAAGACGTGTATCACAGCTGGAACACAATACAGAGGATAGCCAAGGAGAGAGAATAACGCCATGTTTTTGTTGTTGTCATAGCGCAGAGGCGTCAAGGCCAGAGATAGATTAAATTCAAGCAATATAAGTCATCATCAGGTTAGATAGTTCAAAAACTGGTGATAAAGTCAACTGATCAATTCTCTCCATTTTATCCTGACCTCTGCAGTTCTCTTATACTGTATAAGTCTGAGCTGATGTAGCTGCATGACTGTGGCATAACAATTTTCATTAGCTGCCTTATTTTCCTCTTTACCTGGATTCTGCCTTCCAGTATCTCCTGTAACAGACCCTTTTGCCTCATATTGTGATCAAGTCATGACAGTCAACATTTTTTGACAAATATGAGAAAAGAAAACTATTTCTCTATACTTTTCTCATAAAGATTTGGTTTCATTTTCAAGTCACCATGTTGGTTAGTAAAGGTGGTCATATAGTTCCGTAACATCAAATCTCTGACACAGCTTATCAATTCTGCAGATGTTTTCTATGTCCTTCTATTTAACTGTCAGAACTCTTCTCTCTGCGCTATTTAGTTCCTATTCTGCTAATTTCATCCATTGACATAATATTCAAACTCTTCCCATACATAAAATTTTAAGTGGATAACTTTTTTATGGTATACTAAACAAGCTTCTAAAAATTTAATATTGCCAAACTTGTTTTTCAAATCTAAAAAACAAAATATTTCTATATATTGACATACCAAAATTATTACACTTTCCATTCAATGCTTCAATGCCATCTGATGCAGCCTGGACCAAACTAACACTACTTGCTCTATGGAATACAAACAAAAATAGATTTTGAGTCAAGTTATCAAATAACTTCATTTTGAAAGAACTCAACAAGATGGAATATTATTATTACATATCATTATGTTATCAGTCATAGACGCTGTCTCCTTAATTTCCTGTCCTAGTGATGCTTATCAATACTTTTGTTGTTCTTCCAAACCATGTTATTGTAAACAGTACAGTGTAATCTCAATTTGTCATGCATTGTCTCTTTTGTCTGTTCTCTAACGTTTTACTTTTCTCATAACATTATTTTAAAATGTTGACATCTTTCTGACTTGCATGACAAGTTTTCTTTGTGCACATTGCTTTCCCACACAACTCCATAGCTTTCTAGACTACTCTTATCGATTTTCAACTCCCAAAGGGTTCTATTACAAGCTCAAATTGTCTCTATCTTCGATATGTCTAGGAACTCAATCTCACTTACATCGGGATCAGGATCTCTAAAAATATCCCTATGACTCCACACGGAACGCAGACAGAGTACTTTTGTAACAATATTTTCATAAGTTTAAAAACCAGGCTGTGGCTACAGTGCTCTTTAGTGCATTTTACATCAAATGTACAAGAGTGCCATACTATTATAATCTGCAACAATTTTAAGTAGTCCATCTACTCATCAGGAGCATTCTGCTTCTCAGTTGAACAACACTTGAACAACAAGAGTTGAACAACACTTCAGATTTCTTCCTATAGAGGTTCTGGGCTTTAGTTTAGTTTTACAATGCCAGCGTGCTCACTGTTCTAAGCTTGACTGTGGTATAGCCTCTGTTCGTTCAATTCTAGCAGGCAGAAAAAGCCACAGATTCCAGATTCACGGTGTTCGTCATAACCAAGTTCAGATGTCATGGAGAGCAAGAGCTGAAAGCTCAAGGCTTGATCGAAAAAAAAAAGTTTACAACATGAATTCAAGCAAATTCTATAACCTGAAATACTTCAAATAAAGAATGCAAATTGTATTTCATAAATTTTCAAAGAAAAATACCAGAACTCAGCTGAATGATCATCACATTAGTATTCTTCAAACACAGATGACATAAGAATATGTTTAATTATTTTAGCATTTAGAAACTTGGATCAAAGTTTGATATTACTACAATTAAATTAGCAACAAATTTATTTGGGTAGGAGAAAGAATATGTATGAACAGAACAACCTGCAAATATATTACCTTGTATCCATAGCAATAGATACTGTAGCTGACTTGTTTACATCAATATTTTCACTGACTATGATCTTTCTTAAAACATCAGGCAACAAATCATCGCTGCAGGCAGAAAATCATAAATTAAACCATATATGTTCAACTAAAAATAATAATTTTAAACATTAACAACTGATGTCATAAAGCAAAATAGGGTTAGTTTAATTTCAACTTTTGATTGTGCACAGGAGTCTATGTTACCATATTTGTATTTCTTATTATTTTTAAAAACATTTCTGATCCAGAAGCACTTGAGCTTTCAGCTCTTCGGCTCAGTGCCATGGACATTGTAACCTTTCAGTTCAGTGCCACGAACACCATAAATCTGGAGAACCTGTGGCTTTTCTGCCAGTCTGCGAAATTGAACCGCACTCACAGGGGCTTGTCACCGTCGCCAACGCGCTGCAAACAGGATGGGCAGGCTGGCTTCTTCAACATTACTAGACTAAGCATGCCTAATTTTTTTTTTAAATTTATTATATTTATTATTGGAGAGCAGGTTTAGATCAGTGGAACTGACCTTCAAGGCGAATGGTCTTGGCTTGATTTTCCAGCATGGAATCTTGTAGATCCAAATGGTTCTTAGGTCTAAACGAAGGGGTTCAAGAAAGAGAGGACACCTAGAAAACCCTGAAACGAACTTTGCTGAGAGAGGCAAGAAATATCGGACTCAATTATATAGAAGAGATTGAGCCAGTTGCACAGGACAGAGAAGTATGGAGAAATTACTTGAAATTCCTATATAACATATAACAGTTCGAAATGAATATATATATTCTTCCCCCTATTTCGATATTCGTCGCTATATATATATATATTCCTCCCCATGAGGCCATTACCTTGTAGTGGTGGGGAGGCTTGCGTGCTCAAATGATACAGTGAGCTATGACGGCGGGAACTTATGTTCCCGGAAGGGTTACCCAAGCCGAAAGGTCACTGAAGAGGGACAGACGAGCATGGTCTCCTGGTCCTCCAGGTTGGGGGTTGGGCTTGGGACTACTAACGATCCCATCCTTTAAAAAAAATTAAAGTTACGGAAACAACAACAAACTACAACCTCATTCTACGGGCATGAAGGGCTACCAGAGTCATTGACTCACATGACTGGAAGTGGTGAAAGCCGAAAGGAAGCTACTTTCATGAGGACGGAAGTCCTGAATGCCAAAACCAAGACCAGAATTGGATGCTGGAATGTAAGAACAATGTACTAAACCGGAAAACTATCACAAATAACAGCAGAAATGAGAAGATATAATCTACATATCCTAGGGGTTAGCGAGAGCAGATGGACAGGAAATGGAAGAAGTACCACTGCAACAGGTGAAACAGTCCTTTTTCTGGACGAGGCGATGACCTACACCATGAAGGAGTAGCAGTAATCCTAAGAAGGGGCGTGGAAAAGTGTCTGTTAGAATGGAAACCTATCAGCAGCCACTTGATTAAGATCAGACTAAAGGGAAGCACAAACATCACAATCCTACAATGCATGCGCCAACTAATGATAGCGAAGATACAAAGAAAGACTCGTACTACGAAAACCTACAAGCAGAATTAGACAAGTCACCATCCCATGATGTTATCATTGTTATGGGAGATCTAAATGCGAAGGTCGGACAAGACAACACGCATAGTTATAGAACTATGAGAAAATATGGATATGGTATGATGAACGAAAATGGGGAACGTTTAGTAAACTTCTGCAGCATGAACAATCTCGTTATAGGAGGAACCCTATTTCAACATTTAGATATCCACAAATTAACATGGTATTCCCTAATGGCAGAGATAAAAACCAAATAGACCATATAGACCATATAATGATCAATGGACCTGGAGACGCTCGCTGCTAGATGTTGTAGTCAAGAGAGGTGCAGATGTTGGTAGCGACCACCACCTAGTCACAGCTTATGTCAAACTTAAACTAAGAAAAACAGGACAACAGAAAAACTTCCAAAAGAGGTTCGATGTGGATAGACTAAAAGACACGGAAGTAAGGGATAAGTTTATAATGCAGATAAAGAACAGATTCCAAGCCCTGGAAAGTAATGAAACTACTGATGAAACTGACAACATAGATAGAACATGGGACAACATAGCATCTATATATAGCAAGAGCAGTGAAACATGTCTAGGTTACCGCACAAAGAAAAGAAAAGATAACACCAACAACATGGAAAATAATAGACAGCCGAAGAATATTAAAAAGAAATTGTTAGAAGCAAAGTCCGAAAGACTGAAAGCAAGATACCAAGAACAGTACAAAAGCGCAAGTAAAGAAATCAAACGGGCTGTGAGAGCTGACAAAAGAATGTATGTTGAAGACTTGGCAGTACAGGCAGAAGAAGCAGCAAAAAGTGTGATCAGGGAACAGTGTACAAAATTACAAAGCTAATAAGCGGAAAACATTACAGGAGATCAAATACTCTCATAAAGGATAAGAATGGAATACTATTGACAACGGAAAAGGAACAAGAAATACGATGGACAGAGCATTTTAAAGAATTGCTAAACAGACCACCTCCAACGGTAGTAGCAGACATACCAGAACCAACAGAGGAATTAGAAATTGGCATTGAAACACCCAGCCGGGATGAGATCATTACAGCAATTAAATCTCTTAAGAATAACAAGGCACCAGGGAATGATAACTTAAACGCAGAACTATTCAAAATAGACCCAGAACTTGCAGCTAATATATTGCAACCTTTGTTTACTACTATATGAAATGCCCAAATAATACCTGATGCATGGAACAGAGGAGTCATCATCAAGATACCAAAAAAAAGGGCTCCCTTGCCGATTGTAATAATTGGCGTTGAATAACACTGCTTTCTGTCCCAAGTAAAATCTTAAGCAAAATCATCGATTAACGTATTACTGACGCTGTGGATAAGAAACTGAGAAAGGAACAAGCAGGATTTCGCAGAGGAGGGAGCTGTATAGGCCAAATATTTGCTCTTAGAAATATCATAGAGCAATGCACAGAATGGCAAAGCAAACTCTATATCAACTTTGTAGATTTTGAAAAGGCTTTTGATAGCATACACCTCGAAAGTCTATGGCGTATCTTAAGATGGTATGGAATCCCACTGTGTTTTATAAATATTATAAAAGCTGCTACAGCAAGTTTGCATGCAGTGTTGAAACTTCAGAACTAAAGTTTGAAGTCAAAACAGGCGTGCGACAAGGATGTGTTATGTCAGCCCTATTATTCAACACTGTCATAGATTGGGTGATGCGTAAACAACGGAAGATAAGGCAAGAGGTATTAGATGGACGCTCACATCCACTCTGGAAGACCTAGATTTTGCAGATGACATCGCACTCCTATCTCATACACATAGAGATATCCAGGAAAAGACCTGCCGCCTTAACCAATATAGTGAGATGGTTGGGCTGAAAATAAATCAGAAGAAAACTGAAGTAATGACTCTGAACATAGCAACCCCAGCACCAGTCAAACTAGAAGGTAAAACCCTCCAGATACAACCGCTTTCACATACCTTGGAAGTGTTATTAGCAATGAAGGAGCCGCTGGATCTGACATTAAAAACAGACTGAGTAAAGCACGCAGTGCATTCATGACCCTTCAGACCCTGAAATCTGCCCAATACAGCATCAGAACCAAGACTAGTATCTATAACAGCTGTGTTCTGTCAACTTTGCTGTACGGATCGGAATGCTGGAGAATGACAGAACAGGATATGTCCAGACTCTCCGCCTTTCATACAACTTGTCTGCGAAAAATCTTCCGCGTGTACTGGCCGACTACTATCTCGAATCAAGAATTGCTTGCACGATGCCAACAAGAGAATATGGGCACTATCATCCGAAGACGCTGGAGATGGATTGGACATGTGATGCGCATGGAGCCTGGCTCAGACACGAAAACTGCACTGAGATGGACTCCAGAGGGTAGAAGTAAGCGTGGAAGACCCAAGATGACCTGGAGGAGAATGATAGAGCAAGAGCTGAAGGAAATGAATCATAGCTGGAACACAATACAGAGGAAGGCCATGAACAGGAAGAATGGTGTACGTTTGTTGCTGCCCTAAACGCCAAAGGCGTAACAGGCTAAAGAGAGATATATATATATATATATATATATATATATATATATATATATATATATATATATATATATATATATATTTTCTGAAACTGTATTTAAAAGTTGTCTTGCTTATTTATCTCATTATTTCTTCTGTCGCTGTGAATTACACTTTTCCCATCTCACTGTGACGCATACTTAATACCTCAGTTGTCTTACTGTGTCTGCTCTTCTTGTATGTAATTATGTTGTTCTCTTCTTAATTCCTTGCTGGCTCAACGTCATGTCTGATGTATTATTCTAATAATTGATTTCCTTGGTTTATGACCAATTTACTACAAAGTTTATTTTGTCTTCATTTTCACCACCTTTGCAGTCAATTTTTCAATTATCGTCTAATCTGCTATTTAATTTGTGTATTTTGTTTCATATGAGTATTGAAAGTGTAAATTGAAAATAAATAATATTAAAAATGAAGAAATGACTCAGAATTAGTATAAAATTAATCAATATTGTAGATCAGCATTACCTGACATTAGCAATTTCTGTAGCATACTTTTCCCATGATATAGGCATCATTTCCCCCATAGTGTCAATCAGTTTCACACCATTGTCTTCTTCTGGATTGTGTGATGCAGTGACCATCAGGCCAGTCACACCTAATATAAAGAAAATTCAGTCTCATTAATATTTAAAGTTTAAACGTCTATATTCTTTGTCCAAGCAAGTTTAAAATAACAAATCATTAAAGGAGATTTGAACAACAACAGTACATTTTCATATTCTTCAAATAGTCTGATAATAATAATTCCTCAGACGTTATAGTTACATAGGGCCTGTAAGTAATTTCTCCATACCGCTCTATCCTGGGCAACTCGCTCAATCTCCTCCATGGAACTGAGACCGATATTTCCTGCCTCTCTCAGCAAAGTTCGTTCAGGGTCTCCTTAGGTCGACCTCTCTTTCTTGAACCCTTTGCATCCCACTTCAATGCCTGCTTTGATATTCGTTGATCATTTCTCCTCAAGGTGTGCCCAACATATCTCCATCTTCTCTTTCTTATAACAGTTGTCACTAGTGGTTGACCAGACATGTCTCTGATTTCATCACTTCTCTGAATTCGTTCCATTTTATATTCATTATTTTTCGCAGACATCTATTTTCAAATGCATTCAACTTGCTTTCTATATCTTTAGTCATTTTCCAACTCTCGCTGGCATATATTAGGATTGATACAACATTTGAATTGAAAATTCGTGATTTAGTTTTAATACTATATAACTTGCAGTTCCATATTTTATTTAGACTTTTAAAAGCTGATGTAGCTTTGCCAATTCGTATCATAATTTCTTTTAACATTTCCTGTGCAATCAAAATTGCTACCTAAATAGGTGAACTGCTCTGTTATTTTTATCATTTTAGATTCCAGTGTGATATCTGCATTACTTGCCATAGGTGTCTTCATTATATTTGTTTTTCATAGCTTATCTGCAGTCCAACTTTTGATGCTATAGATGACAAGTCTGTTTTTCTTTGCATATCTTGGTTGTTTCTACTTAACAAGGCAATATCATCTGCAAAATCCAAATCTTCTAGTTGACTATTTTCTACCCAATCGATGCCAGTTTCGTCCCTGCAACATTTTCGCATCGCCAGTCAATGGCCACTCCAAACAATAGCGGAGATAGAATACAGCCTTGTTTTACTCCGGTTTCTTCTCCTTCTTCTTCTTGCTTCAGTTTTACGACTCAATTTTAATCACTCTTGTATATGTTTGATCTTTGCCAAGAGCGTGTATACGTTGCACATTGGTTTGGTAGGCCCATAAACGCATAGATTTCTACAAGTTTAGGACACGTGCATCCGATTTCAGCCAAACCTCCTTAGTCGCTCTTACGACATGCATGGCAGGTAACAGTGGTTCTATTCTTTACACCCAAATTTGGGCCCGGTAACCACTCGGCGACTCCGTTTCAACCATAAACCAGTCGCTGTCCACCATCAGTGCGAACTGCACACTGTGAACCATTATAGAGGCTCTTAATAATGTTTATTATTTTGTCTGGTATTCCATAGCATCTCAAAATATTCCACAGAGAGATTCTGTGTAGACTATCAAAGGCTTTTTTAAAATCGATGAAATTTAGTATGAGTGGTTGTTGCTTCTCAATATGTTCCTCCAAAATTATTCGTATGGTAATTATTTGGTCTAAGCAGCTTCTCCCAGGTATAATAGTCTACATAATGATAAAAAAGAAACCAACAAGCAGAAGTAAGGGGTGGTAGTTTGGTTATTTCTAAATAGAAGGCAACACCTGTGAAAATGCACTTCCCTGATGAAAAGCAGGTACAATAATAGATTCCCTGTGTCAACAGGGTCAGATTATATAGACTATTTGTGATGTACATTACAGAAACCCTTGAAAGAAGCATTACCCTGTTAGGTGTGGAAATATTATGCCAGCATGCTTTTGGACCTGTTAGGTGTGGAAATATTGAATTAACCTCCTTGTGGATCTGTTAGGTGTGGAAATATTACGCCAACCTGCTTTTGGACCTGTTAGGTGTGGAAATATTATGCCAACCTACTTTTGGACCTGTTAGGTGTGGAAATATTGGGCGAACCTGCTTGTGGACATGCCCCAAATTCCCATTAGTGCAAGTCAAAGTGCCACATTCAAAGTGCAAGTTACCCACACTGGTAAAATTAAAATAAGAGAAAACCCTACCACAATTAAGTGCATGAAGAGCATGATTGTCTTGGCTGAAATCCACATAAGAGAAGGACAACTCCAAATAAATCCTGGTAGGAAGTACTCACTAATGCCTTGCAGTCAGGCTGGAAACAGCCGCAAAGGATAAGGAAGACTATCATGGCAGAAATATATGTTCAATTTAGATCCACCAGGTTACACATAATGCAATAGCTTTAGTAATGACATTGCAATCAAACAAAAGCATCATGGTACTCATCCTGTGGAGTCCCGGCAAAAGGTGAGAGTACCAGATCTTCTTCTTATCTCTAATCCTGTTTTGCCTCACAGTGTCAAGATAAGATGAGATTTCTAGAACGAGCCCTAGTGCGCGCTTCATAAATAGTGTTTTTCACTGCCTCTGTTATTTCTGTGGTCCACCTTTTGTGTGGACAACCTTTTGTTTTGTGTCCACTGTATCGGAGTAGCATTGCTCTTTGAGGTGCACTGTCTGTTGGTAATCTGCTTACGTGGCTAAACCATTTAATTTGTTGTTTCTTGATGAAGTTCAGTACTGATGCTGTACCCACTTTTTTCATGATGTCTTCATTTCTAATCCGGTCTCTTCTTGATACTCCCAGCATTCACTTTGATTCACAAAATTGCCATGTCTACGGTACCTACTGTCTGAGCTGTGCAAGGACACCATGCAGTGGATACCATTTCACTGTGAAGCATTAGAAAACGAGATAGCAGAAAACAAGACAGCAGACCGACTAGCAAAGCTGTGGATGAGCAGCTAAACTTCCCAATTATGTATCATCAGAAGAAATGAGTGATCAAAATCAGAAAATCACCAACACAAGACTACCAAACTATGAACAGACAAGAATATGTCATTTTGTGCCTGAAATCTTGATAGCATGATTCTGATCCCTGTTTTCTTTGAACATATTACGGTTGATGTCTGAGGGTGAATGAAGAACATGAAACCAATAAACACAAAATGTTGATGGAAAGAATTTAAGTTGGTTGAAGGAAATATTCATAAGCATAGAAAAAAATTTAACTACATGCAAACAATTAAAATACACATTTTCGTATTGTTACATATGTACTATTCCTGTTTGCTTCTGAACTTCCTTTCCACATCTGCCGTGTTTTGCTTTTATATGTATGAGATATACATGATTTGACATTTGTTCCAGTCTGTCTCTATTTATCATGATGTTCGACTCCTCTGTCTCTCTCTTGTTTTACTTATCACCATTATTTTTGTTAACGTTATATGTGGTTTTTATACAAAATGTTAACTTATATACTGATATACCTGATCTATGCTTTGAAAATAAGACAGACAGCAATCCCATTCTGTAGACTATGTGATCCAGGTTTTCAGCTCTGAAAACATGGGAATCAGAATGGAAAAAAAAAAGTATACAAAATTGTAATCAAATCAAATATAGATTCTTTTTTAAACTTTATATTTCACATTATTTCTCTCCAAGCAGACTCCAGGTCTAGTGACCTCTATGAGAAACTCTCTGTGTCTAGTTCATATTTGCTTTCATTTAATTATTCCAACTTTATAATCTACTAAATTCAGGGATGAATAAAACTTAAATTGTCATTTTTGTTTGCCAGAACTAAGATTCAAACACCTATCATGTTTGTTAAAATTTAAACTTTGTTTGATTTATCAGTGTTTATCAATTATTTATCAAGCATTCTCGGTATGCATCAAACTTGATAAAGAATGCAGACAAGACAACCCACTTGTCGTGGAGGCAGAACTCATCTGAGCATGATGTAATCATTTATACGAATGGTTTGACATGTGCGGAGCTCGTGGGCTTTCACTCCTCAGGTCGGAGGGAATGTTGTGAAGGAAGACGGTGGTTTTGCCATGACTACGAGCAGTCTCACTATGGAAATCATTGCGGTTACTAACGCGATGGTTTGGCTGGAATCACAGACTTTTATCTATGCATGTTTTCTCAGTGACTCAGTGAGTATGCTCAGGAAGATTGAAACATGATGGGCTAGGAGATATTGGATGGAGTCGCTGGGGAAGTCTAAGCTGACAAAGATCAGTTTTATTTTTGTGCCAGGGCATGCAGGTGTAAGGGGAATGAACGTTCGGATAGGCTTGCAGGTATGGCTGCTGTACAAAGTGGGCGAGCAATGGACCATGCTGATATTCTAAATTCCCTAAGGGAGAGAGGACGTATACATGATTCAAGTAATAATGGTGAATCTACAACCCTAACCAGACTGCAAGAACTCCCAAGTCAAGTGTGGTGTAGCTAGACAAGAATGCTATGCTGGTAGACAAAGAAGAATAGTAAACAAACAAAGAACCAGTGTCTTTAGTCACCACACGCTGAGGAAAATACTGAGGGGAGATCGGAGCACTTATGGACTAATTGATTCAACGCGCAGTGATGGTGATCCGATGACTAAACTAAACCAATTATTAAATGTGTCTGAAGAATGGCACATGATGGGCGATGTGTCAACATCACACCAACCTTTCAACTGGCATGAGTTCTTTTAGATGCTCAACATGAGCACTTGACCTATGTTTCCTGTCTCACTAGAAAATTGATCTCATCTACACCGAGATCAGAAACCACTGAAAAATAGCTTGATCACTTCATATGTGAAGCAAACCAAGTGCTTTTGGAGCCTGGGGTGAGCAGCATACCCCAATGTCACAACGGCCTCCAAGGATATAAGTTAAATGTGTAATGTTTTTCAGTCTAATATCAGACATTAAACTTACATTTATTTGCCTATTCTTCTTCTTCTTCTTCTTTGCGTTCGTTCTTTACAACCAATTTTAATCACTCTCTGTGACATGTTTGATCTTTGTCAAGAACATGTATACGTTGCACATTGGTTTGGTAGGCCCCTAAACACATAGACTTCTACACGTTTAGAACATGTGCATCCGATTTCAGCCAAACCTCCTTAGTCGCCTCTTACGACATGCATGGCAGGTAACAGTGGTTCTATTTTTACACCCCAAATTTGGGCCCGGTAACCACTCGGGCGATTTGCCTATTTAAAGCTCTTCTCACGACACTGGGCAACAACCCGGTAGCAGTGTGACGACAAAAGAAGAAGAAAGCTCTTCTAAGGATGAATGGTGAAACACTAAACTACTTTACTGAAAGTCGATGTCAGCTGCATGATTTAGCCTAGTCAATCCGTTTAATCAAATCAAATAGTAAAATAGATATGCTGATTTTCATGTTTGAATAGACAAGCACATCAGGTCAGGTTTCGTTGTGCGCAAGCCTCTTAAAAAACCTCATCATTTTGGGTTTTTCGCTGTCCACTGAATTTTCAGCTTTCCTCTGTAAAATCACATCTCTGTGATTTCCAGCAATCTTACTGATTGTTTGTTTGTTATCCATGATTCACTGCCATACAGGAGTATTCATTTCCACAGTGTTGTCAGTAGTGAAATCTAGTATGTTTTTCATATGACATTCCCCTCCATATTAGCCTACCTTATCGTGGTTGGAGGGTTTGTGTGCCTTTAGGATCCTTCAGGCTATGTCGGCGAGTCTAACTCTGGCAGGTCTACAAGCCGAACAGACTGAAGGTGAAAGGCCAGACCAAAAGCGGGGAGCAGGATGGGGCCTCATAAGGTGACAGTGCAGAACCCACGGGCGAGTGGTAAATGCACTGGCTGCAACCAACCCATCCCCAGCTATGGGACAAATAGCACTTGTCCTCTCTCTCTTGAGGAGGACATCCTTTTCTTGTCTTGTCTTCTACTTCTATGACACTTTCCCTTAAGCATAAGGATTAAACTACAGTGTCCAGGGACACACCCTGCATAAAAGCCTGGGTTGGTGAGCCCGGCAACAGAAGGCTGAAGTCATCTAGAGTAGGACGACTCCAGACAAACCCGGAAGACAGATCTCGTCAGCAGGGGACTGCAACTGTCTAGAGAACAACCTCAAAAAAGATGTCCTCAGAAACGGAATGTGTCAGCCATTATTGGCGGAGATGAATCGACACATACGAACAACTCAAATGGCCATGCGCAAATATTTATATATATGACATTCATCCATACCAAAACCTGTTGATTTGGGAACTTTAAACAGTCTTAGTAAATAGTCTCAGAGAGACATTGGATGGCAGAAGTAACATTCTCAACTTCTATCCTCATACTGGATGTAGTTGTCTTGTATGTCCCATTCTGATATGGAACAACCCTACCACGGGTACTGTCTAGAAAACCAGAGCCAGATTTCATTCCACAAAACATCCTTACTCTCTGCAGTGATTAA
Organism: Arion vulgaris; assembly: GCA_020796225.1. Classification (NCBI taxonomy): domain Eukaryota; kingdom Metazoa; phylum Mollusca; class Gastropoda; order Stylommatophora; family Arionidae; genus Arion; species Arion vulgaris. The sequence continues at coordinate 25,638,915 of CM036753.1, forward strand.
TCTATAGCTGATTAATTGTGAGGATTGCTTTCCCATTACTCCAATCTTTACATGCCTTTTAAAAGTAATGATGACATTATAAATGTGAAAGCTTGTCATGTTTCCATCTATCTGGGTCCATTCTTCCCTTTTGGTAAGGTCACAGCTGTTGTCAACTGGCCTATAATCAATTTCAATTTGCACCATTCATGACATGTCACACTTGATTCTCATGCATTTAATATTATTATTTTTGAGTAGTCTGTGTCTCTGGTAATATGCATACAGGCCTTTGCGATAACATGACAGACGGCCAACCCTGTATCTCATCATCACAATAATAATAGGAGAATCTCTAGTACAGCAGATGACTACACATATGACTTCACTCTGAACATGTACCAGGTGATCACACTGCAATCGAGTACGGGTTACCAGTTTGTAATCAACCAGGAACCCAAGCAATTGATAGAACAGAAAGGAACACAGTAGCTGCTAAAGATTTGAAGCTACTAACTATAGCATTAAGTCAAGTGCTGCAAGACTTAAGAAAAAGAGTATGGTTTGTTCCCTGAATTGGTTGTAAGATAAACTGTGGTAAAATGTCATTCGATGTCCAGCCCTTCACAAAGTTGACTCTGGGTAGGTCAATCATCATCCACGAACGTAGGTAGTTCAAAAAAGCATCGCTGCCACACTCCCGCCTTCCAATGTGTCAATAGCAATGTATATAAACATGGGATGACATGCAAATGTCTTTAACTATTTCTTCTCTATCCTAACCAGTCCTTATAATTCAGCAATCAGAGTAAATCACGCCACGACATGAGTGATATCACTCGCAGTAATTACATTAGTGATTACATGAACTTTGAAGCCTCAGACCTGAAATAAGTATGTAAACGAATCTATCAAATTACTTGCCATATAAGCAAATTAACAATCAAATGTCGACTTCAAAATTGCATAAATACTTCAATTAAATCAGTTTACCTCATCCGAAACCCTGCTGTCCCATACGCAACCTCTTGCAAGAAAGTGCGTTTGTGTTTACGGAGTCCAACTTCGCCGGCTTTAGAGGTATCCATGTTTGTGTCAATGTAACAATGTAAATATTAAAAGAGTGGTTCACCCCTGAATACGAAAAATAATCTCGAAGTAGAGAAGTTAAACGAAATCTTTTTTTTAAAAATTCCTACCAATAGAGCAAAACACGTAATTACAAAGTACTGTAGTTTTACAAATTACAAAAACAATGACAAAATACAGCAACGTTTCGACCAACAAGGCCTTTATCAAGCAAACGAACAAACAGGAGTGACAAATTAAAATGAAACACAAATGGACGACCAAATACAAACGTATCTAAGGAAAATCTGGAATAAAAACGAATAACGAAATAAATGTAACACAAAAACACACATAAAAACTAGAAATAGAAAGGAAAAGAAACAATGAAACATCTAGTAAATATATAACTTGAATACATGCAACATATACCCATATAGATTACAAAGCAGGGAAGAGAAAGTACTAAGAAGCATAAGAATGGAATATAACATGAATACATGCAACATATACCCATATAGATTACAAAGCATGGGAAAGTACTAAGAAGCATAAGAATGTAATACGTTGAGCCCGCGTGGTCGCAAGGTACCATACAAAGAAATCAACCGATTCTCCAGAGCAAATCGACTGCGATCATCCGAGGAACATGATCGGATGGCTGTGACCTGGACATCGTGAGCACCTAAATGGCCAGTGTCATTGAAATGGGTGGCTACAGGGTCACAGAGCATTGGCGTATGTCGCGTAAGTGTTGGGCGAATCGGTCACTGAGCCTCTTGCCTGTCTCGCCGATATAAGCCTTGTTACACCGCTTACAGATAATGGCATAGATAAGATTACGGACTCGCATGTGAACCCATCGTCAATAAGAAACGTGCCTAAGGAAAAGATACAGTACGCGTCTGTATCACATAAGCACACGTGTTGCAACGCCGACGACCACACTGGACAGTGCCAAATGAGTCTGGATATTGGACTTAAGGCGACTGTGTACCAACATATCCTTAAGACTTCTGTCCCGTCTGTAAGACACCAAAGGATAGTTGGGGAAGACAGAACGGGTCTCAGGATCCGATCTAAGGAGAGACAGATGACGGAATAAAACATTTTCACCAGGGAACTATGGGGGTGGTAAGTTAAGATAAGTTTTACTCTGTCAGAGTTAGTAGTCCTATGCTGACTGGTAAGGGCCTGCTGGCAAGTGATTTTCTGAACTCGATGCATAGCCGAGACAAGCACCCTCTCCGGGTATAGGCGCCTACGAAAGAAATCAAGCATCTCATGAGCTCTCTCAAGAAAATCATCGTCCTCACTACAAAGGCGTAAGAGCTGCGAGAATGGCAAAGAGTCACGACAAGCCCGGGGATGGGAAGAAGTATAGAGGAGAAAACTATGTGCATCAGTAGGCTTGTAATATACTGATGTAGAGATAGCGGATAGGCGTAAGGTGATAGTAATGTCAAGAAAGTTGACACAAGTAGTGGAGATGTGAGAAGTAAAACGAATAGAAGGGTTGAAAACATTAATGAAATTAATGAAGCGTGACAAATCGGCTTCAGGCATATCAGTGATGCCAATACAGTCATCAATGTATCTGTGATAGACAGACGGAAGGGGGCCATCATATGTAGTCCATACTAGGTGTTCAAGATAACCCATGAAAAGACAAGCATAACTAGGTCCCATTTTAGTACCCATGGCAACCCCACTGATCTGCTCAAAGAATTGGTCATTAAACTGAAAGCTTTAGACCCTGTAGGACCATTTCAATGACACTGGCCATTTAGGTGCTCACGATGTCCAGGTCACAGCCATCCGATCATGTTCCTCGGATGATCGCAGTCGATTTGCTCTGGAGAATCGTTGATTTCGTTGTATGGTACCTTGCGACCACGTGGGCTCAACGTATTCCATTCTTATGCTTCTTAGTACTTTCTCTTCCCATGCTTTGTAATCTATATGGGTATATGTTGCATGTATTCATGTTATATTCCATTCTTATGCTTCTTAGTACTTCTCTTCCTTGCTTTGTAATCTATATGGGTATATGTTGCATGTATTCAAGTTATATATTTACTAGATGTTTCATTGTTTCTTTCCTTTCTATTTCTAGTTTTTATGTGTGTTTTTTGTGTTACATTTATTTCGTTATTCGTTTTTATTCAGATTTTCCTTAGATACGTTTGTATTTGGTCGTCCATTTGTGTTTCATTTTAATTTGTCACTCCTGTTTGTTCGTTTGCTGATAAAGGCCTTGTTGGTCGAAACGTTGCTGTATTTTGTCATTGTTTTTGTAATTTGTAAAACTACAGTACTTTGTAATTACGTGTTTGCAATCAATAGTTTTACTGCAGTTCCATATATATATACCAATAGAGCCCACTACATGTAAATTAATTATGTATTTTATAAGTATTGCAGAATTATATTTCGCACCATTTATTTATTATCAGATATTGAAACTACGGGTGACTTCTACCATCAAATTGCAGAAGGCGAAGGAAGTTCAAATGGAGACTCAAATGGTTTGGCCACTTGGTCAGAATGAACCCGAATACACAAGTTGCAAGAAGCTGCAGACCAAGAAAAAAAGATGGGTTGATAGAGTTGCAGACATCTTAAAACTCCACAATACCACAGAATATCAAGCGGCCGGTCGATAGCCGAGCGTGCATTATCTCAGAGACTGATCATCAGTTAAACCTGCTACGACTAGCCGCAGAAAGGACAAAAAGAAAGACGAAAGCTGAAGGCGAAGGAAGTTGACATTGCCCCAATCACAGCCAATTTTAATATTTATGGTTATCGTAGGCTACGCCCCAATACACCGCTTTGGTCCATAAGTGGTACTCGGTAACAATACCCAGGGCTGTGGCACAGCCAGGCTCTAGTCTTAAGGCCTTCGCACTGTAATTATCTCTTCCGTAAAGTGATCTGACATTTTGTGTGTCGGTAAACGATAGAACGTCAGCGTGTCTTGTTATTTACTGATTTCCAACAAGGCAATCAAGCAAACGAACAACAGTAGTCACACATTTTTTTTTTTTAATGGACGACTAAATAAATTTGTCACTCCTGTTGTTCGTTTGCTTGATAAAGGCCTTGTTGGTCGAAACGTTGCTGTATTTTGTCATTGTTTTTGTAAAACTACAGTACTTTGTGATTACGTGTTTTGCCAATCAAATAGTTTTACTGCAGTCTCATCTATTCAGATTTTCAGCCACAACATATAGTTTGTCTTGGACACTAGTGTAAGTGGGCCACCTCTTTCTTCTCAAGTCTGCATACTGGGGCTTCTTCGATCAACTTTTGCTATGCGACTACTGCGGTATGTGTTATAAACAGGGCGGTGCGCTTGAGGTCTTCACCGGTTCCCATAGTTTGTCTTGTAGTGTTGTTTCTGTTGGCCAGATCTCCAATCTCTCACTACTAGACTAGGGCAGTCTTGCAGGATGTGCTCTGGGGACTGCTTTGGTGCTCCACAGGTGCAGGCTGCCGAGTCCCTGAGACCCATTCTGTGGAGGTGTGCTCTGAGACTGCAGTGTCCCGTTCTAAGTCTGAAGACTGTGCTTTTCTGTTTAGTGTATTTATACTGTCGTGCTCTGGGTTGTATCCTCCATTTGTTTTTCTCCAGATCATTTACCTGGATTGTTTCAGGAGAGTATTTGCTTCTGTAAAACTTTGTGTTGGGTCATACTGGGGGCAGTTCTGTAGGATATCTTCTTCTTCTGCATTCTCACTAGATTGGGATTTTGGATTCTCTAATAAAGGCAGTTGTCTGTCTCAGATTATCAGCCATGCCCTACAGTTTGTCTTGGACGCTAGTGTAATTGGGCCACTTTTTCTTCTCAAGTCTGCATACTGGGGGCAGTTCTGTAGGATATAATTCCTATTATTTCTGCTTCCCCGTTTGTGCTAACCTCTTCCCGCAGTAAGCTTTGGCCACCCTCGTGATGGTGGGTCTGACATTCTTACAGCGTGGCTAAATCTCAGAGGCAGATTGGCGACCGTAGAATCCGTTATCCCATTCCTCATTGTGAGGGTCGTTGCACCATGTTATGCGCCTTACGTCCTGGTGCATCTGTTTTCTGCAAGCATTTGTTTCGGGTTAGCATTCCTTAGCGGACACATGCATCCGATTGTATCCAAACCTCCTTAGTCGCCTCTTACGATATGTGTGGCAGGTAAAAGTGGTTCCATTCTTTACACCCCAAATTTGGGCCCGGTAACCACTCAGGCGAATTCATTATATAACAGCTGAGTATTCTCATAACTTTCTTTCCATCTTTGACAGGACAGACCAAAGACTCACAAACAAATTAAAGACAACTTGATAGGTAACAACAACCTCTCTATTCAATTTTCAACCATCTATTTCTGCCATTTACATAAATGACATCACATAAAATATTCTGAAGGTTCACAATTCACTTTATGCTAATGACCAAGCCATGTGGACTGGGGAAAAACCACATTAATATAAGAATATTGATGCAAAATTCACTTCAAACCTCCTTAGTCGCCTCTTAAGATGTGTGGCAGGTAACAGTGGTTCCATTCTTTACACCCCAAATTTGGGCCCCGGTAACCACTCAGGCGAATTTATCATATAACAGCTGAGTATTCTCATAACTTTCTTCGATTTTATTCTCATAACACTACTTTTTCCTTTTCCAATAAATATCTCTGCAAGCAGAAGATATACCATTTTATGTAACTAGACATCACACAAGAGTGCTGCATAACATGAAATAAATAAATAATTAACACACAGTTGAGGGAAAAACTGAACATGACCATCATGAAAATACTAGCTAGCACCAGCTTGGTGTACTGATGATTATACTATCAAGAAGATAAATATAAGCAGAGTAGGACTTTTTTTTTTTTTTTTTTATATAGAATATGGCATTAAAGATTGTTCCACAGTAGCCAAATCAAATGTTGACAAAATAAATTGACTTTTACAGATTGTTCCACAGTAAAATCAAATGTTGACAAAATAAATTGCCTTTTTTTCCGTCCGCTTTCAACTCAGACGAAGTTTCATATCTGAAACTGATTTTTGCGTGAAAATCCGTTTTCCAATTTCTTACAATGGCAGCAGCGTGCACATTGTAAATTACTTTACACTGGCAGCCGTGTGCTCAATGTACTGGTAATTAGTATTCCCTCGCCATACAGGCAGATTTTCTCCGACTCGGGTACTAGTTATCGTCTGATAAGACCAGACTAACAAATGCGGACAGTAGGTTGAACCAGCTATGATGGTCTCACAGTAGCAACGTGACTATCAATGACTTAGGTCAGTCCTCAAATTTTACTTATTAACAACTAGCAGTATGCATAAAAATAAGCGCACTAAAATATATACAAATAACTCCATGAATAGTTCTGAACGAACTAGCTAAGTTCTTAACAAGCTGAGAAATTTAAGAGACTTGTATGATATGCCATGTATGAAAAGGCAAAGAAAGTAGATTAAAAGCAACATTGCAGCTTATACAAAGATAAAAGTTGGTTGCAAGATTGGTCTTGCTTGCTAGCAGTCACAAAGCAAATACTAGTGTGCACAACACTCACCTTCTAGTGTCCAGTACCACTTAAGTGATTTTACTTTGCACACTTTTTTACAAACTGTTTACCATTTTATGTATTTTGTTTGTTCAACTTTCTTGAAGGTTGGTGTTATCAGCTTCATGTCTGTTTTAATTTATGGAGTAGTTCTGGTTGAAAGGTAGAGGATTTCTTAGCTTTATATTCTTAATGTAACTTTCATGTCTTTCAGCTGTTCATGCCTTCTCCGACACACCATATGTTGGTTGGTGTAGCTCTTTCTTCCTCGCACTATGACATTTTCCTGATGTCATGTTTCACAGTGGTGGATTTTAAAAGCTGTAAATGTATTCTGTTTCTTATTTATATCCTTAAACTAAAACAATAAAAAGGCAATGGTCGCTGCCACAGCTTGTGGCATGGTAAGTCCAAAAATGTCTTTTTGGCACAGATTTTAAATGGACAGCTGATGGAAACCTAGCTCTGAACATATGAAGGACGAGTGCAAACCATGAAGCAAAATCATAATGAGTAGGGAAATCCTCGCTGCATTGCAAAAGTCATGCCTGTAGGACAGCCAAAGGCTGAAAATGACACAAACCTCTAGTAATTTTCACTGGACAAAAAAAGAACACATGATCAATCGCCAATGATAGGCAACTGAAGAGTAAACATCGAAGCCTACTCCATGCTAAGACTCGGAAGTAAGTCAAGTGTTCCCATTTAATGAGATATGGAAACACTTATACCATCAGTCTAAGTATCGACATAGAGGAGATAAGGAGGCCAAAAGTACAAACTTCTCGCCTGCAGCAGAGAACATAATGCAAATTCTCACCCTGGTAGGATTGAAATCAACCACCAAACCATCTAATGTTAGATAGATAATCTTTTACACAGCAAATGTGAACAATTAACCACACTTTTTGTAACAAAGGAAAAGCTACATATAAAAAAGAGATAACTCAACAGTTCAATACCACATAGTAAAAAAAGGCAATGATTTAATGTGTCCTTACTTCAAATGAAGAAAACAATTATGGCTAATAGTTTCAATACAATGTAGAAATAACACTAACACAGAACTCTGACCACTTTTTTTATCTGTTAAATATCCAAACTACTGAGGGAATTAATACAACAGTAAAAAGAAAATCATCAACTACAATGGCCTATTTCATTACTACTGAAGTTTCAACATATGCTGAGGTCCCATTACGATGGAGAAATGAAAGAACATATACTTATTCATCATCATCAAATACTTTGTCCTGAGCAGAACTTTGCCACCCCGACAGTTCTTCGAAATTTCTCTCCCATAGGTCCCGCCTCTGCAGCTGTCATGATCAAACCATCAGTTACATCCTGAATCCATCTTCTTTGTAATCTTCCTCTTCTTCTCTTTGCCGGTATGTCTCCTTCCATGATGGTCTTCTCTAGCCCTTCATGTCTTTTTATAAACTCAAAAAACTCAATTTTTCTTTCTTATTTATAGCATAGCCGGTTTTCTTTGATTTTGAGTTCTTTCTGGGTAGATTTATTTGTTCTCTTCTCTGTCCAAGATATATGGAGGACTCTTGAAAATTACTGTGTGAAAATATGTTCTTGATTTCATTTATTTTTATTTAATAATAATAAAACATTACAAAAACTACTTCTACATGTCATTGATGATGCAACATTATCAAGACTTTGGTTTAGTCTCTTGGTCTGTCACATTCCTGATGTACACTGTGTCTGGTGCAGGTGTTTTGTCAACTTCAGCCTCATACATAAATGATGATGCAATAGCCAGAACACTTCCATCTGGACTAAAGGCTAGAGATGATATGCCCGTAGGGTACCTAGAAGAATTGAGAGTTGTGAATGATGAAAGACTGAAACATTGCTACTGATCATGCAATACAAATAGAATGAGCTACTACAATTCTTAAAAAATGACTACTTAAAAAGGAATACAAATTAATTAGCGTTAATTATTGTTCCATTGTAATTACGTTTTATTATTTCAGTTTTACTGGTGTTAATTTTAGTCTTATTTTTTTGACTGTTTCAGATAGCTGCTCTGTCTTTTTCTGTGCATCAATAATAGATAATGACATCTACATAGTCCATATACTCCAGGATGTAGATAAGTGTTAATCTGATGCCTGTATTTCTTCCCTTTTTGACATCCTTCATCAGCCGGATTGAATATAAAGGGTGATAGTATATAGATATATTTATCCTTGCCTGACCACTGTATTCATTAAAAAAAATGTTCTATTGTGTGACTGTCACAAATTACCTTGCATCAATATTCTGAATAAAAACACTTTGATCCCATTCACTATTTCCTGTTCATAGTTCATAAGTACGGTTCCAACTTCACTGCAATGGGTTACCCCATAATTGCTCCGTTCCTCCAGTGCCAATAAAATCACACGAAATGCTAACAACTGTGAAATGTTTCCTGTGTGAACTAATTCCATAATGAAACAGCGCGCACCCACAAAAAGCAACCTGCACCGCATAAAATGCATATGCCCATCGCTAATGTAGCAACACAAAACTGTTCATCACTTGAATTGCAATTCTTGTCGAAGGAACATCAATCACGACAAAATCCAGCTTTCTGCACCCGCAATATAACTGCATATGGCAGATTGAGTTTGTTGCATAACCGCTGTCCACCATTTTCTGAATACACACAATAAACGCACGGTTGACACAGCAAAAGCATTCCATGTAACCTCATAGCTCACAGCGTTCTAAACACTAACTCAGTAGCTCGGCAACGAAACCGGAAAATACCCGACCAAACATGGCAGAAATACGCTAGCAAAGTTGTGTTCAGAATCAAACAGTCCGGACTCTGAATGGCCTTCCCGTATTCCGTCATTGCTGGCCAGATTTTTCACTATTTTCTGTGGTATACCATAATATACTCCACATAGATTTTCTATGTAGGCTGACAAAAATCAACAGACTATATGGTACAAAACTGCACTATTCCATTCATTGGTCTATGTCCAAATTTGAAGAATGAAATTATACAGTTGTTGTTAATCTTAATTTAAACTATAAGGAAGCTGAGGTGGATTTGACACTTCAAATGAGAAGTGTTAAAATAATAAGAACAATGAATATCATAGAAAAACCAGGTACATCAACTTTGTCTTCCTATTGTTTGAACCATACATATTAATAGTTTCTGTATTAACTGAACTTTTATCAAATAAAGCAGAATTCTTTTACAAGCTGGCCCCAACACCAAAATTTCCAAGCGCAGAGTGTTATCTCGACTTTCTGCAACCCCTAGTACATCCTGTTAAAAAGTGCTATGTAAAAATTAACGGAAAAAAACATCTGGTTGTGAACAATCATCCTCATGACTAAGACAGTAAGTTTCTGTTTAAATTACACTATTTAGTATGCAAATTAGTATGGTATGATTACTACATACACTTTGTTATTACATCAACAACTGCACACACTACAATCTTGTGTATACAAAACTGATTGTAAGGAGAGAAAAATTAGCATGTACATCATCATTACAATTTTTCTATCTTGTCTCTTCACAATTCTTTGAATAAAGATGGCAACCTTACAGGCCCAACAGATTGAACTCTAGTGACTTGTGCACTGTACATTTCAAAGTAATCTGCTGCAAGTCCTCTTACAGTTCAGCACACAATCAGTGCTATTGAAAAACACACGTAGTTCAAGCTGCTATCTTATTTGCAGGTAAAGTCAATAATACAATCCTTTTCTTGGTGGTATGCCGTAACAGGTGTACCCAGTTACGATTGAACATGTAAAAACCTGAGCGTATCATTCTTTCAAATGGAGCTGTATCAGAATTTGTTTGTAATTGTCTAGGGCTCATGAAGGCCGTGTGCTGACGGGCCCAAGGAAGCAAAAGAATAGTACAACTACCACCTAAATGCCTGTCGTAAGAGGCGACTGATGTAGGCCCTAGGATGCTACCCTAGTAAATAAAAAGCATTGCAGAAATCGATGTACTGGCCTACTTATAAATGGCACAATGTACAATCGTCTTAGGCTCAGATCACATAAAATCACACGAGTGTTGCAAGTGGTCGATATGGAGCTTCGAAGAAGCTCTATGAAGGTCCCACCCTTGGCTGCGACTCAAGTGGGCATTGCTGAGTCAGTTTTCCAGGTCATGATTGAATTAAGATTGCCATGTAAAGTGATTTGTGGCACATGTTGCACACCATAATAGTCTCTTCTCCGAATGGAAGCAAAACTAGGTTTGTCATCAGATCAATACTTGGGCTGACAATGTTGACAAATTGTTGGTGGGATTTTGGAAATGGATATTTTTTACCAATACTATTCTTAGCGCAATCAATTTAAAAATCTACCACTGTCTTTGTACAAATTTCAAGCTCCATTTGAAAATTTTCCAAAGTCAATTGATCAAGAGCAAGAAAAAAATGTGTTTTACTTTTCTTTTAACTACACTCACCAATGATTTATACAAAACCTTTAACATGGACTACTTACAACAAAACAATGATTCTCATTCTTGTGCATTAAAAATAATAACTATACTCATTTTCAGTTTGGAATATCTTCGTTGCACTCCGGACATGTCCATAGGTGCTCTGATCTCCTTCGCAATATCTCCAACAGCATCCAGCAACTAACCATACCAGTTGATGTTGACTGATGACCTACTCATATATCTGTTGTGCTGTTCTTTATCTTGCCACTCCAATCTTCAATCCAAGCTCTTGCAATCTAGCAGTTGACGTGGATTTGTTTAAATGAAAATCCTCATTGTGGCCACTCTATGAGGGCGTTCAGAATGGCAGCTCTATCCATTGGCTGACCCCCTGATATAGTGACAGAGCCAGCCAGTCTGTTTGCTTTCTCATTGCCAACGACACCCATGTTCCCCGGAATGAAGATGAGTGTAATTCTGCAAATTGTTGACGCTTGTAGTGATTCAGTTCATTGTCTCCAAACTATTCTCAGTGCACCATCAAAATAGTTGGGCAAAGTCCTGTGGCTATTGTTAGCTCAATCGTTATTAAATATGTCAGAAGTAAAAAACAAATTAGACATGTTGACTGATGAGCCTACTCAATATCTGTTTGCTGTTCTTTCTTTGCCATCTTCATCCAGCTCTTCAATCTAGCATTACGGATTGTTAAATGAAAATCCTCATTGTGCATTTGAGCGTGAATGGCAGTCTGATCATTGGCAGACCTGTATAGTGACAGAGCCAGCCATCTGTTGCTTTCTATGCCACCCTAAATTCGATGAAGATGAGTGTAATTCTGCAATTGTTGACGCTAGTGATTCAGTTCATTGTCTCAAACTATTCTAGTGCACCATCAAAATAGTTGTGGCAAGTCCTGTAGCTATTGTTCTCAATCGTTATAAATATCAAATAAACAATTAGACATTCCCCAAACTTCATAATATAATTAAAGAATAAGTGAAATTCCTACCTATGGAACTGACAAAGTCGTTTCTTGTTGAAGCCATCCCAAATGTTGACATAACCATCAGACCCTCCAGTGGCAAATGTGTTGTAACCATTATGAAAAGCTATAGCATTGACAGGGTATATCAGTTCTTGGTTATTTTCTTTTATTCTGTGGCACTTGAAAGCATATTTTTTTTTCTGTACCTCAGGATTTGGGTCAAGGTACTCAACCGCCACACGACCTAAATTTGTATGAGATGTAGAAATGATAAATACATGAAGTGGAATGAAACAAAAAAAATTATAATTGATCAGTTTACTGCAGAATTTGATTATGTAACAGAAGAAAAATAAAATTAATTATAACAAGACTTTATTTATATTTTTCGAGAACAAAATTGTATTTTAAAACATTTGAAATTAAATAAAACAACCTTGACTCACCTTCAATGGAACTGAGAACATACCCTTGCTTGCTGGGAAAACTTCGAATGCAGCGAGTCTGATATTTAAGGTTAGACTCCCTGCGTTGTTGAACATATCCCATATTTCTCAAATCCCACACAAGAACCCGTCTTCCAGCTGTACCAACAATCAGAGAATCTCCACATACAGACATTGTATAGACCTGTTGAAAAAAACAAAACCAAATACTGTTATTTCCATTATTTTAGCTTATTTGCTGCTAGACATATAAATATTTCATCTTCCTTGGTTATTTTGTTATTTTAGTTTTAACAATTTTGTCTAATAGTGATTGACAATTTCTTTTCTCACAATATGTAGCAGGTCTGTTTCATATTATCAAATATCTTGTCCTGAGCAGAACTTTGTCACCCTAATAGTCTTTTGAAATTTTTCTCTCATAGGCCAGATATCTCACCTTTGCAGCCATCAAAATAAATTAAGAAAATTGTACAGCAACCCCGACTTGAAGTAGGTGAAGTCAAGTGTCTATAGAAGTCAGAAAAACACAGAGGACCTGTATGTAAATTGCTCACAGTAAAAATCCCTTTATGGATTAATCAAAAAGTATTCAACGACTGTAGAGATGCTGCATGTGTTATATCCTCCTATTGTTTATCATCTATATAGACAAAATATGGAAAATATCATGCACTATTGCTATACGAAACAGGACAAACTGATGGCAAAGGAAAATGAGAAATACATGTGGGCAAGATATTGGTTGCATCTGACATATCTGCGAGTCCAATAAATCGAATATGTACAGAATGTTGAGATATTCAATTTAAATTCTGCAGATTTTTATGATGAATAAAAAATATGGCAACACACAATGCCTTTACACATCTCTTTCTGTGTTCTGTATAAGAATTAGCAAAATCACCAAAGTTAATAAATATGGGAAACTATTGCACCCTTGAATACTATACCTTGTCGGGCTGTGGGAACGTTCCAACCAAGCTTGGGTTTCTAGGGTCCCACATTTTGACACTGGAGTCCCAACTGCCGGTGATAACAATGTTTGCATCTGGTGCATATTCTACACAACGGATGGGAGCATCATGAGTACCAACAATTTTATCTGGAGAGGAAAAAAATTGACATAAAAAAAACGAATTTTAAGATATGATCAGAATAAAACTGAATCAATAATTCTTCCCACTAACTGTTTTATATACAAATATTTTATTTCTGAGGGAAAAACAGTGGCATTAATCAAATTGCCAAAACAAATAAAGATAATTTTTTTTAAGTGTCCCCACAATATTTGTGACCACTGATGCTGAATAATTTTTCGGTTATCTGCCTAAAAACTTATTACTGAACCACATGCAAAATAAGCCAACCTGTATTAGTGTTGAAGTCATACATTTTGAGAGTCTTGTCGACACCACCACTAAAGGAGTGAACTGCATCCTGAAATACATACAATGCTATTTATTATTAATCCCTAAAACATGTCAATGTTTGCTGTCCATAACAATATAATCATAATTTACTACGCCCGAGTGGTTACCGGGCCAAAATTTGGGGTGTAAAGAATAGAACCACTGTTACCTGCCACGCATGTCGTAAGAGGTGACAAGGAGGTTTGACTGAAATCGGATGCACGTGTCCTAAACATGTACAAGTCTTGTACATTTAGGGGCCAACCAAACCAATGTGCAATGTATACACGTTCTTGGCAAAGATCAAACATATCACAATGAGTGATTAAAATTGATTATAAAGAACGAACGCAAAGAGGAAGAAGATAATTTACTAATGTCAATGCATATATAAAAATATGTACATTTATAGACATGTGTATTAGTGTGCAATACATTGTATTCTTTGAAACTATAAAAAAATTTAATCAAAATAAATTTTCCCTAGCTTTTTCAGACCTTAGGGTATGAAGTCACTTTGCTTTTCTAATTCATTGTGTGCATGAGGTAGGAGGGCCAATTCCTTTCCTCACATATGGAACGTTGAGTGTGGGACTGAACCCACAACCATTTTGTGTCCCATGTTGATAAGTCAACGCTTATGCATTACGCTAATGCGTCTCACATTATATTACTTCTTCAGACGCTCTATATCGATCATTTGTTAAACCACTCTGTTATTTATATGTGACCTGAGCCAAGAGCGATTGTATGTTGTGCCGGTGCATACAAGTAGACCAGCACATTTGATTTCTGTGATACTGTTTATTTACTTTGGTAGCTTCCATAGTCCCCCACCTCAGTCGCCTTGTAGGTCGTAGTGTTACTATTCTTTGCTCCCCTCGTGAGCCCCAGCAACACACAGATGAACTACATTACAAATATATAAGAATACTTGGTGCGCATTTCTATACTTCGTCATGCACAGCTGTAATCACACACTATTTGTGTTCACTAGCTATATAATAATTCCAAAGTTGTGAGGTTATATTTCAACATATATTAAGTCATAACTTACACATATACTGTTGGCATCTGAGAGAAAGAGAATGTCTAAATATGTTTGCATACGAAGTATAAATTACTAATAGTAAGCATTGTAAATTATTATTTATTAAATATAAATAAGTTTAAAATTCAAGAAATGCTAATTTTGCTCACATAAAAACAGCAATCTAATACAGCAGCTGAATGTGTGTACTTGAAACGGATACTGTCTGCAATTACATCATAGAGACGGACACTCTCATCCCAAGATGACACAAGAAGAAACTGACTGGAATTTGGTCCAAATTTCACTGAACTGATACCATCTGATGGCATATTGCTTAGCTTGAATTCATTTGGTGATTCTGCCATGATGTGTCAATTGTGAAACAGCTTCCTATATGTATCCTGACAAATATATACACAAAACAATATTAAGTCTATCAAAAGTTGTAATCATGCATTGTTCCATGCAAGATAACTCAGCAATTACAAATATATGTTTAAATATATATATTCCAAATATAGCAATCTCTTCAGCTTTCTATTTTATATCAACTAAAAATGAAAAAATATAATTATTAGTGGCATATTTTTAAAGGTTACCTACTAACATCAACAAAAGTTATTTTTAGGTATACATTGTGAAGAGGGGCACAGTTGTAAGATATTGCTGAGTAATATTTATAAATGATTTTAAAGTCACTATTTGTACCAACTATAAAGCAATTATTGCAAAGTGTACAGTTGTAAAGTTTACTAAGCTGTATTATAAAGAGTTAAAATGCAAAAATGTATAACTGGAATATTTTCAGCATGCATCAAAATGTCAAAGACATTCATAGCTTTGTTTCATATATATATATACATATATATATATATATACAACAATTTGCTGAACATATTCAAGCTGATAGGAGAATAAAGAGGAAGATCATTTCATCTTTAGTATGCCGCAAGATTTTAAGAATCATTAAAACATCTCATAAAGAATAGACAAGCTCTGAAAAACCACCTTGTCAGAAAAGAAAGCTCTGAAAAACTACCTTGCCAGAAAGAGCCACCAGGATATCCATGAATCTCAAGTCGAAAGTACAAACTCTACTGCCTGGTGCAGACAACATGAGCGCAAACTTGTACTCCGCGGATCATAACAATGACAGTTCGAAATATGGAAAATTTCTTCCGTGCTACTTCAATTATCTTTTTCTTTGATAGTCGAAGTTCAGTTTACTGCAATCAGTTTGTGGTTAGTTCTTTAATTTTCTAGAGACATCTTCTGGAGAGGGGTAGTGACTAACTTGAGTTACAATCTTAAAAACAGCATCTTAACATGAGTGAATAAAACTCATGTAGCAAGCAGAGAATCAGAATAGCTGTGGATACAGTATAGTGTATAATACACTATACTGTATAATTCAATACTACGAATATGAACAGAAAACAGTGTCACAAGGAGCATCACGACTTGACTTTGATAGAAAGAGGCGGGACAGTCAGGACACAGAGTGTGTGTTGATGGTTAAAGTTAAATGTTATTAATCCATTTAATGTTAAGTTGCAATCACTCTGACAAATTTTATGACAAATTGACATGACGATTTTACTTCGTTCAATCTGATGAATGATAAATAATATCTAATAAATATGATTATAATATATGATCATTGATTTTGAATGATTGATGGTTACAAATCAGAATCCTAATTAGATAACCCAATTACTATAATATTTAATAATACAAATTACGTCGTTTTACCAGTAGGTGAGTGATACACTCACACTGTCACACTAGTGATTCGTAGTGATAGTGATTTAATTTATTGATAGGTAGTGAGTGGTGCACCGCCAAGTGCTCAAAATGATCACCTATTTCGTCTGTTTTGAAATAACACTACACTGCCTGTTATCGAAAAGAAAGACTTTTGAAAAGAGAACGCACATGAGACTGTCCATCTACCTTTGAAACCAAGTAATGTGTTTACTTGATCAATCTATACGTCATCAGGTGTTTCCACACGTCTAATATACAAACTTGAATTTTCATAGCCGTCTACACCTAAGTTGTACTCTTTCTACGAAGAGCTTTACTTGCCAGGTAATCAAAAAATCTATGGCCTAAGAGCTATAACCATCGATAGCCATCCATCGAGAACGACGAAAACAAGTCTCAGATCAGATATGTTTTTGCAACATGTGCGCGCAAAGCCGACTGTATAGTACACAGAGCACAACACGCACATGTCTAAGCTTGATCCTGTATGCCCCACCTGTGGTAAAGGATTGGGTTCTAGGATTGGACTCTACAATCACCTCCGCCCACGCCAGAAAGGTGCAGCAGCTCACGTCTGAGACTGTTGTCATCATCGCTAGCGATGGACGGCTATTATTATTTATTATTATTATAGTCCAGTCCTGCAACACAGTCTCCTGCAACAGGATCCACATTTGGCGGTCTTGTGCGATGAATTCCCACCATGTTGTGTACATATCGAAGATTTTTTAAGAGACATTTTAATAAGTCTTTGAAATGTTTTGTCTGTCCACCGATCGGTCTCTTTCCTATATCTAACTCCTCACAAATCAGATTTTTTTGGGTGGATTTATTTGTGAAAATTGTTTAGTTTTTCTTGATTCAAATTTTTTATTTCTTTTTACACTGTCCGTCCTAGTATATGAAATTTGATCTGTTAACAACTTTGCTACATCTGTACCAGAACAAGGTGATGGGAGAAGACAAATGGCCGCAAACAGTTCTCATGACATCGTAGAAGTCTGTAGAGTTATTTCGGACTGCAGACATTTAGGATTCATATGCCTTTTCGCAGAGCCGGTCGTTTTTCTGAGCCTCCTTGAATTCTTCTGCTTTTGTATGTGAAATCTGTCTTTTTGAATGTTGAAGCTCAGCCGCTTTAATTTATTTGTATGTTTGATGTTTTTCGTGAAGAATGAATTTTCTGTATTGGACGTCCTCATCGAGCCAAACATTGTTCTTGCGCATAGTGTTTTCAAGAAGCTCTGAGGTTAATAGATACACAGTATCCTGTCTTAATCAACGCTGGTCTTGACGAACTTGAGG
The DNA here is from genome assembly GCA_020796225.1 of Arion vulgaris. NCBI lineage: Eukaryota > Metazoa > Mollusca > Gastropoda > Stylommatophora > Arionidae > Arion > Arion vulgaris. The sequence continues at coordinate 25,656,928 of CM036753.1, forward strand.
TCTTTCAGTTTATCATCCAGTTCTCTTTCTAAGCGTCCAGTGAGATCTGAACTTAGAGATTGTTAACTTCTTTGTTATATAAAAAAACAAGAACATAACCTTTATTGACCAGGAGAAGGCTTTTGATAGGATCAACAGAGACAAACTATGGAAGACCCTTGAGGAGTATGGTGTACAAGGACACTTATTAGGCAATATTATGTCCCTATACAAAGAAAGTCAAAGCTTAGTTAGAACAACATTGGAAATGACACAAGGGTTCCCTATTACATCAGGCGTCAGACAAGTGTGTATCCTCTCACCTCCACTTTTTATAACATACATGGATAAAATTACACAGGAGTCAAAATTAGAAACGGAAACATTTAATGCATTGTTATTTGCAGACGACCAATGTTTGATATACCAACAAGAGCTACAACATCATATCGACACCTTATATTATAACTGTAAAAATATGGCATGAATATAAACATAGCCGAAACTGAGGTATGCATATATGAAGGAAACATAATACGCTAAACATCAATGGCAATACAATAGAGCAAGTACAGGAATTCAAGTACCTAAGAAGTGTATTTACAGAGGATGGAAAACTCGACAGAAAGATAGATGCTAGAGTCCAGAAAGTAAATGCAATAACCTATCAGCTAGCGCCACTACTTAGACATCCAAACATCTCACTGACAGCTAAACAACAGTTGATCAACAGCATCTTCATACCCACTCTATGTTACCAATGTCAAACATGGACAATGAATAAGACACATGCACAGAAAATAGCAACATGCGAAATGAGATGTCTCACATAAATCACCAACAATACAAGAATCGACAGAGTTACGAATACCAGCATCAGAGAAAAAGTTGGAACAATACCGTGCTTGATCTATATAGCGAAACAGAAAATGAAGTGGTTTGGCCCCTTAGTAAAAATACAAACAGATCAAACTGTCTCTTTTGGATTATGGAACTTTGATTTTATTCCATTTTATTTGATTTATAATTATCCAACCTTGTGTCTTCAATTCTTGGATTTGCAGGAGAAAATGATGAATGCAGTCGGCATTCACTGTTTGAGGCGTATACTCAGGATCTCCTGAAGTGACAGATTAACAAATAGCGTTTTGTTGGAATATGCTGGGATTTCTAGCATAGCTACCCTTATCCATCAGCGCCATCTAGGATGGCTGTGTGACCTGACTAGGATGGATGACGGTCGGATACCCAAGGATATCCCATACGAAGAGCTGGCTTGTGGCACAATAGCTGTTGGACGACTCTTCATTCGTTACAAAGACGAATGTAAACGTGACTTGAAGGAACTTGACATGAATAGACATGACTGGGATGAGCTCGCAAGGGAACGCTAGAGGCAGGTTCTGAGAATGGGCATAAGAAATGGCAACGACTCAACAACTTTCTGATATTAAATATGCAAGGAGAAAGCAGAACTGAAATCCACCATGGACACTACCATTGTCTCTCGAGACTAATTGGGTGACATCATCATTATCATTAATTCTTCAAATTTCCGACTGACATCCTCTTTGATCAACTCATTCTGACTTGCCTGTCCTAGATCCTGTAACTTCTCCTTATTGCCTGTTACAAAGGAATTTCTAGCGGATACGTTCCATATCTTGTCCATTAAATATGCTTTATACTTTGGTATTTTAAAAATTGTAATTGCTTGCTCTGAGCTTCATATTTATTTTAGATGCCATTAGAGGATGATCATTTCATATGTTTGCTTCTATACTCACCTTTACATACCAAAAGAACGTCTCAGTTTACAGAGGATCATTATGTGTTCTATTTTATATATGTTTCTTTTCTTTGGCAACGCTAGTTCGTGAATTTCTTTACGCCGGAATAACGTATCTCCAGGAATATTGGTGCAGCCCTAAAAGAACGACATACTAAATATGCAAAGAGATTGATTGATCAACATCGAACTGGCGTGTTGGGCCGCTGGATTTGCTGAGGCGGAGATCGGAGCACCTATGGACATGTCCGGTGTGATATGATGGTAGTTCTCATATAACTGATAACGTATCTCCAATCACAATGCAATTTATTTCACAGAAGTTTGTAAGCATTTCCCATACCTATTCTTAATTTCATTTTCTTTGTATGTATTATCCGATCCACCGAGTTATGCCTAATTCGCGAGCACATTTCATGAGACTTGCTCATGTCAAATAAATGAGAGCGTACCGCATTGATGATATCGGCTCTGTCCATGCTTCTGATGGCTTGAGTTAAGGCATTGTTTGCGAGAAAGTCAGCACGCAAGTTACCCTGCACTCCAGCGTGTCCAGGTGTGTACAGCCAAGTCATTTTCTTGAGATGTTATCTCCGAATGATGTCCACCCATTCCACGCGCAGACTTCCAGATTCAATCATTTGAAGCATATTCATCGAGCCTGATATGATAATCGTATGGGTTACCTGTTGCTCAGCCACCCATGACAGAGCCTTGGAGGCAGCCGTGATCTCCATAATCATGCTCGATGTCGTTGTCTTGAAAGCGCCGCAGTCCTCATGCAGTGTACTACCGTTTCGTTGTGCTGAATAGGCCCACGATGATCTGGTTCCGTGTCTGACCGTGCCAACGGTGTAGATTATGATGTATCTAACTAGTATGTTACTGGTTGCTTTTCATTCTAGTTTTCGCTACATTTTCTTCAATAGAATGATTACAGCTCTTTCGCTATGTTGATGTTCTCTTGCATACTGCTCTTGTTCCTTTGTGTTCATTTATTCCTAATTATGCGCCCGAGTGGTTACCGGGGCCCAAATTGGGGTGTAAAGAATAGAACTACTATTACCTGCCACGCTTGTCGTAAGAGGCGGCTAATGAGGTTGGGGTGGGGCTAGCTACCCCAGACCGTAAAAAACACTAGATGGCTACATAACGGAGAGCGAACCGAGTAAACGCTGGCTGAAACCGGACACATCGACGAAGGATAAGCACAAGAGCTCCAAATGGTGCTGAAGATGTGACGTAAAACACACCAATGCTAAGGCTGCACGAATCAGATTTCCACATGAATAGAATTTATGAGGAAATCTGGTACATCGGTCTGGGCGGTGATCGCGAGATTCCTAATTATTGATCCCATAGTTTCTCGCTTCACTTGTTATATGTTTCAATTTTCCCACCTCTTTCATTGTTGTTACATTCCAGACGTCTAGTTTCATGTTTTACAGTTAGGACATATGTTCTCGTTACAGTGGCTTCCTTGTGGTTTGCACCATTTATAGTCATGAGAGCTCTAATTTCAAGGGCACAATTTGACTTTTTATATAGTGTTGCAGAAAGATGTGTCATTATTCCGTTGATATGTTTGCTGACCCATTCATGCAGCCTACATTCCTAAACGGGGAGGACAAGAGTGTCTGCTTTTTACCGCTACACGTGCCGAATTGTCCAGCTTGTTAGAATCTGCTGGACGAAAAATGACATTGACGACAATGAGTACAGTGCTTAATTTGTTTTCAAAAGAATTGGTTAAAATATTGATTATTGAACTGACGTCACAGCACTCCGGGCAGACCCATATGGGTTCAGTCTCGCCAAACAGAGTACGAAGGGTATGCATACTGATGGTTCCTGTGGCTCGCTGGTTAAATACACTTCTCTCTCTGCCCCTCAAGCAACCAGCTCTAGTTGTAGGCCTACAACGTATAATTCCAAAATCCCTAAATCGCTCTATTGATTCAACATCTATTCTAGTGTCCTCATTCAACAGTAGGTCGCCAAGCAAGAGACCTAAGAACTTCGCCCGTATCCATCCTAAACTCCCCAACTATCGATGCAAGCATGTCCGCTCTCTCGTTGCCGCGAACCAGGGCAGTAGATCCACGTGAGTTTCTAGAGGTTGGAAAACTCTATAGACGACATCCGTAACCCGTTCATAACACAACCTGCCATTCTGGATATTCCGAAGCATCTACTGAGAGTCAGAAACAACAACGGCCCCAGTAAACGGAGTACCAAAGAGCCAATGGAGGACAGCAATAACGGCATCAACCTCCATCCTCATACTGGAAGTACATGTAGTTGTCCTGTATGCTCCATTTCGCTCTGCAACAACCCTACCATGCAAACCCCAGCCTGACTTCTCACCAAGTTGCACAGGCCCATTAGTATAAACAACAACATCGTCATCGTTTTTAAAAAAAAAAGAATGTTGAATGAAGACACGTACACGGCCGACTCACACCTAGAGCTCAGAACCCAGCGTTTATCTGATAATAAAAACATCACAAAATTAATAGTCTGAGCACAGCTGATTCGACACTAATACTATATTAATAGCTTGTATGTAAATTTCGAGTTTATAATAGGCCCATAGCAGTGCCGGATTAGGCTAGCGCGGGGCCCGTAGCAAATTTTAGCGCGGGGCCCTAGGTTTTGTATGCTAATAAAATAAACACAACTTTTACAAACAAACTTGTCTCGATTTAATGTGAGCAAATTTAGAGATAGCACTAGACAAATCAATTTCTCTAAGTAAAATACATTCAATGTTCATTAAGGTGAGGTTATTTAGACGATCTTGTCCCATCATGTTTCTTAACTCACTTTTATACACTTTAATGTTGAAAAAGAACGTTCTCCGCTGCAGTTAGTAATCATTAAAGACAAATAAATTCGAAAGACTATTTCTACATTTGGGAAACACGACTCTAAGGAATTTTCCATTATAAGTTTATAAAATTGCAGTTCAAGAGCCTCATGCTTTTCATTGCTAATAGCAGCAGCTACATTAATTTTAATAAGTTCAGTGAACTGCATAAGTTCGTCGCCTAGGCTTTCTTCCAAATCCTCTTGGTAAGAGCTGACATTATTTGAAGTTCTTTTCAAGATCTCTTCTGCTGTAATAGATTTTAACTGCCGAAGTATTCCAAATACACCAGTCACTCTATGGTACAGCCTAAATCAATAACTTTGCAAACAAAACAGAACAGTTGTCCTTTAGTTTCTGTATAACAAAACCAATCTCTCACGTGAGTTTTGTTTGTTGGTGTATGCGTGTATGTGAAAAACGATTTTCGACAAAATCGTGGATTGTTTTCTTTATCGTATGTTTTTTTTTTTTTGAAGACATGAAATCACTGTTCATATGTTGCACTTCGCTACTTTCTTTCACAATCCAATAATCTCGATTGAAGTTGTTTTACCATTCACCAATATCTTTCTTTCTTTCTTTCTCGAATCCTGTATGCCTCACAGCGTCAGGTCAGGAAGAGATTTCTAAAACGGGCCTAGTATGCGCTTCGTAGATAGTCTCTTTCGTCGCCTCTGTTATCTCTGAGGTCCATCTTTTGCGTGGCCGGCCTTTTGCTTTGTACCCATTGTATCGGAGCAGCATTGCTCTTTGGGTGCACTGTCTGATGGTAATCTGCTTACGTGACCGAACCATTTAATTTGTTGTTTCTTGATGAAGTCTAGTACTGATGTTGTACCCACTTTTTTCCTGATGTCTTCATTTCTCAACCGGTCTCTTCTTGTTACACCCAGCATTCTGCGTAGACACTTCATCTCTGTTGTGACTAGTTTTCTTCTATCGTTTGTTGTCAGCGTCCAGGTTTGGCACTGGTAACATAATGTGGGGAGAAAGATTGTGTTGAACATTGCTCTTTTTGTGTTCATGGTGACGTGTTTGCATCTTAAAATTGGCGCCATTTGCCCTATCATTTGATTTGCTTTGTTGCATCTGTGTTGAATTTCATTAGTTATTCTTCCATTTGCTGAAAAAATGCTCCCCAGGTATGTGAAATCGTTTGCTTGATTTAGTAGATGATTATCGATGGAGATGTTGGTAGTGTTTTCCTCTCTGGCGAATGTCATTACTTCTGTTTTGTCGATGTTAATTCTCATGTTGTATTCGTTACATGCTAACTGGAGTCTGTTGATGTGTTGTTGTAGCTGTTCTTCTGTTGTTGATATGATTGCCTGATCGTCTGCAAACAGAAATTCATTTAAGAGTTCTCCGAGGTTGTTTCCTTCGCTGGTGTTAGCTATTTTACAAATGTGGTCAATGTACGTGATGAATAGCAGCGGGGATAGTACGCAACCTTGTCTTACTCCTGACCCTACGTGAAACTTTTCTGATAATCCTGTATTTGTTCTAATCGTACATTGGCTGTCAGTATAAATGTTCTTGCAAAGGTTGATTAGGTGTTCATTAACCCCATAGGTTGTTAGTATTTTCCACAACTTGTGCCTATCTACGCGGTCGAACGCTTTTTCCTGATCTACAAATGCAACGTGTAAATGTTTGTCGGATTCGATAGTCCTTTCTACTAACTGTCTGAGGGCGAATATTGCGTCTGTACAGCTTTTGTTCTTCCTGAATCCCATTTGGGAGTCATTAAGCTGTGGCTCGATGATGTGGCGGAGCCTTTTCTCAAGTATTTTGCAGAATATTTTCCCAGTGTGGCTCAGTAGCGCTATGCCTCTATACTTTGTACAGTCCCTCTTGCTACCTTTCTTCTTCCAGATGGGGACAATTGTAGCATTCCTCCAATCTTCTGGTGTTTCTTGTGTGATCCAGACTTGGTTGAATAGTCTATGGAGCCAGCTGATTCCTACCTCTTTAGTTGCTTTGATTAGGTCGGCCGGGATATTGTCTGGGCCTGGTGTTTTATTAGGTGGGGCCATATTTACAGCATTTCTGATCTCTGATAGTGTTATGCTTGGTTCTACTTCTGAAGTTACATTTACTGTGTGTTCTTGACTGTTCGGTTGGTCCTCTTGTTGTAGGTTGAGAAGTTCACTAAAGTATTGTCGCCATCTGTTCATTATCATTTTTGGATCATTAAGAGCTTGGCCGTTTTCATCGTTAATAATTTCAGTTGGGTCATATTGTTCTTGTCTTTCCCGCATAGCTTTAATTTTCTTGTAAAAATGTCTTGTTGAATTTTTGTAGTCTGAATTTAATGTTTCGCCATAATCTTGCCATGCTTGTATTTTAGACTTCTTTATTATCTCCTTGGCTTGTTTTCTAGCTGTTCTATACTCAGTGAGGTCGTTTTGATGTTTGTTTTTGCCCATAAGTTGTATCTGTGTTTTTTCTCCTTTACCGCTAGTTTTACTTCGTCATTCCACCAAGTTGTGCTTTTGGTCGGGTACCTCTGTATTTTGCTGTTCCGCATGTTTCTTTGGCTGCTTCTAATAAAGTTCTCTTAAATACTGTCCATTCTTCTTCTACTGACTTGCTTTCTTCAGTTAGTTTAACAAAATTATCTGTGACTCTTTGAAGATATGACTCTTGTGTGTTGACATCTGTTAATTTATTGATTTTGATTATTTCTTTTGTAGTCGTGTGTTGCCCTCTGGTACTCTTCTTGTGTGTTCTGATAGTCATAACTACCGCTTTGTGGTCCGTGTCTATGCATAAATTTGGTATAGCCCTAGCGTCTACCACTGACCTTCTTTTGATCTTTTGACTAGAATGAAATCTATTTGGCTCTTGCAGTCTAAGTTGTTCCATTTGTACCAAGTATAAATGTGTGATTGCCGGTGTTGAAATTGTGTGTTGGTAATAATTAGGTCATGCTGGTTACACAATTCCAGAAGTCTTATGCCGTTTCCATTTCTCTGCCTAGTGTTGTCTCCGAAGTGTCCTAGATATGACTCAACTCCTGTCCTATCAGAACCTAAATGTGCATTAAAATCACCCAATAGAAAGTACTAAGCACTAAGGCACCAAGAAAATTTTACGGAAGCATTAAGGCAATGAGGCTAAGAGAAGAACAATTCAATCCAGTCACCATTATAAATAACAAGTCTAGAAAACCTCTTACCAACAGCAAAGATATTAAAGACAGATGGAAAGAATATTTTACGGAACTGTTAAACTGCGAAACACAAGGTACAGAAACATTTCAATTGAAACATGGAAAATACCAACAATTGAATATCTTAGAATCCGAAGTTGAAATGGCACTAAATCAAAGCAAAAGAAGGAAGGCAGCAGGGATAGATGGTATAACAACAGAAATGTTACTTGCGTGTAAGACAACAGCAATAACATGGCTGACCAGCATTTTTAACATTGCCTGGGAGGCACAAGAGGTTCCAGATGACTGGCAGAGAGCTATTATAGTCCCAATATGGAAGAACAAAGGAGACAAAAGAGAATGTGAAACATACAGGGTATCTCTCTTTTGAGCCAAATAGGAAAAATGTTTGCAAAAATATTGGAGCGAAGAGCAAGACATATATTAGAGCCCCAGTTAAGCAATAGCCAGTTTGGGTTTAGGAGGGGTAAGAGCTGCACAGACGCAATATTTACACTAAGACAGATCTGCGAACAAACAATTGAATACAATCAAAGTAAACAGCTTATATTTATAGACCAAGAAAAGGCATTTGATAGAGTAAACAGGTGCAAACTATGGAAGATCCTTGAAGAATATGGCGTCCAAGGACAACTATTAGGTAACATCATGGCCTTATATCAAGATAGCCAGAGTACAGTAAGAACTACAGAAGGAATGACCGACTGGTTCTCCATTACATCAGGTGTTAGACAAGGTTGTGTCCTTTCACCACTACTCTTTATCGCATATATGGATAAAATAACTCAAGAGTCGAATTCAGATAATGATGAAATAAATGAACTGCTTTTTGCAGATGATCAGTGCCTGATACATCAAAATGAACAAGATCTACAACATCATATTGACACTTTGAACAATAATTGTGTGAAACATGACATGAAAATCAACAACACTAAAACAGAAATAATGAATATGCGAAGAAAACATAATAATCTAGACATCCATGTCAATGGCACTAAAATAAACCAAGTGAAAGAATTCAAATATTTAGGAAGCATATTCACAGAAGACGGAAAACTAGATAGAGAGATAGAGGCTAGAGTACAAAAAGCAAATGCTGTAACCTACCAGCTAGCCCCATTGTTAAGGCACCCAAAAATTTCACAGGCAGCTAAGAAACAAATGATCAACAGCATTTTTATACCTACTTTGTGTTACCAGAGCCAAACATGGACATTGAGCAAAGCGCAGTCACAAAAAATAACTACATGTGAAATGCGTTGCCTGAGAAAAGTTACCAACAACACAAGAAAAGACAGAATCACCAACATCAGCATAAGAAATAAAGTTGGCACAAAACCGTGCTTGAATTATATAGATAAACAAAGAATGAAGTGGTTTGGCCACTTAATAAGAATGCATCCAAACTCCACAGTATACAGAGTCTTCTACAACAGAACATCGGGAAAGAAGGCAAGAGAAGACCACGGAAAAGATGGTTAGATGGCGTGGCAGCATCCTGTGAAAGAGCAAAGATAACAATCACACAAGCCACCAGAACAGCGCAAGACAAAACAGAAAACCACGACACTGGGCAACAACCCGGTAGCAGTGTGACGACAAAAGAAGAAGAAGAAGAATAGAAAGTAGTCTCCCCCTGATTTGATTCTATTTATAGTTTCGCTAATGACGTCATAAAATTCATCGCATTCTTCGATATTGTCAGCACTATTACACGGCGCGTAAATTTGAATGTAGGTCGTGTCCATGTCGTTCTCCTGTATTGTGATTGTATCATTGGAGTAAATTTTACTTTCGTTGTGTTTTTGGCTTATAGATGATGTTGCTACATTAGAAGCATGTGCTGTGCTTTCTGCCTCTCTTTGGCTTGAAGATGATATGGCTAAATTGGGAGGACTTGCTGTACATTCGATTTCAGTTTGTCTTGTGGAAAATGTGGCTAAATCGTGAAGAGTTGCTGATCTTAATGGTAATATTGGTAATGATGATTCTTCTATAGCACTGCCTTCATCTACTATACCGTGAGACACGTCTTCTGTATTTTCTGATTCGATTTCGTTGGATTCAGCACCATCACACGACATTTAAAAATTCAGACAGCTTGCGTGTTTTTGATATAACATCTGGTAATTTTTTCCATTTTCATTTGTCACATAGGCGCGGGGCCCCTAGAAGCGCGGGGCCCGTAGCATTTGCTACTTCTGCTACTAGGCTAATCCGGCTCTGGTCCATAGTCTTCTTTGCGTTCGTTCTTTACGATCAATTTTAATCACTCTTTGTGATATGTTTGATCTTTGCCAAGAACGTGTATACGTTGCACATTGGTTTGGTAGGCCCCTAAACGAATAGACTTCTACACGCTTAGGACATGTGCATCCGATTTCAGCCACACATCCTTAGTCGCCTCTTACGACATGCGTGGTAGGTAACAGTGGTTCTATTCTTTACACCCCAATTTGGGCCTCGGTAACCACTTGGGTGAGGCCCATAGTATAAGCTATATTATAATCTTCGACTAAGTATATAGATCTTTTCATTTATGATTCGACCGAATTTTATATTACGACATGATTAAACTTTGTGCATTCAGTACTGATATCATGTTACAGTGAAAGTAGGCTTTGGTTTGTGCACAGGAATGTAGAACAAATGACGTAATATATAGTACATATCACGAATTCGCCGTGTCAAAGTCATTAAATGTTGATCAGGTGTGCTCAAATGATATTACGTGTACATTTAATGTTGCATGCGTAACTGTTAGGTGTCCATTACAATTGTAAACTGGAAAATTAAAGTTGTGAGACCTTTGTTATCCACTGTAATATTAATTAAGTGAAATATCATTCACATTGAATTCATAACCATTATATGTTCATCTATTCTATTCTAGAGGGCTCGTGAGTCGTAATCTGTAACTACTGTAACTAGCTGTAATGTTGTAACTACTGACTGGAATGCTGTAATTATATAATTCATTTCAATATCTTCTAGATCTTTAGCGTTATTGGTTTTAGCTATAAATACGAAAATTGTATACATATATATACATGTGTGTGTGTGTGAGCGCGTTTTAGTTTTGTACTGTTTAAAAAAAACGAAGCATATTTAATCTGTTTGTGTAACCATTGTAAAAAACAGTACACCATCACGCATTGAAACCAAATAATGCACATCATCCTACCCCGTTCTGTTATAATGTTACACAAAACTATTGTAAGCCACTTTCAATGCATTTATTGTAGCAGCTTTATTTTAAACTATTAAATCCGCCGAAGAAGGAATATTTCTCCACACAAGATCCGATGGAAAATTGTTCAACATGGCGTGACTCAAAGCAAAGACCGAAGTCCAAAGAGTCACCATCAAGGAACTTCTGTTTGCCGATGATGCAGCATTAACATCACACACAGAAGAAGGGATGCAACACCTCATGGACAGATTTGCTGCAGCATCAAATGAATTCGGCTTGACCACCAGCCTCAAGAAAACAAATATAATGTTCCAGGATATTAGCAGAGCCCCATCTATCAACATTGGCAGTAATACGCTTGAAGTAGTCAACACCTTTACATACCTTTCCATTCATATCGGGGTCTCTGTGGCTGAGTGGTTAAGCCCTTTGCCTTGCGAGTCGAAGGTCGTGGGTTCGAATCCGGACCGCGGCCTTCTGTTCACGAGTGCAGTTTTTCCAGAGACCCCTAGGATTGTTGCTGGAGCTACGGAGTTCGTGCTTTGTGCAATACTCTCGGCAGGTGGCGTGCCATTTCTGCGGAGAGGGGCCGAGCCATATGGGGTAAAACCCGGTGTAATGAAGCTTAAAAACATACCTTGGCTCTGTCATCAGCAGCAACCTCTCCCTCGATGATGAAATTAGTGGTCGCATTGGGAAGGAAGGCCTCCACTGCTATGTTTAAATTAGTGTATGGGAAAACAGGGCACTCACAAGAAACACCAAGACACAAGTATATAAAGCTTGTGTTCTCAGCACTCTACTGTATGGTAGTGAGACATGGACCACATATGCTAGACAAGAACATCGCCTCAACACCTTCTACATGCGCTCTCAGGCAAATATACAACATCCGATGGCAAGATCACATCTCCAATATAGAAGTCCTGAACAGTGCTGGCATTCCAAGCATGAACACTTTACTGAGTCAGCGACGTCTCAGATGGCTGGGACACGTGTGCCGTATGAGCGATGATAGAATCCCAAAAACATTCTATATGGTCAACTCGCATCTGGTGCTAGACAGCATGGGCGCCCATTATTACGTTTCATTGACACCTGCAAGCGTGATCTAACTTCATACGGCATAGACAAAAAACACTGGGTGCGGCTGGCCAAAGACAGGCAAGTATGGCGAGCGGCAGTGAGGGGCGGCTCAAAAAGAAAAGAAGAAAACAACATCACATGTGGAGGCAAAAGAGAGCGGAGAGAACATCCCATGCATCGGCTCTAGTCTCCAGTTTTACTTGCAGCAACTGTGGCAAGGATTGCCACTCCAGAATAGGCCATTACAGCCACATGAAACGTTGTGATTCAGCACAGAACATACTACGTGACGCAACACCTATTGTCTCTAAACAAAGAGGCCAATGCTGATGATGATGATTTTAAACTATAGATATATACTTTCTATCAATACAACATGAACATTTTTGCTTTAACTTAGTAAAGTAATCTCATTACAATTGGAAAATAATGCAAGTGTTACTAAATATTCATAATTAATATAATGTAGTCGTACTAAAATAATGAGGTGCAGACATTACTATTGGGATAAAATTGTATCGAATTTGAGTAAATTAATGGGCTCAGGCACAAAGAAATATTTTAATTTTTTTTAAAACAGCCAGAGCCTCATCGACAGAGCCCATGAAGACAACTAAATATAGAAGCAGTAAGATTTTGATAGTTTTAGCCCTATATTGTATGGACAAAGAGTTAAATTGACATTTGTAACTTGTGTAACATAAATTGTTGTTTGTCCATCCTAAGGGATGAAGAGCCCGCTGTGCATCCAATAGATAGAAACGATTGTTTGGGTTGAATCAGTCTGGGGTTCATAGATAACTATTGAGGCTGATATGTATCTATTAGGACAGAGGTAGGGAATATTTGAAATTGTTGGATTTTCTATTGCTTTTCTGGCTTTACTACTCTGTTTTTTTGCTGCAGTTCTGGATGATTCACAAACCAAGGCACTATGTAAAAGTAATTTACACCAGTTAGTACAGCCTTTGTAGCTGGCTCCACATGTAATTGTCATGACATATGTGAATCAGCAGAGGTTAAGAATGTAGAAGGAAGCAGCTCTTTTAAGATACAATAATGTGAAGATAGGATTTTTTTAACTGAAAAAGTCCTTCAACTGCAGGGCATAATGTATGATACTTCTATATATTTAATATCTTCACCAGATTAGAACAGAAACAATCATATAAGATTGTTGGTCACAGTTTGCAAATTCCTACTAGAGTCAGTACAAAACATAAAAAATAAACATATGCTGCGCAAAATCAATCGAAACAGCATTTTGCAGCGATCTTCGACTGTTGCCCTCCAGTACCTACCATCTCACTGTGGAATCACCAGAAATTAAGAACTGAGACACTAGCTAGAGGGAAAGTAGAGCAATATAACTATACACTGCCCTGTTGAAAGGCAAAAATAATAATCTACAGCTAATGCATTTCAAGAGGAAATGAAAAAAAAGTAATAAGAGAACAATTATGGCTCAATACATTAGCATCACTGGAACCAACTGACCATTGTCACTGCACATTGTTGAACTATTTCTACAGACGCAAGATCTCCCACACAATCAAATGTCCATGCAGGACTGAAAAGCAGACATCAAAACACATACTACGGGACTGCCCAGGCATGAAAGACCTATGAAATTATATTTGGCTAACGGGTGCATAAATGAGACAGAAGCTATGTGGATGCTTCTTGGACTTGAAAAAAAAGACCGTGGACTGTCCTGGCAGAAAAACAGGAATTAATATGAAAAATTTACATGAATGTTGAAATAACTTGCATGAAAAAAATACTCTGCTCCTGTTTGAGATCTGCACCACAGGCATCTGGCTAGTTGGCCTAATAGTTATACTTGTATCACGCTGGGTTAGTTTTCCCCCTCCTTTGTCAATTTGTCTTCCTCTTCATTGTCAGGATTGTTGTAATGACATGGAAGTTATTGTACAGCAACTGTCTTAGATAGCTGACATAGCATATGTGGTGTTTCTTTATGCCATGTAGGTTTTAGATTCCCTCCTCAGTGTTAAAACTCATCATCATCAAAAAGCTTGTCATGAGCAGAACTTTGTCACCTTAACATTCAATAGGAATTTCTCTCTCTTGTAGGCCAGATGTCCCACCTCTGCAGCCGTCATGTTAAAACTACTATATATTATTAAGTGAAATTGTGTTTAGTGGGAAAGATTTGCAAATGTTTGACACATTTTTTAATGAATATCTAACAGTGTAGCTTTGTTAGTTTATTATAAAGTTAGTGTTATAGTTGTTGTGTCATTCTTCTTCTCTCACTTCCCAAGTCACACACAAAACATATAAGAAGATTGCTAGTTCAGCGTTTGAATCAGTGTACATATTTCTTAAATAAGTATGTTGCATATAGACAGTTTTGTATTTATAAATTCACTTTACAATTTATTTGTGCAAACATTATCACTGCAGTCTTGATATTTTTGAACATTCTTTCCCTAAAGATTCCAACGACACAGTTTCAACTGCTTCCTTCTTCTTAAATATCACAATCATAGTCAAGAACCATATTTTGGATTTTCAGAAAATAACACACATTCCCAATGAGCAGCGCTAATGATGCAGAACCGCAGGTCATTGTGCCTCTGGAAAACCTCACAGACTTTATTGTTAGATGTATGCAGAAGGTTGGTGCCAAGCCAGACCATGCAGAAGTCATGGCAGAGCTCTTGGTCTCTGCAGACCATAGGGGACACTACAGTCATGGGTTGAATAGGATTGGTGAGTATTGAGCATGTTTGAAGTAAACCTTTTCTCTCTGTAATTAACATGCATAACTTGTATATCTAACATTTTGTACAATACATGCAAGTTTTCTTCCAACAGAAAAAGACAATTATAAACCTTACTTGACACACTCACAAACTGGAAATTGCTTGCTAAACATAATAATCAACTAGTTCATTATTCTATTATTTCAACTCCAGATTTGGGTTTCATTTCTATTTCTCCATTTTTAAAACCACTTACAAAATATAAATAATCTAGCAGTTTCTGCTTTTCGCTTCTGCATGATCTTATCAAAGTGAATAACTCTGTTATTCAAAAATATATATATTTTATGAATAGTTTTTTTATAATGATAAAGTTGTCTTATTTTATTCTTCATTGTGGTAATTATTATATTTTTTAATGCAAATGTTTACTGACTAAAATATTTTAGCGCATAAATGTTATTATTCTGTTTTTATTTGTAATCTTTCTTGGAAAGATAACACTGATACATTTTAATACAGACTTTCAGTTTTCTGTCTTTACTACAATGACCTAAATTTGGTAAGGCATCTTCACCTTACTCATCTTATTCTCTCGGTTATAATTTTCATATTGTTTTAAGCAGTGCCGGCTCGTGATCATTTATGTTTGTGGGGCCAGACATTTTCCCCCGGACAAATCATGTTTTTTGGTTGCTATATTTTAATTTATAAAATAATAAATACATGTTATACATTATTTTTGTGGGGCCTGACCCACTGGACCTTAATGACGCGCCACTGGTTTTAAGTATCATTCACTATTTTATTCTAAGAATTTTTTGGTTGTTCTCTTTGTTTTTCTAACTTAATTTTTCAAGAGTTCCTTAAGTGCCAGTACATTTTAGTGATATTGATTTGTTTCTTGATTTATACTTTTCAGATTACTATTTGAGTGACATTAGTCTTGGTTATAATGCTGTGGATAAGGAGCCTGTGGTCCTAAAACAGACAGTAGCAACTGCACTTGTGGATGGAAACAACTGTTTAGGTTTCCTGTTAAAAATTATAGTATATGTGGTTTAATAACCTAATGTGCGATATACAAAGATAATAACTTTATTGATAGTAGTGATTTAATAAAAGAACAAATGTAATGCTGATGCCAACAGTAATAATGATTTACACTGTTCACCTACAGTTATAACTGTGTGTAGGAATTCTCTTTTTCTTCTTCATCATTCTTCTGTTAGTCATTAGATCACAACACTAATAGCTTTAATGAACTGTATGATTTGCTTCAGTTTGTCCATATAACCATTCAGATTTGAAAGAAACATGTTCTTGGTTAGTTATATTTTCTCCATCTTCCCTGTAGACTCAAGATGTGCAAAGAATGTTTCTGCAGTGTGAGGGCTCAGACCACAAGTTTGTCTCAATAATCTTAAATTATCTGTACATGTGTCTTTTCAATCTGTTGTGTCCTGTTCAAAGTCTAGTCTGTATATAATCATTTGTACAATGCATGCTATTTGGTGGTAGGGGTATTTGAGGTCTTCTGTTGGGTGATTTTGTCTTCGTTGTTTTGTAAATTCTGCTTTTATCGTAGTTTTTATTCATTATTTGAGTTGTCATTTTTATCTGTTTGAAGGATCCAGCCTTATTTACCAACAGGTCAGTGCTTTCATTTCATATATGTCACAGTGGCTGGGATTCCCAGCATCTTTGTGATGATGCTCAGTCGAACTAAAAATAATGTGAGCTTATTCATGACACTATTTTGGGGATTTTAATCAATGTGACACATTTTTATCGTAAGAAAATTATCCAACTGTTATTTATGTGCTGTGATTTGTGAGCATTTTGGTTTAACTCTGTTAGGGCTTCCATTTCTGCTTTAAACTGTGTGGAGTGTTTACCTATGGGTATGACATTCTCTAAATCTTCTCTACCTGGTATTACAATATAGATTCCTGCTCTCTGCGGAGACCACCTTTTTTTAACATATCTGTTTACACATGTATTCATAAATCGTTTGGGTATGTTTTCTTTAAACCTTTGCTATCAAATTTGGAAGAGCTCAGGTCTTGTATAAAAACTTCTTCCAAAAGCTCTTTCCAGTTATTTTTGCATCTTCAAACTCTTTCCATTTATTTTACTATCCTTTAAATCAGCCTCCAGCTCTCTTCTCCAGGTCTGTCTAGGCCTTCCCTACTCCTCTTTCCCTGTGGGTTCCAAAACAGTGCCTGTCTTGCAATGCTTCGGGTTGGTCTTTTCAATGTAGGGTATGTTTTATATAAAGAATAAACCAAGTTTGTTATCAATGAGTTTGGGGAAGGTGTTTCTGGTCCAATGTGGGTATGTATTGAAGGTGTTTAGTGGAACTTGGTTTTTTAATTCTAAAGTGATCAGAGTTTCCAGTTATTATAATAAATGGATTTTAAAATAACTTTCCCATTTATTTTGCATACAACTTTAAATCATTCTGGTCGGAGAAATATGTTTTGATAGTGCAGCTTGTAAAATGTATCTGGATTTTTTTAACTAACAGGTCCAGTGGTTGGTAGGTTCTGTATTGACTTGGCCATTGCAAAAGCTAATTCTGCAGGCATTGGTTGGGTGTGTGCCAAAGGTAAATAGCACTTGTAATAATTTTTATAACATAGTTTTTACGCATTGCTAGTTATAAGTGCTTTGTTTCTTTTGTTGCAGTCTGTGGTTAGACAACTTGAGACCTCGATCCTTTAATTGGGAAAAATCAGTTATATGCAGACAATCATCATAGAACTCTGGAACCCTATCTCCTGTCTCAACAAATCCAGTAGTGTCCAACACGCCATTTTGATGTTGAATAATAAACATTTTACATATCTGTATGTCATTCTTTTAGGCTGTACCAATTAACACCCATCTCTCTCGATCTAGTCAACGATGGATTCACAACCCTGAAACTCCTGTTTGAAAAGACTCTTTCAATTCATTAAGAATATCATTTCGGTCCATTTCAGTTCCTTCTGATATCGTAGCTATACCATTCAATCTATCAGTAGGTTCATTACCCATGACTCCTGCGTGCCCAGGAATAAAAATGAAGATGATTTCTCTGATCTCTGTCTGTACCAGTACCTCCACCCATTTTCGTCTCACCATTCCTGTTTTGACTTTACTGAATAATACTGAAGTAACTAAGTATGAAGCACAAGAGTATTATGAGATGCCACGCAGTGATTAGCAAATTTGGGTATAAAGATAGAACCACTGTTACCTGCCACGCATGTCGTAAGGCACAAGGAGTTTGGCTGAAATCGGATGCATGTGTCCTAAATGTTAAGTCATCTTGGCCTACCACAATTGCAACGTTACACGTTTGGCAAGATCAAACTTATCACAAGAGGATTAAATTGGTCTAAAACGACAAAGAAAGAAGATGATGCCAACCACGTCACTGCCTCTGTAACATCTGTAAATGCTTGGGATATAAATTACAAGTATCTTTGAAGTCAGAGTAAGACTCGCTGAATAGTGAGAACACTGTGTGTAAAAGCAAGTCTACATGCAAAAGCCAGTCATAGGCGCCGTGACTATGATTAAATTTCATGTGGGCGTATGAAAAAAAAAAGGAACAAGTATATGACTTTTAACAATGACACAAAAAATCCTTGAACAAACTTTGATGGTAAAAATGGAATAAATCTACTTATTCATTGAAATATATAGAAACATAGACAGCAACAAAAGAGATTTTAGAGAAAAAACTGTAATAAATAACTTTATAAATACAGTAGCTACCATTATCATCTACACTACAATGTTTTATGCATGTCTTTCTCGCACAGGTTCCAATCACTTTGGGATTGCAGGATGGTACAGCATCAGGGCAATGAATCAAGGTTTAATTGTGAGAATCTCCTATTTGAATTGTATATATAGTACAGTTTAGTTGCTGCTTTATGAGTTGGTTGAAGTAAAAGGCAGTATTTTGTTAAATTTCACATTTTTATAAAAGATAAGATGTATCAAAATCATAGGATAGAAAGAACAGTTCAGTAGTTTTACAAATTTATTTCACATGTGTGTAATGAAGATTAATTTTTTTGTTAATCCTAACCTCACCAAAGTTATCATCATGTGCCACATATGTCATTTTCATATAACTAATGTTTATATTGCTATTGAAAATTGTGGCATATCCTTTACTGGACTTAGCCATCAACAACAGTAAACGAGTCGTTGATTTTCTGGCACCACTTATACGTTCAGTAGTTTGCCATTGCTTTCTGAACAGTGAGGTCTATTTTATCATTCGCAATAATTCAAGGGAGCTAATGTGCTTCCAAACTTGCTCACCGTGGAATTTGAACCACGTACGCTTGGGTTGGGATCGAGCTCACTACTGCTTAAGCTACAGACACTCACTTATATTGCTATTAGCAAACCTAAATATGTATGTGCTCTTATTTAGTTAAACCAAAATAAAACTAGTGTTGCAAACGAAAGATACCTGCATCATGTTCAGGTACACTTCTGCTAATTGAACTGACAAATATAAATTATTACTTGCTCACTGAGTTAGGAAAAGAAAAATTATATATATAATTATACTTTTTCTCCATATCATCATACTTGTTGATTCTTAAATATGAACTTCAATGGTGGAATTGCAGGGATGGCTTTTGTAACACTTCACCAAATATGATACCAACCAGATCAAAAACGGTATGAATTGGCTTTGTTGAGCTTTTGTCGTTAGAGAATTGTATTATTGATTTCTGTATGGAAATTTACTACTAAATAAAAATTCCTGCTAGTTTTGTTGTTCCAGGCAGCATGACGTTTATATCTTTATGGACTTCATGGGGTGTCACTCTGTAACTGCTGTTATAATGCTTGCTAAAATTCAAACATAGTTTTTGTGAAATGGGTATAACTTTCCAAAATTAAACTCTGTATGTGATATTAGCATTACATTTTATGCTAGAACAAATACAGTATGAATGTGTATGTTAATTTAACAATATTAAGATTTATATATATTTTGACATAATAATAATAATTCCTCTCATACTGTTAAACATTACATAGGGCTTGCAAGTAATTTCTCGGTACCGCTCTATCCTGGACAACTTGCTCAATCTCATCCATGGAATTTAGACCAACATGTTTTGCCTCTTCCAGCAAAGTTTGTTTCAGGGTCTCCCAAGGCATCCTCTCTTTCTTGAACCCTTTGCATCCCACTTCAGTGCCTGCTTTGGTATTTTTTGATAATTTCTTCTCAGGGTATGTCCAACATATCTCCATCTTCTCCGTTTTATAACAGTTATTACTAATGGTGGACCAGAATTTTGACATACTATATGTATAATATATATTCGCCTGAGTGGTTACTGGGGCCCAAATTTGGGGTGTAAAGAATAGAACCACTGTTACCTGCCATGCATGTTGTAAGAGGCGATTAAGGAGGTTTGGCTGAAATCGGATGCACGTGTCCGCTAGGAATGCTAACCCGAAACAAATGCTTGCAGAAACGGATGCACCAGGCCATAAGGCGCATAACATGGTGCAACGACCCCTCACAATGAGGAATGGGATAATGGATTCTATTGTCGCCAATCTGCCTCGGCGATTTAGCCACGCAGTAAGAATGTCAGGCCTACCATCACAAAGGTGGCCAAAACTTACTGCGGGATGAGGTCACACAAATTGGGAAGCAAATTGGGAATCATAGAAATTATATCCTACAGAACTGTCCCCAGTATGCAGACTTGAGAAGAAAGAGGTGGTCCACTTACACTAGCATCCAAGACAAACTATATAGGTTGGCTGATAATCTGAGCAGACGGCTGCCTTTATTAGAGAATCCGAAATCGCAATCTAGTGAGAATGCAGAAGAGAAGTATAATATATATTTATTATATTTAATGATATATAATGTGTTTTTTTAATAATAGCTAACAAGTCTACATGTTAGTTTATAATATTTAACAATTCAACTCTTGTTACTGTTTAGAAAGTTAGTGTTGTGTGATAACATAATTCTTTGGTTAAATTTGAAACAGATTTATGTGTTATCAAATGTAAGAAAAACATATGGAAAAACTTGTGACATGTACTTTTAAATATATAGTTTTGTTTTTCATGCAAGTTCCTTAATACCATTGTTTCTCCAGCGAGTACTAGGCACCAATCCTATCTCTGTGGCTGCAAAAGGAAATAATAATGAAGATTTTGTATTGGACATGGCAACAACATCTGTTGCTCAGGGTAAAGTAAGTGACAATTTAAGTGTTAAAGATGTATATGGTTGATGTTTAAAACATTATTTTTATAAGCTGAGAAGTTAGAAACAGACATTCTCAAAAACTTATAAGATGAAAACAAAAATTATACTGATATAAAGTACAGACTAATTTACTTATTCTTTGTCACTGGTCTGAGAACATAGGAATGCAACTTTCACTTTCAACTGATTTACATGTATATTTGATAATGTCTTCTTGAACTCTGTGCCACCCGTGTGGTGCCGGGGCCCACAAGGAAGCAAAGAATAGTACCACTGCGACCTACAGTGCATGTCAAGAGGCGACTAATGTATGCACTAGGATGCTACCCTAGTAAATAAAAGCAACGC
This sequence comes from Arion vulgaris, assembly GCA_020796225.1. Lineage (NCBI taxonomy): Eukaryota > Metazoa > Mollusca > Gastropoda > Stylommatophora > Arionidae > Arion > Arion vulgaris. The sequence goes on from CM036753.1 coordinate 25,678,367, forward strand.
AGAAATTGGATGTGCTGGCCTACTTGTAGGCGCATAACTAGCACAGCATACAATCGCTCTTAGGCTCAGATCACATACAAATCACACAGAGTGGTTGACAGGTGGTCGATATGGAGAGTTCAAGAAGAAGAACTGTGCACACAGTTGAAGAGCAGTACAAAATCATCTTAAATCAATAAGATTATCATTATTTGCAATTTAAAATAAAAGAGATTTGACATGAGAAAATACACGATGAAGGATCCATATTATCGGCCCAAAGGAAAAGAACTAGTCTTGATATTCGAACAGACCACAACAGATTGTGAATTCATATTTTCAACAAGCTAAAGAGAGGTGTCTCTGATAAGTGTGGCTGTGGTACTGGTAAAATGACTTCTGAAAATATTTTACAAAGCTGTCCAGTGGTGTGTTATGAGCGGAGAAGACTGATATGGTCATCATCAGTGCCATTGCATTACAAGCTCTGTGATCTCAAGAACCTGAGTAGTACCACTTCCTTCTTTGATCATATTCAAGTTGACGTCTGAGTGAACGAAGAAAGAAATTATTGAAGACTGCTCGAAATATAAATTGTTGGAGAGCATTGATCTCAGTTTTCCTATTACTGTTCCTAGATTCAAGATAAAATTAGTATGTTAGAAAAAAAATTTAAAGGAGGTGAGTTTGAACATACACAAAAAAAACACATGCAAATAATTGCAATATATAGTAACCAGATAACACTGGAAGAAATAGCTCTACAGGACATGGATTCATATACATATAATATTGGCAGCAACAGATAACAAATAAAAAGCAGTTATTGATATAAGAATACAAAATGAAAGAGGAGCTTTTAGTGCACAAGTGGAGGGAAAAAATATATCAAGTTCAGTACTAAACTAAGAATCTTTAACTAAAATGTCGTCAGTCCTTATGTGCATGGAAACAAAAACAACATCTAAAAAAATTATACAGTCCTTGTTCATAAATGGATGCTTTTGCAGAATAGAAGACTGAAGTGGTATGGCAAGGCTCGTGAACTCGTGAAAAGTACCAAACAAGCACTAGTTAAGTGAGAGTTTAAAATAATACTTTGTTGGATAGTATATACATTGAAAAAAGTAGCAAATTGTTATTAATAGCTGCAGTTCAATGCAGTGGACACATAGGTACAGCAGAGGAAAAAATGGAGGCATGAAGGCGCATGGAAGAAAACTTTGAGGCAGAGCTGTAAGAATCATAGGATTAGGTTTGTGGTAGAAAGAAAGGCACAAGATCAAGTTGAGTGGACATTTTTTATCTATGCATATTTATGCCATTGGCCAATGAGCACTGATGATGAATGGCTGCATTTCTACAAAGACATTGTGGAAGTCTAGGAAATTTGTGTAACTTCATCATGCTAGTAATTGTTAGAATTTTCAGTGTGCTTTAGTTTTTTTTTTTATTTGGCTAGAATAGCATTAACAATAATCTTCTTCTTCTTTCGTTCATTCTTCTGACCAATTTTAATCACTCTTTGTGATATGTTTGATCTTTATCAAGAACGTGTATACGTTGCACATTAGTTATTAACAATAATATTCTGCTTCACTCAGGTAGAAATTAAACACCGCTTGGGGAAAGATTTACCTGTTGGTTGGGCTGTGGATAGACATGGCAAGGTCAGTTATTGTTATTAAATAGAGTGCTAAACCTCATATGTATTATTGTCTTTGTTACAGACCAGATTATTTGGATATCTATTTTTAGATCAAACTTATGCACCCAAGGAAAGCAAGACTAAATGATTATGCATTGGCATATTTAAAGTGTAGCGTCTATCCTTACATATAAGCAATAATGTACTTTGTGTTGCTTAAGTGCATTTCTGACTTCTTATGTTATGTTATGGCGATTGACGTCATGGCACATTAGGCATTCCCATTCGTGCTCTGTCCTCCGTTGCAGCAACCATCCCAAAATCTATTTGCTCACAGTACCCATGAGAAGTTGATTACTATATCTTCTCTCTCACCACGAAACGACACTGTCTGGCATGACAAACTTAACGCCTAATTCTCGAACTCGTTCCAGTGTCTGAGACCCGCCCGTGTCACAATTGAGAGCGACTGCCATTGATGATATCGGCTCTGTCCATACTTCTGCCCACTTGAGTCGGGCACTGTTTGCAAGAGAGTTAGCACGCTCGTTACCCTGCACTCCAGCATGTCCAGGCGTGTACAGCCAAGTCATTTCTTGAGATGTGATCTCCGAATGATGTCCACCCATTCCACACACATACTTCCAGATTCAATCAGTTGAAGCATAATCATCGAGTCTGATATGATGATCGTATGGGTAACCTGTTGCTCAGCACCCATGACAGAGCCCTGGAGGCAGCGGTGATCTCCATGGTCATGCTCGATGTCGTTGTCTCAAAAGCCCTGCAGTCCTCATGAAGTGTGCGACCGCTTCGTTGTGCTAGTAACGACGATGATCTGGTGCCACGCTGACAGAGCATCGTGTAGATAATGATATCACCTGATGGGAGTGCTGATCCACTAGTGCAAGAATTTCTGCATTGACGACGTCCGGGGCCCATTCTCTACAGCGGCGTCCAAGTGTGCTGATAACCTGGTGTAAGCAGTCATATCCTCTGATATGACGTCCATTCGTCACTGGACCTCAGCTCATCTAGAGTACAGACCTGTTTAATAACATCCTCTGTCTCGGCCATCCAGGATTGACCTCTCTTCAATCGCCTGCCTTGTTCTCATTTATGGATTTGTGCAGAGGATGATTTGTGTCGCAGAAACTTTTAGAAACGCTTTACCTGTGTGACTTGTGTCTCATGGCCATCGTTGCCAATCCAAGGACATACGCATTGCCTCACAAGAAGTGTCACTGTGAACCGAGTATAAGCCTCATCGCTTCATTTTGGATCCTTTCTAACTTATCTAGCGATGTTCTGCTTACTGTCAGAAGACTAGGCCATAGTCCACCACGCTCAGCACTAGACCCTGATGAAGAAAAAGTAGCAGGCGTTGTTCAATATCCGCCCACTCATACCTTTGAGAGCGGTTTGCCCTTTTCTTGCCTTTAGGATTACGTTCTCAACATGGCTCTTAAATGACAGGCTTCTGTCAACTGTTATTCCAAGATATTTTAGTGTTTTGCTTGTGTCAATGTCTTTGTTACACATGCTGACAACCGGGGTAGGTGTCTTTACTATGTGAGTGTTAAGAGAGACCTATGTCGGAGAGGCCTTTGCTGGGTTCACATTCGCTTCAAATTCTTTGCACCAGTCACCAATCCTATTCAGCTCACACTGTAATGCAGATGCGATCTCGTTTCTGTCCTTGCCCATGTAATACACCAGAATTTCATCGACGCTGACGTTCTGCCAACTCCGACCCTTTGTGTGCTGAGTTACCCGACGGTGTATACATTGAACAGGACTGGCGAGTGGTGATCCCTGAGGAAGGCTAATTAGGACCTGTTGTGGTTGGGATGCCCATGAACCACAACGCATTGATAACATGCACTCAAAAAATGCAGCAGCAATCCACTTGACCAAGCGTGGTTCCACCTGTATATTCATCAATAACTGCATAAGTAAGGTTGTAAGCATCAATAACTGCATAAGTAAGGTGTAAGAGACATTGTTATATGCATCCTGCAAATCAATGGCGGCTACTGCCATTTCCATCCCCATCTGAAACCCCTCATATGCATCATATGCAAAAACCGCTACATTGCACCAGGTGTCCTTTCCTGGACGATAGCCGCCGAGAGTGGAGGAGAAAAGACCATTTGTCTCCATTATATTTGAAACTCTACGGGCTATGAATTTTTCAATCAGTTTGCCAACAGTGTTTTGCAAGGTAATAATTCTATATCCATTTGTGCCTGTGAGATCTTTTCCAGGCTTAGGCAAGGGTCTCAGATAGCTGTGCAGCCAATCATCAGGAATAGTGCCAGTATGGATACTTTTATTGAAAAGCTTGCATAATTCAGCAAGATCTTTGTCCTCCAGACATTTTATGTGACTGTACCAAACACCATCAGGACCAGGTGCTGTATCCGAGCATGTCATTAGTATTGATTTGATATTATCGACAGAAATGTATTATATATCGTCGTCTATGACAGTCTGCATCTCATGCGAATGGTGTACGATCTGTTGCATTCTTTTAGGTTCCTCTCTGTCTTTCTTTTCTGTCTGGAGAATAAAGTTATGCAAGAATGCCTCACCCCTCTCCTCATCTGTCCTCAAAATTACTCCATTGTCCAGAGTTAGATTAGGCATTGAAAAAGGTCTCTCACCACCATTCATACTGCGGTGCACTATCCAGAATTTTGCGAGTGATTGCTCGTTTCCAATTTCAGCGCAGAATTTCTCCCATATAATGTGCTTGGCTTCTCTTGCAATCTACTTGAAATGTATAGCCAGACTGTTCTTTCTTTCTGTCAGGGCTCTTCCACGCTCCTCTGAGAAATTTTGTGATTTTCTGGCTTTTTCCATGCTCTGTCGCCATCCTTTTTTCCGCCCATGCCTGCGTAACTCAGGTGTCCACCATGGTGGTTGCTGGAAAGAAGTTCTTGTTTTAATTGATAAACAATGTACCTTTAGCCGCAGCTGACTGATGACATTAGGTTGGTGTCTGTCATAGTGGAAAGCGAGCACGATTTTGAGTTCTCATCTTAGCTGATTTTTTTCTTATATTTGTAGTCATCATGATATTACTTATTAATAATGACATTAAATGTTTACATAGCCTAGCACTAACACTGAAGAAGTTCTCTACTTTGGAGGTCTGTGTCCACTAGGAGGTACAGAGGAAACAAGTAAGACATCTTGTAACTAACAACCTTGCTTTTTATATTCTGCGCATGCCAATATTTTTAGTGTTTTCTTAGGACATGAATTATTTTTTCGTCTTTTCTTAGTACAAATTTCACATCCATTTATTTCGTCTTTTCTTAGTACAAATTTCACATCCATTTATTACTTGGAGAAGAAAAGGTCATATAAATAGGTTAATTGAAACAAAAACCATCATGATATTTATGGTATTCTTATACAATTCTTACCCAAAAAAATCTCATCTGAAATTTATGTTTATGATGTAGGTGGATATAAAGGCTATGGTCTTGGTATTATGGTTGAGCTTTTTTGTGGCATTCTCAGTGGATCAGCATTTGGGTCCAACATCAGAGAATGGTCAGAACACAGTTGTGATGCAGATTTGGTATGTTCAACCAATGAATTTAGTATTCAAGTGACAAAATATAAAATACATTAATGATATCTTGCTTTCGAAATTTTGAAGCCATAATTTATTGTGTTCATGGTATGTTAAGTAACTGAAGCAGCATTGAGCTCATGCAGTAATATGCGCTTTCTAGACAGTTATGGCTTTTTTTAAACTTTTCAAAGTTCAATTTAAAGGTTTGAAATGACAGATTTGTAATGAATGATACATTTGTTAGAATTTTGTCAGAAAATGTTTAACTTATCTTTAACAACTGGTTACTTTATTATGACTTACATAGCCAGTAGTAGCTTCCAGACACAGATTAAGTAAGCACCTCTGAAGTCAGAGAAGGCACAAATATATGGCAAGGGACACTGATAATAAGGAAAGCAGACCTTCATGCAAAAATCAGTCAGAAGCACCATACCGACTATGCCAAATTCATAGCGTCAAATGCGAAGAAGAAGATTAAGTAAACAATTTTCTTTTCAAAAAGATTTTATGTGTACAATTTAGTTACAAATCGTCTTACTATTTAACTTAATATTTTAACAAATTTATTTAGGGCCAGTGCTTTGTTGCCATTGATCCAACGGCATTTGCTTCTGGTTTTGAAGACAGACTTTCGGAGTTAATCCATCAGTGTAAAGATCTTGAGCCTGTAAGTATTCTGTTTGTAAGAAAAATACATGTAAGACAAATATGACATTTTTTTCAGCAGTGCAATAATACTATACACACTCCTTTAAGATATTTACTACCGATTCTCACAGCTGGCACGTGTTTGTCTTTGTTTGATAATCTACCACATACCGCACCATGAGTTGTTTCATTGTCACAAAAGTTTAAAATTTACCAGAATGTATTCTGATTGTTGATGGTTATTTGAAAACTATTATTTCTTATTCTGTTAGTATGTGAGTAATGTACATTCATTTATTTACAAAATTACAACCATTCATTAAATTTCTTTTTAAAACAAATGAAAACGACAGCTTAATTTGCATATAGACATGCAGAGTGAAAAAATGATTTAAATAATTTGGGTTTTCAATACAGTAGTTAGAACACATTGTGACTGCCGGTAAAATCAAGGGTAAACGAGACAGAGGAAGACAGAAAAAAAATTTTTTGATAGTCTGACCATGGCACAGTAGAGCGTCAACATCTGAGTTGATAGCAACACCAACGAGAGATTAGTGGAGATCCAGGATCGCCTATGCCAGCCGGCATGGCACCTGATGATGATGGTGACAAACGTAAAGTCATTTACTAGAGCAAACAAATTATGATTGTAATTCTTTAGCATTTGTACAGTTAATTGCAGAATTTCATTCTATCCTCCAAGACACTGGAATCCCTTTCATATAAGCCTATCTGTACAATACTTATACCTGAACACAAATATTTTTGTATTCATAAAAAATATTATATTGTAGTGGTCTTTGGTACTCTGTTGCTGTTATAAACTATGCAAGACTTCAAACAAGACAAAGAATGGTAACCATGAAAAACTTTAGGAGCAGATGAGAGTATGCTAACAAGGATTTGCATTGGATGAGCATGGGCAACTGCAGCGGTCAAATTAAAAAAAAATAAACAGGTTACTGGGCTATAAAACCAAGAAATTAAAGTCACAACTGGAAACATATAGTCAACACCCATTACAGAACTAGAAAAAAATCACAACAGAAGATAGAAGAGACAGCAAGGCTGGAAACAATATCTCTATGAACCAGATAATAAATGGTTTTGGAAATCTGAAATGGAGAAACGTGGTAGAAACATTGAGAAGAAATATGAGGTCAGATACCAACAATTCTACATTAACTACAAAGTCTATCAACATAGCTTACAAACTTTAAATCCGGGAAAACATCAGCAGTTTCCTTATATGATAGAGATAATTCCTGGTATTGATAGAAAGAACAGTCAGACTGAACCACAAGAGCAATAACACTTAAATTTATGTGGAAACACTATCTTACTAACATCTGGACTCACATATACACAGATGGATCAGCAAATAAAACAATAGATAACAGAGGAGTTGGAGTCATTCTTAATCTAAGTAATTGCATACAAAAAAAGATTGTCATTAGCAACAGATAAATTCTCTAGCAACTTTTTGTTAGGATCAGATTCTTTGAAAACTCCATCAGAAACCCCTAATAAGAGACAAAGCTCAAAGAGGCAGATATTTTTCCCTGATACACTATTGGTAGTTGTAGAACTACAATTGACAAATGTGGGTTAAAAACTACCTCAACCTAATATCAGTACAAACTATGGAGGAACAAAGAGATTTGTCTCAAGAAAATACACAATGAAATGGGAAACAGAACATCAGGGCCATCAGAAGAAAAAATCCATATTACTAGCTCAACAGAAAAGTGCAAGTCATAATATTCAAACTCTGCACAGGCCACAACAGAATGAGATATCATCTTGTCAACAAGCTTGTTTGTTATTTGATCCTCAAAGGTGTACACATTTGCACTCTTGTTCTTTGTGTCAGTCAGTGAAGTTAGTATTTTCTACTTCATGTTGAGGATCTCCTGCTACTCATTCTGATGGGGTAGTTTCCAGAGCTTACTTTCAAATCCCAGAATTCTGCTTGACTCGAGTGATGAAGAGTGCATTTCCATGAGCTGGACAGTCTTCTCCAGAGGGGATATTGCTTGTGTTTTTTTCCCACAGGAACATTATTTTTACCTCTTACAACCTAAAAGGCATGTAGAAAAAAGGGTTGATTCCTCCCATCAGCCAAGCATGGGTCTCCAGCAAGCTACTCGCAATAAAAGATTATGTTGATCCTTGCTTCATTAGCAAAACAAATCTATATCCGAGACAGAGATTGAGAAGGAACAAGGTCTTGCCAGTATGTTTCCTGGTCCTACTTTCTCGTACGAAGCACTTGTAATCTCTGCACCTCCTATGTACAAGCTAAAGATAGAAACTTCTGATAAGTGTGACTGTATCACTGACATAATGACTTTCAACATCTTTTGCAAAATGTCTGGTGTATGAGAAGTAGAAAGACTGATATGGTTATACCATTTTCATTACCAGACAAACTCTTTGGAGATGCTAATCTGAGGTGGATCACTGCTTTCTTTGAGCAAATTCAAGGTGATGCCTGTGAGTGAGCAAAAAAAAAGAAATTTTGCAAAAAGTTCATACATATAATTTCTTTTTGTTTTAGATAATTTATAACTGTTATGTTCATGATGTTCCAATTTATTTGCAGGCAGAAGGGAATCTAAAGTTCTTGTGCCTGGAGATCCAGAGAAGAAGCATATTAAACTATGTTCAGAATTAGGTGGCATACCATATCACCCAAAACAAATTGCATTTGCTGTAAGAAATATACTTATGATACCTTGATTAGGCTAAAATTCTTTTGATATCTCATATCTTGGCTTCAAATTGTGTGTTCTGAAAAATGTGCTAAAACATTGAAAATTCTGAAGCAGTTATCCCCCAACATAATTAGCTGTCACACCTTAGCCCAACCTAGATCTTCTATTTCTTCTTCTTTGAACGCTCCATATCGACCACTTGTTAACTACTCTGTGTGATTTGTATGTGCTCTGAGCCTAAGAGCGATTGTACATTGTGCCAGTTATGCGCCACAAGTAGGCCAGCACATCTGATTTCTGCAATGCTTTTTTATTTACTAGGGTAGTTTCCCTAGATCCTACATCAGTCGACATGCCTTGTAGGTTGCAGTGGTACTATTCTTTGCTTCCCTTGTGGGCCCCATCACCACATGGGCAAATCTTCTGTTATTGATTTTCTTGTCTTCCATTATGTGAGACATCAAATGCATTTCACTCAGTCAACTTTTCTATGAGAACCTGCTCGTCTGCAACTTTAACTTTTCACATATCTGATTGTCACTTTTGTTGCCAGTGATTAGTTTTGATGCTGTGTTGTAGAATCTGATTGGCAGTCTGCCTACCTATTAACCATCACGGGGGCATCCATTAAAAAATAATAAAATAACCGGATGACACATGCACACTAAAGGTTGCCATCAGTTTGCATTCAACTTGTTACTAATTCATCAATTTCCGAACTTGGTCACCAAGGCATATATCCTGAAATTCGTAAATTGTTGAACTTGGTCTGCAAAGTGCTTTAAAGCAGATTTTAATAGCAAATAGCACTTGTGACTATTTTTTTCACTTAGCAGTCTTTTTATTAAGGTAATGTTATATTACGTAACTGAAGTCATGGCACATTGAACTTTTCCAAGCATGCTCTGTCTTCCGCTGCAACAGCCATCCAAAAGTTCACTGCTCACCGCCCATGAGAAGTTCATTAGTATATTTTCTCTCTCTGCCATGAAAACGATACTGTCTGGCATGTCTAGACTTAACTCCTAACTCTCATAATCATTCCAGTATCTGAGACTCGCTATATCACATAAATGAGTGTGTACGCATTACTATTTGTAATGAAATAGTCACATTGATTTTACTGATACCATTAAACGATAGTTTTAGTACATTATTATTGATGATCATTAATTACTGATTTTTCTGTGCGTTGAATGATTATTATATTGTATCTATGATGAAAGTAACCAATTTTTGATGATTCACCTACATAATTTAATACTGTATTTTCAGGAACAAATTGCCGAGAAATACGATGCTTCCCTCTAATATCACTATGAGACATCTTTCAATTATCATCCCCTTGGATCAAAACAAAGTGAAGTTTGTAGAATTTACGGAGACAACTTAGGAGAATGTATCAATGAGTACAAAAATCAACATCCTATGTCATTTATGACAAAATATCATACCACTAAGTAAAGTAGCTTTAGAAAGTACAACAACAGACTAAATCGTAGTTTCAACAAAAACGACTTTGTCCTGTTGCTCGTCTTTGTTGAAATGTTAATTTAAATGTAGTTGTACTTTGTCAAACTACTTTACTTCATATTTTAAAATTATGTAGTTTGGCATATTCTTTCAATGTAGCTTTCCCATTATTGATATGGCATGTTTGCTGCTGGATGGTATTTGCTGAGATTTTTTATGATGCACAAAACAATCTCAATAATTTATAATACAATCAAAGAAAATTGCTTGATACTAAACTGAACTAGGAATATCAAAAGGAATGACTGGTAATGCAAACTAAGCAATAAAAAGACATTAATACTTTATTGTTTCAAAGGGAAAGCTAAACAAATATAGTTTTATAAAGAGATGAGTGGACATATTACCTTTACATTGTATTGAGAAGTTATTTCATCAGTTGTATATATTTGAATTTTATATAACTTTACACAGAACTTGAATGATTGCTCACAGAATCAAATATATTAGTTACTTGTATTGTCAGTGCTAAGAGAAACAGTAGTGAGCTTAAGTTTGATGAAAGATAAGAAAGCTCTTAAGATGGTTTATATAGTTGCATTATATGAATGTCTCTGTTATAACATATTTTAATTGTAATGTTATGTCACTTTAACTAATTTTTACAATGAAAATAATGTAGCGAGCAGGGCAATCATTTACTCCAGAGGGAACTTTGATGTTACTTTCTTTCAACCTTGAGGCATACTAAAGATGAAGAGGTTTTTCCAACAGGCTTACTTGCAGCAGAGATTATATACATCAATCCTTGCTTTTGTTAACCAGATGAATCTGTTTCCCAGTCGCACTCGTGGGAAAATAAAGCAAGGTTGTGGTCAGTGTGTTTTATTTTTTTAAACTTTTTGTGAGAAGCATGACTCATCTCTGTGTCTCTCACACTGAGTACAGAGCAGACATACTTATCTCATAGCACCTATAGTCAAGATATGGGAGATGAATATGGTACTATTTATTGTTTTGCCTTAATTGGTTATGTTTGATTTTAATAAACCTTAATTCTGAGTGCAATGCAGTACCTTGAATTAAGTATTTAAAGTTCATATTGCATTATAAAAATACATGTGCTTATATTCATCTTCAGAAGTCATTCGCCCGAGTGGTTACCGGGGCCCAAATTTGGGGTGTAAAGAATAGAACCACTGTTACTTGCCATGCATGTCGTAAGAGGGACTAAGGAAGTTTGGCTGAATTCGGATGCATGTGTCCTAAGCGTGTAGAGAAGTCTATGCGTTTAGGGGCCTACCAAACCAATGTGCAACGTATACACGTTCTTGGCAAAGATCAAACAAATCACAAAGAGTGATTTAAATTGGTCGTAAAGAACGAACGCAAAGAAGAAGAAGAAGAGAAGATGACTGTCAATAGTTTACTCATCATTAATATACTCATTGGGGTCTTTAAGACTGAGTCTGTGATTTTCCTTGTTTGCCCAGTCGAGACCGCGTGATCGAGCAATAAAAGGTGGTACAACTCTGAACAGTGACATTTGAATCGTCTGAACATATTTGGCACACCTTTAGACAAAGCTCCTGCAAAGGCTTTCTGCTCCTATTGTGATATACTGTAAATGATTATCACACGTACGTTTGTCAATATACTGCCCCAGTGCATACCCATATTGCAGTCTGTATGGTAACTTCTTCAAAATTATAGTCACTATAATTATAGTGTGTCAATCTTGGATTAGCAAAATTCAGAATTAGTGAATTAAGCCAATAACTCCTTCAAATTCATCAAAATTTTTTTTTTTTTTTTTTAAGTGTTTATTTCCATTTTGTACATAACAATATCAGCAATTTCATGTTTGACAAATTTTTGTGGATTGAAGTGACATGCCCGTGAGATGAAAATATGAGATGTTGGGCTTTATGGTGATTATCTAATGAAACTGATGATGATGATAAATATGATACATTGATACATACATTTAAAATATGATACATACATTTAAAATATGATACATTGATACATACATTCAAAATATGATACATTGATACATACATTTAAAAATACGTTTTAAAGAAAATACAGGAAAATATAATACAAAGTATGACATTTGCATTTTCAAAATTGCTTTCCCACGGACAGGCTCTTGGTGGCACCTCCCATCTGAGTTCCGCGGCCAGAAACAACAAAGTCCGGCATGAGTAAAAACACCGTGTCGTCTGTTCTTTTGTCACTCGGCTTGAGACGTAGACAAGTCTCTACACCACTGGATCCTTATTTTGTTTAGGGAGAGGGGAAGAGAAGAAACAACATTACCAGATCCTTTGTTCCGTTTTCCCACCTGATGTTTGGACTTGTGCTGGTGCGAATGTCACAATATGACACTTTCACCATACCTTGGATGTGTATACAAGGGATTTCATCCTATATTGGATTTGGATACAAGGCATTTCACCATACATTTTAACATACATTTCAACATACATCTCAATATATATTTCAACATACATTTCAATAAACATCTCAATATACATCTTAATATACATTTCAACATACATTTCAACATAATAAAGGCATGTATGTTATGGTACTGAACATGTGTCAACATGCATTCAACATACATTTCAACATACATTTCAACATAATAGAGGCATGTATTTTATGGTACAGAACATATATCCGCTTAAATAGCAGCACTATTTTTTTTCTCTTTCTTTTTCGAGATACTGTGGGGTTTCCATAATACATTTCAACATACATTTCAAGGAAATGTGCAATTTAACAGTGATGTTTGAAATAAATTATAACAATAAAGAAATGTGCAATTTAACAGTGATGTTTGAAATACATTATGAACAATAAGAAAATGTGCAATTTAACAGTGATGTTTCCAATTAAAGAGCTTTCAACAATAAGTTTCATTCCCATACATACATCATATTATGGATGCGGCTTTCTGACGGAATATTTGTTGGAATAGATGTTTTGATGTAAAATTTTGCTGCATTCCTGCAGGTCCATATGAGGTGCCTGTATTCTGCGAGCAGTATAAGTAATTTTGTGTGTATGTCTGGAGTTATTTTGGGTAGTGTGTTTAGCATGATGGCTCTGTATATATCTATCTTTTTATTTGTGTGTGTTTTGATTATGTTTCGAAGTGATTCTGTGGTTGGTCTGACTGTGCTGCATTGAAAGAATATGTGCTCGAACATAACCTCTCCGCACTCACACCACTGCAGATAAGGGTTTTCAACAGGCCAAGAAAATGGGGGATCTGTCAGCAGATTAGTATTATTTCGAATCGTAGATATTTTCAACATTTCATCATCACTCTAAACAACTTCTTGTAGATCTCTGGTCTTAAATGACTATTGCGAGTCATTCAGTTTTTTATGACATTCTGAAAGTAAAAATTATTTGGCCGAAGGATTACATGTATTTGTCATACCATGCTTTGAAAATATATATTTTTTTTAAAACTAGGAAAAAAATATAACAAACCAAATCTCCGACACTGAAAAATAGAGAAAATTTCATAAATCTGGCCTTTAAAAAGCCAATATTTCAAATCTGGTAACAATTAGGTCGTTTTTCAAAACTTGTGATCAGGACATTTCAAAGAATTCTACGCGGCCGGGGCCGGTCACTTTCGAGTAGCAATGTGCCTTAAAAATTTAAATATCTGTTACTACTTTTGCATCTGCTACAAATACTCGTTACTTAGTACTCGCTACTTTTTCCTTTACCTAATGATTGTCAGAAGAATATGCAGAGTTTCATGGACAGAAAAACAGATAAATAAACAAGTTTTAGGAAAACTAGACATGAAGAAACAATTATTAAGAGAAATACAATTCAGACAAGTAAAGAATATTTTGGGTACATAAAAAGACAACACTAAAACAGAAATAATGAATATGGGAAGAAAACATAATAATCTAGACATCCATGTCAATGTCACTAAAATAAACCAAGTGAAAGAATTCAAATACTTAGGAAGCATATTCACAGAAGACTAGATAGAGATGGCACTAAAATAAACCAAGTGAAAGAATTCAAATACTTAGGAAGCATATTCACAGAAGACTAGATAGAGAGATAGAGGCTAGAGTACAAAAGCAAATGCTGTAACCTACCAGCTAGCCCCATTGTTAAGGCACCCAAAAATTTCACAGGCAGCTAAGCAACAGATGATCAACAGCATTTTTATACCTACTTTGTGTTACCAGAGCCAAACATGGACATTGAGCAAAGCGCAGTCACAAAAAATAACTACATGTGAAATGCGTTGCCTGCGAAAAGTTACCAATAACACAAGAAAAGACAGAATCACCAACATCAGCATAAGAAAGAAAGTTGGCACAAAACCATGCTTGAATTACATAGATAAACAAAGAATGAAGTGGTTTGGCCACTTAATAAGAATGCATCCAAACTCCACAGTATACAGAGTCTTCTACAACAGAACATCGGGAAAGAAGGCAAGAAGAAGACCATGAAAAAGATGGTTAGATGGCGTAGCAGAATCATGTGAAAGAGCAAAGATAACAATCACACAAGCCACCAGAACAGTGCAAGACAAAAACAGAAAACCACGACACTGGGCAACAACCCGGTAGCAGTGTGACGACAAAAGAAGAAAAAGACATGACACCATGATAAAACATTTGAGTGGATGTCTATAGAAGTTTCTAACCTCCAGGGGCTTACGTGGATATACTGTCCTGGGCATGCGGGTGTTTACGGTAATGAGGAGCGGACATGCTTGCATCAACAGCATCGATTGTTGGGGAGTTGAAGATGGATAAGGGGATGTTCTTCGGTCTCTTCGCGACTGTCTGTTGGATGAGGACACTAAAGTCGATGTTGAATCGATCAAGCGATTTAGGCAGTTTGGAGTTACCCGCTGTACAAGTAGAGCTGGGTGCCCGAGGAGCAGAGTGAGAGGTATGTTTAATCAGCGAGCCACGGGAACCATCAGTATGCATACTCTTCGATATATGTTGGGGAGACTGAGCACCTATGGATCTGCCCGGAGTGCAATGACGTCAGTTAAGTAACAAATAATCAACCACAGTAAAAGTTGATTTTCTAGACACCACTTATACGTTCCTTAGTTTGCCATTGCTTTCTGAACGGTGGGGTCCATTTTTACCGTTCGTAAAAATCCCACGCAAACGAATTTGCTTCCAAACTGCTTGCCGCGGAGTTTGAGCCAGATACGCTTGGGCTATGATTGAGCTCACTACTGCTTAAGCTACATACGCTCACTCTAAGGATTAATATATACAAAAATAGTACCGACTATTGGCTACACGCTAACCATTTGCAATATGATGGTTATTGCAAATTTGAACCAGGTACGCTTAGGATGTGATCGAGTTCACTATCGCTTAAGCCACAGAGGTCTACTATAAGGATTAATATATACTAAAACAGTAACGACTATTGGCTACACGTCAACCATTTGCAATGTGACGGTTATTGCAAATATAACGATAATGATTACATAAACATGTATCCGAAAAGTAATAACTGTTCGAAAAGGATCGATTAGTTTTTACGCAACGAGTATTTCTGTTCATTGAGTGGTTCTTTCTGAAACTACCGATATTAATTTTTCTAATTGATGAAAAGTTTGTCACTAATATTTTAAAAAAAAAATTTTTATGTCCTTCTCAAAGCATGTTTTGCCTCACACCGTCTGATAAAAATAACTATTTGGAACGGACTTTTGTGTCTCTTTCACTTTCTCCATTATGTCGGGGTCCATCTTTTGAGTGGTCGACCTTTTGCCGTGCATTCAATGTAATATTGCTCATTCTATACATTGTTTTGCAAAAGTAGTGGTGAAGTAACGAATACCTATCACTATATCATATTTCATACTTTCATGATTCTAGACCTACATGATTCTAGACCTACATGATTCTAGACGTTTCTATGATGCCATAAGAACTGTTTATGACCCTCGACATTCTCACCCCACACCTAGAGATGGAGCAAGGCTACTAACTGACAAGCCTATGATACTAAACCGCTGGACAGAAAACTTCCATTCTGTCCTCAATCATCCATCCACCATATGTGATGAAGTTATATAGCACTTGTCCCAGGTACCAATCAATGTCAAGCTTGATGTTCCCCCTACCTTAGAAGAGGTCAAGAAGGCAACAAGTCAGATGTCCAGCGGGAGGCACCAGGTGCAGGCTCAATACCGACCAAAGTGTACAAAGAAGGAGGACCCATGCTGATGCTGAAGTTGACAGATCTCTTTACGTCCATTTGGAGCAACGAACGTGTATCATAGGAACTAAAGAAAGACACTATTGTCCACCTGTACAAGCGCAAAGAAAACTGCCAGGTCTGCGATAATCACAGGCAGCATCTCCCTCCTGTCAATTGTTGGTAAGATATTGACCTGAGTCCTCCTAAATCGTTTAATCGATCATATGGATCAGGACTTTCTCCATGAGACCCAATGTGGCTTTAGAGCGGGCAGCGGAACAACAGACATGATATTTGCAGCTCGCCTACTACATTAGAAATGTTAAGAGCAGCATTGCAACCTCTATATAGTCTTTGTCGATCTGACGAAAGCGTTTGACACGGACAACAGAGAGGGTCTACGGAAGATTATGGAAAAATTTGGATGCCCAGTGAAATTCATTAAGATTGTCAAACAGTTTCACGAGGGCATGATGGCATGTGTACTTGAAAAAGGGGAGCTGTCTGAGACCTTCCATGTCACCAACGGCGTCAAACAAGGCTCTGTACTGGCCTAAACACTGATTAGCATGTTTGCTGCCATGCTCATGTGTGTCTTTTGTGAAGGCAATGAACATGGGGTAAAGATTAGATACAGGATAGACGGTAATCTATTCTTCTTCAGCGATCTCTGGTCATGCGCTTAATTTACTGTGGACCACAAACTGGGCAGTCAGCTTCAGGTCTGTCAGGTTTCCCAAAGCTTAGTTTTCAGGTCGACTGGGTGTGGCCACATGTTGCTTCTCAGCTCACACAGGAGAGGACAGTCTTGCAGGATATGCTCCGGTGTCTGTTCCGCCTGCTGACACTGGCAGAGAGCTGTTTGACTTATTCCTAGTCTATATAAGTGTTTGTTGAGTCTGCAGTGTCCTATGCGTAGTCGAAATATACTGACCTGGTCTGTTCTGCTTAGGTCTTTGAGGAGTCTTTTCCATAATCATATCCAGTGTTTGTCTTCCAGTCTACTGCAGATTTTCTCTGTATGAGGGTTGGAAAGACCTCTTGAAAAGACAAGGGTTGGTAAATTTGCTCTTTGGCACTGCCCTCCTTAGCTAAGACATCGGCACTCTCATTGCCTGCAATGCTACAGTGAGATGGAACCCACTGCAAGTGAATTTCTGCCTTTTCTGAAAGCTGAACAAGTTCTCTTTTAGGTTTTGTACTGTGCCATCAGCGGATTTAGCCTCCAGGGCTTGTATAGCTGACAGTGAGTCTGTGAGAAATACCATCTTGCCTGCAGGTGCTTGCAGCTTATTCATGTGCTGTGCTGCCATCAGAAGGGCTAAGAGTTCTGGTAATCTATTCAATCTTAGGAGGCTAAAATCCTCCACCAAGGTAAAAGAATCAACTATCTCAACCCTGTTGTTTTGCTGATGACTGCACCCTCGCTACCAACTCTGAGGAAGAAATGCAGACCTACATGGACAAGTTCTTAACGGCCTGTGATATGTTTGACCTTATCGTTAATACCAAGAAACTGAGGTCATGTTTCAGCCCGCCCCTGGAGAGCAGTAGGCCTACTATGATCCGGTCATCAATATTAAACACCGTATCTCTTGCCAGCGGACAACTTTTGCCTATCTTGGCAGCATCCTATCCAGATCGGCAAACATTGACTGAGGTCAACAACAGGATATCCAAAGCCAGTGCTGCGTTAGGAAGGCTGCGTGTTACTGTGTGGGTCACATTGCTTGGTTACCTGATAAACGCATCACAAAACAATTAATGTACGGCGAGCTTGAAGGAGGCAAACGTTTAGCTGGTGGACAGAAAAACGCTTTAAAGTCACTTAAAAGTGTCTCTGAAATGCTTCGATACAGACACCACGTCCTGTGAATCCCTGGTGAAAGGTCGCGAAATGTGGTGTTGTAACAACACAAGAGGACCTCGCATAGCTGAGAATCGTCATGCCGCTGAGGCACAGAGAAAATGAGCTGTGCGAAAAGACACCCACATGTCTAACCTTGATCTGTGGTAGGGGATTGTGTTCTAGGACTGGACTCTACAATCACCTCCTCATACACTAGAGAGGTGCAGCAGCACACGCCTGAGGCTGTTGTCATCATCGCTTGCGATGGACGGCTATGAATTCCATTCCTTCGGATCCACGCAATAATAAGTATTCGAGTAACGGATAGTCACTATACGATTTATGGGTGATCCGTTTTCATTTTGGTACTGGAAGGTATTTTCATTTTTATCTCAAGTTATGCAGAGTCAGAGAAAAGGTATGCAAAGTCATTAGTAATGTATAACATTTAATTTCTGTACTGTACTGAATAATTTTTAATTTAGGGAATGTTATCACGAACTTCGGATAAACAATACTAGTGATACAAGTTACTGGGCCCAACTTACCCAACTCAAGTGACTCTTGAGTCTGACTCAGTGATAATGATAATTAAATAAATAGTCTTAAGTTTATAGTTGACAACTATTAGTTGAAGACCTGAAGTTATAATTATATATAATATATTACGTAACAATATTATGGTATAATAATTATTTATAATAATAATACATTATTATACTGTATGTATTGTATAATTAATCTGAAAATCTGTGTTACAACTTACAGTTAAGTCAGTTAACAACATGTAAAACAGTAATTTTGTAAAACTGATTAATTTAGCTACGTAGAGTTCTGGGCGAAATAATATTAATTTAAAAAAAATATTTTCAAAAAAAAAATTGTGCACACAATAACAATATTAATAAGTGACATAGATAATGCTGTGACTGATTGCTGCTGCACAAGTTAGGTACACGATTGTGCCTCTATTATTAGGCCGAAGCACGCATTTTTCAACCTGGACAGGTATTTCACTATTTGTATTTGACTCAGGTATCTTTTCTTGGTTATCTCATGTAAGAAGCTAGAGTACTAAGACAGGTTATACTTAATTAATTAAGATTAATTATATTTCTGTCTATATTATATATGTAATCTTCTTCTTTTTTGCGTTCGTTCTTTACAACCAATTTAAATCACTCTTTCAGTCTTTGTGATATTACTGATATGTTTGATCTTTGCCAAGAACGTGTATTATGTATACGTTGCACATTGGTTTGGTAGGCCCTAAACGCATAAACTTCTACACGTTTAGGACATGTGCATCCGATTTCAGCCAAACCTCCTTAGTCGCCTCTTACGACATGCATGGCAGGTAACAGTGGTTCTATTCTTTACACCCCAAATTTGTCCCCGGTAACCACTCGGGCGATATATGTAATTATTATAATCCTTTGATTTTGTTTGTCAGCTCTCCATGGATCACATATACTCATCAACAAATTTACACCATTCTTTCTGGTGATGTGCTATTCTTATCATTATCAATGATCAAGTCTTCCCATATTTTCCCAGTCAATTTAGCCTTCATTAGGCCTTAGAGTAATTAAAAGTTAATTTTAAATATCTATTTGTTTTCAGCCCTCATTACCATGAATTGTTCGGTCTTCCTCTGTGAATTCCAGGTCAAGACCATGGCATATACTATTGACAGATTTTATTAACTAATTTAATGTGTTAATTTTATATTGTCGATTTGGAGGGCAGGTTGTGGGAGAACTTCAATCAGAATTCCCCTGCATAAATAGGTGGTGTTGGGAAGCAGGAACACTGGTCAACCCGATGGAGGCAGCAATGATATGGTTCTTTTTGAACAACTGTGTTGACAATACCTAGCACCAACTGTAACTTTGTGTTTGGATGTGGCGGAGAACTCTCAGGCAATAAAATACCTGAGATTGCAGTTTGATCAAAGCCTTGATGGAAAGAATACAGAACGAGACTGTGCGTGTCATACTAGGGTGCACTGAAGCTCCACAGGCTGATGCGTTACCCTCTTGATTATCCAACTGTGGAAGAAAAAATAAGGAAATGCTGTGCACAGGCCTACCTCAGAGTCTGCTGATAAATAACATCTGGTTGGGAAATAAGGAAAGAAAAGGAAACAGGCTAAAAAGAGGAGAATCTTGGATGGGTCATGCTGAGGACTGTAATCAAAAGGTGTGTTCACTTGAGGAGATTAAAATCTATGAAGAATAGATTTGAGTGTTACCAGGAAGGAGTACATCATTTTCAGTATATATCAGACTTGATAGAGAATACAGATAAAAAAAACCAGTGGTCATGGAGGCAGAAGTTCAGACAATGATTTCGGAGAACTCGTCTGAGGGCAATGTGATGATTTACAAAGATGAGTCCATGCATATGCAAAGCTCATAAGTTTTTACTGCTCAAGTTAGAGGCCCCTACACACTGACGATCTTGCTACATGGACCCAGTCTGAATACACAGAAGTTACACAAGTGAGGATGCAGGAAACAATAAATTGGATGGGCAGGGGCGGGGCGGTCATCACTGACATCCCTCTTTAAGCCTTGCGGAGGAGCTATCGCGCTATTCAAGAGCAAAATAGTGCCTAGACCAAATCTTGCGATATCCAAATAAACAAGAACAGGACTGTCTTTACACTCTCCATCAAATCTGAAAACTACACTCCTACACTGGACAATACTTCTCTTCCAAAAGAAGAAAATTCTGTTGCTAAAATTGGATAAAAGACACACACAGAGGAAACAGAAAGAAAAGCTACGCATAGACTACAAATAATTTTAGCAAATACAACTCTCCAAAAGCGGGATAAAATTTTTTTTAAATGACTGAATCATTACAGGAGAACTAAGAAGTTCCACAATAACAACAATTCAAGCAACAACAGAGCTACAAAATCTAAGGAAACACAGAAATGAGAAAATCACCATCGTGACATACACATTCAGATGCCTAAAACACCTTATACATGAGAGAAAAATAGAGCTAACCTCCAACCAATTCAGAAGATCAAAGCTTTAACCACCTATCATGGAAAATGATAATTATCAATAAAGATGTAACATAAAAAAATCCAGAGGAATTGGAGCAACTTGTGGCATATTGCAGCAATATAAACACCTCAGCCACATACTCTTGTATACATTACAATCCCAGACATCACGATCAGAATGGAAGAAACTCAACAAGTTTTGAAAACTAGATCACCATAACAACTAATTTCTAACCTCACAGTGGGTTCATGCCTTCACAGATGGATTTTAAAAAGAAGCTACGAACACTTAAATCTGCTGTCTGTCAGCATCAAAGTTTATCTACAATGGATTTCAGCACACTGTCCTATTGCAAGTAAGGAAGCAACTGACAGACTTGCGATAGCAGGCACCAAAAATGAACAATTCCACTACAGAATCTCACTGTGAGAAGTAAAAATACTTATCGAAGGGAAATACAAGTGTGCAGGGAGTCATAGAATGAAGAGGAATGAACATGCTGATAAACTTGCGGGTACGGCTCTGTAGAAAGTGGATTAGTAATGGACCAGGCTATGTAAACGAATCAAGCTGAGACTGCTAGTGTTTTCAAGAGTACATCTTGAAATGATATTGGTCAACCTATGTTAACGTTATAATAATTTGTGTTGACAAGATCATACAAATCACATTTAACCAGCTATGTCCTTTATATTCACTTACAGTCACTACCATGGACCCTGAACAAATTGT
The DNA here is from genome assembly GCA_020796225.1 of Arion vulgaris. Lineage (NCBI taxonomy): Eukaryota > Metazoa > Mollusca > Gastropoda > Stylommatophora > Arionidae > Arion > Arion vulgaris. The sequence goes on from CM036753.1 coordinate 25,700,265, forward strand.
AAGGCTTCGTGAGCGTCTACTGCAGTGTGCAGTTTGTATGGATGAGTACAAAGATCCACGAATTCTCCCATGCCACCATACTTTGTGTTTTGAGTGCATTGAAAGTATAGTTCAGTCCTCGTCATCTACTGGCAGATTTTTCAAATGTCCACAGTGCAGGGCAGACACTGCTGTGCCCATAGGAGGTGCAAAAGAGCTGCCTATTAATTTTTATATCATCAGTCTTCAAGATGAATTAGGAATAAAAGGTAATTTATATTTAAAATTTAACTGCTCTAATATTTAGCAAATTGTAATTCTTCAAATCGTTAAGTGTCTGAACCGCCTACTAGCTAGCCATATGTGTTTATTGCAACATGCTTAAAATTACCCACTATATATAACTACTTTATTAGTTTCACAAATACAAGCAATAAATTTCACATTAATGAAATATCATTCATTTAAAAAGAAGCATAAAATTGACACTATTTCGACTGTATGGTGCCAGGGTCCGCTAGAGAAGCAAAGAATAGTACCATTGCGATCTATAAGGCATGTCATAAGAGGCGACTGATGTAGAGTCCTAGGGAAGCTACCCTAGTAAATAAAAAGCATCGCAGAAATCAGATGTGCTGGCCTACTTGTAGATGTATAACTGGCACAGTGTACAATCGCTCTTAGACTCAGATCACATACAAATCACACAGAGTGGTTACTAAGTGGTCGATTTGAAGCGCTTGAAGAAGAAGGCACTATTTAAAATCAACTAGAAGATAAGTTTGAGGCAAGTAGACTTCCAAGGCCAGATAAATTTATCACATGAACCAAATTAAAAACTTACAAACACATGCAGGTACCACTACATGGCATTGGGTTGGAGGACAAGAACCAAAGCACCACTGTATCATTGTAGAAGTAGATCAAGTGGGTAAGATGAAGACAATTTAACTGGGAAGAAGACAAAAATTTTTGTTTGGGTATAATACATTATATTAGCAAGCGATGGTAAATATTGGAGATCCATTACTGCCAACATTCAATGTGTAGATGATGTCTTATCTGATAAAACAGTGCATGAAATTTAATTAGAGATTGAAATATCATTAGTATTTGTATCACACTTTCCCCCAAATTCATCTTGAATCTGAAGAAAAGAAAGACTTGCCGTACTCTAATGCAAATCTATGACAAATGGACTAGAATGATCAAAATGGCAAAAACATATTTGTTATTGGACTCGAAGAGTTCTGACCTGACTCTTAGGAGCTAATTCTCTCCCAACAGATTTCAAAGGGTATGTATGCTTATAAAGAGTCTAAGCCCGTCTGCCCAGCGCGTTTGTATCGCGTTGAATGACGGGTGACAAGCCCCCTGTGAGTGCGGTTCAATTCCGTGGGCTGGCATAAAAGCCACAGGTTCTCCAGATTTATGGTGTATGTGGCACCGAACCGAAGGGTTACGATGTCCATGGCATGAGCCGAAGAGCTGAAAGCTCAAGTTCTTCTGGATATAACAAAATAAAGGGTCTAAGGAAAGAAAAGATGCCTAAGGGAAACCCTGAAACAAACTTTGCAGAGAGAGGCAAAAAATGTCTGACTCAATTCCATGGAAGAGATGGAGCGAGGTGCCCAGGACAGTTTACTATATATATATATAAATATAGGGTTAGGGTTAGAAATGGTCTCTGTGACTCACTGTTTTAAACACACTTCATTTTTCTGCCCCTCAGGTGCCCAGTCTTACCCATGATGCAACGTTTGACATTAAAAATTCTCTCAAACACTGTATAGATGCTTCCTCAATTTCCATCTCATCCAACAGGCAATCAACTTAGTAGCTGAACTGTGTGTCTTGTATAGATTAAGTGCAAATTTCCTCTGTGTGTAATTTTATTTTGAGTGTTGTCTTCATTGTAGAAGTTTTCCACATTCCAGCACAGTATTTTATCCAGGTTTCTTGTTCTCTTTGGGACCTGTGTCATATTTGTTTAATTCTATTTTTTTAAACCAGTGTTTATTTCCATCCTAAAGTATGTCTCTCCCATATCCATCTAACTATAACGTTTTCATTTTTTATATGACCCTTTCTGCTATCTCATTGCTGCGAACACCCAAATATTTTTCCATATCAATAATTCTTTTGTTATGACGGCCAACTATTTCATATTTTATAATTATTTTTAGTAGAAAACAATGGTTCTAGAATGTCAATCTATTTTGGTGTACTTATTATTTTCTCTGTTTCGTTAGATCTATTTTCCCTATTAGTGATGACAAAAATGTAATCGTTATATTCTGATTCTGTTGAAACCCTATTAATCGTCACAACTTCAAGAAAGGCAACACAATTTACTACACAGTAAAACTTCATGAAAAGTCAATTTGGGTTTTTAAATGTATCAAATTGTTGAAGAAAAAGAAACTAGCAGAGCTATGAACATCATTGAAGAGACCCACAATAATATGTCTTTATTTCACTCAAAGTCTAGTATCAAACTGTGTACTTACGTTCTCGGTGCAGATCACAAAGGGTGGTTACATTTTTATGGACATTTTTCAGGACTAATAAAAAAAAGTAATGAAAATTTAAATTGTGTATGCTATATATAATTTTACAGTAATTTATTCTCATTATTTGAATTTAATTGTAGTTTCAGGGTACATTGGAACTTGTGATGTCTGTAATCAAGATCAGATTGCTGCACAGTTTCGTTGTGTTGATTGTGATATAGACGTTTGTGGATTTTGTATTCATGCACATCGTTTGAAAACTCATTCTGAGCCACCCAAAATCCTTAGAATAGAATCTGGTTCCAGTAATATATCAGTTCGCGTATGTCCAAATCACGATGATGAGAGTTGTCAGTTATTTTGCAGAACATGCAATCAGGCAATATGTGTTACCTGTTTCTGCAGCAGCCACAGTCGTCACAAGACTGTCCCTATAAGTGTACAGCTTCAAGAGACCACAAAATACTTACAAAGTGAGCTGGACAGGTTGATATCAGAGAAAAGGAATGCTGAAAGTGCAGGTGAAGAAGCAGATAAGTTGAAACGAGAAGTTATTACTTATCATAGAGAATCATTAAATGGCCTTACCTGGACAACAGATGAAGCTTGCAGATTTATTACTGAGAGAACAAAGATTTTAGAAGCTGCAATGACATCCTCTGCAAAAGCACAAGAGGAGGAGATTGAAGTAGCCATGAAAGATTATAAATCATATATGAAACTCCTTGAGAAAGGTGTGAGTTTTCTTCAAGACCTTCAGACAAGTGATATTTGTTTAGAAGTTGTTAATGCTTATAAAGAATTTAATTTGCAATTGAATGCAGCCAAGAAAAAATATACTTCAAAGTGTTTCAATCTCCAAATATGTGCATTTAAAGTTCCACCCATACAGATGAAAAACACAAAGGTGTTCACTGTAAACTTGTTTGACAAACATTTATACCATCTTGGCAAACTTGGAACATTTTCTAAAAATAACTACAGTATCACTATTGACAATAAAACCATGAAGCCAGTTAAGCATCAAACACAATCTCTGACCAGCCTGTTGGAAAAAAGGGAATTCACAATCATTGTCCGATTGTTTATTCTATTTCTTCTGTTTCAAATAATTATGTATGTAGGGAATGCTACAGGGGCCTTTAGTTGGTTAGATATAACAGTTAGTATGTTTTATGCTCACATGGTTCAGTCTTTCACCAACATTGATGTGCTTGGTCTTTTCAGTACGCTCAGGAGGAAAATAAGAAGAGAGGCCAGTGGGGCATTCGCGACAACCACAAGTAGTTTGACAATGGAGTTAAGGACGGTTATAGAGGCGGTGATGTGGTTGGCATCTTATAACTACTCTCCATACTCAGTAACTCCATGAGTATGATTCATAAATCAAACAGGAATGGTGGACGAAACTGATTGGGGGATACTGGTACAGACAGGGATCAGAGAAATCACCTTTGTTTTTGTCCCTGGGCACGCAGGAGTTAGAGGTAATGAACGAGCTGATGGATTGGCTGGCATGGCTATGATTTCAGAAGGAAAGTGCAATGGACCGATATGACATTCTTAATGTACAGAGTCTTTCCAAACAGAGAAGTTTCAGGGTTGTAAATCCTAGTCGCTGACCAGATTGAGAAAAATTGGTGTAGATATTGGTGCAGTCTGAAAAGAACAACATACCAAATATGCAAAAGGATTGATTAATCAACATCGAACTGGCATGTTGGACTACTGGATTTGTTGAGGCGAAGATCAGAGCACCAGTGGGCATGTCAGGAGTGCTATGATAATAGTCCTCATATAGCTGAGAACTAATTATATACTCAGATACTTTGACTTTTTGAATAATGCTGTTGCACTTCAAAGCTTATTTTTTAATAATTCAGTTCATCCTGGACAAGTACTTAAAATCCTGTACAAATATGATATATAAAATATCTTCAGCGATCATTAGAATAGTAGACCTGAGAGACTTTGATGAAGGCTGTTGTGTATTGCATGTTCTCTGCTGTACCATAGAGTTTGACTTTTTTATGTTATGAGATGACCATATTTGGTTCTTCAAGGCTGTATAAATGGAACTTGATTCCAACATGCCAACAGTGTTTTACAATTCTTGACCACAGAGCAGATATCTGCTTTGCAGATCTTAAACTTCCTGTATATGTGAGCCTGTTCTGACCCATATGGAGAACTAATATGGATCTGTTGCTTTTGTGCTAGAAACCTTATTTGGGTAGCTGTTTTGATTTGCATCTTGGATTCTTCATGTGCTTGAAATTAGTTGTTTCAAAGACATCTCACTTTTTGTTGTTCCAGGAAGTCATTTCTGACACAAAAGCAATAATTAAAAAAAAATTGTAAAGTTTCTATATAATTATGTTGACCATAACACTCTATTACCCTATATACCACATGGTATTTTTTTCCCGATCCAGAGCATTTGAGCTTTTCAGCTCATGCCATGACATCGTAACCCTTTAGTTCGGTGCACAAACACCGTAAATCTGGAGAACCTGTGATTTTTCTCCAGCCCATGGAATTGAACACGTACTCACAGAGGGCTTATACCACATGGTATAAGAAGGGTTCCTTCACTTTTTTTATGTTGACCGTATTCATAAATTTTTATGTATTGTTAACTATGATATGAGCAAACAGCAAAATAATTATCGAATTGTGTTATAAGATTTTTACTAGCTGAAGCTTTCAGAAATAGTGTTTAGAATACAGTTCAATCGATAAGATGATGATTCACAACTGTTGTCATTGGATTACCATATCAAATTGTGTTAATGGGGAGACAACTCCATATGCCCCACATAGAATTCTTTCAATAATTATTTCCGTATTGGTCTGCCAGTTTGTCCAGAAAGTTTTGGTATCCCAGAGAAAGTTTTGTGTATCCACATGCTTGCTCCTTTATTGTATTTATAAGAAAATGACATAAATATATGCAGCATTCAGTAATCACACCTAACCAGTGTATATTGGTTTACCATTAGAAGATATGAAGTCTTCAGACAAGACAGAGAAAGTTGACCCTAGGAAGGCATCCTGACTTCCATGGGAAACAGATTTCCAATTTGGGAGACTCAGCGGTAAAAATAAATAATGCAGAACGCATCAATGACAGCATGAGATTCTATGGAAATGACCTCACCATATGCAACATTTATTAATTACCAAATTATATATATATTTTTTTGTTTGCTCGCTATGAATTTAGGCATAGTCACTGGCTTATTTTTGCATGAAGGTTTGCTTTCCTTATCAACAGCGTCGCTCACCATTAAGGTAAGCCATACTCTGAACTTCAGTGGTACTCGTAATTTAGATCCCCAAGTAAAGGATCAGAGAATCTATAATCAAACTGTGTACAATGTGCTCATCAACAATTTTTAGCCTTAACTATTCTCACCTATTCTAAAGCCATAAAGAAGTAAAGACACTACAGAATAAATCCATACAAATTTACTGGAGGGAAGTGAATGAAGACTACAACAAGACAGTATAAATAGGCTCAGAAGAAATGGACAAACAAAGCTATTCAGACTAGGAGCTAGATATGTTGTCTCATAGCACACCTGCACAAAATGGACCAGAGATTCTGTCCTTTTTTTAACCCAGAACAAATCTTGCTATACTGTCCCATTCTTGCTGGTCAAAGAATGGAAACTTGATCTCAAGGAGCAACCCTTCAAGATAAATTGTAGTGGACCTGCAAATACCTCAGTCACATCGTCCTGTTCATGACTCATACCGGAATAGGAGCCCAACCAGAATAGGAGCATAGCTGGTGTTGATTGTGAAAGAAGAAGAACTGTTTTTATGTTCTTTATTTTATTGTTGGGATCTTCTAGACAACACTTGTTGAAATATCATTGACAAGCAGCATGTAGCATACAATACACTTTCATTATAAGGATGGAGGTTGTTTCCATCACTGCTGCTAATTCACTAGATCAGTTATTATGTTTGACACTCAGTCTCCTCTTCAGTAAGTCTATAATGCCAGGATGTATGAATGTCATCAGTTATTGTTTCCAACATCTTGCATGGATCTAGTGCCTTCAGCATGTGGTTGGTCATGGTTTTAAGAGATCAAAAGCACTTATATAGACAGAGTGTTCGCCCGAGCAGTTACCGGGGCAAAAATTTGGGGTGTAAAGAATAGAACCAGTTACCTGCCACACGTCATAAGAGGCGACTAAGGAGGTTTGGCTGAAATCGGATGCATGTGTCCTAAACGTGTAGAAGTCTATGCCTTTAGGGGCCAACCAAACCAATGTGCAACGTATACACATTCTTGGCAAAGATCAAACATATCACAAAGAGTAATTAAAATTGGTAATAAAGAACGACGCAAGGAAGAAGAAGACAAGAGTGTTGAAGATAAAAGAGAGGGACATACTCCGTTGATTAACGCCCACCATGGTAAGTGATACATGAAAATTTATGATATATTTATACAGTGTTTGAAAAAATATTTGAGGTGCAGATTGAGAAATGTGATTAACCAGCAAGCCACAATATCCATCAGCAGTCATAACTTTCAAACTGCTGGAGGAGACTGAATACAAATGGATCTACGTGGAGAGCTGTGACATCAATAGATTATCCTATTGTAAAGTTGATCTACTTAGCTATATTCATAATCCCAGCATGAATTTTAATATAAAATATTTTGTTTGATTCCAAAATATCGACATTAACTTATACCTTTTATTCACCACATCCTGACATTAATCATGATTTGTGTGCCATCTGTGTCAGTATTAACATGTCTCAAGCATCAACGTTTACTTTTGTCTATTTAATTTGTGTGAGATGTCCTCCGTGTTTGTTGTCAAGGCTCACAAGGGAAGCAAATTATAGTAACACAGCGACCTACAAGGCATGTCATAAGAATGACTGAAGTGGGTCTAGGAAGCTACCTAGTAAATAAAAAGCGTCACTGAAATCGAATGTGCTGGTCTACTTGTAGGCGCATACCTGGCACAACATACAATCAATCTTAGGCTTAGATCACATACAAATCACAAAAGGGTTTACTAAGTGGTTGATATGGAGCGTTCAAAGAAGAAGTAGAAGTTTGAGGTGTGCAGCTTATCATAATCAAGTTAATTTATTTCAGTTTTAATGTGCTTTAATATCCTTTTTTAAGTATTGATTTATTTCAGTTGTACATTTACACATAAAATCTGTTGTTGAGCAAGACACTGGCTGTTGATGTAACTGGGTGATATTTTGTGTTTTATTTCGTTGATAAATTATATATCAAAAATGTAATTTTGTGTTCAGTGCGATGGAAATATAATGATCATAAAGGCAGAAGTATTTTCTACTTATATGAGCGCAGTTCCATGCTCAAGAATTTAAATTATCAAAAATATGTATTTTTATGCTTTATGTACTAGGCCATATTTGTTTTCTTCCTATTTATATAATTTATTGTTTACCAATAATATTTGAAATGAAAGTTACACTACCATCATGTAAGTAACATTATGTGTCTTTTGCTTTTAGCTTTTATGTTGTGTGTATTATTGATGTAACAAGAAGAGATAAGAGCAGAAACCACAAAATCAGAAGAAGAGTTGGATCCTTGCCGGTGCTACAGTATATTAAGAAACAATAGGCTAAATGGTTCGGACGTATCAAGGTTACAACAAAGAGCATTAGCGCTCAGATACAATGGTAACATACCCAGGGGACGACCACGTAAATAATGGATCAACAGAATAGCCGAGGCACTAAATTCAAGGCACCAAAAAAAGGCTTGCTCCAGCTGTCTTTTTTCAACCTGATGCCGATAGGCAAAACAGGACTGCCATTAATTTAAAGTTAAAAGAGCAAAAATGCAAAATAATGTAGATTGCTTCACATTAATTTTTTTTTTAATTGCCATTTTTGAATCAGCCATACTATTGTACCTTAATTTTGATACTGTTTGTATATTTTTCATGTGCCCTTTGCTTAAAAAAGACTTTGTATTAAAAATGTTGATTTAATCTGTTGTTGGACATTGTAAAACCACCATACTTAAGATTTACAATTATATATAGCTTTACTGCAATCTACCCACATTGTAAATAATTTCTCATTGTTGGCCTCTGTGTCACTTTTATTCCTAAACAGGAAGTTTTTACCCTTCAATATTGACATTATTGTGCTTATGTTTTAATTTTGTGTCTTTCTTCTTAGCTGTTCTTCTGTCAGTCATCAGATCACAGCTCCAGTAGATTCAATAAACTGTTTGATTTGCTTCAAGTTAACAATATAATCCCTCAGGTTTGAGGGTAACACCATTTCAGTTGACCATATTTTCTTCCCTTTAGAGCCAACATAATAATGAACATAAAATGGAACGAATATAGAAATGATGAAATCATACATGTCTGGTCGATCACTAGCAACAAGTGTTGTAAAACAAAGAAGATGGAGATAAGTTGTTCGTACTCTGAGAAGAAATGATCAAAGAATCACAAAGTAGGCATTCAAGTGGGAGGCAAATGGTTCAAGAAGGAAAGGACACCTTAGAGAAACCCTCAAACGAACTTTAGTGAGAAATATCAGGTCGTCTAAGGGTTGCTACCCTAAAAGAAAATAGCAACCTGCTGCCTTGTAGGTTGTCTGGGGACAGCAAAAGGCTAACGGAGAGTGAGCCCAGTAAATGCTGGTTGAAATCGGACACTTCACCAAAGGATAAGCACTAGAGCTCCAAATGGTACTGAACGATGTGACGTAAAATTACGTTCTTGGCAAAGACTGTGTATATATCATAATAAGACTAATAAACATGGCCGAAAAAGAACGATTGAGGAAGAAGAAGAAAAGACTCATTTCCACAGAAGAGATTGAACGAGTTTCCCAGGATAAAGTGGTATGGATAAATTGCTTGCAGGTCCAATATAACATATAGCAGTCTGGAGAGGAATACAATAGAGCCAACATGCATGAAGGATGTATTCTGCAATATTTGAAATTTTACCAGAATTTTTACTAAATATAAGAGGTTTTATATTTTTCATTACCATTTTAATTTTTTGGGTAATTTTTGAAACAGCCATAATATTTTACCGTAAATTTCTTACCAATCTTAAGTTTTCTGTACATATGATTTTTGATTCTGTTGTATCCTGTTCATAGTCTGAGTCTAATTGTTTGTTTTTGTGCATGACACTTGGTGGTGGATGCAATTGTAGGTTGGTGCATATGTCTCCACTGTATGATGAATTCTGTTTTTATTATAGTTTTCATTCATTATATGAGATGTCTGTTTGAGTCATCTACCCTTATCTGTCAAGTGGTCAGCTTTTTCATTGCCAGAAAACTACTTTTCTTGATTCACCCATTTGTATCTGTGCTAAGACTTTGGTTCATTAAGTGGTTCTTCAGGAACTGGAACTCTGCATACATGTGGATGCTGAGATTGCGATAGTTTTCATACTACCTGTTATAATTCTAAGGTTGCGGTATACCAGTGTTAATTTGGGAAGCCATTAATAAAAAATTTTATGATATATGAAAATGAAATATTTGATCCAAACCTTTAAGATCCTCCAAGGATATTTTGGAATGAGAACTGGTAAAATAACTGAGACAACCCTTCCTTCATTGCAAAGACACATGTAAATGAGACTTTCAGACACGGGACATGAATTATTAGAGTACATGACTCAAAATACAAAGATATACAGTTTTATATTAGGTAGAATATACACTCAAGAATAAGCATGCTCAATTGAAATAAAACACGTAAACATTCTACATATATAGAAATGCCTTTCATGAGTTCTATGCATAGTCATCAACCATATAACGCTTCATCCAGTATTGCTGTCTACAACAGCACTGTCCAACAGAGTGCCCATGTTATACATTACTTGCACCTAATCTTACTCTGCTTTCTATAACGTTAATCAGAATTGAAAGAAAAAGGTATTTCTGAATAATAAATTGTAATTTTTGTCTTGAAACAATTCAAAACATAATCTTTTCACTTTTGCAATCATGTTTTAATTTGTAACAATTCTGCTGCCCCCTATCCCCACTTTTTGCTTTTTCAAATGAGAAAGCACAGGCATGTTGGATTCTCAGACTGAGATGGTATGATAGAGTTACAAACACAGAAATGTGGATAAGAACCGGACAGGAACCAATGATGACCACCCAGGTCAAGAGGAGAAAATGGTGATGGGTCGGGCACACTCTACGGAAGACACAATCGAGTGTCACTAGACAAGCACTTAAGTGAAACCCGCAAGGAAAACGAAAAAGAGGATGCCCTAGACAGACCTGGAGATGAAGTCTTCTTGAGGAACCGAAGAGTGCTCAATTGTCCTGGGAGATCATAAAGAGAACAGCCAGAGACCGAGAAGAGGGGCGAACAACTGTTGAGGCCCTATGCTCCAAGAGGAGCAGAGAGGAATTAGTCAAATCATCTGAGCTGACTATGCTTTGAGAGACTGGTCACTACCTGACTTTAACTTCAAGAAGTAGAGAAGACAGACAGTTTCAATTCAAAGTAGGAACAGTGTGTTCTTTTGTAACTGATCTTATTGTCGTCCTATAGTTTTATCCCCAGCTAGAGGGTTTTTCTATAGGCTATATAGTTTTTCTATAGGCTAAAGACTTAAAGTGTACAGGTGGTGATTAAAATTGATGTTAATAACTTAATCTTTACTAACTACGGAAGATTTGCAACAATTATTCATTAATATCATCCCTCTTAAAAACAGGTCTAAATGGCAACGGAACTAAACTTTTAATTCTGAATAGAAGGCTTGATGTTGTTTTATGGAATACAAAGGCCAATCCGTGTGTTTATTGTATAATGGTAGCATGTCTGTAAAAGTAATGTAGAGCAACATTTTTTCACTAATCAGAAAAACTTTAGTAGTGAATATCCTGTGAATTCTGAATTTCCACATAACACCAGAATACCATACAACATGAAAATAAATATAATAAAGACAGAGACAATGGCAATAAGTAGACAACCAGAAAGCCTTACAATAAAACTCCAGAACGTAGACATAAAACAAACAATTGAGGCCAAATACTTAGGAGCAATTTTCACAGCAGATGGAAGTATCGATAGCGAAATCAGCAATCGTTACAGTTAACACCACTGTTGTCACACAAAGAGATACCGCTAACAACTAAAGCAAATCTCGTAAGAACGATTTTCTGGCCAACACTATGTTACCAGTGTCAAACATGGCCAATAACAGCAGCTAATGAGCGGAAAATCATAACGACAGAGATGAGGTGCCTTAGAAGAGCTGCAGGTGTGACAATAAGAGACAAAATTAGAAATGAAGAAATCAGAAGGAGACTGGATGTGAAACCAGTTATGCAATTCATAAAAGAACAACAGATTAAATGGTTTGGACACCTGACCAGAATGCCCTGGTATCGCCTACCACAGAGAGCCACACAGAAAAAGTATAATGAGTACAAGGCAAGAGGAAGACCACGCAAAGATGGAGCGACGGCATCAAGAACAGCCTTACGAACATGAATATCAGATTACAAAGTGCCTTAAAAAAGCACACACAAGATCACTACGTTTCACCCCCAACACTTCCATAAAGAAGTAAATGGTGGAAGAGAAGAAGAAGACCAGAATACCCTCAACATGCAAAGAATATATTGTGTCAAATTGCACACTAGGTGTGCAAGTACAATATTTTTTTGTAATTAAAACGTTTTGCCTTGATTGAGTTTTCGTCTGTTATTGTATTTTATTAATATTACTTTATTGTTCTTGTTATTATTGTTGGTATCATTATTGTAATCGCCACACAGAACCCGCTCTTTCACAGCCATCATTTAGATGCACTCTCATCATCATCATCAAATAGCTTGTCCGAGCAGAACTTTTCCACCCCAACAGCCCTCCGGAATTTCTCTCATAAGCCAGCTGTCATGCTCAAACCATCAGTTACATCCTTAATCCATCTACTACGTGGTCTTTCTCTTCTTCTCTTTGCCGGTATGCATCCTTCCCTGATGGTCTTCTCCAGCCCTTCATGTCTTTTTTTATGTCCAAAATATCTCAATTTTTCTTTTTCTTATTTGTATCATCAGCCAGTTTTCTTTGATTTTGAGGTCGCTCTGGATAGATCTATTTGTTCTCTTCTCTGTCCATGACATACGAAGAATCTTATGTAACACTTATATTCAAAAACACACATGTTTTTCCACTGACATAGTCATATTAGGTATAACACTTATATTCAAAAGCACATACAGTCACACAAACAGAGATGCACTCTAGTATATAGAAATGTTGAACAGCACCGCTTTAAGTAACATCACCAGGTTGCATGGAATTATTACTGCCTTGTCATTGAATGAAATCAGTGCCAATATAATTCCTCTTCGTTCACCCGCTGTAATCCTGCTTTACTATTTGACTGGTGTCCCTTACCATGCAAGCGGGCCTTCACTGACTTCAGAGGTTCAATTCAATATACCACCAGCCTTAGATCTTCGTATAATGCATGCTATTCCACAAGTCTAGATTCACCGCAAGGTGTTAATTCTTAATTTTTGTATAGCTACCGTACCTGTGCTGATTTAACCAAAACAAGATTCATTCTAAGGTTGAAAGACCCATGCTTTGGACTACAGAGGTTGTGATCCCATTTACTTGTACAACTTTTTAAACATATGGGACACTGTAGGACAAGGTTGATTTTTAATTGTTATTTTCTGATTTTCGCTATGGACTCCCACATTTTGGACATTCATTGTGACTTGTATGTGGTATGAGATCAATTGTCCAATACTAGGGAATTTTATCTGTCAGTGGGACTGAAATTTTCTGCAGTAATTTTTGCCTCGCTTGTCTGAACCAGTTGCATTAGATCCTACTGCACAGTAGTTGTGCTGGTTATCGATTTCTAGGCGTCAGCTAATGAAATAATATATTCGCAGCCACTTTGAGACTCTTCTGTTGTGCAAGTTAATCTCATACCATGCGCAGCTACACTTACAATATAACTTCCACCACCTGACATAATTAGCTTTCTCTTTGACCTCAACCCATTTTGCTAGACTACCGCTTTGCAATCGGTTTCTAGGGTCGCCATGAGAGTTGGAGTAAGGTCTTGGTTAGTGCCAGCTCATTGACCCTGTTGCTACCTTTTCAACTTATTTCATTGTGCCTATAGCCACATTTTTATTGTCAAACTTGCAACTGTCTTCCAGCATATACGTTCCCATTGTTGTATATATGATATTCAACTGAAATGTGAAGTCCGTCTTGTTGTATGGCGCGGAAAATGGATGAGTCACTAAGTCTAATATGAAAAAGATTCAGAACTTTATCAACAGATGTCTTAGGCGGATTCTCGCCTGAGGTGATATGCCAGAGTGGTAAACACAGATATGTGAATAAAGAACAGGGCACTAACCTATGATAACCCAGTTATGGAGGAGAAAATAACAGTGGGTCGGGTACACCCTGCAGTCGAGTGGATACAGAAGAGGACGTCTTAAATAAACTTGGAGATGGGAGTATTCTTGATGAACTGGAGGATGTTGGATTATCCTGGAAAGTCATAATGAAAGCAGCCAGAGACTGAAAAATGGAGGACAACTGTTGAGGTCCCAGCTCCACGAAGAGCTGAGATAAATAAGAAGATATATATATATGGTCTTTTACATCTTTACAGATGGTCAATTGTCATGTGTTTTACTGTGAGTTTTCGATTTTCTCTCGTGTCTTTCAGTTCATACATAAGTCTCTTCTCAAAAGACTCTACGTCCTTGCGCAATATGGCTTTCCACACAACTCTGTCATCAGCTGGTTTTTTCCATGTGCTGGACCTATAGAAAAGTTTTTAATTGAGGCGTTGCATATATTGATGTTTCATTGATGTTTGCATATGTGTATATATATATATATAAACACAGCCATTCTCTATACTGGTCATTACCAAGCTGGAGGGCTTACAGTTCGTAAAATTCGATTACTGACTGTTGTAATAGACGGTAAAGCATCTTTCGGTGACTGATTTTGCTCTTTGTGCAAACTTCTAACGTATACGGCATGATCTATTTCGTTACTGTGCGTCACACGACCTGCAGCATGCCACGGAGACTGGAATTGACGCTGCCTGCTTAGTCTGCTCATCAATGAGGCCTTATCATCCTGTACAGGCATCAGTGCTCTTTTAATGCTAACCAGTTCATCTTTCTGTTGACGAATCTGCATCTCTAGACGTTCGCAATCATCCTGGAGTTTATTACTGCTGTGTATCACGCTAGGTCTAACGAACAGCTCGATACTGAGGTCATCGGTTAACAAGTTTTTCTGATATGTCAGCGTAGCCAACTTTCTCTCTGTCATAAACCGCTTCAATTTATTAGACTCAAACCGAAATTTGAGCTTATGAAACTCTGCGAGATCTTTGACTTTTACAATGTCTGACAACCTTGAAGCAAACGTTTCCTTTTCTTGTTTCAGCATTTCAAGTTGAGTTTTCATACTTTCGATTTCTCTGTCAATGTCGTAGCTTTGTAACGTTAGAGCATCAGATCTGCCTTCTTTTTCCATCAATCTATGAAGTTCATTTGTCTCTCTGTCCAATTTGATCTCACCTTTCTTGATGTCGTTGTGAAGAACATCCAAACGATTGACAAGTTGTTTCTCGATTGTCGCAAGTTTTTCCAGCTTTACATTAACATCTTTTGTTCTTTGGTCATCAAGCTCCAACCATCTTCTTGCTAGCCAAGCTGCTTTCTTTAGCTTTACCAGGATATCTGGAACAAGGCGTATCAGGTTCTCAGTTCCAAAGTCCATGTTCATGTGTTCGACCATCTTTCCACTCTCAGCACTGTACAAATCTGGATCTACTTCATCTTCTTCATCTAGTAAAAATTCCAACTGTTCCTTAACAAAAGACAATCTCTGAGCAACTTTATCAATTGCTGTTGTATCGTATATAGATTTTATGTCTTTATACTCTTTGCTTAATAACAACAGTGAAGCCCTTGCTTGTGCTTGTATTTGTCTCATGTCAGTCAGACTTTCACTTTCACTACCATCCTGGTCTTCTAGTGTTACTTGGCTGTCACTCTCTGAAAAATGGCTCAGTTTAGAGAAAGCCGAGGACATTGAATTAGTTCTTCCGCTAGAGCTTAAGTAGTGATAGTCTTGGAAATATTTGAAGAGTGGATTGAAAATTTTCTCAACAAAATTAATGAATAGTTCTTGCAAGAAGTCCATGAAGTCGAAGAACCAAATAAAATACTGCACACTTTTTGTGGCCATGCTATCTTCGGAGCTTCCAGCGAAATATAGAGTACCATCTTGCCTTAATGTAGCACGACGTAGAAGCTGCTGTACTGTTTCCCGAAGTCTTGAGACGGTAAAATTTGGAAGTTCTCTAGTTAACGCCTCTTCAACATCCAACTCTATGAATGGATCCGTAAGACGATGAGACTTTGTTTCTGACTGATCATCGCTAGTGGGATGTTGCGATCTCGGCCTAGACTTAAGAACTGAAAGAGACGTGACGACCCTGAGACAAAACAGTGTGAGCTCAGGCTTATAGTGATCAAAACACAGTAGGACTTTCTGTTGGAATGCAGTGACCAGTTTATGCATTAGCTGACTTCTCTCGCACTCATCCAGACCCAAGAGCCGCATCTGTTTAAAAGACAAATAAAGTTTAGTTATCAATATTTGAGGAAGCAGAAACCATTGTATATTTACGAAGTTAATAGACAGAATCTGGACCGCGCCGTTCTGCGTTCTGTTCACAAGTGCAGTTTTTCCAGAGACCCTAGGAATGTTGTTGGAGCTACGGAGTTCGTGCTTTGTGCAATACTCTCGGCAGGTGGCGTGCCATTTCTGCGGAGAGGACCGAGCCATATGGGGTAAACCCGGTGCAGTGAAGTCAATCTTTCCGCTTTAAACCCCTTTAGACAGGATGATAATATGAACAGACGGCCTAACTTTTTGTATCTGTTTAACGAATCGTATGTATTTTATTTCAAAATGATAGCACATAATGCGCTGGAAAAAGAATTGCCTTGATTATTGGGTTGTTTTTGATTGCTTAGCACTGTCCTTCCTTCCTTCCTTCCTTCCTTCCTTTCGTTCGCTTGAAATATGTCTATATATTCAATGTTGTCTCTGTATGAACTTCACTGTCTTTTGTAGCTCACACAGAGGTCCGTGTAGTTTTATGTCGAGTGTGCTTAGCACTGTTAATTAGTTTATTCTTCTGTGATCAGTTTTCAATGTTCGGAAGTCTAAATAAAGAGATGAATTGTCTTTATGAATCAGCAGAAGATCCTAACAGGGTGCTTCATAATTCATCTTTCAAATCAGTCTTACTGAGTCTGGTTTGAAACCTCATAGTTTTAGAACTGCTTCTGCTTGATTAGATCATCAAGTATGTCACGTAGACAAAGTCCGCTGTCGTTTCTGTCCTAACGGCAGCTTCGTATAGTTCTGCCTATATTGTTCTCCAACCGACTTTATTCCGTTCGTTCGATTAAAGTGTGATTTGTTCTGAGATCCATAAAATTGTTGCCGGAGCTACGGAGTTTGTGCTTTGTTCGGTAATCTCAGCATGTGGTATGCCATTTCTGCAGAGAAGGAATATGCCTTATGAAAACCTCCGACGCATTTAAGTCAATCCTTGGCCTTCTAACAAAATCGTCTTTAGACATACCGCAGTGATGCAGAATATTTTTTAGTGCCACCATTCCAAGGTGCAGTAGAGTTTCGGTCGGTTCTTGTTCTCTTGCGTCTTTTGTCACATTCACTACGTCTTATTCATCAAAATCACTATATAAAGTTGATCTGTATACGTCGCTCCCAGGACCGATGGTCCATTTCCTCGAGTAGGGGGATCGAGTGGAAGCATCGAGTTGGCAAACGTCCTATAGCCTAGGGTCCATTTCCGCGAGTGGGAAGCGACATCTTTCCCTATAGACACATCTATTGTACTGGGTATACCTAGAGTATAGCCCCCACACACACACAAGCCTATGGCCATTTATTTGACGAGTGGCTGAGTAGTGGGTTGCGAGTGGAGGTCAATACTCTGGGTATACCCAGTGCAGTAGATGCGTATATAGGGACAGATGTTCGTCCTATTCTGACTCCCTCCTATCCCTCGCGGAAATGGGCCCTATGACGCTGCCCCCACAAGCTGCCTCCATTCGCGTTAATGAGCCTGGGGACGAAACGTATAATTCTAATTTATTGTTTCACCAGGTATTGAAATGGAAATTGAAATATAAGGATTATAATGAATCAACTAGATTAAAAGACATCTCATTGTTTCAGTTAGTATATACAGGGTGTTCAACTTAAAAATAGCCTATGAATGGAGCTAATCTGGCATATATGTGTGGAAATGAAGAGGTTCAGTTATGACGTAGTATAGGTCAAGGTTGTGTGATGGTGTGTAATTGTAGTGCGGGAAGGGGCGATGAACAAATGTGACGTAGGACGAGCTAGTCAGAACCGGTTTAAATAGTACATAAACACAACGCTATAGGTTATCTGGCAACTTTCGATTTGTCAATGGGGCTGCAATTATCTTGAACACCCTGTATATCAAATAGATACAGATGACTACAAGCATACTTTGACATGGTAGAGAATACTTGTGAAAACAAAATAAATAAGAAACGAACCTCAATTTTATCTCCAGAAGCTTGAGTATCCTGATACATTGCGACCACTGAACTGTGAAGATAAAATTGACAAGTCTGTGAAATATTGATCAACTGCGTTATTTAATAAAGGTAGATATCGATCTTTAATATCATTTCATATCAGTTATGGCTCACGCACATTATTTCCTGTAGCTTTGAATATGCAATTCCCCGTGGAAAGCGATACTAACATCTTGTTGCTAGAGAACAGAGAAGTTATTGTTCTATTGTGTGACCAAACTTTATGGGCTCTTGTTTAAGACGGATCTCATATATTTACAATAGAGAACGTCTTGACGTTATGATTTTGTGTGATATTTTAAATCACGAAACTTTAAGTAACGTAGCTTTGCAAAGTATAACAGGCAAAAAGACGTTTCGGCTAAAAGATCTTTGGCAAACAATAGATATAAGATACGACAAAAGGTAAAAAAAAAAAAGTTGCACAATAAGACAAACTGCACAACGAGTAATGATTAAAAAGCGTATCTCATGCGGTCGAAAGGTACCATATAGAGATATAAAACAATATTTGAGAGCAAATAGGTTCCGATAGTCAGAGGAACACTATATTATGACTGGGACTTGCATTTCACGATCTCTTAGATGGCCAGTGCTATTAAATTGGTGATCAAATGAGTCAAAGAGCAATGGTATATGTCATAGAGTCTCTTGTTGATTTCTAACTATGGTAGCATTTCCACAGAGGACGGAAATCTCGATAGAGAAATAGAGACAATATGCCAAAAAGCAAATGCAGTGACCTACCAACTGACGCTATTACTACAACACCCAAAAATCAAGATGGAATTGAAAAGACAGATGATAAAAGTTTTTTTCTACAACCCTTTGTTACCAGTGCCAAACTTGGTCTCTGACAGCAATACACCACAGAAAGCTCACCACATGCGAAATGAAATGTTTGAGGAAAGCGGGAGATGGGGAGGGCGGCACCTGGAAATATAGACTACGAAATGAGGAGATCAGAAGCAGAAATGGACATAACTTCATGCACCGAATACATTAAAAGACAACAAATACAGGGGTTTGAACATTTAATGAGAATAGAATACAGTCAATCACCAATAACAGCATACAATAAAAAAAGAGATCAGAGCCAAGGGAAGACCAAGAAAAAAGATGGATAGGCAATATCAAGACCCCACTAAATAAACACGGATGTAACACAACAAGGGTGACTCATCTGACCATGAAACGCAAATTAACGCTCCCATCCCTACGCTTAACTGCAAGAGATGGCAACCAATTCCATCATTCACATGGGGAAAGACAATAGGTAGTTAGACTTACAGTTCGGTAAACATCACTTCGAAAGCAGTTACATAACAAGGCTACTCACATGTTAGTTCAGAATTTTCCCCTCCATTTCAATTTCCTTCAATCTTAATCAGCCCATACTAAACTAAAGTGTGTTTTATGTAGGCTCATTCACTTATCTGTCCTTATCATATCCAGATAGTTCAGTGATATCTGATCCGAGATACGTTGGAATGTTTCACTACTGTAGCTCAGCAAACGATTTTAGCAGTTTAGGGGTTACTATTAGGATCTCCAATTCGTGTCTACTTTGTCACTTTGAGTAGCAAACAGACGACTTAACATGTCTTTCAAATGAAGGACTACCATAGCCTTTCTTGTTATCAAAGAGAAAGTCTGGTGTCAACTTCGTTCACAAAGTTGATATTAAGATAGGAATTGTAGGGAACGAAATAGTTGAAGATTTAGAATTACAACTAGTACCAATCACTCACTCTCTCTCTCGCGTTCTTTCTCTCTCTAAATACGTCTCGCCATAGGGGTCTCACTGGTGAAGTGGGTAAGACGCTTGACTGTCGTTCTGTAGGTTATGGGTTTGTATCCGGACCGAGTAACATGTGCAATTTCTCATGAGAACCATAGGATTATGACTGGAGCTACGGAGTTCGTTCTCTGTACAACACTCTCGGTAGATGCCTGCCGGATTTCTGCCGAAGGGACGGAGCCATTTGGGGAAACCCGCTGTAATGAAGTTAACCCGCCCCCCCTTAAAAAAACCATTCTCTCTCTCTTTATCTATCTGTCTGTCTCTCTGTCTGTTTCTCTGTCTGTTTCTCTGTATGTTTCTCTGTATGTTTACCTAACTACCTACCTATTCTTTTTAATTGATGTGTGTGTGTGTGACTTCGAAGAAGGTAACCCACATTTTTAAATTGCAGAAACCGTATGTACTGGCCTATATGTGTATATGCGTCTAACTGGGGCAAATTCAATCCACATTATATAGTGGTTCAATCCTCGATACAGTCAATCCTCCAGTCTACCAAGTTAAATCATGGCCTCCG
This sequence comes from Arion vulgaris, assembly GCA_020796225.1. Classification (NCBI taxonomy): domain Eukaryota; kingdom Metazoa; phylum Mollusca; class Gastropoda; order Stylommatophora; family Arionidae; genus Arion; species Arion vulgaris. The sequence goes on from CM036753.1 coordinate 25,720,792, forward strand.
ATAACATAAGGCCGACGAGCTCAGGTAAACATTTTCAGAAATCAGACCACAACTGTCGCGTGATCTCGCATTGCAGTTTTGTTTTTAAAAAAGGCAATTTCATTTTAAAAACAACGCAACATGTTAAACTAGGATTATGTTATAAATTATGTTTAACACTATGGAATATCAGTATTAATAACATTTTTCATCAATAACTAACAACGCACTCGTAGAATTGTGTAAAATTGCAGAAAACTTTACAGTGTTCTATCAAACACTTATAAAAACCAGCCCCCATGCAACTGGAATTTTGGTTTTCCAGTCTGAGCTATTCCGTCTTACGTTGCCGGAGGTCACGGTTAAACATAAGTGTCAGGATATTCTGAGTTTGGGAAAATTAGAAATTGTTTCCAGAAATACCGTGTAAGGGCTCGACGGTGATATCTTTAGTAAATTCACTGGGACTGGGACTACGTGGGACACGCTAGGTAGATGAGCGTTGATTCTAACCAGTTTTTAAGTTATAGCGATTGTGTATTTACTTTCTCTGTTGCTGATTATAAATACAATCGCTGTCATAATTTGCTATGTAATCCATCATCATTATAATACGCTTGACATTTGCTATTGTTATACTTTTATTTGGTTTCTGTCACTTTGATGATAACACCTCCATCGATCACACCAAGCTCGCGGTGAGAACGGAGAAGAGATTCTGAATAAATTTGAGTGACTATGTTTTTAAGGAAGTGGGGGCCCGCGTGCCCAGCGTGTTCGTAGCGCGTTGTACTGCGGGTGACTAGTCCGCTGTAAGTACGGGTTCAACTCCGTGGACTGGCAGAAAAGCTACAGGTTTCCCAGATTTACGGTGTTCGTGGCACCGAGCCGAAGGGTTACGATGTCCATGACACCGAGCCGAAGAGCTTTCAGCTCAAGTGCTTCTGGATTGAAAAAGGAAGTGGGGGGTGTCTGTAGGGTTCTTACACCACGAACCTACAGACAACCTGCACGAATGTTGAAAAGAGGCAGCTTCTCCCATTAAGGCCATAACCCTTTTACTCTTCTGAACCGATATATAGGCTCACAGTATATTTTAAGATGACACAAAGCCGATATACTGGTTAATTTAGTATGCATTGCAAAGTAAATGCGTCTGAAGATAAAATAAATTACGAAGAAAAATGGTTAAGATCGAAACGTTGGTTTTTTTTTTCTATCTTATTAATGATTTTTCCTTTGGTAAGTAAAACTGTATAGTCTCCATGTTTCCACATCTATCGTCTTAAACGTGTCAACAGTGTGAAAACAACATCCATATAGAATATGGAATAACGGTTCATGGTTAGATAAAATTGTGATGTGGTGTTCAGTGAACCTAAACTATAAATCAGAATTTTAAAAAAGCAATCTCGAAATGTTTATTTCTCTTCACAAATAAAACTTAATTTAAATTTATCTTCCAGTCTTCGTTAAATATTCAACAATATTTAATGTAGACCGCGTTCTCTTCTAACTCACTGCTAAATTTACTTGTTGTTGGGACCAACTAAAAAAGAGAGGGGGGATGAATGTAATCTATCAAGACATTTTCAAAGAATAGTTTCACCCATAACCCACCTATTCTTCTACATCATATACGCCTGCCCGCAAGCTTTTTTTAGATATTCTTTTGCTTTCGGTGTCTATGGTCTACCCACAGTGTAAAGTAGAGTTGGTTGAGGTCCACCCCTCTTCCACCAACACCACAAGTCGTAAACAGCAGCGCTACATTTCTCGATATCACAATATATGCAACATTCTTTATAATTCAGAAGTACCGTATACATTTAAAAAACTAGAATAATGTATGTGTATTCTAGTTTCTGTTGCGTACTATCTTGTGTCAAACATATCAAGTAATTTCTCCGTAGAATGTGTTTTATGTAGATTCAACAGATGGACATATAACAATAGACCATAGCATTTGATTGCCATAAGTCAGTTCTCTTCCTCGCTAACTTATCATTTTTTCCCCCAACTCAGCGAGTCAGATAATTTACTTACATCTCAATGGATTGAAACTAGTCTAGTACTTGAAACGAACCCCGTTAATTTGGTTGATTGATTAATTGATCATAGGACCATCATCTTTGCACTTCGGTGAGTAATCATGTGTGCTCCGATCTCTTATTTACACGAAGACCTCAGCTGCAGTGCACGAACTCTGTAACACCGGCGAGGGTTCTCGATGTCATTTTGAAGATGGTGAAGATATTTTTGTAGGATTTTAAAACTTTTCTTACGAATTTTACTCGGGTAGCGGCTTTCCAGCCTGCTCTTCTCGATTTTGAACTGCCTAGGGCTCTTTTAAGTGTTCATATTGAACACGGGACCTACGTTTTATCGTCCGTCTCCGATATGACTATGAATTCAACCTCACGTACCTACACTGAGATCAGGATCTCGAAAAATATCCCGATGGCGCCACGAGGAGTGAGGCCCGGTAGCGTAGTTGTTAGTGAACTCGCTTCTCAAGGCTGGTGGTCTGATTCAACTCCGAGTGCGCGTGGAATTTTCCCGACTACGACGGCTTTCAGGTCGACCCAGCTCAACTGGGCACCAGACATGCTCTGGGAAAGTAAAGGCAGCCGACGTGATGCTGACCACATCACCCATCGTGTGCCGACGGTCAATGAAAATACAGGCCTAACACTGTATTGCCTATATACCACGAGGTATGAAAAGGTTCCTTTACTTTTTTTTTTTTTAACCACGAGGGAGCAAACCTGGTACCTTTGGCACGAGAGACAGCACTGAACCTCTACGCCACAGAGACCCTCCTGCTCGTAAATTTGGAAATCAGTGGCACTGAACACCTGACAGTGCCGGTGATCAATGGGGCAATAATCAATTATCTTCATGTTGTAACATGCAGGTGCTCAAGAAATATATCATAACTTGACAAACAGTATCGATAAATATATACGCACGCCCCTGGTAATCATATTTACTTATCTAGAGGGGACTACTTATTCGTTGATTTAAACATGTTTCACTCCGCGTATCTAGGCAACGGCGTCAATATACAGCAGATTACAACCTGTCGACAATCGCATCCATTATAAAGTCGTTTATCATCTAGTGTCATCAACGTTGTTTTTAGCCCCATTCAAATAGTTGAACATTTATCTCAAAGTTAAGAGTTTTTATTGTGTTGTTAATGGTTTAACTATTTATGATGTCTATTTTTTAATGGCTAATACGTTCAGGTCGCCCGAGTGGTTACCAGGGCCCAAATTAGGGGTGTAAACAATAGAACCACTGTTACCTGCAACCTATGTCGTCAGAGACGACTTAGGAAGTAGGTCGCGGGGCTAGTTACCTCACCCCGTAAAACACTAGATAGCTACAGAAACCACAACCAAGGAAATTTATAGCCCACCACCCGAGGAACAAGGACTCCGCAAGGAAGGACTCATGAAGAAAAAGTTAAAAGTTAATTGTATATCCTTTACAGGACCCCAGCTTTTTAGCGCTGTTTATGATTTTTCTAGGCATTATTACGTTAAGTAGTTTGCCATTGCTTTCTGAACGGGTGGTGCCATCGTCCTTTGTTAAAATCCACGCGAAACAATTTGCAACCAAATTGTCCGCAGCGTTATTCTAACTCAGAACGTCGGGGTTAATAGACCGAGTCACTATCCCTAAGCCACAGATGCCATACTCATGAAGAAACCCGATGAAATTATGCTGCCAACTCACCTTCATTCAAACACATGGAGGCGGGAGTTGGAGACGGAATGAAAGAAAATGGGGAGAGAGTGAAGATATCTAGAAACGATAGTCTTGGATAGACGGGCTTGGAAGACCTTGGTTTCGGACCTATGCTTCCCTAGGGACACATGCTGAAGCAGCAGAAGAAGACAAAGAATATGCCCAGATATCGCAAAAACGACTTGAATCTACAGTTAACACAAGAAGACTCCCAAATTTTTTGTTCAAAAAAATTGTATCATCATAACATCTCTGTGGCGAAGTGGTTAAGATGTTTGTATCATCATAACATCTCTGTGGCGAAGTGGTTAAGATATTTGTATCATCATAACATCTCTGTGGCGAAGTGGTTAAGATGTTTGTATCATCATAACATCTCTGTGGCGAAGTGGTTAAGATGTTTGTATCATCATAACATCTCTGTGGCGAAGTGGTTAAGATGTTTGTATCATCATAACATCTCTGTGGCGAAGTGGTTAAGATATTTGTATCATCATAACATCTCTGTGGCGAAGTGGTTAAGATGTTTGTATCATCATAACATCTCTGTGGCGAAGTGGTTAAGATGTTTGTATCATCATAACATCTCTGTGGCGAAGTGGTTAAGATGTTTGTATCATCATAACATCTCTGTGGCGAAGTGGTTAAGATGTTTGTATCATCATAACATCTCTGTGGCGAAGTGGTTAAGATGTTTGTATCATCATAACATCTCTGTGGCGAAGTGGTTAAGATGTTTGTATCATCATAACATCTCTGTGGCGAAGTGGTTAAGATGTTTGTATCATCATAACATCTCTGTGGCGAAGTGGTTAAGATGTTTGTATCATCATAACATCTCTGTGGCGAAGTGGTTAAGATGTTTGTATCATCATAACATCTCTGTGGCGAAGTGGTTAAGATGCTTGTCTTACGTTTCTGTAGGTTGTAGGTTCGAATCCGGACAGATTCGTTCAGTTCACAAATGCATTTTTCCCCCGGAGAACCATAGTATTGTTACTGGAGCATCGGAGTTCGTGCTTTGTATAATGCTCGTGGCAAGTGGTGTGCCATTTCTGCCGAGAGGTACGGAGCCAAGTGGGGAAAACCCGGTGCAGTGGAGTCAATCATTTGCCTCTAGACCGTTAGACTCTTTGGGTGATGTATCTATTTTCATCATTTATATGACAGATTGCAGTAAAACGTTTAACTAAAGTCGTTTAAAAAAAAATAAACTGTCGTTACAGCCTGTAATACCGCTTTTAGGGCGATGTAGAACAAGTAGGACGAGAACCTAAGGAATTTAATGACCGCATGGCTAGTACAGTCGTCACGAAGCTGTTCAGGTTAGGATTCTTCAATTATGCCCACAATAGACATAAATCTGTGGCTTTACCGTGAATTCAACACTGATCTCCCACGTGAGAGCCGCGCTCTAATCCATTCGGCCAGATGTTCCTAAATACTAAAATAAACAGATGAAATCACAAAGTAATCTTGTTCCACAGAGTACATCAATCGTTACACACAAAAATAACATCTAGTTTACAAAACAAAAGAAACCAGACAAACCATAAGCTGGACAGAAAGTGACGAACAAAACATGGGACAGTGAGTGAAAAAGTATTGTATTAGAATGAGAAAGTATTGTATTAGAAATGAGAAGTATTGATTAGAAATGAGAGTATTGTATTAGAAATGAGAGAGTATTGTATTAGAAATGAGAAAGTATTGTATTAGAAATGAGAAAGTATTGTATTAGAAATGAGAAAGTATTGTATTAGAAATGAGAAAGTATTGTATTAGAAATGAGAAAGTATTGTATTAGAAATGAGAGAGTATTGTATTAGAAATAGAGAGAAAGTATTGTATTAGAAATGAGAAAGTATTGTATTAGAAATGAGAGAGTATTGTATTAGAAATGAGAAAGTATTGTATTAGAAATGAGAGAGTATTGTATTAGAAATGAGAGAGAAGTGATTGTATTAGAAATGAGAGAGAGTATTGTATTAGAAATGAGAGAGTATTGTATTAGAAAAGTGAAGAAAGTATTGTATTAGAAATGAGAAAGTATTGTATTAGAAATGAGAGAGTATTGTATTAGAAATGAGAAAGTATTGTATTAGAAATTAGAAAGTTTTGTATTAGAAATGAGAAAGTTTTGTATTAGAAATGAGAACGTTTTGTATTAGAAATGAGAAAGTATTGTATTAGAAATGAGAGAAAGTATTGTATTAGAAATGAGAGAGTATTGTATTAGAAATTAGAGAGTATTGTATTAGAAATGAGAGAGTATTGTATTAGAAATGAGAAAGTATTGTATTAGAAATGAGAAAGTATTGTATTAGAAATGAGAAAGTATTGTATTAGAAATGAGAAAGTATTGTATTAGAAATGAGAGAGAAAGTATTGTATTAGAAATGAGAAAGTATTGTATTAGAAATGAGAAAGTATTGTATTAGAAATGAGAAAGTATTGTATTAGAAATGAGAAAGGAAGTGTATTAGAAATGAGAAAGTATTGTATTAGAAATGAGAAAGTATTGTATTAGAAATGAGAAAGGAAGTTTTGTATTAGAAATGAGAGAGTATTGTATTAGAAATGAGAGAGTATTGTATTAGAAATGAGAGAGAAAGTATTGTATTAGAAATGAGAAAGTTTTGTATTAGAAATGAGAAAGTATTGTATTAGAAATAAGAAAGTATTGTATTAGAAATGAGAAAGGAAGTGTATTAGAAATGAGAAAGTATTGTATTAGAAATGAGAAAGGAAGTGTATTAGAAATGAGAAAGTATTGTATTAGAAATGAGAAAGTATTGTATTAGAAATGAGAGAGAAAGTTTTGTATTAGAAATGAGAAAGGAAGTGTATTAGAAATGAGAAAGGAAGTGTATTATCTCTTTCTATTTCATGAATGTTTGTAGACATGGTCACAGTTGTTTTGGGACATCAGAGTTCTGTTACACATAGATTTTTGTCGTGGCCGCCGGTAACATACGACCGGCGGGCTCGGGTAAAAATTTTAGGAAAGAAGACCACAACTGTCACGTGATCCTCGCTTTCTAGTGTTGATGTTGTATATAGACTAATTCATTAAAAAAATAATACAACATGTTAAATCAAGGTTATATTACGTTACAACTTAAGTTTAAATCTAAGGAATATCAGTATTATTAACATTTGTCATCAATAAATAACCACGGACTCATAGAATTGAGTAAAATTGCAAAAAACGTACGGTGTTCTATCAAACATATATACAAAACTAGTCCCCATTAAACAGGAATTTTGGATATCCAGTCTGAGCTAGTCGTTCTTATGTTGCCGGGGACCACGATATTTGTATAGGTTGCAGTAGGTATTGCATACTGTGTCATTCAATATTCGATTTTTAAGATCATTTTGATAACGAATATTACAATCTCAATGCTATTAAAAACATGGCAGATGAAAAATGGAGTGAAAGGAAAAAAAAATTGCAGATAATTTGTTTTTTATTTCAACATAAATTTCCATTCAACATTTCGTGTGTTTTTTTTTTATTTACATTAGATTTGTTAAAATTCAAATTAAATTGATTTTTATCTTTGCGCAGTTAATTTCAAGATAAAAATTACATTGACAGTTTCAACAGAAGAAAATAAATAAATGACTAAATAGTTAATAAATAATGGCAATGTAAATAAATAGTCAAAGTTAGATAGGTGTGGTAGAAAAAAAAAAGTTTAAAATTGCATGTCCCGTAATTCGCGTTATCAACCGATTTTACAATATTTTCCTACTTTTTATTGTTGAATATGAAATTACATTAAAAAGCGGTAAACAGTTGCACTAAACAAGAAAGAAATTCGGTTGATGGTACATTTGAAAACGTTCTGTGGACTGAATATCTGTTCGTTGGTCCGGAAAGTGTTGGACAAATGCATGAAATATTGTTAATGTCTACAAGACACTTTGAAGTGTAATGATTTAATTATAATGATTTTAAATATAATAATTTCTTAAGGCAGATTGATTTTTTTATGATACAGTGTAATAGCATTTGTTCGAGAAGTTAGAATATGATGTTTTGACGAATCTGGTTGTTGCACTGACAAAATGATTTGAAAATATCAGTTTAAAAGGGATCCAGTGTTTAAAGTGCAGTAAAACGGATATAGTCACACCCAGTACGATTTCATGAAACGTTTGTTTCTCTCTGAGATATGGACAATCAGAATGCGGGCCATTCATTTCTTTGAACACGTTTTCAAGCTGAAACATAAGCGAGAACTAAGAATAACAAATTTGGAAAGAAAAGGAAGGGGGAGAGAGGAATTATTGATTAGAAAAGAATGTAATCACGGAACTCTACCAACCATATGGTTAAATAAAAGCAACCTACCAAACTAAACAAACTGCTACAGAAACTATCATTATATCTCTAGCAGGCAACCGTACCAAACTAAACAAACTGCTACAGAAACTATCATTATATCTCTAGCAGGCAACCGTACCAAACTAAACAAACTGCTAAAGAAACTATCATTATATCTCTAGCAGGCAACCGTACCAAACTAAACAAACTGCTAGAGAAACTATCATTATATCTCTAGCAGGCAACCGTACCAAACTAAACAAACTGCTACAGAAACTATCATTATATCTCTAGCAGGCAACCATACCAAACTAAACAAACTGCTACAGAAACTATCATTATATCTCTAGCAGGCAACGTACAAACTAAACAAACTGCTACAGAAACTATCATTATATCTCTAGCAGGCAACCGTACCAAACTAAACAAACTGCTAGAGAAACTATCATTATATCTCTAGCAGGCAACCGTACCAAACTAAACAAACTGCTACAGAAACTATCATTATATCTCTAGCAGGCAACCGTACCAAACTAAACAAACTGCTAGAGAAACTATCATTATATCCTACAGAGCAACCGTACCAAACTAAACAAACTGCTAGAGAAACTATCATTATATCTCTAGCAGGCAACCGTACCAAACTAAACAAACTGCTAAAGAAACTATCATTATATCTCTAGCAGGCAACCGTACCAAACTAAACAAACTGCTAGAGAAACTATCATTATATCTCTAGCAGGCAACCGTACCAAACTAAACAAACTGCTAAAGAAACTATCATTATATCTCTAGCAGGCAACCTACAAACTAAACAAACTGCTACAGAAACTATCATTATATCTCTAGCAGGCAACCGTACCAAACTAAACAAACTGCTAGAGAAACTATCATTATATCTCTAGCAGGCAACCGTACCAAACTAAACAAACTGCTACAGAAACTATCATTATATCTCTAGCAGGTAACCGTACCAAACTAAACAAACTGCTACAGAAACTATCATTATATCTCTAGCAGGCAACCGTACCAAACCAAACAAACTGCTAGAGAAACTATCATTATATCTCTAGCAGGCAAACAGTACTCAAACTAAACAAACTGCTACAGAAACTATCATTATATCTCTAGCAGGCAACCGTACCAAACTAAACAAACTGCTAGAGAAACTATCATTATATCTCTAGCAGGCAACCGTACCAAACTAAACAAACTGCTACAGAAACTATCATTATATCTCTAACAGGCAACCGTACCAAACCAAACAAACTGCTACAGAAACTATCATTATATCTCTAGCAGGCAACCATACCAAACTAAACAAACTGCTACAGAAACTATCATTATATCTCTAGCAGGCAACCGTACCAAACTAAACAAACTGCTAGAAAAACTATCATTATATCTCTAGCAGCAACCGTATAAACTAAACAAACTGCTACAGAAACTATCATTATATCTCTAGCAGGCAACCGTACCAAACTAAACAAACTGCTACAGAAAGTATCATTATATCTCTAGCAGGCAACCGTACCAAACTAAACAAACTGCTACAGAAACTATCATTATATCTCTAACAGGCAACCGTACCAAACCAAACAAACTGCTACAGAAACTATCATTATATCTCTAGCAGGCAACCATACCAAACTAAACAAACTGCTACAGAAACTATCATTATATCTCTAGCAGGCAACCGTACCAAACTAAACAAACTGCTACAGAAACTATCATTATATCTCTAACAGGCAACCGTACCAAACCAAACAAACTGCTACAGAAACTATCATTATATCTCTAGCAGGCAACCATACCAAACTAAACAAACTGCTACAGAAACTATCATTATATCTCTAGCAGGCAACCGTACCAAACTAAACAAACTGCTACAGAAACTATCATTATATCTCTAGCAGGCAACCGTACCAAACCAAACAAACTGCTACAGAAACTATCATTATATCTCTAGCAGGCAACCGTACCAAACTAAACAAACTGCTACAGAAACTATCATTATATCTCTAGCAGGCAACCGTACCAAACTAAACAAACTGCTACAGAAACTATCATTATATCTCTAGCAGGCAACCGTACCAAACTAAACAAACTGCTACAGAAACTATCATTATATCTCTAGCAGGCAACCGTACCAAACCAAACAAACTGCTAGAGAAACTATCATTATATCTCTAGCAGGCAACCGTACCAAACTAAACAAACTGCTAGAGAAACTATCATTATATCTCTAGCAGGCAACCGTACCAAACTAAACAAACTGCTACAGAAACTATCATTATATCTCTAGCAGGCAACCGTACCAAACTAAACAAACTGCTAGAGAAACTATCATTATATCCTAGCAGGCAACCAGTCCAAACTAAACAAACTGCTAGAGAAACTATCATTATATCTCTAGCAGGCAACCGTACCAAACTAAACAAACTGCTAAAGAAACTATCATTATATCTCTAGCAGGCAACCGTACCAAACTAAACAAACTGCTAGAGAAACTATCATTATATCTCTAGCAGGCAACCGTACCAAACTAAACAAACTGCTACAGAAACTATCATTATATCTCTAGCAGGCAACCGTACCAAACTAAACAAACTGCTAGAGAAACTATCATTATATCCCTAGCAGGCAACCGTACCAAACTAAACAAACTGCTAGAGAAACTATCATTATATCTCTAGCAGGCAACCGTACCAAACTAAACAAACTGCTAAAGAAACTATCATTATATCTCTAGCAGGCAACCGTACCAAACTAAACAAACTGCTAGAGAAACTATCATTATATCTCTAGCAGGCAACCGTACCAAACTAAACAAACTGCTAAAGAAACTATCATTATATCTCTAGCAGGCAACCTATCAAACTAAACAAACTGCTACAGAAACTATCATTATATCTCTAGCAGGCAACCGTACCAAACTAAACAAACTGCTAGAGAAACTATCATTATATCTCTAGCAGGCAACCGTACCAAACTAAACAAACTGCTACAGAAACTATCATTATATCTCTAGCAGGTAACCGTACCAAACTAAACAAACTGCTACAGAAACTATCATTATATCTCTAGCAGGCAACCGTACCAAACCAAACAAACTGCTAGAGAAACTATCATTATATCTCTAGCAGGCAACCATACAAACTAAACAAACTGCTACAGAAACTATCATTATATCTCTAGCAGGCAACCGTACCAAACTAAACAAACTGCTAGAGAAACTATCATTATATCTCTAGCAGGCAACCATCTCAAACTAAACAAACTGCTACAGAAACTATCATTATATCTCTAACAGGCAACCGTACCAAACCAAACAAACTGCTACAGAAACTATCATTATATCTCTAGCAGGCAACCATACCAAACTAAACAAACTGCTACAGAAACTATCATTATATCTCTAGCAGGCAACCGTACCAAACTAAACAAACTGCTAGAAAAACTATCATTATATCTCTAGCAGGCAACCGTACCAAACTAAACAAACTGCTACAGAAACTATCATTATATCTCTAGCAGGCAACCGTACCAAACTAAACAAACTGCTACAGAAAGTATCATTATATCTCTAGCAGGCAACCGTACCAAACTAAACAAACTGCTACAGAAACTATCATTATATCTCTAACAGGCAACCGTACCAAACCAAACAAACTGCTACAGAAACTATCATTATATCTCTAGCAGGCAACCATACCAAACTAAACAAACTGCTACAGAAACTATCATTATATCTCTAGCAGGCAACCGTACCAAACTAAACAAACTGCTACAGAAACTATCATTATATCTCTAACAGGCAACCGTACCAAACCAAACAAACTGCTACAGAAACTATCATTATATCTCTAGCAGGCAACCATACCAAACTAAACAAACTGCTACAGAAACTATCATTATATCTCTAGCAGGCAACCGTACCAAACTAAACAAACTGCTACAGAAACTATCATTATATCTCTAGCAGGCAACCGTACCAAACCAAACAAACTGCTACAGAAACTATCATTATATCTCTAGCAGGCAACCGTACCAAACTAAACAAACTGCTACAGAAACTATCATTATATCTCTAGCAGGCAACCATACCAAACTAAACAAACTGCTACAGAAACTATCATTATATCTCTAGCAGGCAACCGTACCAAACTAAACAAACTGCTACAGAAACTATCATTATATCTCTAGCAGGCAACCGTACCAAACCAAACAAACTGCTACAGAAACTATCATTATATCTCTAGCAGGCAACCGTACCAAACTAAACAAACTGCTAGAGAAACTATCATTATATCTCTAGCAGGCAACCTATCTCAAACTAAACAAACTGCTACAGAAACTATCATTATATCTCTAGCAGGCAACCAGTCCAAACTAAACAAACTGCTAGAGAAACTATCATTATATCCCTAGCAGGCAACCGTACCAAACTAAACAAACTGCTAGAGAAACTATCATTATATCTCTAGCAGGCAACCGTACCAAACTAAACAAACTGCTAAAGAAACTATCATTATATCTCTAGCAGGCAACCGTACCAAACTAAACAAACTGCTAGAGAAACTATCATTATATCTCTAGCAGAGCAACCTACCAAACTAAACAAACTGCTAGAGAAACTATCATTATATCTCTAGCAGGCAACCGTACCAAACTAAACAAACTGCTACAGAAACTATCATTATATCTCTAGCAGGCAACCGTACCAAACTAAACAAACTGCTAGAGAAACTATCATTATATCTCTAGCAGGCAACCGTACCAAACTAAACAAACTGCTACAGAAACTATCATTATATCTCTAGCAGGCAACCGTACCAAACTAAACAAACTGCTACAGAAAGTATCATTATATCTCTAGCAGGCAACCGTACCAAACTAAACAAACTGCTACAGAAACTATCATTATATCTCTAACAGACAACCAGTCCAAACCAAACAAACTGCTACAGAAACTATCATTATATCTCTAGCAGGCAACCATACCAAACTAAACAAACTGCTACAGAAACTATCATTATATCTCTAGCAGGCAACCGTACCAAACTAAACAAACTGCTACAGAAACTATCATTATATCTCTAGCAGGCAACCGTACCAAACCAAACAAACTGCTACAGAAACTATCATTATATCTCTAGCAGGCAACCGTACCAAACTAAACAAACTGCTACAGAAACTATCATTATATCTCTAGCAGGCAACCGTACCAAACTAAACAAACTGCTAGAGAAACTATCATTATATCTCTATCAGGCAACCGTACCAAACTAAACAAACTGCTTCAGAAACTATCATTATATCTCTAGCAGGCAACCGTACCAAACTAAACAAACTGCTACAGAAACTATCATTATATCCCTAGCAGGCAACCGTACCAAACTAAACAAACTGCTAGAGAAACTATCATTATATCTCTAACAGGCAACCGTACCAAACCAAACAAACTGCTACAGAAACTATCATTATATCTCTAGCAGGCAACCATACCAAACTAAACAAACTGCTACAGAAACTATCATTATATCTCTAGCAGGCAACCGTACCAAACTAAACAAACTGCTACAGAAACTACCATTATATCTCTAGCAGGCAACCGTACCAAACTAAACAAACTGCTACAGAAACTACCATTATATCTCTAGCAGGGAGTTCAACTTCGATGGTGGTCTCATGTTACTTTAATAACAAAAAGAAATGATAATTATTCAGCGATATCTTGTGACTAAAATTTGAAGGTGTGTAGAGCAACAAAAGATATTGAAGAGAAAAGTATTTGAAAGTTGTATACAGGTCTTTGTCTTTCAGGCGGGTAATCCTACAACATAAATATCTAGTTCTTACAATGAAGCTATTCTTGACACGGTAGATACGTTGGTACGGTCAGTCATGGTTCCAAGTTCCACAATGGATTGAATTATTTTGCCGAGAGGATCTATGCACATTTCGGATATGTCAGACAGCATATTGATCTGTCTTGTGTCGACTATTTGCCTTTTCTTATTTATTAACCGAGAACAGCGGGATGTCTGTTCTGTTCCTAGCAACGATTTTCTTAAACACGATGGTCACAGCATCATCATGTGACCGTGCCAGTTGGTTTAGGACAATGCTATCCAATGTTTAAAAAGTATATTATGTAGCATCTGACTAATGACTTAGGAGGCGCGGGAGCCATGCGACATCTGCAATAATAATACTAATAATAATAAAGTAATATTAATAGTAACAAGAACAATTTTAAAAAAAGATGAAAACTTAAAATCCTGACTACAAGTTAAATTTTTTTAATATTGTGCTATCCCAAAAAATTGAATCATACTGTTATTAAAAACCCCACTTTTTCCTCCCTTGAAATTATGATTAACGTTACAGCAGGAGAAATAAAATAGTATGTCAAGGATGTATCACACGGAAGTCATGGCGACTGAGGACACTGTGTTGTACAGGTTCTATTATTAGTTACTGGTTCTATTATTAGTTATTGGTTCTATTATTAGTTATTGGTTCTATTATTAGTTATTGGTTCTATTATTAGTTATTGGTTCTATTATTAGTTACTGGTTCTATTATTAGTTATTGGTTATATTATTAGTTATTGGTTCTATTATTAGTTATTGGTTCTATTATTAGTTATTGGTTCTATTATTAGTTATTGGTTATATTATTAGTTATTGGTTATATTATTAGTTATTGGTTCTATTATTAGTTATTGGTTATATTATTAGTTATTGGTTCTATTATTAGTTATTGGTTCTATTATTAGTTATTGGTTCTATTATTAGTTATTGGTTATATTATTAGTTATTGGTTCTATTATTAGTTATTGGTTCTATTATTAGTTATTGGTTCTATTATTAGTTATTGGTTATATTATTAGTTATTGGTTCTATTATTAGTTATTGGTTATATTATTAGTTATTGGTTCTATTATTAGTTATTGGTTATTGAACTGACGTCATAGTACTCTAGGCAGACCAATTTAAACTCAGTCTCCCCATCAGATGTTATGCTTTTGTCTCGCTAGCTGAACACGCTTCTTCTTCTTCTGCTTTCGCCAGCTATAAATTAAGGCTTAGTCAGGGTGCCTGGTATGGTGCTTCTGACTGACTTTTGCTTGAAGGCCTGCTTTCCTTATTGTTAGTGTCTCCGCCATAATGGCGTGCATTCTCCGACTTCAGAAGTAGCAAACACTTCTCGTTCTGCCACCCTCATGTGTCCTGTCATGAGCGTACCGACTTCAGAAGTAGCACACACTTCTCGTTCTGCCACCATCATGTGTCCTGTCATGAGCGTATTGCGTGTTATTTCCCTAAAACAATGTTTAGATTCACCATACATTGCAGTGTCGTCATCCAACAGGCGATCGCTGAGGAATCCGTGGATTGTCCGTCCCTATTACCTTCAACAAAATGACGATTGATATTTTAACGTAATCATGTCTGCTCTCTCATTACCGCGAGATTCGCATGTCCAGACCAATATGAAATGAAAATCGTGGCATAACCTTTACACGACTTAGTCATCAACCACAGTAAGCGAGTCGTCGATTTTCTTGTCACCACTTATACGTTCAGTAGTTTGCCATCGCTTTTTGAACGGTGAGGTCTATTTTACCGTTCGTAAAAATCCACGCAAACAAATTTGCTTTCAAACTGCTCACCGCCGAGTTTGAACCAGGTACGCTTGGGTTGTGATCGAGCTAACTACCGCATAAGTTACAGACGCCAAGATCCATATTGTATATATTAAAAAAAAAAGTAAGTAATGGAACCCTTTCATACCTCGTGGTATATAGGTCAATACAGTGTTAGGCCTGTATTTTTCAGTGACCGTCGGCACACGATGGGTGATGTGGTCAGCATCACGCCGGCCGCCTTTACTTTCCCAGAGCATGTCTGGTACCCAGTTGAGGCTGGGTCGACCTGAGAGCCGTCGTGGTCGGAAAAATTCCACGCGCATTGCGGGAGCTGAACCCAGACCAGATTGTATATATCCGACCATATATACCGGACCAATATACGCCAGACCAATATATCCATGTAAAATCGTGGAGGCTGGAAGCTTCGATAGACAATATCCACTCTTAATGCAGCCTGTCGTTTTATTCATTTTAAAGCAAGAATTGAGAGTCAGCACAATAATGACCATAGTAAACGGAGTCTCAGAAAACCATTGGAAGTCA
Source organism: Arion vulgaris (assembly GCA_020796225.1). Lineage (NCBI taxonomy): Eukaryota > Metazoa > Mollusca > Gastropoda > Stylommatophora > Arionidae > Arion > Arion vulgaris. Next base: position 25,737,066 of record CM036753.1, read on the forward strand.
CAGCAATGGCCACACCTTTCATCTTTTTTCTGGGAGCAGTTGCCCTGTATGATCCATTCCGCTCTGCAGTGACTGTACCGCGGACACTAGCTAGAAAACACCAACATGATCTCTCGATGCATATACCCACCATCTGTAAATATAATAGCATAATCCTCCTCTGAGTTATTGCTACCAATTGCCTAATTTCGAGGTTCACTTTCTTATTGCCCTAATCTCTTCATAGTCTTTTCCAAGAATGATCCAACAGTTTGCAAGAATGATCAAACAGTTTCCAAGAATGATCAAACAGTTTCCAAGAATGATCAAACAGTTTCCAAGAATGATCAAACAGTTTGCAAGAATGATCAAACAGTTTGCATGCCGTTCTGAAAGTTGTGGGTTTGAAGCTGAAAGTTTGGTTCACAGGTTCAGTTTTTGTTGAGATCCCTAAAAATGTTGCTGGAGCTATGGGATTTTAACGTAGGCCGTGGACTCGTACATCATTGCATTATTTCTTCTTCTTCTGCGTTCTCACTAGATTGGGATTTCGGATTCTCTAATAAAGGCAGCTGTCTGCCTCAGATTATCAACCACGCCATACAGTTTGTCGTCTGCGTTCTCACTAGATTGGGATTTCGGATTCTCTAATAAAGGCAGCTGTCTGCCTCAGATTATCAGCCACGCCATACAGTTTGTCTTCTGCGTTCTCACTAGATTGGGATTTCGGATTCTCTAATAAAGGCAGCTGTCTGCCTCAGATTATCAGCCACTCCATACAGTTTGTCTTGGATGCTAGTGTAAATGGACCACCTCTTTTTTCTCAAGTCTGCATACTGGTGACAGTTCTGTAGGATATAATTCCTATGATTTTGCTTCCCATTTGTGCCGACCTCTTCCCGCAGTAAGTTTTGGTCACCCTTATGATGGTAAGGCTGAATTCTTACTGCGCCGCTAAATCTCTGAGGCAGATTGGCGACCGTGGAATCGGCAATCCCATTACTCATTGTGAGGGTCGTTGTCACATGTTATGCGCCTTACGGCCTGGTGCATCCGTTTTCTGCAAGCATTTGTTTCGGGTTAGCATTCCCAAGCGGACACGTGCATCCGATTTCAGCCAAACCTCCTTAGTCGCCTATTACGACATGCGTGGCAGGTAACAGTGGTTGTATTCTTTACACCCCACATTTGGGCCCCGGTAACCACTCGGCGATTGCATTATTTTAAATGCCCTTTAAAATGTCGCGTGGCATAGTTTAAGAATATGTTGTCACGTGAATACAGTTTAAGCGTATAGTTTGTATGTTCGTGTGACCTATACGAAATAGAACACGAGATCGCAATTAATCTTAAACAGCCTCAATAAAATATATTTATACCTACTTGAAATGTTCATGGTGCAAGCTCATTGCCTTTTCGAAAAGTAGTTTATGCCCAAATATGTTTTAATTATACACTTCACATTGTATATAACAGTGGTTTTCATAATTGTGGTCATTGTGCCTGGTATATGTAGTAGTTGTGCGTGACTCGCAACCAAGTATTGGAGAGAGAGAGAGAGAGAGAGCGAGAGAGAGAGAGAGATAGAGAGATAGAAACACAAAGCAAGTACAAAGATAATTGTATTTGTAAAGAGATGTGTGTTCCAAAAATGGACCTCGAACTAAACCTTCTGAAAACCAATGAAATACGAATATATATTCCAAATAAAACTACTGACTGAGGGCACTAAAGTATATCGTAAATGTCGATAATTTAGTTATCACATATTTCTGTTGCATTTAGGAAACCCCTTGTTGTCACTCTCTCTGAAGATTTGTGATGTCTTTCAAATTATACGTGACGCTTTTAGTTCAATGTTTGTTGTTTTATTTAATTTTTTAAACGCTATTTTCTTCTTATTAGTGATCTCTATTGCGAAGTAGTCAATCAGTTTACCTTGCTTTCTGGAAGTCCTAGGTTCGAATACATACTGCATAGCTCGGTTCACGAGTACATTTTAAAACTGAAATCCCTTGGATCGTTGCCGGAGTTACGGAGTTCGTGCTTTGTGCAATACTCTCGATAAGTGATGTATCACTTTTAGGAGAGGAAGATGCCATATGGGACTTACTAATCTTTTATTCTACATTGATTGTGTTTATTTTTTCGCATTTAATTTTACCGTGCTTGTGTTTCTTATCTTTAGTGTTTTTGTCTACGAAACTTGTGTTTCTAATGTTTCATTTGACAAAACTTGACTTTCTAATTCTTCATTTTACAAAACTTGTCTTTCTAATGTTTCACTTGACAAAACTTGACTTTCTAATGTTTAATTTGACAAAACTTGACTTTCTAATGTTTCATTTTACAAAACTTGTCTTTCTAATGTTTCATTTTACAAAACTTGTCTTTCTAATGTTTCATTTGACAAAACTTGACTTTCTAATGTTTCATTTGACAAAACTTGACTTTCTAATGTTTCATTTGACAAAACTTGACTTTCTAATGTTTCATTTGACAAAACTTGACTTTCTAATCTGTCATTTTTACACAATTACCCTCTTTTATATTTCATTTACAAAACTTGACCTTTTAATGGTTTATTCTAAAAATGTGTCTTTCTAGAGTTTTATTTGGCAAAACTGGTCTTTCTTTTCTTTACTTTAACTCTACAAAACCTGTCTTTTTTTAGTGCTTTATTTTACAAATAATGTCTGTTCTTTCTATTATTTGATTCTACAAAACTCGTCTTTTATTAGTGTTATTTTTATCAAAGTGCTTTCAGCTTTTTTCTGTATTTTCTTTTAATAGCACACAACTTGTAGTACGGGCAGAAATAAATAACAAAAGAAAAATAAGTTAGAGAAACGGCAAGAGAATTGATTATATTTACTGAAATATTAACTGAATCTATTACACTACGAGTAATTGGAAATAGCAAGAACTGCCTAGATTTATCATGTAATTATAGATTCGATTATTTGAATAGATTGTTTTTCTAATACGATATCACATACGTCGCCTATGAATTTTGAAGAGGGGTTTATTTTTAAAGCAATCATAATGTAAGTCAAATGATATTTTAAAAGCTGTCAGTGGGTATAAAGAATAAAATATGTGGAAACTACAGGTAATGATTGTGAGATACATTTTTTTATCCACATGTGGACGCATTTTCAAGTTCTGTAAGCAAAATTGAAATATATATATATATATATATATATATATATATATATAATCAGCAACTAGTAACAACTGTTATAAGACGGTGAAGATGGAGATATGTTGGAAACACCTTGAGAAGAAATGATCAACGAGTATCAAAGCAGGCATTGGCGTGGATTGCAAAGGGTTCAAGAAAGAGAGGACGACTTAAGGAGACTCTGAAACCAACTTTGCTGAGAGAGACAAGAAATATCGGTCTCAGTTCCATGGAGGAAATTGAGCGAGTTGCCCAGAATAAAGCGGTAAGGAGAAATTGCTTGCATGCACTATGTAACGTATAACGGTACGAGAGGAATTAGTATTATTATAACAGCATTATAAAAAATGTCACTGTAGCGGACTGTCTCTTTATGATTGAAGCTGCGATTTTGATCTGCATGTTATTGCTTACTTGACTTGTCAGCTGTGACAGCGATTGTATTCCTTAGATTCTTCAATGACTGATTTCACACATAGGATCAACATCACGGTACTTTGGGGTGAATAACCAAATATGCTTTGATCTCTCACTTATACAGGACGATCTCAGCTGCCGCTCACGAACTACGTTCGATATAATTTTGAAGATGTTGAAATTTGTATGAAAAATCGTAGCATATTCTTTTTACAAGACGTAGCCCTCAACAACAGTAAACGAGTCGTCGATATTTCTAGGCACCACTTATACGTTCAGTAGTTTGCCATTGTTTTCTGAACGGTGAGGTCTATTTTTACAGTTCGTAAAAATCCAAGGGAACTATTTTGTTTTAAAACTTGCCCGACGCAAAGTTTGAACCAGGTACGCTTGGGCTGTGATCGAGCTCACTACTGCTTAAGTTACAGACGCTCACATTTGTATTCCCTTTTTAAAAATGTATATTACTGATTTTTGCACTTTCATTATATGTGAAAGTAGTATTATCTTGGAAGTGTTATCAGCAACGAAGGAGGAGCTGGATCTGACATTAAAAGCAGACTGAGTAAGGCACGAAGTACATTCTTGACCCTTCAGACGGTATGGAAAAACAGCATCAGAACCAAGATTAATAAATACCACAGCTGTGTGCTATCAACTTTACTATACGGATCAGAATGCTGGAGAATGACAGAACAAAGATATGTTCAAACTCTCTACCTTCCATACAACTTGACTGTGAAAGACCTTAAGCATGTTCTGGCCAAATACTATCTCTAACCAAGAACTGCTTGCAGTGTCAACAAGAGAATATCATCACCGTCATCCAAAATGGATACTGGAGATGGTTCGCACATGTGATAGGCAGAGAGACTGTCACGAAAACTGCACTGAGATGGACTCCAGAGGGTAAACTAAAACGGGGAAGACCCAAAACAGCCTGAAGGATAACAGTAGAACAAGAGCTGAAAGAAACGAATCACAGCTGGAACACAATACAGAGGATGGCCAAGAATTGAAAGATGTTGGACATTTGATGCTGTCCTAAGCGCCATTAGTTTCATTGAGTAGAGAGTGAAAGAGAATTTTGCTCTGACAACTGCTTTTCCTCCAACTCTTAGTGATTTCCAACTGTAATATGTATTTTATCTGCTCAGCTTAAACATGGGACATACGTTTGATGGCAGTTCAGTCCGATAGAAATAGGAACTCGATATCTTCAACGCTGATATAGTCACTGTAAAAATAGCCAGATTCCTCTACATGGAAAACAAACTGATTACTTTTAAAGTGAGAGGTGAGCACAGTACTTCAACGTCACAAAGACGCCCTCCCTTCAATATATGAACTTATCAGCTGTCAGAGCTGTTGTATTCCTCTCATTCTTCGTGTGTCCCTTTGTTGTGTGTCCTGTAATCTTGATTGCTTGATATTGCATACATTTCTATTAGAGTTAAGAGTTATGCTCTGTGAGGTTCTTGAAAAAAACTCCTTATGCTCATGCTCTAAATGCCAATGGCATATATATAATTATATACATAATATATAATTCCTGTTTTTTTCTATATATATTTAATTCTATATATATTTAATATATATAATATATATAACCTGTTTTTTTCCTGTCATGCGGCATAATAGGGAAAATTGTATCACACCTGCCTATTTTATGATCAAAGACACACAATAGATGGTGTAGTCCACACCACGCCGGTCATATGATGGGAAGACAATAAAAAATGTTTCTCACCCAAGTTTTAGACAACTTGCGAAGACTAGAGAGAATGTACATGGTCAATTTGGCATTTACGAACACTAAAACGATTTGAACATGTGTGGGAATTGTGGAACAATATAAATATTTGAACAAATAAATGAAGGTTTGGGATGAGATTTGTCGGCAACCATTTCCTTGCTCATTCACAATCACTTTTTCTCGGGAAAACAGAAAGGTGTTTACAGACAATCTAATAAGCTATGTCCCTTTAGACAATTTGCTTAAGTTCCGTCAATAAATTAGTCTGTATTTTAATCTATAAATTCAAGTATTTTATTCAAATTTATATTACATATTGCAAACACTTCAAAATTAGCAACAACTTATAAAATAGAAAATGAATATAAAATACGTTAAATAATCAAGTTTATAATCTTATGTAAGTAGTCGGGAGTCGGGTTGGAATTTTGGGGAGAAAATACTTTCACTCCGTAATTTCATTTTACCTCAGGAGGCATTTATGTTGCAATGTTTACTGTTTTAGCCATTACACTGACTTTGCGTCATCTTAAAAAATACTACCAGTCATTATATCGGCTTATAGAAGCGAAGGGGTTAAATACACCATTGGTAAAACAAAGACGATTAACAGTTGACAGAAACAATGAACGAACCTCGAGTAAAACAGACGAAAACGTTATTTTTACAAGAAAAAATGCAAAGAAATGTAGAAAGAGCAAATAAAACTATTCTTGACAATAGGTTGATATATTTAATATAATATAATATTTAAATATAATATAGGTCCTTTGCATCGAATCATAGCGTATCTTGTTAGAAATCCTTAGTTATCCATCTCTTCTCCATCCGGTGCAAGTCAGCCATATATCTTTATTAGTCGTTGGTGGAGATGAGTGACCATGTTTGAAATACTATCATTTGTTGTGTGTTATTCAGTAACTTCAGTAAGCCATGAGTATACACCCTAGGCAGTACATGTAAAGTGTCAATTTGGAAGTATGAAGTTTTCTACACTTGTATTTTACTGTCTATGACATTGCAAAACTTATAGAGAGACGTATTTTCAAAATATTTGAAAACATAAATATCGGTTTTTAAAGCCGAGAATAATTAAGAACAATATATTGTCTGTAAGTATGAGCAAAAAGAACTCACATTTAAATGAGAGGTGAGATTCAAATACAACTGAACTCCTTTACTTAGTTGCAATTCAAGTGATGAACAGTTTTGTGTTGCTATATTAGCGACGGCCATATGCATTTTATGCGGAGCAGGTTGCTTTTTGTGGTGGTAGCGGCTGTTTCATTCTGGAATTAGTTGACACAGGAAACATTTCACAGTTGTTAGCATTTCGTGTGATTTTCATTGGCACAGGAACGGGGCAATTATGGGGTGACCCGTTGCAGTGAAATTGGAACCGTACTTATGAACTATGAACTTAGTCGTTAGTTTTTATATGAAGCAAATATAGAGGCCAAGAGCCGCAGTATCATAGTTGTTAGTGAACTTGCTTCTTATGTTAGTGGTTCGGGTTCAATTCTACAGTGGGAATGGAATTTTATCGTTTAACGGAAACGGCTTTCAGGTCGACCCAGCCTCAATTGGTTACCAGGAAAAGCACTGGGAAGACCCAGCCTCAATTGGTTACCAGGAAAAGCACTGGAAGACCAGCCTCAATTGGTTACCAAGAAAAGCACTAGTAAGTAAAACGGAAACGGCTTTCAGGTCGACTCAGCCTCAATTGGTTACCAGGAAAAGCACTAGTAAGTAAAACGGAAACGGCTTTCAGGTCGACCCAGCCTCAATTGGTTACCAGGAAAAGCACTGGGAAGACCCAGCCTCAATTGGTTACCAGGAAAAGCACTGGGAAGACCCAGCCTCAATTGGTTACCGGGAAAAGCACTAGTAAGTGAAGACGACCGGCGTGGTGTTGACCACATCGTGTGCCAATATCAATGAAAAATACTGGCCAAACACCTTATTACCTCGAGGTATGAAAATAGGTTTTGAAAAAAAGAAATACAGAGATCATGTTAGAGCATTGTTTTGTAGTATCGTAGAAAATGTAGTTGTTACTACTTATCCACATTAAATCATTTGTAAAAACTAATGTTTCTATTGAAGAATAAATGTTACTTACCTTTTCTGAAGTCTAGAGTCTTGAAGTCGAGAACTGGATGTTCCAGGTTCATGGCTAACGACCAAGTCAATATCATTCAAAAGACCACTCGTCATGCCACAAAGAGATGGTCCTGCTGTATAACTAGTGTTTCCAACATTGTCCCTGGACAATGATGGGATTTGAACACTAAGAAATGGTCGTGGAGTGTTCCCAAACGGAGATTCTGAGAGCGGATTGGTTACGAAAGGTGATGGCACGCCCACAGGACGATTGACAAGACTATACTTCTTTCTTCGCGTCTGCATGGTTATTACACAAACTCTTGTCTCAGGTTGTATAGAAATCGACGTCACAATTGTTCCTGTGTATTCATATTCGATTACATTATCATTTCAACATATAGCGTGGCTGTAGCCATTACGAGTTACTTGTTGCATGGTATTTCCCTCAATTCAGATTCCTTGCCGCTGTCAGATGAGAGGTTAATATTATCAATGTCACATAAATGCACTATCAATCGTTAAGATAAGACATAAACGTACTATAGAGACATATTTGTGGGGACTATATAAATATAATAAGAATTTATCGCATTGATACCAACACAACAGTGTTAACAACTGAAAAACAAACCAATTCAGTATTTAATATTATATTTACTTAGTAATACTGAAACCGTGAGATTCTATTAAAGATAATATATTAACGACACTTTTTCTTCTTTGTGATCGCTATTTTTGATGACTTAGGCGCGTTCTTATGATGAAGTCGACTTTTGTCTGGAGCTCATCTCTGGTGCCATGTAATTTTGAATGTAGTGTTGAGTTGTAGAGCTAGCATTCCTTTCTAGGGAGGACATGCATTAACGACACTAACCATAGCATTTCTGCAATTAATATTTCACTAAAATGTGACAACAACAGTAACCTATGACTGCACACACTAGTTTGATAATAAGAGAGTGTAAGAACATCAGCTTTAACCAAATCAAGATCTTTGTTTCAGGACTAATGTTTAACAGCTTTCCTTTTCATTATTGTTCAACTTCATTAACTTTTACATAAGATAGAATGTTCTGTGGATGCGAGTGTTCGCGGAAACGAGAAAGAGCGAACATGTTTTATTCGAAATCATCGATAGTTGGAAGGTTTAAGATGGATAAGGTGGATGTTCTTCGGTATCTTGGCAACCTACTGTTGGATGAGGATACTAAAATTGAGTTGAATCACTCCAACGATTTAAGGATTTTGGAATTATATGTTATACAAGTAAAACTGGATGACTGAAAGGGCAGAGAGAGAAGTGTGTTTAACCAGCGAGCCACAAGAACCATCACTATGCATAGCCTTCGACATTTGTTAGGAGAGACTAAGCACCAAAGGGTGAGCCAGTGATGCTGTGACGTCAGTTCAGTATCCATTAACCAATACCATTTTAAAAATGTCATCTCGGTAGACTTCAGACACAAAAACGGTTGAGCACAAAGCAATTACAGTAATTGCTGGATCTATTATGTAAGATCGAATAATATCATATAACAACTTGAGAAGAAAAAGCAAAGTAATAACACACCAAGAGCGATAATATTAACGAAAGTGATAACCATACTCATGATGATATTGACCATACACCATCTTCATATTCAATAGCATTCACAAATATAAATAAGAGCTTGAGTTAGTGGTTGATATTAACATCCTCAATGCACTTCGTCGAATAAGCATATGTGCTGGCTCTCTTTCTTACACATGAAGATATCAGCTCATCAGGATCATCAAGTAGCTTGTACCTTCCAGAACTTGGCTGGAACTTGGCTCCCATGACAGCAGTCCTGAAAACTCTCTATTCTGTGCAAGTTGACCGGCGTCAGCAACAATGCACGAATTTCACAGCAACAGCGAAGGTCCTGACATAGTTTTATTTTTACAAAGGTGAAAGTTTGCAGGAATTAAATATTATTTAATTGTAAATTCATTCGAAAATAGAAATAAAGCTTTAACTTTGTAAATAATATCTTGAGATAAAAGATTGTATAAACTATATAATACATTTACCAGCAACAACTTTGACAAAAACAACGCCATTCATTTACTTGTCAAACTTTGCTGGAAATAATTTGATAATATAAAAAATTCCGGGATCATAATTTGTCAGTAAAGGAAAATATAAATTGTATCAGTCAAGTGCTATGTAAATATGCACTCTATATCACACAGATATATTGTTGACATGTGCGGTTTTTAAAGACATTTATTTAAACACCTACGTCAAGTTTTATTACTTCTAGCAACAGGGCAAACCGTTTCCGTCTTGTCTATGCTTTCTGTGCGCTGATGATGTTGTCTTATGTATGATAACACTAGGCTTTTAATTGGCATGATAAAGCAAACATATCTGTTGTAGCTTTCTAGCAGACATTGTTTGAAAAATTGCCGTGTAAATATATATAGCGTTAACGTATTTCATTGACTTCAGAAAATCGTTTGACCATAAAAAAAAGGTTTTCATAAGCTAACAGAGTGTTCCAATTAAGCGAATGTACAAAAATATGGTATTAAGATCAGATTACAATATATATATATATATTAGCTTTACTACCCAAATGTGCATGGGATTTACGTATGGGCTTTTTCCCGACCGTAACGGTCCTCATGTCGAATCAGCTTCAATTGGGAAAAGGTGGCTATAGTGCGTTTCAAAACTCATGCCCATGTTTGAAATTCTGTAAGACCGGAGAGCCATTTAACGTAAAGAGGTGATATTTTGCATGTGCTCTATTAATCGTCATGACATTGCAAGGAAATAATTGCAACGAAAACAAACAGCTGGTTTTCACTTTAGCTTGTATACGGTATACCAAACAACATCAAACATAACTAGACATACATTTGAAACGCTTACAGTAGCTTTATTGTTGTTATTGGTGGTAGTTTTAAAACTTCAATATCACGTGTTTTTAGTGTTTTCCGTTATTTACCGGAAGACCAAAAGTGTTTACAATTGAACGGACAAGTTTCGTTTGATTTTTCGAAGGTCATTTCAATATCCTATTTCCTTTCAGAGGTGTGCACATTATAGGGTCTTTACAATGAGTATAAGAGTAAATTTTGTGACGCTGCAAAGCATCACAATGCAAATGTATCAATATTTTTGTAGAGAAGCTAAGGGTGGGAGCATTTCTATCCCTGAGCAGAGGGCAATATGCGTTTTGGGAGTAAATCGACGTACATTCAATCGCTGGATCAAGACTTTTCACGTACATGTGCAATGCAACCAAGAACACAAGATAGAAAGAAGGGGGCGAGAGGGAGGGGGTGTCAGGATTCAAATTTCGAAAATAAGCCGGTGGAAGAAACATTATCTGTGAAAACGCATCTAGATGTGATGAGAAGTAAGTATTTGCGTGAAGTTAGAGATATGCGTCGACAAAGTTATGACATTGTGTATGACGAAATGTGGATTAATGTTCACCACACCAATGAAAAAGAATGGCAGTCATCAGATGGAACGATTAAGAAATTAGTAGGCCTACTAAGTGGCAAAGGGCAGCGTTTTATAATTGCACATGCAAGCAGTAGACAAAATGGGCTATTGAAGAATGCTCAGCTCCTATTTGTTCCTAATCGGGACTGCCACACAGAAAAAAACTGTAATATATTTAGAGAGTTGATGTTTGCATGAGATTGTCATCAATGTACACAGCTGGTCCTTTTCAAGACTACCACAATCATCCTGACCTCTTAACATGACAACTTTGGGAAAATGAAGGTACAAGTTGAAGTGAAGCCATTTCTTTTTGTATGAATTCCACCCTCGCAAAAATTGTGGATACACCTATGACTTATCAAAAGTTGCAAATTTGTTATATAGCGAAACACGTACAAACAGAGTACTATAGTTTTACAAATTACAGAAACAGTGACGATAAACAGCAACGTTTCGACCAAAAGGCCTTTATCAAGCAAACGACACAACAGGAGTGACGAATTTCAGAGAACACTTACAAATGGACGATAACGGAAACATGCAAATGTATCTAATGAAAATGTGGGAATAAAAACGAATAACGAAATGAGTGCAACACAAGACTAGAAGTGGAAAAGAAGAGAAACAATATACAATCAAGTGAAAATATAAATTATATATATGAAGCAAATACACATATAGATTACAAGGCATGAAATGAGAAAGTACTAAGAAGCATAGGAATGTAATGCGTTGAGTCCAAGAGGCCGCAAGGTACCATATAACGAAATAAAACGGTTCTCCAGAGCAAATCGACTACGATCATCAGAGAAACATGATCGGATGGCTGTGACTGGACATCGCAAGCTCCTGAATGGCCAGTATCATTGAAATGGGTAGCTACAGGGGTCACAGAGCATTGGCATATATCACGCAAGTGTTGGGCGAATCGGTCACCGAGTCTCTTGCCGGTTTCCCCAATATAGGCCTTGTTGCACCGCTTGCAGATACTGGCATAGATAGTATTCCGGGACTCGCACGTGAAACTGTCTTCAATAACGAACGTGGCTTTTGGAAAAGACACAGTGCGGGTCTGTATTACATAAGCACACGTGTTGCAACGCCGACGGCCACACTGGATGGTGCCAAAATGACTCTGGATATTAGGCTTGAGGCGACTGTGAACCAACATATCCTTAAGACTTCTGTCCCGTCTGTACGCCACCAAAGGATAGTGTTGGAAGATTGATCGTGTCTCAGGATCAGACTGAAGAATGGAGAGATGACGGAATAAGACTTTCTTCACAAGGGAACTATGAGGGTGGAAAGTTAAGACAAGTTTCACCCTGTCAGAATTGGAAGTTCTATGCTGGCTAGAGAGAGCCTCCTGGTGAGAAATGTGCTGAACGCGCCGCATAGCAGATGCAAGCACCTTATCCGGGTATAAGCGCTTACGGAAGAAATCAAGCATCTCGTGAGCTCTATCGAGAAAATCATCGTCCTCGCTACATGGACGACGAAGGCGCAAGAGTTGAGAGAATGGTAAAGAGTCACGACAAGCCTTTGCATTTGCATGTTTCCGTTATCGTCCATTTGTAAGTGTTCTCTGAAATTCGTAACTCCTGTTGTGTCGTTTGCTTGATCGTCACTGTTTCTGTATTTTGTAAAACTATAGTACTTTGTTTGTACGTGTTTCGCTATTTACCAAGTTTTACTGCAGTCTTCCCCTTTTTCAAATTTGTTATATTGCTGTAAATTCTATTTTGTGATACCAAAATAATTATTAGGTAGTCAAAGATCAAAGAAATTCACCGCTTCAGTAAAACGGCTGTACTTACATAAATTTAAATTATATATTCGTAATGTCATTGGAAATCGAACACCATATGCAAAATTACGTTGTATTTCATGAAATAGTGAAACACGTACAAACAAAGTACTATAGTTTTACAAAAACAGAAACAGTGACGATAAACAGCAACGTTTCGACCAACAAGGCCTTTATCAAGCAAACGAACAAACAGGAGTGACAAATTAAAATGAAACACAAATGGACGACCAAATACCAACGTATCTAAGGAAAATCTGGAATAAAAACGAATAACGAAATAAATGTAACACAAAAACACACATAAAAACTAGAAATAGAAAAGAAACAATGAAACATCTAGTAAATATATAACTTGAATACATGCAACATATACCCATAGAGATTACAAAGCATGGGAAGAGAAAGTACTAAGAAGCATAAGAATGTAATACGTTGAGCCCCGTGGTTGCAAGGTACCATACAAAGAAATCAACCGATTCTCCAGAGCAAATCGACTACGATCATCAGAGGAACATGATCGGATGGCTGTGACTGGACATCGCAAGCTCCTGAATGGCCAGTATCATTGAAATGGGTAGCTACAGGGGTCACAGAGCATTGGCGTATATCAGCGCAAGTGTTGGGCGAATCGGTCACTGAGTCTCCTGCCGGTTTCCCCAATATAGGCCTTGTTGCACCGCTTGCAGATAATGGCATAGATAATATTACGGGACTCGCACGTGAAACTGTCTTCAACAACGAACGTGGCTTTTGAAAAAGACACCGTGCGGGTCTGTATTACATAAGCACAAGTGTTACAGCGCCGACGGCCACACTGGATGGTGCCAAAATGACTCTGGATGTTAGGCTTGAGGCGACTGTGAACTAACATATCCTTAAGGCTTCTGTCCCGTCTGTACGCCACCAAAGGATAGTGTTGGAAGATTGAACGTGTATCAGGATCAGACTGAAGAATGGAGAGATGACGGAATAAGACTTTCTTCACAAGGGAACTATGAGGGTGGAAAGTTAAGACAAGTTTCACCCTGTCAGAATTGGAAGTTCTATGCTGGTTAGAGAGAGCCTCCTGGCGAGAAATTTGCTGAACGCGCCGCATAGCAGAAGCAAGCACCTTATCCGGGTATAAGCGCTTACGAAAGAAATCCAGCATCTCGTGAGCTCTATCGAGAAATCGTCGTCCTCGCTACAGAGGCGACGAAGGCGCAAGAGTTGAGAGGTCTTCCCCCTATTTTGTATTTCATGCAAGGGTTATTGAGATATTAGAAGAAGTTTATGGGCACGAGATTTGAAACGCACTATAGTGTGATTTTGACCACATAACCCACCGTCTGTTGAAGGTGTGTGTCCCAAAAAAGCACCGTATTCACCAATATATCTCAGGGTATGAAAACAGGTTTCTATACTTTTTGATTTATAAATTGCATAATCCATTCTATTTTATAGATATAAATATAAAAGAAATTCATGTTAGCATGATTGAAAAACGCGAAAAACTAAACTTGTCTGGTGTGTTTTGATATTGAAAAAAACTTTTGATCCGATATTTAAATTGATATTCCCCGTTCACAAATGGTGTAGCTAGTTGGTGTAAACAAGAAAACATGTAAAACATTAATGGAACAACACGCAAACAATATAGGCAAGCAATAGAAAACATTGGGACACGTATACTAAACAAGAAAACAGGTAAAACATTAATGGAACAACAAGCAAACAATACATTCAAGCAATTAAGGGACATACATTGGGACAACATGTACACCACTAAACATGACAAAACAGTACAAAATAAAAGACAACTCGGAATGAAACCAAATTCATTAAGTTGGGCAGCTGCGTCCTCGTTGCAAAAGACATATGTATTTTGGAGTTTTACATGTATAAAAAGTCAACAATCATTGAAGTGGTTGCCAAGTGGAAAAGATGTGACTCCAAGTACAACTTATCTTCAGTTTTAGAAGTTTTTGCTTCATACAACCCCAATAAAGAAGTTGTGTCAAATCCTCATGGTGATTGAACTGAAGATCAATTGTTGACTGTAAGGGATGTTTAACGTTTCTTTTCACTTCTTTTCACAATTCACTTCAAATAAACTACATTCTTTTCACTTCTTTTCACAATTCACTTCAAATAAACTACATTCTTTTCACTTCTAGATGTTTCATTGCCACTTAATTCGTCGTTTTTCTGCTCGTTTGTATTGTAAGTTTTATGATAGTTTTTAGAAAAATGTTCTGCGCTTCGTGTCATACTATAAATATACACATCCACATGCAGGCATGCACACACATGCACATACATGGATATATATATATATTCTTTATATAACAAGCACGGTGTTATTGCACATAGGATTCGGTATATTAAAGTGTTTCACGATAAAATATAATTACAGTTGACTTAAGTTTAGTAATATCTATATACATTTCGAAATTGAATACTATATAAATATATGCACCCTGAATATTTCTTCAAAACTAGCTAGAGTACAAGATGTACATGAAACGTACACAATACAGACTAACCTGCTGTTTCCTACCTAGTTACCAGTAATCCTCTAAAGACATCACAGAAGAATTCAGTACGATAAGCCAGTAGCGATAATTGAAATGTAAAAAAAATATCTGAATAGAAAACACCGTCTCCAACTTTTTTTCACACAAATAATCAAACACGCGTTCTCAATTATGCAAAATCTTGACAGAGTTTAATAAAAAAAAAAATAATGATAACACCAAATCTTGACAGTTGTACACTTGAAAATCAATAGCAGTTAGTCAAATCGAAGAATCACTGATAATTAAACCACGACACATCATATTCACCCCCGCTGTGGAGTTATTTGGCAAGGTATAAAAACGTTATTGTAAGTTCAAGAAATACACTCAACTGTGGTGTAAAGGTTCTTTGACACTTGTAGCTAGAACACGAACACGGTTATACAAATAGCCATCTGTAGTGAATTTAATGCCAGTTTCTTTCAAGAAATCCACTGAACCACACACGAATCTTTCATTATGAACACGATTCGTTTGTTTGGTGTTCTGCTATTTGTAAGTTTGCAAAGATTCTGTACTCTTGAAACCAACGTAGAAAACAGAATATTTGCGTAAACATCAGATGAGATTAAAGTAAAATTGTTAACGGCAAATAGTTACGAGCAACTAGCTGCCATATGCAACGTGTTTCACTTGTTGAATAACTGTCATATGCACCGTCATACACATGCTGGAATAAGTTTTCAAACTTAATATTTACAATGACACACATAATATCGATCTTTCATGACTGGTTATGTAGAGTGATTCATGGCGTTGTTTAGAATGAACCAGACTTGCACAATGTTTATTTGATTGTTTTTATAGGAGATTAAAGTCTCTCTAAACCGATCACTTTCTTCTCAGCCTAAGAACGAGTCTTTTATTGGTTATATCAGGTCTTGTATGACAACAAACATACGAAATAATCAAATACATACGGAGAATCCCAAGTATAACAAAAGAAACAACTTCAAAATTAAACCTCATATCCCCTGCCAAGAATACTCGTCTGACACGATCTATTCATTACACAAATGCTAACAAAACAATTTTTTGAAAAGTACTGGAATAATAGGCTTTGTTGTATATATAAAGAGAGATAGAGGGAGAGAGAGCATTGTGACCAATTAATGTGTTCATAAAGAGTAATGTTGTAAACAACATAAAGTATTGCAAGTATCAATATATATATATATTGAGATACACAAATGTGTCTTCTATTATAATCTACTTTATTTTCTAAATGCAAAGTGTCGTCTCTGGTAAGAAGAAATATATAATCAAATCTCATGTACTTGAGCAAATGACTTTATGTGCTGCAAAAGGACAGAGCACGAATGAATCAAGCCTGATGTCGCATAAAAACATAATATATATATATATATATATATATATATATATATATATATTATATATATTTATATATATATATATCTAAGTCAAGAACCAATACGAGGAATTCAAGTTATTGCACTTTTTCTGACGTAGTGTCATAAAATATTTCCGCTTGAATAGTAATCCTTAATTCATTATCAATCTAAATATACACTAAGAATCGCCAGGTAGTCTTAACAGTGAATGTGTAAGAATTGGGTGACTACAACTGAGTATTCAATAAGCCACATAGCATCTCAAGGACGTTATCAAGGTGACTCTTCACATATATTATTGTTCTTTAGCGAGATTAGAAATATGTAAACGAGAACTGGATTTACGTTTCCGATTTGCACATAAATCAGCTTTGGCGCCATTATTCTGTCTTTATTGCGAGGCTTGAAAACAAGTACGGCCACAAACATTGCCTTCACCGACGTAATCAACACCCCCACCCGTCCCGTTTCCTGCACACACAAGCATGCACACACAAAACAGCTATAAACAGCTAAGCATCCAATCGCTGTGCATGATGCAAAAATTTCAGTTCAATTGCGTTCTCCTTTTATTTTTTGTATATGGGGTAGTAGTACTTTCTTCTGTTTTGATCACTCCAGTCTTATCTTATCTTATCTTAACCACATTTGCCGTGAAGCGTCGTGGGAAGAGTTAGTTTTCTATCTTGTGCCAGGCGTGTTGCGCTTGAGTTGTCAGTCCATGCTTTCACAGGGACTCTGAGATGTTATCTATCAACGTGTTCTTGACTTGCCTCGTGCTCTGCGCCTGAGTGTCGATTATTATAGGCACGTGATGGTAGTAAATGTGGTTCCATTCTCATTAGATGGCCGAACCACTTGATTCTTTGCTTCTCGATGTACTGTATGCATGGTATAGTACCAACGATGCTTCTGATATTCTTGTTTCTCACTCTATCTCGCCTTGTAACGTTGACAGCTTTTCGTAGACATCTCATTTCACATGTTGTAATCTTTCTTTCTTGTGTCTTAGTCAGGGGTCATGTTTGGCACTGATAGCAGAGAGTTGGAATAAATATGCAGTTTATCAGTTGTCGCTTAACTGCCATGTTAATGCTTGGATGTTTTAATAGTGGTGACAGTTGGTATGTCACTGCGTTTGCCTTCTGGCATCTAGTCTCGATTTCTCTGTCCATCCTTCCATCTGCTGTGAATATACTCCCGAGATATTTGAATTCTGGAGTATGTTGTATTTTACGTTATTCACGTGTATATTTAGTTGACCTGTTGACTTACTTATTGTCATGACTTCTGTTTTGGAGGTATTAATTTTCATGTCATATTTTTCGCATGTCGCTTGCAGGGCATTTATGTGTTGCGATCACTCCAGTATAATCTCTTTATAAATCCATCTTTGCGATCATCGTTCTAATCAAAAGACGAGCATATACAGCATGACGTGCTCTCAAACAATAACATATGATGACAGAACCGAAAACTAGAACGCCATGTGATACTTTGTAAAAGATCATTTAATGTACACAGAAAAGTTAACTAATGAGCAACATGTGTGGTTTATTTTTTGTGCGTAACAAACAACAAATTTAGAACATTCACATTAAAACAATAAACAATTAAGTCCAACAATTCAAAAATATGCAAGATGTGATGTCAGGAGTATCCAAATAGAGCGAAAATATGAGGTTGTAGCAACTTTACTGAATACTTCCATACTGAAGCATTGTATTATGGTGTGCACATGTGTATGTTATACGTGTGTGTATTTACAGCTTTCGTATTGGTGTTCTGCTAGCTGTAAGTGAAGTGAATTTGCAGACTTGAAGAAACTGTGTCATCAAAGTTTGCTTCAGGTTTGACAAAACTGCATCGGGGATCCACGAACAATATAATCTAGAAATATTGCGAAGACGCTACGTACAGAGCTCATGTTTTTTAGTGTCTCTCATGTTAAACAACATCAAACGTCAATTAAAGATTAAAACTTCACGTCCACTTCGTGAACTGTTTGATTTGTTTTTTTTGACGTAGGGTGGGGAAGGATGAATTGTTTACATACATTTTGTTTCACTAGATGAGACATGAAGCAGTGTTGTTTTGTCGTG
Source organism: Arion vulgaris (assembly GCA_020796225.1). NCBI lineage: Eukaryota > Metazoa > Mollusca > Gastropoda > Stylommatophora > Arionidae > Arion > Arion vulgaris. Next base: position 25,755,814 of record CM036753.1, read on the forward strand.
GTCGGGAAAGCGTTCAAATGAAGGCATTATACAGACACGTGAAAAACTAAAGAGCTCGTTCCCACATCTAACACATTTATTAATATCAATTTATCTGTCTGTACAGCAGCAGTTATTTTACAGAAAGAATATGTGAGTGTCTATCGTTTTCTTCGTTGACTCTTCAGATTTAACGACCTGCGACTTGCTCATTTTTATGTTGCAGCAGCAAACTGATAGTTAGCTGGATTCAAATATCAACGTATATGGAATTATTTCCCAGTTAAAGTCGGTTTCCAAGCCCTTCAGTTGAATATTGGTATCGGCCATTCTGAGCTGTGAAAATAAAATTGGATTCCTCATCGAAAGCTAACTTGGAAGTGTTCTAACGCTGAAACATTCTGCAAGGTGACGTGGACCTAGTATCTACTGTGACGCTTTGAGTACAGAGACGTTGATTCTCACCAATTTTACACCCACAATTTTGAGATTGATTTCAGCGGGAAAATGTAGAAACTTTGAGAAGTTTCAGTTGTATATTCAGCTATCGTAAGGACTGCTCCCATTCTCCCAAGAGAACAAATTCGAATGTGATCTCAACGATTAGATTTTCCAGCTCTCTGTAATCTTAGTCTTTTTAGTGCCAAAGTCAGTGAGCATTTTGTGTTACATCACTTATTACGTATTAATAATGTTCAATGAAAAATTGTGTCACCATACATGTGATATTATGTAGGTTTAACCGTAACACCATAATTGTTTCAGACATATAGGTCGAATTGGTGGACACTCGTGTAATAAACTATGAAAATTGAAGTATCGATAAATAAAATGATATTTACACGATTATTGTAAAATTGTTAAACTTATCTCCAAATGTCCACTATGAACTTGCTGCAAATGTGACCAGTTAAAATGAGTTTATTATTTAATTCAAAGCCATATCCTCATAATTTTTCTAAATAAATTGCATTTGTAACCGAATCAACAGTATATACACGTGTCCCAAGTTTTACTGAAGCCTGTTGGTTTATAATATTGCATTAATATCTGTTACTTCTGCGGATTTTCTACACGCTCCAGTCAGGTATAAGGATTAAACTGGCCTAGTACTATAGAACGAGAGGGCTCTTTATGCTGTACAAAGCAGGGTTAACTGTGTTCATTCCCCGCCATCAGATTCCTACTGGTCATGTCAAGCTCTGCTATACTCTAGAGATGTATCTAATTGTTCAAGATAAGATAATCATCAAGTACTGAATAAATATACCTCTACGATGGATGTCAGCAGTAGCCTGAAAGATTCATATACTGGTTCTCTATCTTCAGATCTCGTCAGTATTGTTCTGGCTCATTTTCAACCACAAAGTTGGTTGACAGCACATTTGTAATTCGCGCTCTTCATACCTCTGTCGGTGTCTTTGGTTTCCAATGTAGATAGTTGATATAAATACATACCAACGTACAAGTGGTACAGACTTGTCATTGTTATTAATAGACAGAAATCCCAGTTCTGATGACAAAATTGATAATTAATAAGTCATACAGTTAACGTAATTTGCCGCAAGACACATCCGTTTTTATCAGTACGGCTTTAACTGTTCGTAAGTCAATTCAAAACTGTCTATATCCATACTATTACTAAGGACATAAACTGTAATGTCACAAGGAAAGAAGACATTCAGCAGCTTATTTTTATGTCGTAATTTACGGACGACCCGAAATGAATGTGATTTTTCAGCAATTCGAGCCGCTTGCATTCCTTTCATCATGTTGTTCATAAACATCCGGAAAAATTGCTTCCAAGCTTTCTCGTGAGCTCTAGACCAGTAACATGTACCTGCACATCTATATTTAAGTGATTTAACAAAACATTTGCTTAGCGTGGGCAAAATGTTTTCATTTAGAATTCTAACGTAATGGTCTCTACCTATATTAGTGACAATCTGTTCAACCAGATCATCGTCGTCTATTACTACCACGCATGCAGTAATAAATTCTATTACCTTCGCTGTGTGAACTTCGAGTACAGAGTTCTTTGTAGTCATAAAATCAATAAATAGGAAAGAATTAGTGATATAAGAACAGTTTTTATATAACAAAGTAAAAGCACGGAATCCTATTTCTTGCAATGCTTCCTCGTTTTCAAGGTAACTCCACGTCTCTGCTATGAAATCTTTATCTGATTCTGTAAGTATGAAGACACCACGGTGTGGCATACATGAAAAACATTGCATCATGACAGACGTTTAGATTTTCATCAATTTATATGTACCAATTCCATATTTAAACAATCACAATGACAAGAAAATGGCAACAAGTTTGTGCAAACAATATTCAATTCACTGATGGTGCAATGTGGTGCATTCATAAACTACAAGCCGACCATCAACTAGCTAATGCGTGACACACTGATGTTGAAACCACGTGCTTGGAATCCCTTGCGCAAGATCGCCCAATCTATTTAATCAATCTCTGTGCATATTTGGTATATCGTTATTTTCGGGTTTATTCACAAGTACACGTCAGCACACTGATAGCACACTAAATTATCACTGGTGGAAAGTAAAAGTGCTTTAAAGACACTCTTAACGTGTCTCTTAAATGTTTCGATGTGGACACCACGGGTTGGGAATCCCTTGCGCAAGATCGCTAAGTGTGGCGCTGTAACAATAAAAGAGGAACCCGCATAGCGGAGAGTCATCGTGCAGTTGAGGCACAGAGAAAACGAGCTGTGCGAAAAGACAGAACACAACACACACATGTCTAACCTTGATCATGTATGCCCCACCTGTGGTAGGGGATTCTGTTCTAGGATAGGACTCTACAGTCACCTCCACACACATCAGAGAGGTGAATCAGCACACGTCTGAGATTGTTGTCACCATCGCTTGTGATGGACGGCTATTAAATCATCACTGATAACACATTAACCCTATTGCTGCTACAGACTTTCTGAAGGCTGAGCTAAAAATAGCTTCTCTTCGTTTCTAGGTCGCAAACGTGAATGTACGCCTATAGCACTGACAGTAGCAATGTATAACGTGTTAACACGTCTTTAGCCCACAGAGGAGAGATAATAACAGACGTGTTAATGTGTCTTTAAAAGTGAATGGGAAAAATGTATATATACGTCCTTAGCAGCTAAAGGGTTAAATCAAAACTAATATGGGAGTATTTTTGTATACTGAAAGCACACTGGATCAAAACTAATAGAAAATATACTATTATCCACTCATAACACACTGAATGAAAACTAATATGGAGTTGTATTCAGTTATCTGTTATATGAGGACTTCCATCATATCACTCCGAACAGGTACATATGTGCTCCGATCTCTGCCTCAACAAATCCAGCGAGTTCAGCGACCCAACACGACAGTTTAATGTTGATTAATCAATCTCTTTGCATATTTGGTATGTCGTCCTTTTCGGGCTATACCAATATTGACACCCATCTTTCTCAATCTGGTTATCGAGTGGATTCACAGCCGTGAAACTCCTCTGTTCGAGTTGTATTTTGTCTACCGAAAGCACATTGAATCAAAACTATTATGGAGGTCTTCTCATGTATCGTTATTTCGTCATGCCTTTGGATCTAAATAAGCTAAAGATACGGATTGTCAAGTGATATATTTATTCAGTATTTGTGTATGGAAGAAACATTGACGTTAAGCAAGCATTTGGAAGAAACAATTAATGCATTTGAGATGGTAATATACAGACGAATATGTCGTATTTCATGTCAAGACAAACAGACAAATCAAGAAGCTCATGAATAACGAGTAGTGAAGATAGAATTACTACAGAAAATAAAAATCAAACAAAGAAAATATTGCGGATACATAAAGAAACATGACACAATGATCCAAACCTTAATAGAGGGAAAGTTGAAGGACGACGAGCAAGAGGAAGACCGGGACAGAATTGGAGGAAAACATCAAGAAATGGACAATTTATAGCCTGACAGAGTGCAACATAAAGGCAAGAGACAGGAGATGTTAGAGATCCATTGCAGATAACCTTCGATGCGGAGACGGCACCTGATGTGATGATGGTTGGGTCTATAGTTTTGTTGACTCAATCAACATTCCTACAGATTAGCAACCGACTGACAAATTTGAAAACTCTTACGATAACTAATAAATCCACCCAAGTAACTTAGCAGCCACAAGCAAACAATAGAGAAATGTTCAAGGAATTCGTTTTCACAGCCCTTGAGCTATCGCTGTTGTGAACTTATCAGCATGCTGTAAAGAAATGGTTACCACTATATGAACAATTGTTTAAATTCCAAGTTACTATACTAGCGTACCGTTACCTGTAAGACCATCGGATGTTAACTAATTTTTCGAACTCTAAAACTACTGTTTTTCTCAATTTGTGTTTGCATCAATATTTAGTGTCGAGATCCACTAACTGACAAGAAGTTGGAACACAGATCAGTTGTATGATGGGGAAAAGTTGTCACACCTTTAGCCGAAGGAGAATAGATGAGACATTAGCTGGCTGAAATCGAACACCCCACCGAAGGATAAGCAACTGAGCTCAAATAGGTGCTGAAGGTTTGGTGCACGTACATTACGTTCTGATGTTTGGCTGTTCATATATCACAAAGAGAATGATTAAAACAGGCCTAGAACGATCGAAAGAGAGAGAGAGAGAGATAAGACATGAAAGTAATATATAAAGCATGGAAATACAGGAGACTGATGAAATACTGCGTGACTTGTACTTATTAATGAATAGTTATGGAAAGTAAAGGATAAATAGAGGTGACTACTTGACAACTCAAAGTAACTGGCACATAAACAATTAAGTACTGGGTCACAGAAAACTAAGATCCATACAATAAATCAATACCACCCTTCCATAAGAACATAAACTACATGAACTCAAAGAAGAGACTGTAGGTGTATAGAAAAAAGAAACTCCGACACAGGGCGGCAGGCAGATAAAATTAGTGGGGAAACTGTTTCAGAAAATGTGTTGCCATTGTTTTAATATTGGACAAAACAAAACAAAAATATAAAAAGAAAATGTATATATATATAAATTTGATGCAATTCTAAACAAAAAGAAATAATATTGTACTTACTAATAGCCTAAATTGTTACAGTTCTCTCTCTCGATCCCCGCCCAGACCGATGTACCAGATCTCCCCATAAATTCTATTCGTGTAGAAATATGATTCATGAAGCCCCAGCATTGGTGTTTTTTACGTTACATCTTCAGCACCATTTAGAGCCCGGGTACTTATCGTTCGACGATGTGTCCGGTTTCAGCCAGCGTTTATTCGGTTCGCTCTCCGTTCTGTAGAGATTTTTATGTTGTAGGGTAGCTAGCCCTACACCCACCCCTTAGTCGCCTCTTACAACATGCATGGAAGGTAACAGTGGTTCTATTCTTTACACCCCAATTTGGGCCACGGTAACCACTCGGGCGGTTACAGTTCAATCTTGATCCATTCATTTAAAAAACGAAATCAATTCTCATTGTTTTACTTTGCGCGAAAGGCTTAATATTTTTAAACTGGGTCGGCACTGCGTAAGTGACAGTGCCAGAGCTCTCTCTACCTAACGTGCAGCTGTTTATCTCGGTCGGACATGTGCGCATGCGCACAACAGCCAAACACCGTGTTGCTGGAAATGTGAAGCGCACAGTTCCATACACGAATTTTGTAATTTTTATAAGCTGATGGATGGCTACTGACATTAAATTTGAGATTAAATAGTATACAATTAAGACTCATTGTACTGAATGCTATCGATACTATCCAGTGATAATATGAGGTTTTGCAGTTACACAGTGTCCATACACGAGCTGTCCCTGCTCAGACATATCCAGACAGAAAATGTATTACAAAAACAGTTCATAAATTGTATTTTTTACCATTGTAAAATCTTTGTCAAAGTATATATGTTGTGTTATGTGATATTCGTTACTTTTGTTGTATGGTTTGCTTGATAAAGGCCTTTTTGGTAGAAACGATGCTATATATTGTCATTGTTTTTATATTTTGTAAAACTGCAGTATTTTGTTATTACTTGTTTTGCCATATCAAAAGTGTACCGATATGATTTATCTGAGCCAATTCTAGAAGTATGACTCAACATCCAGATAGCAGTTATTCAGTGAGTACTATCACGCTTCACAATTAGGGGAAACGTAATATCTGATAGTCTGGCCAAAGCAGGAACAAAACTGTCGCATGAAGACTAACTGGTCAATTTCAAGTAAGCCTAAGCTGCCACCCAAGGACAATCAACGCTAGTGGAAAATAAACTATCCCAAACACACATCTGTGGATGGATTTTTATCAATTGCCCATAAAATACCAGGTAGTTATACTTCGCCCCAGAACAAGAAGGAACAAAATAAGACACCACTTGTAAATTCAAGATCGACATTTCTAACCACTGTCCATTGTGAATTGACAAATCTGACGGCATGACATGTACTTCAAAAGTCTCCACTACAGACAGAACTGAAAGAGTGAAGCCATTGATATATTTTTTCAGAGATCCCTGATCTCAGTGTAGGTGAAATCGAGTTCCTAGTCCTATCGGAGATGGACGATAAATGTAGGTCCCATGTTCAATTTTAGCATGTAAAAGAACAATTGACAGTTCAAAATCGAGAAGTGCAAGCTGGAAAGCCGCTGCCCTGGCAAAATTCATGAGAAAAGTTAAGAAAAAATTTTGGCGCCACAAAATATTTTCACCATCTTCAAAATTACACCGAGACCCTTGCCGTTGCTACAGAGTCTGTGCACTGCAGATGAGATCTTTCGCTGCAAGAAAGAGATCGGAGCACATATAGTAACTCACCGAAGTGCAATGCTAATGGTCCAATCAATCAATCCGTAGAACTGAATGTGTTCTGCACACATGACGTTCACAGAGAAACTGTATGGTAAAACTAAAATTCAGAAACAGACAGCAGACTGTATCAGATAATTCGGAATGAGAGTTTAAAATGACTAATGATCACACAAAAAGTAAAAATATTATACTTTAACAATCATCAATCGACTTTTCCTCTAATGTCGGAAATAATATTTTTTTGTTAATAGTTAATCGATCTAATCTACTTTTTCTGATATTTCGTCGGTAATAAATATTAGTTTTTAAAAGCATTGCTCGAATGTATATGTTCTCTAGTTGCAACAAACTCTATTATATTGAAAAAGGTTTGAGCAAGTTTTCATAATCTCTCGTCACAAATCAATAATATATTTTTCTTTAGACCCATTAACAATCATCGATCGACTTTCCTGATCCATATTCCGAAATGACTATGCCAAGTTGGCCTTGGAAATAAAGTATAGGCTCCTATGTACATGGTAAAACCTTCTACCTCTAATTTTTATATCCCATCGAACACTTTCTTTACATTAGTGAATCTCTTTATCTCAATCTTTAGGTATAGTATAGCCTGAATTTGTGGTAATGGACTATCCAAAACGTATAAGGTTGTAGAGTGTATAGTATAAGGTGATCCTCTCTTGCTCCAAATGTACTCTGCTCGCTCTCCGCGTTTGCAATCTGGATATCTTTCCAGAGATTCATGTTATCAATGTAGTTTAAATCCAGTTCCTAATATTATCGGAGAGGGATAATAACACTTCGGTCTCGTGGTCAAGTTGAGTTTAAAAAGACCATTGGTCGTTGAAAATCGATAAGAGTATCCTGCAAAGTCACTTCCCTGGCTATTAAAAAAAAAAATTATGACACAATTTTTGCCATCCTCAAATTACATCGGGAAACCTCGCTGGTGAGCACCAGTTCATGCACTGCCATAGAAATCTGCATGTGTAAGAAAGAGATTGGAGCACATCTGGTTACTTACCGAAGAGCAATGATGACGGTGCTACTGCTATCAATCAATCAATAAGTGTATACTTCATTGGAAACAATATATAAATAATATATTTATATATAAGGTTGCATACAAAATAACTATGAAGCAAAAAAGTAACGATAAATTATAATAACATTATAATTCTTTTGATAAGTGATTAATACATTATCTTTTCATTATTGCAAACTGTTGAAATTATTGTATAATAGACATTTGGTTTACAAGTAGATAAAATTCTGGCATCTAATAAATTTAGCGAAAACAAAAGGCAGCATCACCCACCGTCAAACAAACGTAATTCTTGATGTAGCAGAATTAAATTTGCCCCTTTTACTTGTTTTAGGAAGGAAGGTAATACCCTATACAAGTCTAATACATTACTTTATACTATTTCACTTGTAAATACAAACAGTTTGCGATATATGCACTCGGCCGACAGCGAGATCTGAGTGTGATGTGATTGCTCTGCTATGTTTTTTTTATATTATTTTCAGACCGTTAAAATTCATTTTTATGATATTTATGTAATTTTGAACAAGACTTGATCTTGTTTAATATCAATTTCCTGTCTTCGACGCCGTATAGAATTTATGTTGGGCTTCCAGTGAAAGGAGTAGGGAGGTAATGATAAGGAACTTACTTACTACTTTCTTTATACAACAATTTTGTGTGTGTGTGTGTAGACAGTCAGTACTCAGTACTGATATTACATTCAATGATTACACTAGAAAACCAACATTCATCTAATTCTTTCAATCTCAAATGAACCAAGTTATTAAAAGGTAATTTTGTGTACTGATACAAAATGTTAGTAAGTTATCATATTATGATTTATTAACACTCTATCTTATACTTAATACTATCTATCTATAGTTAATAGTTAAGTATCTCTATAGTATTAGTAATAGAGTTCCTAAAAGACACAGTAATTATTAATTAGTAATATTAGAGTGTGAGCTTTGTACTATCTCAACTGTTTAAGTATTCTTATCAAATCATGACAATCATATATATATATTATATACTGTATATATAATATATATATATTGTTACCTGTAGGTTGTATAAGTATGTAGTACTTCAAGTTCGGTTTTCATATCTATAACAAACTGTTAGAGATGGAAAGAAGGAAAACACATTTTATAACATGTTTTGCTATAGAATTTGATTAATCATACTAGAAACGACAATTAAATATTCAGTCCATTAATCTGAGTTAATAACACAGAAACCTGCACATCCCATGGTAGAAAGAAACCAAATAGTTAAACCATTTAGACATCTCATCTGAATAAGAATTAACCAATCATGTCTGCTTCCTTAAAACTAGTTAGAATCTGTATCTATGTACTCAGGGTATAACCATAGGTGCTCCATCCCTTTCAGCTTATACTACTTCAAAGTGTCAGCTACAGAGCACTCGCACTGTAGCTCTGGCGACAATTCTGAACTTTCCCCAAACTCAGAAAGTTTGCGTAGAGCAGACCAGTTTTTTCCTAGAATCAAAATTATTGAAAAGTAAAGATTGGAAAAAATTAATAATGGATTGGATCAATGAAGTGGCTGAAGCTTTTAAGAGAGTCTCTCTCGCATTCACCAATTAGACCGATGTACTGGACTTCCCCATAAATCTCATTCATGTGGAAATCTGATTCATGCAGCCTTAGCATGGGTGTGTTTCTTCACATCTTCAGCGCCATTTGGAGCTCTGGTGCTTATCCTTCGGCAATGTGTCCTGTTTTAGCTGGCATTTACTGGGTTCGCTCTCCGTCAGCCTTTGGCTATCCCCAGCCGACTTGCAAGGCAGCAGGTTAGGAGAGTCTTAAAAAAAAAGGTCTAACACCAAAGGATTTTTCATTTCCTGGGGTTTTACACCATATAGCTCGGTCCCTCTCCACAGAAGTGGCACAGCAACAGTCCTACTGATCTCTGACAAAAAATGGACTTGTGAACAGAACGAAGTGGTTCGGATTCAAATTCATGACCTTCGGAGCACAAGGCAGAGGCTTAGCCACAGAGAGCCCTTTTTTAAACCATCTTACTGGTGATACAGCTCACCAGAGAACAACATTGCCAATTACATGTAATTCTTAGTGATTTGCATAGGAAAGATAATGTTCATCATGAAATGACAAATGCAAGGAGATTGTTTAGATAAAAAGTGACAAAAATAATAGATAAGAAAAGTGGGGATAAATGCTACTCAGAAATTTTCTCTTGTCTTACTGCTTATGTCATGAAGTGTTGTAGACAGGAGGTTAGTATTTTTGATTCCTTGCAAGGTGTAGTATAGCTTGGGCTAGAAACATGCTGAATTTAGGAAGTTTCTTTTTGACTCCGTCTAGTCAGCTTTTTCTCTGTGGATCTCATGTAGAGTGCTTCTGCTGTAGGTTAGTTAGATTACATTCTAACCGAATGATTGAACCACTTACATACTTGGTCATCTATAAAATCATTGACTGATGTTGTCCTTAATTTCTGACTATCCTTTCTTATTTTGAATACATCTTATCAAACATGAGGTAAATTTGAGTTTGTAACTTTCAAGAACTGCTCATGGCTAACCCTAGTAGTTAGCATATTAACAAATGACCTCTATCAGCCTCTTTACATTTTGATATTTTAAGATTGGTATATTGGGATCGTGAGAGAGAGAGATTGGCACTGTCTGGTAGTTTGTTATTCATGGATAACTGAGAGGAGAGAACTGCTTCACATCATTCTCCGGCGATGCTCAGTTCTTCAAGCCTTTCCATCTTCAATCCAGTATGGTTTGTAGGCTTTTCTTGCTATCCTAGACATAGATTGAATAGCATACTGTAGAAATTTCTTAGTCAGCACCGCTGCCACATTCTTTACATTCTTATGACAGATTTTAATGTTTATACTGTAAGTGTCTGTGAGTCTTGCAAATTTGTCAAAGCCTCTCATAATTCCAGCGAGGAAGTGTCTTTTGACTTTCATTTACATAGTTTAGGGTTACATGGGTTTTTAGTCTCTATTGCACAAATGGTTTATTACTGTCCTGCCTATTTTATTTGAGAGTAATTTTGTAGAGAATGCAAAGTCTGATGTGGATGTTGTCTTCTATCTTCATGAATAAAAGGTTGGTAGGTCCTCTTGTGCTTTCATGAGGTTAAATTGTTGTCTACTTCCCATTTTTTCATTTCCTCCTCTCATGGGGGTGGGGTCAAGGGTGTGTCTGAGCATTTGGAACATATCTGCTCAATGATAGACCTAGTATTTCTGCTTCCAAGAGGAACTCTTTTATAAGAGTTCCTCAATCCTATAGTTAGTCCTGTGTTCTCAGGGTACCAGTGTTCTCAGGGTACCAGTGTTTTGTCCTTCACTAAAACTGTGTTTGCATTAGTAGAGATGACTTCTTGCAGATATAGATGACTTGGTCGACTTAGGGTGTGTAATCACGCAGACATTTTCTTCTATTTAGAGAAGACCTGACTTATCCGCACTTTGTTTTCTGGATTATCATCTTTTCCTTGTATTCGTGCAACAAAGTAGTCAGTGGCTTACTTGTCTTGTAGGGCATTAACAAAGTTGATAGACCGATACCTATCATTTGGAGGATATCCCAAGTCTGACCTACACTGTGCATCTCTTGTCTCCACCGTTCTCTGTCAGGTTATTTTGGGTCTATATTTTTCACCTTTCCTTCTGAGTCCACAACATGACAGTTTGTGTAATGGATTCTGGATCACTTTTGAGTATGTGTCCTATTCATTTCTAGGGTTTCTGTTTTTTGTCACTGTGTGCATTTCTTCCTGGTTGGACCAGTTGTGCAGTTTTTTATTCATGATTTTATATGAGAATAAAATATTCTAAAATATTCTGATAATTTTTATCAACTAATTTTAAATGGCCAAAATATTTTGAGAATTTTCATTAAGCTGGTTGTCTGAAGTGATGACAATGTATATGATTCCTTTCACTTCCCAGATTGTGGGGTAAAAATGTTTGCTGTCTGCTCTACTGTATGAATCAGATAAGTTAGAAAGAAAAGAATCTCATTGCTGCTGAGCATGTGTCTAATACTATTTCTGATATAGTAGGACAGCATATAGAACTGAACATGCAGTGTATGAGATATAAAATGCCAAAAGAGATTTTTTTACCCATTATGAATTCAGGCGTAGTCATGATGTCTAATATGGTGAATCTGTCTGGTTTATGCATGAAGGCTTGCTTTCCTTATCACAAGTGTCTGTTGCCTTTCAGGCGAGCATCTCTCCAACTCCACAGTACTTGTAATTTAGATCCCCAAGTAAAGGATCAGGGTTTACTGTCATTCGACCGCTTACCATATGCACACACAGACATTTTAGTCCAAGTTCGTCTCGAACCCTGAAATTTTTGTGGCATGTAATCACTAACATAGAAAGTTATCCACTTTGCTATCAGCAACAGTCTTGAAAGTGATGATAGATTGAAACTTTCCATATAGTATGAGGGCCTAACATGCAGATCCAGCTCAAGGAAGACAGAGGAGATGGATAACACAGGATAACCATTAATATTTGTTTTTGAACAGCATATATGTATCCTTTCTTTATTTGTTTGTCATTTATGACATTTAATTTGATGTATATTTTCAGAGAGCTTTAATTTTACTTGATAAGTCACTCAGTGGGATTATTTGATGTACAGATCATCAATTATGCCTGCACCAATGGAAAGGGAACCGATGATGGCTGGTCCAAGGGAACCAATGATGTCAGGACCTATGTCAGGTCCAATGTCAGGACCTATGTCTGGACCTATGTCGGGACCAATTCCAGGACCTATGCCTGGGCCATTGTCGGGGCCTATGTCAGGTCCAGTGCCAGGCCAAATGTCTGGACCAATGTCGGGACCTATGTCGGGGCCTATGCCTGGTCCAATGCCAGTGTTTATGGACAGAGATCACATGATACCGTAAGTTTTAATATTTCGTTTTTGATATTTGTTTCAAATGTTCTATTTTTGGAATTACTTTATTATTTATTTCACATCACTTCAGTCATATCCTTAGGTGCTCAGTCTCTTTGAGCACACAACATAGAATATGAATGTCTGGTTATACATGTTTTATCATCATCTTAAAGGGCTCAGAATAACTGAGTTATTTTTCATTGCTTAGATATTTCAGTGACTTTCACTTTAAATAAGGCCTTTTTCATCTTTATAGACTGTCTTTTGGCAAGCGTGTAACTGACGGCTTCTGAGTTTGTGCTCGTTTCTTTTGCCTTCAAGTATGTTGTCTGAGCCGAAAACAAGAATTAAGTGTCCTCTCTATTTATGTTTCTTGTCCAGCCTTGGCAGTTAATATGGGACATGTGCCTTGCCTATTTTCACAAACTGCCCTCTTGATCCTACTGTTTTCATCCATAGAAAAGACGAAGTCCATACATTTGGAATGAAGCAGGGGATTCCAGAAAATAAAATGGCAAAATACCTAACCATCAACTGCCTTATGTTCCCTCCCTCAGGATTTGTGTTTGCTGTTTACTGCTCTAGACTTCTGCATAACCGTACTGACCCACAAGGCTGGGAGATTTTCTATCATGGTTTACTCTTGTAGCCTTTAGACCTCCTGATTCCCTCCCCCACAAGTCAGCTGGTTTAACAATTGCAGGTAGTACCATCTACTATCATAGGTATCTGATTGCTACTTTATAGTACTAAGATATGATTATAGTGTGAGTTAAAGAAGCAATTTAATTGCTGTAAGAGGGTGTGAACCCTTTTCAGTTATAGTTGTATCAAAATGCTAACATGTTGTCATGAGAGTTATTGGGGACAAGAGACATCCACTACATAAAGACACAGCTGGTTTCAATGATACAAGAACCAAGCATCAAATATCATGGACTGCACTGGCATAAAATTATGTTGCGACTGGTGACAAATGTTGAAACCATAATAAAAAGGAAAATCTCTTCTCCATGCATTTCTAGACTTCCCTCTCTTTTGCTTTCTCGGCAGGTTCCTGGAATGGGTCATTTTTGCTCTTTTTCCCCTCTGGTTTTCTCAAGGTGTGTCCTATCCATCACCAGTGTCTTTTCTTCACCACTTGGTTCACTGGGATCTGTTTAGTTCTCTCCATAAGCTACTAATTTGTGACCTTATCATACCATCTCAGTCCTATTATGCACAGACGACAGTTGATGATGAATGTTTGCAACTTATTAGTTATTGTTTTAGCCGTTTTCCATATTTTTGACACATACAACATTATTTAACATTGGAGTTAAATATATTATAATTTCCTATCTAGATTTGATTAATTTAGGCTTCCACAAATTTCCTAGTGCGATGAAAACCTCTAACTTTCTGTATTCTTATTCTGACATCTCTATCCATTCCTCCCTTTTTGGCTACATTGCTACCCAAGTATGTGTATGATTCTTACTCTTAAAGTGAGGTTTCACTCAGGAGATTGGTTGTCGTTTGCTTGGTTAGTTCTCATCTTTTTCCCCATATAAATGTTTAGCCCTTTTTGTTGTGATCTCAGATGAAGTATGTTTAGTTTAACCAGCATTTGGTTACTTACATGAGATGAGAGGGCTTTATAATCACCAATGTCCAGATCACCTAGTTGCTCTGTTAGAGTACATTGAGTTCCATTTCTGATGGTAGTTGCAAACTTATGTGAAGTGGATTTAGAGCTGTCTAGTATCTGAATATATCATTTGCTTTCTTTTCCAAATTGCAAACATTACTAACTCAGATAACTGGATTGTATGATAATTTTTATTCACTTTCATCCTTCCTTCCTTTCTTTATTATTTCATTCACTTGAAATATTGTCAATATATTCAATATTGTCTTATGTATAAACTTCACCGTTTTTTTTGTAGTTCATACAGAGGTCTACGCTATTTATTTCTAGGCCAGTGAATTTGCCTCAGTATTTCATGTTCGGTGCAGTCTGTTGTGCCTGTGCACATGGCTTCTTCTTCTTTGCGTTCGTTCTTTAAGACCAATTTTAATCACTCTTTGTGATATGTTTGATCTTTGCCAAGAACATGTATACGTTACACATTGGTTTGGTAGGCCCCTAAACGCATAGACTTCTCACGTTTAGGACATGTGCATCCGATTTCATCCAAACCTCCTTAGTCGCCTCTTACGAGATGCATGGCAAGTAATAGTGGTTCTATTCTTTACACCCCAAATTTAGGCCCGGTAACCACTCGGGCGGTGCACATGGCTAAATTGCCAATCTTGAAATTAGTTTGTATGTGACTGGAGACGATTGGATCCTATTCTGAACTGCAGAATGACAACTTGTTCTAATCTGCTCATATTTTGGTAGTCCTCCAGTGTTAGTATTGGTGGCCTTCTTGAAAATTGATCTTCTTTGTTCTTCTCCAACACCTTCCATGGCCAGTCAGTGTGCTGTCTCATTTCCTGTTATTTCACAGTCACTCAGTATCCACTGCAAGACTACCCTCCACTGGTTGCACAGTTCAGACAGTAATTTCTGTAAACCTCAGAATGTTATGGTCTGAGTGTTTGATTTTAGATGTCAAAAATACAACAGGTTCTGGAGCAAACTTGGTGTTCAACCATTTCTCGGTTGCAACCTAGATTTCTGCATCATAGTTATGACTTTAGTTATGAATCCCATGGACTGCTAAAATGACTAATGTTGAGGTGCTGAATGAGATCAAGACACAGAAAAGGCTTATCATCAATATAAGAAAGAGGCAGTCATCATTTTTGGGCATGTGATGAGGAGGGAGGTTTAGAACACATTGTGACAACCGGTAAAATCGAGGGTAGACGAGACAGGGGAAGACAGAGAGAGAAAATGTTGGATGGCGTGACTGCATGGCACGGTAGAGCGTCAACATCTGAGTTGATAGCAAACACCAATGACAGAGATTTGTGGAGATCCATGATCGCCTACACCAGCCGGCACAGCACCTGATGATGATGAGTTATGACTTTAAACTTTCATGAGTTTTGTCTGTGAAGATGTTTGATACCCATCTAGTCCGTATTTTCGATGGTGGATTGATTGCTGTTTCATTCATATTCACTGCTATCAGTAGTGCTATGTCAAAATATATTCTATCATCAACCGAATTTTGTTTAACTTTAAGTAGAGAAATAATGCCAATTCTCTACATTTGCATGCACATTAAATTTTATCTTTTCTTCTAACGCTCCATATCGACCACTTGTTAAACCACTTTTGTGATTTGTATGTGATCCGAGCCAAAGAGCGATTGTACATTGTGCCACTTATGCACCTACAGTTAGGCCAGCACATCCGATTTTTGTGGCACTTTTTATTTACTAGTGTAGCTTCCCTAGGCCTGTACCTCAGTTGCCTCTTACGATATGCTTTGTGGGTCACAGTGATACTATTCTATGCTTCCCTTGCAGACCCCTGCACCCCACGGGCAAAATTTTATCTAAAACTAACAATTCGAAAATACAAATCTGTAAATAAAATAATGAAATTCTTGTTTGAAAAAACACACACTATTAGAGACTCATTAAACTTTGCTGAGTGACATTTGTTATTAAATTTTTGATTAGCAATTACAAGCATGGTTTGCTTGATGACTGCACACTTTTGTTTGAGAACTTTATAATGTGGACTCGATTCTGAGGAGTGTGCGCCTGGATCACACTTGTAGTTTAGAATTTTAAAATACGGACTCAATTGTGTTTCTGCGTTTTTATGAATGGTAATTTAGAGTTCCTACACTTGCACACTTGCACATGCATTGAATTTGGTCTGAAACAAAATAGACTAGAAATGTGTCCGGATTTTTATGGCTGTTTCAATGTCTTCACGCTAGTACCAGTTGATTATATCACTCATTGTATACATAACAGCCTTTATATTCCAATATAAATTTTTGCCACTGGGTCGCTTAAGATTGTTCTTTGCTTGTTAAAGATAGCTTTCTTCACAAAACCACCTTTTTTAAAAAAACAAAAACTGATTTGCTAAAAAGTGCTGGTTGTTTAGTTGGTGTGATGTAAGGGGACAGCACTCATATTCTACTTTGAATTATTTTTAGGAAGAAGTAGAGTTACAAGGGTTATTTCCCTTCCGTTAGTCTTCAATTAGTTGTATTTTAACAAGCAAAGTGTATTCCAGTTAATTGGTAGCAGTTCCATGTTCTTTACTAATTATAGTCAACTTCAATTGTTCTTTTTGCCACTAATTTTGTTCAAGTAATATAGCTAATCTGATTTCATACATTTCTTGGAATTAATTCAATGTTCTATTTAATGGGCCACACATTGGCTTATAATATAAATATATCTATTTGTAAGTGAACTTTCTCGCGATCACCACTTAGACTGATGTACCAGATTTCCCCATAAATTCTGCCGTTGGTTGTCTTATTCATGTGGAAATCTGATTTATGCAGCCTTAGCATGGGTGTGCTTCGTCACATCTTTAGCGCCATTTGGAGCTCTGGTGCTTATCCTTCAGCGATGTGTCCGGTTTTAGCCAGAGTTTACTGGGTTTGCTCTCTGTCAGCCTTGGGCTGTCCCCAGCCGACCTGCAAGGCAGCAGGTTGTAAGTGAATTTAGAACAGCGACTAGTGCACTGGATTCAGACATCAGTTGTACAAATGTTAAAATCCTGATACAGTTGACTAGTTAAACCAGCTGAAAATGAAAACACAACTTTCTGAGTTAGGAGAATATTGTGGAATTGTTGCATGAACTACTGTATTTGTGCTCTGACACTTTCAAAAATTCTGAAAAGCACCTATATGTACATTGACAAAGATTCTAACCAACTTTCCTACTATGTGTATTTGAGTGTTTTCTATATTCTCATCATTAAGTTAATTACGCTGCAATGTTATGACCTGTGACTCAGTAGATCCAATATCAAGTTTCTGAATACAATTTTGTCAGTTTTTATTTTTATTTTTGAGAAATCTTTAATGTACATACCTTGCACTGGGACATCATGAGTTTTCATCTAACTCAGATAAGACTAGATGCTTGTCCTCACCTTTGCGAAAGTTATGAGTCACTTCATATTTTTCTTATTTTATTTCTTCTTAGAAATAGACACTAACTCATAAAAATTGATACAAAAAGATGGCTTCTAACTTCGATATTATGGTGACTTAACAATTTTGTCTGGTAGTTTTTGGTTTAAAATATTGCTACTTCTTCTAAAATTGTTGTTTGGTTTCCAGATACTTCTTGTGTTTGATTTAAATGCTAGTTGATTTTGTCATATCTGTATTTAAGTTTCCTTTATAAAGCCCTTCTATTTCATAATTCAGTGTGAAAATTGCCTTTTTTTAAAATATATTTTTTAGTTCTCATTATGTTAATGAAATTCGTTCTGACCTTATTAAAAATCTAAAAACATCCGAATTTATAATGCAGTATTTTGATATATTCACTGTGGGAGTCTTGGGCCTCATTTATGCAATAATAAAATAGGGCCAGTTTGCTATACTTGGTATATCGTTAGTAGGGGCAGCCTTCCCCAACAACACCTCAGACATAAAATAATTGATGAATTAATGGAGATTACTGTTGCTAATGAAAATTAGATGCTAGCAAAATCTCAAGACTGTCTGAAGTGATACATTTAAGATTCAAAGTAGTAAAGGATAGCAATGTTGAAGTGTGAGAGATTTGAATTACTAGATCGTCTTCATTTGTACAGGAAAGTTTCTGTAATTTCTGAAAAATTCAGTCAATTTTAGATGGATGTGTGTAAATGGAAAAACGATATAACCTGAAGTGTGGAATCTGGGTGTCACAAAATATTGTAGTACATGAAAAGGAGATTTAACAAACTGGTAAACTTAATGAGAATTCAGATGTACAACACAGAAAAGAAATGCTCTAATTTTACCAGGTAAAACATAAGACATTTTCAAACAAACTGAAGTGATTTAAGGACTAGACATCAATAGAAATCCCAGAAACATTCTCAGATATGCAAATGATACAATATTGTTGGCTGAGAGTGAGCAAAAACAGCAAGAAGTGATGGAAACTGCAAACAGCAGAAGTAGTGAATACAAAATGGACATAATCATTGAGAAAACCAAAACTGTGATAGTAAGCAAGATAAGTGATTAGAAAGCTGCAGTTGCGTAGGTGTTGGTGAACTTGCGTCTTAAGCTAGTGATCTGGGTTCAATTCCACAGTAGGTGTGGAATATTTTTCATACTGTAACGGCTCTCAGGTCTACCCAGTCTCAATTGGGTAACACAAAAAACACTGGGAAGTAATGGTGTCCGATTGATCACATCACCCATCAGGATGATATTGCCGATGGTCAATGAAAAATACAGGCCTAACACTGTATTCCCCAATATACCTGGAGGTTTTGAAGAAAAAGATAATTGAGACACTAAAATTAAGCATCAGAATAAACAGAGAGGAACTGGAACAAGTAAAAAATTTGTCATTTCTTGAACATAGAATAATGGAAGATATGAAACTGAGATTAACAAATAATTTTGACAAAACTGCTGGATTCAACAAGACCGATATTAAAATCCAAATAAATAAAGCATAAGATAAAAAATAAAGTCACCATATGATTTACATTTTCATCATTTCTCTATGACACAGAAACATGGGTACTGAGCAAGCAACTAGATGATAAACTTGAAAGTTAGGAATTAAATAGACTTTTTGATTGAGATTAAACAGAGACAAGTCTAATATTTTGAACATGTACAGAAATATGACATTCTGCTGAATACCATACTGGGAGGGAAACAGTTGAGAGTTTTAGTTTTTTAACAACTAATATCATTGCACATCTGGTAGTTCCATAGGTGCTTAGCAGATTGTATTGGTATGTATGCTGATTGTTTCCATCGCACACTGGTTACTCATGCGCCTTAATCATTCTTATCACCACCGATTCATCTGTTGTGGTGTCTTCCTCTAGCAGGTGATCATTTATTATTCTCATTGTGTCTTGTGTGGGTCCATACTTAAATGTCCCTTTCACATGTGCCTCAATGCCAGCATTATCAGTTTGTTCATTTCCACATCTCAACATACAGTACAGTAATCATTCAAGTCTAGGTGTTCTATTATTATATATATAATATATATTTATTATATATATAATAATATATATTTATATATATATTATATTATATATATATTTATTTTATATTATATATATATATTATTATGTATATATTATGTATATATTATATATTATATATTATATTTATATATTTTTTTTTTTTTTTTTTTTTTTTTTTATATATATATATATATATTATATCCATTCATCAATCTCTTCTTGTGTTTTCAATGAATAGAACTCTTTGATATGAGTTTATGTTGCATCGGCTGAGTACACTACCTCATTCAACAATTTCTGTTCCTGTAACCACCTTGTTTCAACAGAAACATCAGTGTGTATAACAACATCATAATCTTCAGCATTATTATCTATCAGCTATTCAATTTCGATGTCTGTTTGTTCATTGCACTATATCTTTATTGCCTAGTTGTGTTGTTTGTTTTCGTTTGCCTGCTATTTATTGCATGAAGGCCGATTATTACATGAAGACTTGTTTTTCTTATCACATGTGTCCTTCTCCATTAAGGCGAGTCTTACTCTGACTTCAGGGGTACCAGTGTCCTAGAAAAAGTGATGATGACCTGTTTATAGTCCATCATGTTTTCGACCCTTTTAATCCCTCCTACTTTGATTATAGTCTCAACCGTAGTTACCTTTCCAATCGCCTTCTCTGCTTGTGACATCCATGACATCCCACTTTTTATTATGGTCCTCTTGATATTGGCAATGTGCTTGTGCAGATGGTGTCTCTTACCTGAAATTACAGACCTTTGCCTGTGTCAGAGAGATTTTTCAGCAATTACCTACAGTACCTTTATTTTTAAATTTGAGAGAAATGGGGTGTCTGGCTATCTTCCTTTATTATTCCAAGAATCACTGTCATAGTTGAGACATTTTTATGGCAGTAGTTTAAAAAAAATGTCATTACTTCCCTTTCTTTAGGTTCTTTCTTTAGGTTATTGAAATCGTTATGATAGTGATGGAAATTGCTGGATATGTGATAGGTGATGGTTTTCTTGTCTGCTCTTGTGTTGCAGTTAGACCGTGTGTATGTATTGTTTGATTTAGCATGCTTAAGAGATTCTCACTGGAATATGTTGATCTTTTGGATATGCTTTCTCACCAGCTATATTCAAAATGCGTTATTGTTTCCCTGGACTTTCCTAGTAGAACATGTCAATTACTTTCATTAGTGCCATCTTTGGTTGGTTGATCTACTTATTGTTATGGCTTCTGTTTTTGGTGGTGTTGATTTTCATGTTGTATTTTTCACAAGCAGACTGTAATGCAGTTATGTGTCGTTTGAGTTTATGTTTCGCTCTTGTATATTAGACACTGGTCGTCTGCAACAAAGAGTTAATTGACTGAGTTATCTTCATTGTCTGGTGAACAGTGGCGGCTCGTCATTAAGGGCCAGTGGGGTCGTGCCCCACCAAAAATCATGTATAACTAATATGTAAATACTAATATATAACCTAACCACACAAAACCATGATTTTTCTGAAAATATTTGTGTGGACAAGGTAAAAGTCACAAGGATACCATAATTCAGATATCTGAAGTATTCTCACAGAAGATGGTAACATGGACAGAGAAATCGATACTAGATGCCAAAAGGCTAATACAGTAACATACCAACTGTCCCCACTGCTCAAACGGCCGAACATAGATAGATATGACAGTCAATCAACAACTGATAAATTGTATATTTCTACCAACTCTGTTATCAATGCCAAACATGGTCCCTAACTAAATCCCAAGAGAGAAAGATCACAACCTGTAAGATGAACTGTTTAAGAAAAGCTATCAATGTTACAAGACGGAATGGGTTGAAAAATGAGAACATTACAAATGTCGTTGGTATCGCACCATGCATCCAACATATTAGAAGACAACAAATAAAATGGTTCGGTCACCTAATGAGAATGAAACCAGATATACTACCATCTCGCGCTTATAACAACCGGTAACCCGTACGCAGAGCCTGAGGAATACCAAGAACTCGAGGGATAGAAATCACAGATATCCTGTGCCATCAAAGACTAACAACTACAGATGCAACACACTTGACACAGGATAGAAAACTGACATCCCCCAACCCCCGCTCCTCCATCCCCCCTTTCCCACTACGCTTTACGGCACATGTGAATAAGACAAGTCCCATCTTTGACTTTTGTTTTTTATAAAGCGACTTCCATGACACTACATTGCTCCTCTCTGTGCAGTTCATGCATCTTCAGCGTGCATAATCTATTATCTCCCTTGGCCTTTCTGCAAGATATTATTTAACCCAAACTAAACCCTTTCTATCGGCATCTTTACAGGACATCACATAGATGTAACCCATGCTCTTATATGTCATGATCTTTCATTGCTAGACTGTTCTTATAGCATGCACCTTGTTAACGTGTATATGTATTGATTGTGAACTTGACGTTGGGGTATATGAAATATGTCGCATCGTTTTCGCACCTAGTTCAGCAATACGAAAGTGAAGCAGGCAGAGTTCTCGTATTGACGATAACGATCAGGATTGTCAGCTTGGAAAGTAATTAATCGCTTTTTTTGTTTTGTGTTCATGAGGTCGCTAGATCGACTCTTTGTCAGAAAACTAAAGCTTGTGTGCTTATATTGTATGTGTGTATCACTTTTTTAAAGATGGGAATGGGATGGGTGTTATTTGATATGTTTATGTAATATAATACAAAATGTAAATATTAATTGTAAATGGAAAATCGCATTGAAGTCTATATTTGAAACATTGTATTGAAACAACGTATTTCATGTATCAACTATTTAAGTATCATGTATACCTTCTCCGTGTTACTCATGTTTACATTTTGGTTTGCTTATTATAAATATCAATAAATGGGACAAATACACACACAGACATACGATCAGTGTGTATGTCTGTGTGTGTATTTGTCCCATTTATTGATATTTATAATAAGCAAACCAAAATGTAAATAGTAACACGGAGAAGGTAACTGCTGGGGAGGCCGAGATCCTATGGGCCAGCCAATGAGGCCGGTTCAAATAACCAAAGGTGTGTATGTGTCTTTTTGAACCGGGCGCATTTGTCGATCTATAGGATCTCGGTCTCCCTAGCAGATGTCGAAATGTATGCATACTAATAGTTTCTATGACACCCCCCCCCAATATCCGCCCCTTCTTAAACGGAATGTTTCACATGTACCCAGTCCTCCTCATATAACATGATTTCAAATTCCCAGAATCGCAGTATAGATGTGCCACCAATATAATGAGCCAGTAACAGCTTCAGCCTCCATTTTCTTACTAGAAGTAGTTGTACAACGCGCGTTAGCTAGAACATTTCATCCAGATTTGCTATCATCATCATCATCAGGTGCCGTCTCCACATCGAAGGTTGGCTGCAATGAATCTCCAGTATCCTCTGTCTTTCGCCTTGGTGTTGCACACTGCCAGACTGTAACCTGTCCATTTCTTAAAGTTTCCCCCCCACACTTATCTCTCGGTCTTCTCTTGCTCTTCTCCCTCAACTTTCCCTCTAGTAAATGTTTTATCATGGTGTCATGTCTTTTTATGTGCCCAAAATACTTTACTTGTCTGAATTTTATTTATCTTAATAATTATTTCTTCATGCCTAGTTGTCCTAAAACTTGTTTATTTAATCACGAAGCACAAATCTATATGTTTATACAACGACATGCTCTACCGTACTTTCAGTCGTTGCTATACCCAACATGCCGCTCTTGATTCACTTGTCATAAATATTTTTTATTATATGTGTATAGTGGATGTCTTTGGTCTATAGTAATATACATATATACTCTACCTTTGACGAGCACATGATGTGAACATAGTGGCAGAAGTCCAATCATTTATCTCTTCTTCACAGCCCCTAGTGCAGCCGAGGATTTTACGAATACCTTAATTCTGCGCTGTAATATTTGTTCAAAGTGTTATTTTTTAAGCTAGACTGTAATCAGCGGTTTTTCCAAGATAGGACAAACTATCCTGCCCATCAAGGTGACTTCACGTATGTCGACCTTTGCGATGAAGTTGTTCAAAGAGTACCGCAACGTGCACGGAAATCTTAGGATATACATGAGTGTTAGTCTCTTTGTACCATCGGAAATGGTATGTAATGTCCATTGAACGCCATGGACCATATCTTGTCTGTACAAACTCGTCATGTATATTGAGATATCTGCAAAAGTTAGTGTATTGCCCAACCCGAAGGTTACGTTTTGACTACCCTTGTTCTGGTATTGAATAAGACAGAGTGTAAGGGAAACCTTCAGGCAGTCCTGGAAATGGACGTTCAGGGTCTGGTATCCACTTCCAAGTTCATGGTGTAATCGTATATTGCTGTAAAGCTAATCATCGGACACTGTAACATTCCAGAGGCTGATGTTGTGATGTTGCACCATCAGTCTCCTCGATAGGACTGTGATAGACTCTAATTGTGTGTACAACAACATCATTCTTGGTTATTAAATCCGCACAAAAACACCCTTGA
The DNA here is from genome assembly GCA_020796225.1 of Arion vulgaris. Lineage (NCBI taxonomy): Eukaryota > Metazoa > Mollusca > Gastropoda > Stylommatophora > Arionidae > Arion > Arion vulgaris. The sequence continues at coordinate 25,780,221 of CM036753.1, forward strand.
TATAATGATGAACACAAATCATAAACACGGCTAAATCAGAGATGCATTGAAATCGATATCTGCGAAAAAGAACAATATAATAATGGACAAACAAATAAATGATTTAACAGGGAGGAAAAACGAACGCAGTTAAATACTGGATTCTTGAAATCACACTAAGTAGAGATTATAATGGGGACTAACATGTAATAGATAGAATACAATGTTATGATTTATGATGATGTAGGCCTGAAATAAATATTCAAGGCAACTGTAAAAGCTCAGCAGTACTTGTGAATGTTGAGGATACTATACAGCATATGCAAAAGGAGAAACTGATAAGGAAAGCAAGCGGTCACGCAAAAATCAGTTATAAGAGGTATACGATGCGCCCTAACTACGCTTAAATTCATAGCGGGCGAACGAGAAGTAAAATGGGCTCTTTAGGATTTTGAAATGGAAGTAATATGAAATTTGTGAATATTTACCACAGCGAATAAATACATAATGATCTACTAAATGTGATAGCTTTGTCCAAGAAGTCATACGCTATTGGTTGCCAAGGCCACCGCACAATTAGCGTTAATAGTCGTATTACAAAATGTATGTTTACAATTATAATGAAGTGGTGTAAACAATTGAGAAGAAATAATTGATGTACATTGTGAGTTTGTTGAAGGCAATGCTGCACACAAAAGCAGTTTACATATTGAAAATACCGTTGGAGAGAATCATATTAGTACAAGTAAAAACAGATATATACTTGTGATTTATAGATTACAAGACATTTGATAACATTAAACACGTTCTCAACATGCTTGAACGCTTAAACATAAATTGTGTTGTCTTTGTGGTAGACAAAGATATACTAATCAACTTCTCATGGGTACTGTGAGCAAGTGGATTTTGGGATGGCTACTGCAGCGGAGGACGGAGCACGCATGGCAATATGCAATGACGTTGATGACATAACATAAATGTAAACAAACGTCTCATCTTAGAAAGCAAAAGAGACAAAAATGATGACACTATCTAAGAAACATAACCCTGAAAGTAATGTCATAGTGAAGGGAACACTGTTAAAACGAGTAAAGCGATTGAAATATCTAGATATCCTTATAACATCAGATGAGATATGTAGCGCAGAGATCATGACAAGAAAAGACAAGAAGAAAAGCTCAAACTTCCAGAAAAAAAGCATACTTTGCAAGAAACAATTGTTTATTTTTCTTCGTTGCGTTCCTTCTTCGCGTTCTAATTTTATCTTTTTTATTGTGATATATAATTGATCTTTGACAAGAACGTTTTTACGCTGTGCCAAATTATGCGCCTATGGTGACTAGGCCAGCACATCCGATTTAGTGTCAGCATTTTATTTACTAGGGTAGCTTGCTCTTTTACGATCATCTTTCGCCGTATATTTGGGCTTTATGATCTACACCAAAGAGCTGTGCAGCCTTTCTGATTATGTTCCGGTTTAGTAACATTTCTCAGTCTTTTTGGGGCACATAAGCTTGTCCTTGGACAGCATCTTACTCGTGCAAAACACCATGAAAAGTGTCGACCTTCGCCATTGTTCGGAGTTGGACAAATCTTTACAATGACGACCTTTCTTTTCTGACCACGTTGAGTTTATTCCGGAATATGAACATTCTCAGCCTTTTCGAGGCGCGTGTCTGCACTTGGCAATTTGCAGTTTCTACTCTGCATTTTCCCAGACCCCGGGAAACACTGGACTGGGGCTGCGCATACATAATGTTGAGGGTCGTTTCATTAGGCACTATCAGCGCAACTTAAATTTTGCGCTCGCCAAGCATCACCCGCCTCGGTTTCTCCGTGAATGTTAGTTGTAAGAACAAATTATGTGGGCAGTGGGTAACCGATTTTATTCAATTTTTTGGGGACCAATTTTTGTTTGCGTTGTTGGCAATAAAAATGTATTTCTAATACTTATGACGAATCTCTTTCTATCTCCATGCTTCTTTTGGCAGTAAGATACTTTAAAATTTTCTGGTTGCATACATACTAAAAGGGGGTTTTAAAACCGAAGAATTGACTTCATTGCACCGGGTTTTACCCCATATGGCTCAGTCTTTCTCCGTAGAAATGGCACGACCCTGCTGAAAGTATTTGCATAAAGCACGCACTCTGTAGCTCCGGCAACAATCCCAGGGGTCTCAGTGGAAAATGCACCCGTGAACATAATTTCAACCCAATAACGAGCCTATTTTGGTTATATCATGGGCGTGTAGGCCAAAGATGTAGAATGTAGATGATAATGTAAAATGTACTTGATATACGTGGGATTAGAGATGTGTGAATTATTTTTGATATATGTTAGAATGAAACTTCAACTTTTCATATTTTTCCGAAATCATACAGACAATTGCTTATTGGAGATCTACCAGATCTATGTCTGTGACAATATTTGAAGTTGAGGAAAAGAAAATTATTCAAAAAGAAGTATTGTGGTATGAAGAAACACGGTACTTCAACACTTCTTGTTGTTTAGTTATTTAGTGCAAGCTCTGTAAACAATTTTGGTTATATAACAGCCACGAGATGGCATAGTTAGCACCATCTGAAATCGACCAGACGATTTGCAGCGTAGTGCACTTTTTTTTTTAAAGCTAGCAACCCAATGTATGTTTACATAGTCACATTTTATTATTGAACAAAATGATGTAGCGAACTCGTATTTCTAATGTAAGTATTAATGTTGTTATTGACAAAAGATCGACGAAGTAATCAATGTTACGCCTGGTGACGTCTTGTATCACATCAATGAACTCTTTCCAGCCATGGTAGGGTTATTGCAGAACGAAACAGAGCATACGGGACTACTACTTTCAGTGCGAGGATGGAGGTTACGGCCATTACTGCCGCCCTTCAGTGGCTCTCTGGAACTTGGTTTACTGTCGCCGTTATTGTATCTTACTCTCAATAGATGCTTCGAAAGGTCCAAAGTGGCCGGTTGTGGGTTGTGGCATGAGCGGATGTCATCTATAAGGGTTTCCAACCTCCAGAGACCTACTCGAATCTACTGTACTGGGCAATCGGGTGGTCGCGGCAATGGGAGAGCGGACAGACTTTTATCGACAGCAGTGATTGTCGCCGGGGAGTTGATGGATGCGGGGGATGTTTTTCGGCCTCTTCGCCACCGCCTGTTGGATGAGAGCACTAAAATTGATGTTGAATATATCCATCGATTTAAGGAGTACGGGATTGCACGTTGTACAAGTAGAACTTATTATCAATATAAGAAAGAGGCAGTCATCATTTTTGAACATGTGATGAGGAGGGAGGCTTAGAACACATTGTAACAACTGGTAAAATCGAGGGTAGACGAGACAGAGGAGGACAGAGAGAGATAAAATTTTGGATAGCCTGACTTCATGGCACAGTAGAGCGTCAACATCTGAATTGATAGCAAACACCAAAGATAGAGATTTGTGGAGATCCATGATCGCCAGCCGGCACCGCACGTGATGATGATAAGTAGAACTGGATGTGCGAGGAGTGTTTAACCAGTGATCCACGGGAACCGTCAGTTTGCATACCCTTCGACCTCTGTTGGGGGAGACTGAGAACCTATGGGTCTGCCGGGAGTTCGATGATGTCGGTATTGTAAGTAATATACCCTCTTTTGTCCATATATGTTACTGTAGTGGTACTGGAGTCACTTCTGATAATATTACCGAAACGATTTCATTGTATGTTTATTATTGCAGTGTGTATGTCATCTTGGTTGGTTCAATAGATCAATTCTTTGTTGGTGACTTTGCTTGGCCAGAATAATCTATTACTTTACATTTGACAAATTAGTAAAAAGATGACAATTTTGACTTGACATACTCGGACATTCAGGCCAATATTCAAGTATCGATAAAACAAAGTTGTAATGTACTCTTCTCATTATATCACAAAAAGAGCAATGTTCAACACAATCTTTCCCCACATTATGTTACCAGTGCAAACCTGGACGCTGACAACAAACGATAGAAGAAAACTAGTCACAAAAGAGATGAAGTGTCTCGCAGAATGCTGTGTAACAGAAGAGACCGGTTGAGAAATGAAACATCAGGAAAAAGTGGGTAACATCAGTACTAGACTTCATCAGAAACAACAAATTAAATGGTTCGGTCACGTAAGCAGATTACCATCAGACAGTGCACCCAAAAGAGCAATGCTGCTCGATACAGGTAAAAGCAAAAGGCCGGCCACGCAAGATGGACCTCAGAGATAACAGAGGCGACGAAGAGACTATCTACGAAGCGCATACTAGGGCCCGTTTTGAAATCTCTTCCTGACCTGACGCTGTGAGGCATACAGGATTCGAGAAGAAAGAAGAAGATGGAACTTACATTGTAATCTCAAATTGTCACCATTCGTTGACAGAAAAAATGTGTCACAACTATGTTTTTAAACAAAAACAAAACTGTCAGATCTAGCGACTAGGTCGCTGTGTTGATAACCCTGTAACGATCGCTTTAAAAATAGAATGTGCTGCTTCCAGGCCACATAACAAGTCAGTTGTTTTCTGTGTGCTACGAGGCGAAGGTGAAAGTGCCATCCCACAAGTCTTAGCGTGTAATGGCGACGATATTGAGTGTACACGGCCAAAATAGAAGTGATCAGTGCGTAGTCTCATTAGATGTCGACTGAATATTTATAGGTTTTATTTGCGCGCAGTACTAGCACATAAACAAATACATAATGTATGTTGTTTTTTAACTCATGAAAAAGCTAATAAAATTTTTGTCTGATTATAAATAATAATTTAAATAAGATACCGCCGCCAGCAGTCGGTCTTGTTTTTGCACGACAACAGACAACACATTGATATGAACCATAATAAGTATAACGTCGTCATTAATTGAGTGAGGACATTGATGTATGTTGTGATTTACATAGTTGCAAGTTGACCATATTTAATTTAGATCTTCAACATATAGAGCACAAGTTTTTTTGAAAATTCGATTGATGATATATTAATTCTTTATATTATTGTTTGTAGAAAAATAGAATATATTTTATTAGACATTTTTCACATTTGTCAGCAAGTCATGTGCGTGCTGTTACTGTTAGTAGTGTTAGTACTGTTAGCGCTTTGAAAATCATGGATTTGGCATTACAATTGAGTTGTAAACCATTTACATTACTTATTTACAACTAATAATACATTGTACATTGTACAAGGTATTTGTTTAATCAATTCAGAACCAGAGTGATCAGTCATTTTGCCTTAAGCTGATGGAAATATTATAATATTAAAGAGATCTGAGCACCTAGGCTATGGACCTGTCAGGAGTGCAATGATGATAATTGATAATTCTTACTAATCACTACTAATATAGTAATTTACTACAGAGCTCACTCATCCATTGATGACCACTGGTATTATAGTTAGTAGTTAGTAGACCTTATCTAACTTATCATGCATACAGACTTTAAAATTTACTGTAATATCTGAAAATAAGCAGTATTTATCTTATATTTAGCTGATAGCAGATTTTCTACACCTGTAGAAAATTTATAATTATTTCATTTCCCTTTTATCAACTTAATTTAGTTATACGTGTGAAGACTTTCAGTGTGGGTGGTGGAATCAATAAATTCCTGAACTGACGTTAGTATATGATAGAACACATGCATGAAGTGAACCGAATCATCACCAAATCACAAACTTTTTATTTGGACACTTTGATGAATCCTAATTTAAATATGCCACCTGGGCCTGGGATTCCTATGCAAGGTGGAATACCAATGACATTACCTGGCGTCCCAATGCCAGGAGAACAAGGAATTGTTATGCCAGGGGGAACACCAATGGGTGTACAGGATCCATTTTATTCCTCCCCATTTTCCACTCCATTTTACAGGCGACCTACACCTTACATGGGGCAGCCAGACTATAGAATCTATGAGCTCAATAAAAGACTGCAGCATCGGACTGAGGTATGTGCATAATAGTAATGTCAGTTTTTAGTTATATATTATGGGATACAGATTAGTCTTCATGCACATCAAGATGTTTTATAATAATTATTCTGATTTTGTTTGTTTGTCTTGTTCTTATCAACCAATTTAATCACTCTTTATGATATATTTGAGAAGAGAACGGAAATATCTTCCACTTCACTTCATATGCTTCTATCCATGTACAACAGGATCATCCAAAAATTGCGACCTCGGTTAATGTTTGGGTTTGTCTGAGATGGCAATCCCTTAAATTTTTGGTCTTTTTGCATCGTATGTTGAACACTCTGTATTTATCATTTTTAAGCAGTTTCATAAGCACATAAATGCAGCTTTGTTTGAATGCTGCATTCTGCCAACATTGCCCGACCCACTCCCCTACTTTCCATCACTGGTGCACAGTTTACTAGTCTTCCTGATTCCGTTCAAAAACAGTGCATATTGAACCGGTCAACTGAAGTAGCTTGTATTGTAACTTTGTCAAACCTTCTGAGGCAGAATGTCTTATTTAAAAACCAACTAAATCTGTATTCACATCCTTAATCTTGTTAAGAGTTACCTACTTGAATTTCCAACCATGGGAGACAGAACAAAGATTTGCCGAGCATGGTCCTACGATTCAATGCACTCTGACACACAACATTCACTGCACAGGAAAGTTGGGAGAGAAATGGGCAAGAGGACAATTTTTGATTAGTATGGTTGATAACTTTATTCAACAAGTGTTTAATAGAGGACATTGAACCTAGTGGAGAATGGATATGAGTGCTTGCAGAGAGAAATACATCCATTTCAGCAAGTCTCAGTCTGAATAGAGAATGCAGACAAGGTAACCCAGTGGTTATTGAGATAGAAGTTCAGGCATTGATTTCTGAGAACTCACTGAGTGTGATGTTGTCATTTACGCAGTTGGGTCAGTGTTTTGGCACATGCGGAGATGATGGGCTTTTACTGTTCAGGTTGGAGGGAGCATTGTGAAGGAAGAAGTGGTGGTTTTGCCATGACTACAAGTTGCCTGACTATGGAGATCATGACAGTAATTAAAACACTGGCCTGGCTGGGTTTTTTACACATGCATGCTTTCTCAGGGACCCAATGAATATGCTCAGGAAGATTGAGATGGGCTGGAAGACAATAATTGAGTCTCTGAGAAGATCTAGGCTGAAAAAAAAATATGTATTATTTTTATGAATGGCATGCAGACGTAAATGAAATGAACAGGCTGATAGGCATTGCTACAGTGGAAAGTGGTTGATAAAGAATTAGGCTGATATTCTGAATGCCTTAAGGAAAATAAGAAATTATGTAAACGATTCAGTGAATGAGGGTGAATTACAACCATAACCAGACTGCAAGAATATCAAACAGGGTGTAGCCAGACAGGAGTGCTATACTGGAAACCAAAGAAGAATAGTAAACCAACACAAAACCAGTGTCGTTAGTCATCACAAGTTGAAGTACATACTATCGTTAGTCTTAGTAGTCACAAGTTGAAGTACATACTGGGGAAGAGACAGGTGCACTTATGGACTAATTAGTTCAATGTACAGTGATGACAATCTGTCGAGTAAGCAGTATTTTCTCATGGAGCTCTACACTGGGCTGCTGTCAGCAGCGTACTGGAGAAGAAAAGTTGAACAGTGGACTGCTAAAATGACTAATGTTGAATTAGGGCACAGAGAAAACTTGTTATCAGTATAGTAAAGGGGTAGTAATTATTTTTGGGACATGTGATGAGAAAAGAAGGTTTAGAGCACATTGTGACAACCAATAAAATCAAGTGGAGATGGGACAGAGGACTACAGAAAGAGAAAATTCTGGACAACCGGCTCCATGGTATGGACGTGTCAATATCAAAACTGATAGTCAGTACTAAGGACAGACATTTTTGAGATCTGTGATCACCTACATAAGTCTGCATGACACATGATGATGATGATGTATTCCTTTAGTTGTTAATTTATTTTTTGTGTGTGTTCATTCTTTAGCCTGTATATATGATGAAGTTTGTTATATTTATGTTTAATGTGTGTATATATATAGCTATTTACATATATTTATTTATTTTTGAGCATAATTTTCTCTCTCTCTCTCTTTGCCTTTTTACCCGGGTTGGGGCATAGGCCCTCAACCAACTCATGCCAAGTCTTCCTATCTCTAGCTATCTCCTGCAGCTCCTCTCAGCTCTTCTTTATATTGTTGATCTCCGCCTCCAAATCTCGTCTCCATGTATTTCTCGGCCTCCCTTCTTTCGCTGCCCTCGTGTTCAGGCAAGGACCCTTCTTGTTATATTCCCCTCCGGTTTTCGCAAAGTGTGTCTATCCAGCGCCAGCGTCTTTTTAACCTGTTCGTTCACTGGAATCTGTCTTGTTCTCTCCATAAGTTCCTCATTTGTGACCCTATCATACCATCTTATTCCCTCTATTCTGCGAGACACCAGTTGATGAATGTTTGCAATTTATGCGCTATTGTTTTAGTTGTTCTCCATGTTTCTGACCCATACAGTAGGAGCATAATTTTGGGCTGCAATAAATTTCTTTCCAAATTGTAAGAGAAATATAGGAATATAAACATTTAAAGCAGTTCATAACAGTGATATTTTTATGTGTGTGTTGTCATTTATTACCGTTTCAAGATGCCACTTTTATGAATAATTATTTTAGGATAGTGACAATCTGTGGTGGGACTCCTTTACCACAGAATTTTTTGAGGATGATGCTCAGCTTACTCTGACATTTTGTTTGGAGGATGGTCCTAAGCGTTATAGTAAGTCCTTTTTCTTCACAGTTTTCTTTTACAATTCGTACACATGTTAAGGGTTTTGTCGGAGGCTGAGGATTTAAAGTCATTTGTCCTAGATGTCTCCATGCACTGTTCGGATTGTGTTAGGTTTTTTTTATTGAACCCTAGAAGAAAAATAAAACTGACCCTGCTAGGGTTTGAATCACCAGTCTTGTTTGTTTTAGTTTAAACCAGGGGAACATATTTATTAATTAGACCTGCCATTTCTCATTTATAAGTGGTCTAAAGCTGAAGGATTGACTTCAGTGCACCGGGTTTACCCCATATGGCTTGGCCCCTCTCCACATAAATTTCTCATTGGTATTTGCATGAAAATAATAGCAATACACCATTTGTCATTAAGTCAATCGCAAAACTGACTTTCAATATTTGAGTGGTTGTTGTGCTGTGATCCATATTCCCTAATGTTGTCAGCATAATAATTTTTCTGTGGTTTTTCTTTTCAGCCATTGGGAGAACTTTGATACCAAGATATTTCCGCAGCATATTTGAGGGAGGAGTCACAGATCTGCACTACATTTTGAAATACCCAAAAAGAATCATTTCACAACACCACCATCACTTTGGACTGCGACCATGCTCTCATGGTGACGCAGCATGGCAAACCAATGTTCACAAATGTATGTCTGACATTACACACTAAGACTAGAAACATGAAACAGCAAGAATGAGTTAGCCCTCTCTATAAGTAGCAAGAATAATTATGACTTCTTTTTTAAGAGAAAGCAAATAAATTAAATGATCTTGGACATAACTGTAAGAAGTGCTGGTCAGATCATACTTCATCATGTTCTTTAATAACAACAGTGCCCGTCTGCCCATCGTGTTCGTAGCGCGGTGGACTACGGGTGACTATCCCTCTGTGTGTGCGGGTTCAATTCCGCGGGATGGCAGAAAAAGCCACAGATTCCCCAGATTTACGGTGTTCGTGGCACCGAACCGAAGGATTACGATGTCCATGACACCGAGCAGAAGAGCTGAAAAGCTCAAGTGCTTCTGGATCGGGAAAAAGAAGAAAAAACAAACAGTGATATCAGGATAATATATCTTATTGAAGTAGTTAGTGATGGTTCTTTGTGGCTGTCGCTCAACGTAGCATTGAGTTTTTTATGATTATCAGCTTTAAAACCCTTTAATGGTAATTTGTTATGACTTTGAGGGACTTGGTAGCATTGATGAATTGTGAGTCCATTAAAGTAACAATGGTAACTTATTATAGCTGTCATTTAAACTAGCATTGGTGAGTTGGTATGGTAATCTTTCAAAGAAATAATGACTAGTTACTATAATAATAATAATTCCTCTTGTACCGTTATACGTTACATAGGGCCTGCAAGTAATTTCTCCATACCACTCTATCCTGGACAACTTGCTCAATCTCCTCCATGGAACTGAGACCGATATTTCTTGCCTCTCTCAGCAAAGTTCGTTTCTGGGTCTCTTAGGTCGTCCTCTCTTTCTTGAACCTTTTGAACTAGTTACTATACCTATACTTTAAGATAGCAGCAATGGTGGGTTATTATGGTTTCCCTCAATGAAGCAATGGTTAGTTATTAAAGCTGTCCTTTATCCACAAACATTGAACCACAGAAGACCGTTTTTTAAAGGAGAATTGACTCACACACAGTATGTGGGATTCTTAAATCACATGGTGTGAATACATTGCCTGTCTGAAGTGTTATACCTTGTTATATATTGCTTGCTAGGATTCTGTATTCATTCACCCAGTTGTGCCCAAATTTAAAGTAGTTTTTCTTTCATATGGTTCTTAGAGGTAGCAAGAATAAGTTATAAATGATACAGTTGTTCAATGTAGGAACCCCTATTACACATCACCTCATTTTTTAGTTTCAACAGACACACCCACTGTTTTTATTTCATTGACTTGATTACTTATGGTATTTGAAAATGAAATATAGTTTTCACCTTCTTATAGGTAACAGGTAAGTTATGGGTTTAGTTTAGCTCAGCTTTTCTAAGAATTTACAATAAGTTTTTCAACTGTTCTTAAAAGTAGCAAGGGTAACTTGTAATTTTAGTTCAACTAATTTTATGGAGAAGGTTAAGAATTATTATATTCACTCACCTATAGATAACAAAAATTTCTTGTAACAAGAAATACAATACATAGACAATCAAAAATGCTTGTTTTTACAATTTTATTAGTGTTCATTAATTGTTCTAAAATGTTGACAGGTAAATATAACTTTTGTGTGTCAGCAGGTAATCACAGAAGGCAGGTTAATACTAGAGTTTACCTTTGATGACCTAATGAGAATTCGTTCATGGCACTTTGCAATCAGGCAGCACAGAGAACTTATTCCACGAAGTGTTATTGGCATGCAGGTATGTGATTTCAGACCATAACTGTTTTTAAATGTTGAACTTTCTTTCACACTAACCTTTGAAACTTAGATCTTTGTGCTGTTCTGTCACTAGGTAATGAAAAAAATAAGGGCAGATTAAAAAACAATGCTTAGAACCTTGCAGGAGAGCTGGAGGTAGCGGCAATGGAAGGAAATCTTTACAGCAACACTAGGAAGCTAGCAGGAAAATACAGTCAACCAAGTGGGTTGATCAAAAATAGTAATGGAAAATTATTACTAATGTTAGATACCAAATGGAAAGATAGGTGGGATAACACAAAGAAATCCTGAACAGGCCAGTCCCTTAAAAAACCCATATATCCAACTTGCAGAAATGGACTTGGATATCAACTGTGAGAAACCATCCAAGAAAGAAATTAGTAAAGCCATCAATCTTTTCAAAGATGGGAAAGCGGCAGGTCCAGATGGTATTCCAGCAGAGTATTAAAGCCAATATTATAAACACCTGTATTTTATTTTTTCTCTAATCTTTTAGACTGGTTTTGCTTTTACCCGTTGTCAGCCTACGTCTCAAATGGTCAAAATAGCACTTGTTCATGTATCATATTGTTAATCTTATAGTGTCGATTTATATATTATTTGTTTTATTTAAGTCAAACTATTGCTGCTCCCAGAGTCTTATTTTCCTCTATGTAGGGTTGGGTGTATGTCGACAATCAGTTTTTATGTTTCATCCAGTAATATTATTCATTGACTCATATATATCATATTTTTACACGGTTTTCAGCAAGATCCTGCAATGGTGGAGCAACTTTCTAAGAACATTACTAGAATGGGACTCACTAATTACACTTTGAATTTTCTACGGGTAAGATGGATTCTTGTTAATAAAATTGTAATAAATGTAATCATTTACTAATAGGGTTAAATATACATTTGTTTGGTAAAAACTTTTGTGTGAATGTGGTTAGTAGTATTGTGTTTCGAACAGTCCTTTCTGAAATTGCCAGTGTAAGGGAAATAACTACAACAACGAGAAGAATTTGTGAAATAAAGTTCATAACAAGTACGATTTCTAATCAATATTTGTGATTTTAAATCCAGTTTACAGTCAAATTTGTTGTCTTTTTTTTTTTACTAATTTTTGTTACATTGAAACTTGATCATAAGAGAAACTAATAATTACAGGTAATGTGGGATACGTTTCTCGAGGTTCAGTTAGAATGGCTAATGATTTTTTGAAGCATCCTCCACAGATAAGTAATCTATACATACATGATAGTGTTTGGAAAGACATGTGGTCAGTTTATTATTTATTAACAAATTAATATCTTGTTTTGAAAATTATCAAGTTGTGTGTGATACTGGAGCCAATGCAGGAACTAATGTCCAGACATAAGGCATATGGTCTCAACCCTCGTGACTGTCTAAAAACTACACTCTTCCAAAAATGGCAGCGGATGGTTGCGCCGCCAGGTAAAGGCAAGCATCGTCCCAAGTAAAAGTATTTGTCATTACCTTGCTGTTTGTTGTCTCATTTACAAGTGTGTTTGATTTAAAAAAAAATTTTTTTTTATTTTTCACAGCATGTGTTAGCATTTGCAATTCTTTTTTTGTTCCTTCATAGACTACATATTATTTAATCATACCGCACAAAGTGCAAAATATAAAAAATACTCCATTACATCTGCTGCATTCTAAATGCTAAAAAGTACTAAATGCTATATAAGGTCATATAAAGTGACAATGTCACTGTGTAAGAGTTTATTTTAAGAATTCATAAGGCTATCAAGTCAATATATTATAATTATATGAGAAGCTATCAAAACATCTGTACTTTGAAAGTGTTATTAAAGAAAGACAAAGACCAGTGTAGATATTGACACTTAGTCACGTTATTTTTGTCCACCTTAATATAAACCAACTGCCGCTGAACACACATTGGTGACAGTTTAGTATTGTTTTTATCTCATGTTTTTCTGTTTGATAACTTTTGAGACTTTGAAGGCTTCATTACATTTTCTTTAAAATAATTATATTTTCTAAGGAATCAAATTTACTAGACAGTAAAACGATAAAATAAATGTTATGTGGCCAAGCTGTATTAATTTCTGAGATTTTCTACACATTTACTTCATTAATTTTGGTATGGTACTTTGCATTTATTCATTTTCTTTTTATTCACACGAAGATGAATAATTCATGCAATTTGAAACTAATCATATCTAAATAATATATTAGTATTACTTACTTGCATGTCATTATCATAAATAATAATGCATGCTATGTAGAACCAGAACTGACATATAGTTGCGAGTCATGGACAACAAATAAACAAACTGCAGAATTTCTGGAGGCAGCAGAGATTTGACATTACGTGGATTGCTAAAAATATTAATAACAATGTACTAAAAGAGGTCATCGGATAGTGTAGAAGGATATTTAGAACACATGGTGACAACTAACATTATCAGTAAGGAATAAAACAGAGAGAAAATTCTGGAGAGTCTAACATCACGGCATAGAAAATAGTAAACATCCAAAATGATCAGTATTCAGGACACACTTTTATGGATATCAATGATTGCCTGTGGCAGCCGACATGGCTCATGATATTATCAAGACATCACTTTTATAAATATGAAGTTTATAAAGTATAATAGTTTCACTTGCTTTTTGATTGTACTTTTGTGTGATGTTATTCTGAGTGATGTAATTACTTAAATATTAAATGTTTTTTGTACTAAGCAGAGCATGAAGGATCAAATTTCAGAAATACAATATGCACATCTCTAATCTATCATAACAGTCCATACTATCTCATTTTATTTTAGCTCAAAATGTCATAAATACTGACACAAAATTAATTTTCTACACTTCTACGTCAATATAATGACATTCCGTTAGTCTCAAGAGGCGATTGATCTAGCACCATATGGGGTTTTTGTATGAGTTTGCTGCTTTTTTCTGACACTAGTTATAAAATCATATTAGTGCCTTCATGTCTTGTTAGCACATATCCCTGCAGTCTATGAAAAAAGGACAAAGTTCTTTTTCCCAGAAGCCAGCTCTCTATACAAGATTAGATATCCATAGGAATCTGGCCATCATTTATTTATCCTGTGCTGGTTTATAGTGCACAAACAAAATATTTCAGTGGTGTCATTCGCTGTCTTGAAATACAAATCTACTAGAAGCACTAATTCATTATAATTTTATTGTATTCTGTGTTGTAGATACATGCGTACTGATAATAATATGCTTTCTGATTTTTAAATACTGTACAAGCATCACTGAAAAATATTATTACAGTACATATTCTAGTTGTATTTCCAAAATAAAAAACTGTAGAGGAATTAGGAAAACTTGCTATGCTGTGCTAGGGACAGTGATCATGAACTACTCTTGGGGAGTGTGGGAAAATAAAATTTGATTTGCTGTAACATATTACAAAAAAGTTATTGAATGTGGTACACGAAAATAGGAATAGTATAAATGTGAATAAACATGATTCATTTTTCATGCATGTTATGAGGAGGGGAGGTTTAGAACACATTGTGGCAACCGGTAAAATCGAAGGTAGATGAGACAGAGGAAGACAGAGATCGAAAATTTTGGATAGCCTGACTTCATGACACGGTAGAGCGTCAACATCTGAGTTGATAGCAAACACCAACGACAAAGATTTGTGGAGATCCATGATCGCCTGCGCCAGCCAGCACGGCACCTGATGATGATAAATGTGAGAATATCTTTTCAATAACTAAAATTCTGGATGATGAAAAACTTCCATAGACATCCCTACATTTCCCAAGTTTATCAGATTTGTGAGCATTTAATGGAGTGTTCACAACAGCCAGCATTCCTCAACTTTATCATTTGTGTATCCTATAATGGTCCATGTATGTGTATGACAATTTGCTTGCTTGATTTATACTAATTTTTTTAATAGATGTCATAAATTAACAGAACTGCAGATGTCTTTTAATAAGTGATTACTTATATTAAAGCAGGATTTGAATAAATAAGGACAAACATTCTTTCATGTCATTAAAAACTATTTTGTGCACACATAGCAATTATTTGGATTACACATTTTAAAATATTATTTTTTTATTAAAAATTCAGTCCATACAGAAGTTACTGTGTTATTTAGTATTGTGGTAATACAAGCAACACATGTTAGCATAGGGGTTAGAGAACTTGGTTTATGACCTGTAGTCCCAGGATCAAATTTTGCAGCAGGGGTGGGATTTTTCATCCTCAACAGCCCTCAGGCTGACCCAGACTCATTTGGATTCCAGAGAAACACTGGAAGTAAAGATGGTAGATGTGATATTGACCATATAACTGGAAACACTGAAGTAAAGATGGTAGATGTGATATTGACCATATAACTCATCATGTGCCGTTGGTAAACGAAAAATAGGGTACTTAATATACCAATGATATGTGTACTAACAGGTTCTTTCTGTGGTTTTTTTGTTTGTTTTACAAATTAATATAAACATTGACAAAATAATTTCCTTCCAAATTAAACATTATATTACAGTTGAAAAAGTGATAGATTGCATGAGTGTCTAATTGTTTTTATTGTGTATATTTTAGAATCTGCTCGTCCTCCAAGCAAAAGACGAAAGAGAAAAGGATCAGCAGGCAGTAATGCAGGAGCTGGAAATATGAATAACCGTGATGCCCCGCCTTCAGGAAAACAGAAGAGGTCTCCAGGACCACAAGGCTTTAACCTAGGATCCACAGTGCCTGGTGTAAGAGTCAAATAATAAGATAACAATTTATTATGTGGCATAAATGATTCAGCCATGTTTACATTATATGCTTTGAGCAGTCAATACTGACCTGTTTCAGCATGAGTGGATGGTATATATAGATGCTTCCAAATTAAAAAAGCTGACAGACTGGCTGAAAATTCACATTTAGTGAAGTTGGTGTATACCTATACGAAGGATGTAAATAAATTAATGATGTAATTATATTGTGATTGAATGAGTTTGTTACGAAACGTACGAGTAGAATGGAGCATGTGTGAGACCAGATGAATGTACAAGCTGTGTCAAATAGTAACCACTAGCATGCATACTATTTGCTAGCTGTTGGTGGAGATTAAGCACATATTGTTATAACTGAAATTCAGTGAGGTCAGTTTTGGTAAAGCGAACTAAGCATTGTTATGCTTTGACATGTTAGATAGCTAAAAATCTTATGTGTCTGTTCCATGATACATATGTTTCATGAGTGTATGTGATGTATACTTGGTCAGGTTTTGATGTGTGCTTTTAATTGCAGGACGTAATGGTGGTGGGTGAACCAACACTCATGGGTGGTGAGTTTGGAGATGAGGATGAGCGACTTATTACAAGACTAGAGAATTCTCAGTTCGAACCCACAAACAATGATGACAATGCTGACAAGTTCCACAACTCCCCTGCTGTACAACAAAGCCCATGGGGTGGGGACAAAAACACACCACAGCCCTCCACTGCGACTACCACACCCACAACCAACACCCCTCTGACAGAGGCAGAGATTAAACAAGAATAAAGTCAAGACAGTTAATAGTGTCTGCCTGCAGGGTCAGGTATAAATTTCTAATACCACAAATTATATTCTTTTAGAAACACACAAGATCATTTGAAGTGATAAATATCTGACTTCTCAAAAGAATATTAATAATGCATAGACAACTTTGATAATGAAAAATGATTCAGATAATATAATACAGTAAGATATAGTATTACACTGTAAGGACAAAACTGACTTTTTAACACAACATTATTAAATGGGTAGTATTTCAAAACATAACCAAACAAATGTGTTGAAGAAGAAAGAAATAATTAAGGACAACTGGATTTGATAACACTTGTGGATAAAGATGGAGAATTCACAGAAGTTAAGATAAAATATTTATTGTTCTTGGTAACCGAGTAAATAACAGAACTAGAAGATTCCAAGTTAGGTGTTGACTAGGATAGTACTCAAGAGCATCCTTACACTATACTGTCATTCTTGTTGGGACTAAGTACTACATTTCAGAAATACCATATGTAACATATCTTGTCATCATTGAACAAATAATGTTATGATAGAACCAAAAGGCTACAATATGATTTTAGAAAATGGGAGGCGAGAAATCTATCTCATACACCTACAGGAAAAGACATGGAATGTATATACAGTAACTAGGGTAGGCTTGGGCATCAGCATTGGCAAAGACCAAAACAGTGAATATTCACACACAGTGAGATTTACACATTGAGACAGACTTGCACCAACAGAATATATGAGCAAAGAGTTAAGATGGATAAGAAGTGTCCTTCGGTTGCTCAATGACCACTTGTTATTATATAAAAAGTATTGTAAGCAAATGAATAAATCATGTTAATCAAGGTTGGATTATATACAACCCTGATTGCATATAAACTAAATATGCTCACATAAAATCAGTGTTGTTCAATTCTGTTGTTATGGTATTTCTTTTCTGTGGAGTTTACTCTTCAGGAACCTAGATAACAAACACCAGAACTCCATAAATATAGCTGTTTGTGCTATATAGTGTGTAAGTACTTCACTAGGTACCAGTAAGGATACAACGGATGAGTTCTATAACCAGCTTGACTCAGTTATTGTTGAGATCCCCAAGAAAGAGCACTTAATACTACTTGGAGACTTCATCATATGGGTAGGTGCGTACATCCACTTCTGGCCTACATGTTTGGGAACGTTGCATGTTGGAAAAATAAATGAGAATGGACAGCAGCTCTTGAAGCTGTATTCATACTATAAACTCACCATCACAAACCATTTTTTCAAGACAAAACCACAGCACAAAGTATCCTGGAGACACCCTTGATCTAAGCACTGGCATTGTCACTAGGTTGTTCGACGTAAATATGTTTTGCACATTTCACAGTGCAGACTGCAACACTGATCACTCACTGGTATTCTGCAAATTGTGACTTCAACCAAATAGAAAACATCGGAAGCAATCTGTGGGAATAGTTTGCATCAATGTAACTGCGGTTTCCAACTTAGACAAGGTAAAAGACTACACACCTCTCTGAAGCATTTGACTCTGACCCTCCCGGTGGCAGTGGAAAGGGTAGATAAGCAATTACATATAACAATGAAAAATCCATTGGGGGAAAAACAGAACAGTGACTGGTTTGAAGAAAGCCATGCAATACTTGCACCAACCGTTAAAGAATGTCAAGCTGTCCACCTGTTGTTTAATAAATAATCCACAAACTAGAGGTCATTGCATGCACATCATTCTGCGAGGACCAAAGTACGCAGATTGATTAGACGGTGCACCAGCAATTACTGGCTTCAACTCTGTCAAGAGCATACAGTCCACAGCTAACACTGAAAACATCAGGGGGATGTATGATGACAGCAATGGCAAAGTAAGACATGTTATGAAATCTGTTATAGCAACACAAATTTTGGGGTAATAGATAGCTGTACGCTGTTGGACTACAGGTTCCCTGATCCTTTACTTGGTAATCTAAATTACAAATGCCTCTGAAGTCGGAGTAAGGCTTGCCTGAATGATGAGGGACACTGCTGATGAGGAAAGCATGCCGCTACGCAAAAATCAAAGGTTTTCTGAATTCATAAAGGACAAACGAGAACCCAAAACAATGTGTGTATACCATGCATGACAATAAACAGGCTTATCTGTATCATATTGATTTCTGAAGACACAAACCCAGAGGCTTTGCCTCCAAGTGCAGATACACTTTAATTAAACCTAGGCTGGGTGAAATAAAGCTGACTGTATCAAGTATAGGAATCAATATGTCACAAGAAAGATCTTGCCAGAAATAGCAAAAGATATTTCCTGCAGGGATACATTATCCCTATCCATCATCTTGAATATGTTCAACGAAAGCAGCGGTCAGCTGCTACTACTAATACTACTACTAAACAAGTAGTTGTCATCTAAAAGTATGTGTTGTCAAAAATATATCACATAGTGAGCACACAATCTCATACATTTTATCATACATGACACAATCATTAATATACCTGTATGCATTCACTATCATGACAACATTGAAGATTTACCTAAAATGCTGGCCATATCTTTGTTATTGTCCAGTGCAACAATAGGTGTAAATAATTTATATTTCAGTTTTCTTGTCGTAAATATGTACAATATAAGTTTTGTTATATTTAACTTGTTGAGATATAGCTGGTGCAGAGAATTTATCGTGTGTGTTTTTAGGCTAAGATTATTGTTAGAAGTATTTTGAAAATTAGCATGTTCTGTTCTTATCTCTGAAGATGATGTAACAAAAACAAAACACTAACGAGATTAGTTTTGTAAATTTGTCTCTTGGGGGTGTCAGTTTGTTATTGTATTCAATGTTTGTGTGCACAATTTTGATTTATTCTTTTTCTTGTCCAGATCAGACATAAACTACACATATATCGTCCTTTCAGCTCCCTATGGAGAACAGCCTCTCAACAATCCTACATCATTATTTTATGTCTCTTTTCCAAGTTATCTCAATAACCATAATGTTTCCAGTTCTCTTCTCCGTGAGTTGTGTGGTCTTCCTCTGTTTCTGTGTCCCATCTGATTTAAGGACTAGACCTGAATTGTTATACTATTTGCTTCTTAAGACATGTTCTTTCCATCACCATCATCTTTTCTTAAGCTCTCATTCCACTGGTGTTAGTTTGGATCCTTCCATCAATTCCTTAGTAACTTTGTCATAAAATTACAGCCTTGTATTACATGCAAGTACCTATTTATTAAAGTCTGTTTTTTTTAAAATTGTGTAGCTTTTGTTGTCATTTCCCATGTTTCAGAGCCGTACATGGATCTTCATAACTTAGAATTTTAACTTCTAAGAGCTTCACGTTGGTTTAATTAATTTTTGATAAATATAGGAACGATCATTTCCTAAGGTTTGTGACAACTTGGCACACACTTCATCTATCTAGAAAATAAGATGGAGAAATCAGTAAATGTACTGGAATATTTGGTCACAGATGTAATTTTATAGAAGTTAGAACCCTACAACCCACTGCAAAGCCCATTGAGAACAAGTTGTGATTTATAATAGGACACATCAGTTTCACAGCTACATGTATACAAAATTGAAGATTGACAATTCAGCCATGTGGACAGACACCCCAGACTGTGCAAGGAGAGTAATATTTCTTGGTTCTATGCATGTGAGCTTTGCCTTCAACAAACTTCCATTTTGCTTATTGGTATGCTGATTGGTTTCTTTTTCTCTGTTCAATCTCAGGTGTCAACCAGAGTATAGTCAAAGTAAACAGTGATCAGACTCATGTTGTTGAGATCTTCATTAAGCTTGTCCTGCATAACAGCTTGTTCTAATGTGTTCATAATTTGGTGGTCATCTTCTGTTGGCATTGTATTGCCTTTCTGTTGATTTGATAATCAATTTCTTTGAATGGTGCTTCTGGTTTCTTACCTACATCTGCTGTCTTGATTCCTGATATTCCGTAGTGTGACAGTATCTACTGTATGGTGACCTTGCAAAGTTCAAACAGTCTTCTGTCATAAATACTACATTATGTTGACCAAGATTGATGTTTAATAACGGTTTCTAACTTGAATTTATGCATCTTAGCTATGACAGAATTTCTCCTTTCGTACTCTGATATTATCCCTAACATTGTTTGGATATTCTGTATACACTCCTGTTCATCCATTCTTCACTGCATGCAGTCTTCTTTTTCTTCTCTCGTTTGTTCTTTTCGGTCGTTTTTATCATTCTAATGTGATATATAAACAGCCAAACACCAAGAACGGTGTACATGCACAAACCTTCAGTACCAATTGGAGCTCAGGTGCTTATCCTTCGGTTGTGTGTTTGGTTTCAACCAGCTGTTTATTTACTAGGTCGATCCATTCTACCGTATATTTAGGCCCGGATCTACGCCTTTTCGATCAAATTTTTGCCATATCATTTATCTGATTTGAGCCATGGTGCTTGGACGTCATCTCACTCTGTGTAGGATGATCGGCATCCAAAAAGTATTGCCCTTTGTCTATGTTTGGGTCAAGCCTTTGCATTATCAGCTTTACTTTTCTATCCACGGTGAGTTTATCCTGAGTAGGAGTATTCTCTGCTGTTTCAGGGCGCCTTGGCAATTTGCAAGTGTTTACTCTGCATTTTTCCTGTCCTGGGAAACACTAGACTGGGACTGCACACAGATATTCTAGAAGGTAGTTTCAATCGGCGCTAGCAACGCAACTGAAATTTTGCGCTCGCCAATATCACCCACCTCAGTTCTTTCGGGGATGTTAGTTGTAAATGCAACATTGTCTTGCCTGGTTGTTCCAGGGAGAGCAGTCCTTTAGGCATCATCCACCTCAGTTCTTCCGGGATGTTAGTCATTAATGCAACAGTACCTTGCCCAGTTGTCCCAGGGAGGGCAGTTTCGTTAGGCACTAAAACGCAACTTTAGAATTTGCGCTCTACCAACTTTACCCAATAGATTTCTCTGTGCTTTTATGGAGTTTACCGTAATCTTCCCATGTATCGACATGATGCGTTACAGTGTGTTTAGCCAGAAGCAACTTACGAGACCTTGTTTTGTACTGGGTTCAAGCCACTGCTGTGCTTTCCAGTTTCACCTGCTCATCTGGGTGGTCCGCTCAACCTTACGTTTTCCGCGCCTTCCCATCGCCCCATCAAGAGCACCTAGCATGTCTGCCCTGTCTTTCGACTCAGCCGAGATTTTGGTTCGTTACGCATCGTTCTTATTTATTTTTGCCCCACAACTGGCAATTTGTTTGTGACCCTTTACTCCGAGGGAGTTGGGTTTCCTTCACTGATGACTACTGTTTCTTACGTTTCTGTTTTTTCTCACCGTGCACACCTTCACAATGCCTCTGGCTTGTTCGGACACATAGCTAAATTTGGGGTCCCTCCTCAGAGCCCCGAGTTTTTCGCTCTATGTGGGCCCATGTGCAACTCAACCCAGGGCCCAGCATATCTGGCTCTAGAGGGAGCTAGAGCTATACGGCTCCGAGTTTAGCGCTACATGGGTCCACGTCTCTCGCTGGATGCACCTCTCATCCCTGTCATTTTGGTGCAGTCATTTACTCCGGGGAGTTTGTATTTGTTCGCAGACGACTCGTACACTGCTGTTTTTTACTGTTTGGCAAGGATTTTATCGACTTTGGCCAGGAGATGCGTGCATTTTGTTAGTAGATTTGGACATGCATTGTTTTTCCGTGCTTGCACTACTACCACCACCTGTAGCTTTCCTTTGATCACTGTGCCCCCTTAACCAGACCGGAACCAAAGTCTGTTACCAGGGTCACCATGTGGAGGTGGGGCACAGGGTCTTGATTAGTACCGGCCCACTAATCTTGACGCAGCCCCCATGTGCTTTTGACCCTGCATGCAGTCTGTGCTGACTCTTCTGTGGTTATTTTTCATTCAGGAAAGTGAGTGACTCTCCTACATTGCATTGTCATGCAAGCATATTCTGTTTGAGGCTTATTGATAGAAGAGGTTTCTAGGCCGAGCCAAGTTAACGAAGAAGAAACGAATGACAAGATTACAATACAAATAATTGCTAAACAAATGTATTGAATTATCTATGGCAGTTGGAAGGGGAACAGGACATGAATGCCAAGTGACTTAATGTTCTTAAGGCAGTTTCTTCATTTATTTTGGAAGTGTGTGTGGAAATTTTGAAGCTACAATTTTGCAATCTTTGGGCTCACTATTGTTTGTATGTCCATTTAGTTGTATCGATGTTTTAGTAGATAGATAATTTTACTCTAAAATCAAAATTTGTTTTGTTCTCCCAAAATGATTATTCCACATTTCTTCATACATGTCTAATTTTGTTGTGATAACAAGATTTATTTTACCAACATGTTCAGATAATACTTGTTAATATTGGGCAGAAGTAAATTGGATCCATCCATATATAAACAACCATTCACAGCAAGATTCATCATTTTTGCTTTATTGGAATGTTCCTTAGAAGTGTAACCACTACCTCTTTTTAAAGAGTACTTTAACTTTTGTTTTATTGAATGAAATTTTCTGAAAAATCCTTTTCTATCCAATATTCCATTTATTGTTTTTGTGGAATTTAACTACACAGTTCACGCTTTTGTCATCACTATTTGTTTATGTCATAGAAATCTGTCAAATGTTTTCTTCTTGATCTACAAATAATATATTAAGATGTCTGTCATATTCGATGGTTATTTCACTTGGTTGGTCTTAGCGTGAAAATGGTATCATACAACTTCTTTTGTATCCATTATTCTAATTCTTCATTTTAGTATTTTTGCATACATCATTTAATGATACACATGGCTTAGTAATAATAGATGTCACATTCATTTTATTACCCTTCATTTTTCAAAATTGGTACTAACATGGCTTTTTTGCCAAATAGCAGGCATGCTAATATTACAAGATTTGTCATAAAAAGAAGGAAAGTGTGTAAAATAGATAACTTTTCCTCAAAATATTGCCTTGATTGGTTTTGATGTTTTAATACAGAATGCATTATTTATTGCCTCCAGATGAAATAAAAGATAGTTTATTATGTCTAGTTAATATCCTGTCTAAATATCTTCAGAAGAATTCTGCAAATTTTCTGAACAAATATGATAGCAAATGAAGAGCTTTTAAGACGAACTGACCATCATTGAAATATGAAGACTGATTTGGCATGTATGTTATATGCCAGTAGAGGCATCGGCTAGGACAGCTTTCTGATGGACATCAGATTTGAAAAGAAGGCCAGAATGTTAAGAAAAACCATAGAAAACTGGCAAGAAGTTTAAAAATTGTATATTGATGTTGGAAACAATTTGCAGAAATAGAACATCTCTTGTGAAAGCCCTATGTGTAATACGGGATATAGATAGAATATCTTATCTCCGTAATTAACAGATACTGCAAAAGAAATCAGGAGACTGACTGGTCATTCGGAGGTTAAATAGTATGAAGAACCTCGAAGACATAACGGTGTAACAGCAAGAAAACAGTCTGAGGACAAGAGCTTTCCCATGGCAACATGTAAACAATGTACCATTACACATGCATTAAAGAAAACAAAATCTAAATGCCCTAGTCTAGTATGAAAAACTGACCACTCCAAATTAGAAAGTGAACAGAGTATTTTGAAGTGTGAAGCAAGCACAATATTTCAATGCCATCGAAACCCATATCAATTTTATTCAGAACATCCTGTTTCTTTTTGGGTTTTTTTATAGTTTTATTTCATGTAAAAATATTTCTAAATTTATATCTACAAGGTTCTTTTTAAAAAACAAAACTTCAATCAGCACTAACATTATTGATAACCGTTTCCATTCTGTAGTAGTACAAGTTTCTGCTGTTACATGTGTTCTTTTTATGGGTGGCTTTTATACTGTGCCAACAATACAGCAAGTTCATGCTTCGTTTATGAAATAAGTTTAGTGCCCATTTGTAATTTGGTTATTCGAGTTGAATGTATGTGGCCAAGTTCAGTGTACATTGGAGACTGATTAAAGACACTCTTAAAGTGTCTCTGAAATGCTTCAATATAGACACCACGTGCTGGGAATCCCTTGCGCAAGATCACCAAATGTGGCGCTGTAAAAACAAGAGGAACCCGAATAGTTGAGAATCATCGTATTGTTGAGGCACAGAGAAAACGAGCTGCTAGCGAAAAGACAAGAGCACACAACACGCACATGTCTAACCTTGATCATGTATGCCCCACCTGTGGTAGGGATTCTGTTCTAGGATTGAACTCTACATTCACTTCCGCACACACCAGAGAGGTGCAGCAGCACACATCTGAGATTGTTGTCATCATTGCTTGCGATGGACGGCTATAGTACATTGGAGATGAAGAAAGTCAGTTTACAGACATCAAATCACGTGTCTACTATAACACATTTTTGTTCACTATTGCTAACTATTTCAAACTCACTTCCTCTATATCTTCCTTCTCCTGAGCTGTCTGATATCTATGTATAGCTCTGTAAAAGATTAATAACCCAGCCATTTAGTTTCACTAACAGAATTTGATCCAATATTGTAGAAAATCACACTTTCTGCATCAGTATTATACTGGCACATGAGTAAAAGTTGTGCACAGAACAAATGTTGGTCATTCTGCTATTTTGTATGTTGTAAAATTGTTGTACATTTGGACTACACAAAAAATATTGAAATTTGTTTTATGTTTTCAAACTTGTTTCCACTAATTATTTTAGCCTATTTTTCAACATATGATTTTACATATTTTAAACAAATGTGGGTAATAACGGTACAATTGTTTTGTCATGTCATATGGGGAGGAAATGCCCTTCAGTTATATGATAATTTTGTTTTCAGTAAATGGGTTTGACCTTTCAATGATGACAAAGGTTTGAGATACACCACTGGATATACAATCATTTGCATGCAGTGTAATCGAGACAATAATTTCATGACATTTGAAGAATAAAATAATTTCATATTTTGTTTCATTCTGTAATTTGTCAGCAATTTGTATGAAAATTGTAGTTTTATTGCAGTATTAAAATGTTACTGTATGTATGATGGAGAGCACCTATGGGTCTGCCTATACTATAATGATGTATCTTTTGGTAACCAATTGTCAACATTTTACATATAATAGCCATCCATCACAGGCTACAGAAGTGTTGTTGTGGCTGTAGAATCCAATCCTGGAAAACAATCCCTTCCAACAGGGATGAGGTCTGTAGCTTAAGCGGCAGAGAACTCGATCACAAACCAGGTTCAAACTCTGCGGTGGGCAAGTTTGGAAGCAAATTCGTTTCCGCTGGATTTTTAAGAAAGGTAAAAATAGAACTCACCGTTCAGAAAGCAATTGCAAACTACTGAACGTATAAGTGGTGCCTAGAAAATAAATGACTCGTTTACTGTTGTGATAGCTATGTCCTGTATAGGATATGCCACGATTTTCATTTCACCAACAGGTGGGACATTCATGATCACGGTTAGTGCTGTGGTCTGTCTTCGTGCCTAATTTTCTCTCCGCCTCAGCAATGAGAGTTCCTCTTGTGGTGTTGCAGGGCCACATTTGTCAATCATGCAAAAGGGATTCCCAGTATATTGTATCTATATCAAATCATATTAAAAGGCATGTCTTTGAAGCATTTTTGTTTCCACCAATTGGTCATTTACCTCGTCTAATTGACCATACATAAGGGCCTTCTGCAACATTGACTGGATATACACATATAATAAATAAAGCAAGCGTTTTATTGTTTATAATCCTTGTTCTCGTCACATTATCTGAATTAGGACAAACGATTGAAAAACACTTGGCAATTTTGTAATACTTTTAATTGACAATTATGATGCAAATTACATTTTTTCCAAAGTGAGGTATATTTAGTAAACCCTCAACAAAAATATATATACACATAGATTAAATGTATTGTCAACTGAAATATTGTAGTGAACTTGTGTTTTTACACTAGCATAATGATTAATAGACAATGACCATCATGTCTTATAGGGTAGCAACTAGATCTGAAGTTATCTTTTGTAATACATTACATGACTATTGTAATTCTCATAAAGTTTCTTTGGTCCGTCTCTGTTGACATCTCCAGTACAATGTTAGTGTATTTTTTAATAGGCAATCCCCTGGGATACTTCTATTTCTGACCTCAAGTTTTGATGCTACATCTAATAGTACAGTGAAACTAGTATAAAGAACTTTGATAATTAACACAATATGGTTTCGGAATCCTTTCTCAGTATTCTCCACATTGTCCCTATGTAAACTGTCATGTCTTTACAACAAAGTTTATATGTCTGCCACACTGAGCATTGTTCTGTATTCATGATGATGACCAAAATAAATTGATGTTACATGTGTGATCTATATGGCTAAATATACTTATGTTAAACAAATGCAAATTTTAAAAAACAACCTTATAGCTAATTAATTATACATAGTCAATTGCTCTCTCTTCAAGGAAAGTGTTCTACAGGGTGTTCAACTTAAAAGCAGCCTGTGAATGGAGCTAATCTGGCATATATGTATGGAAATGAGAAGGTTCAGTTATGACGTAGTATAGGTCAAGGTTGTGTGATGGTGTGTAATTGTAGTGCGGGAAGGGCGATGAACAAATATGATGTAATACAAGCTAGTTAGAACCGGTGTAAATAGACGAGATGCAATGCATACCTGGCAAATTTCTATTTATCACTGGGGCTGCTTTTAAGTTGAACACCCTGTATAATAGGCTGAGGAACTAATTTGCCCGTGCCATAGTCCACCCCAGTTCATGCTCGCATGATATTATTAATACATTAAATACAGATGAACCAGGTTCAACAAACCACAGTATTTTTTAAATTTAGTATTTTCACTTCCAAATGCCAAAATAGCAATCACTATCAATTGTTATATAGTGAGGTACATTACTAAATGACACATTCTCACTCAACTTGTATACAACAACTGATAGTGTTTGGTAGAATCTTGTATTTTCATCTGGTTTCCATTACTTGTGACTATAGATATTGACCTAACCATCAGATGTGCAGGACTGGTTTTAAATTGTAAACTGAGTAAGTTTTCACGGTTGTTGTGATTTTTCATTGATCAAATGGCTACATATGTTGGACCCTGTAAGAAACATGGCCTCATGAATGAAGCTTACAGAGCAAGCTATGGGAACTCTCGAGGAACTCCAACTGACATGCAGCTTCATAGAGACAACCCATCTCATGGTTTAGACGAGCATACAAAACTGAACGCGAAGGACCCAGTAAGAAATATAATCTGAAAATTATGATCACTAATCATTCAGAAACTTGTGGTATTAGTTTGTGAAGAGCAACAGCTGAAAATCATGAACTGGAAGCCTAACTTTATATTGAAATCAATGGTGCTTGTTACTTTCCTGAAACGATTAAATAATTCTTGTATCCAATTGTGGGGAAAAAAACGAGCCATTACTCATTGGGCAATTCTTCTGGCTCATCAGATTTTTCTGGACTTCTTGTCTTAGAACGACTCTCAGACCTGCATGAAAATGATAGGAATAATATGTAAAACTCTTTTTTTTTAAAATTGATAAATGAATAGCAGTTGATGTAAGGGAGTCATAATTATGTATTCCTCTACAGTTTTGTCTATTATGCTCTTTTCACACGATTTTCTTCTTTGTTGATCTATCAGATAACAACAACAGCAGCACAAACAGATTCAATGAACCATCATTTGCTTCTGATCATTCATAAAACCCGTCCGATATAAAGCTTTGCCTTCTCATCAGACCATGTTCGCTTCCCAACATCAGTCCACAAGTCTTTTCTCACCAATTTGGCTACTCAGTCTGTCCTGTTTTCATTCATTTTTAGCTTGGTGACCAGAGAATCAAATGTGTCAGGAATTGAACACCTTTACATTGATGTACAAATTTGACACGTTTATAAAGTGGCTGTAACTTTACCATATTAGCAAAATCAAAAACATAACCATCTTCTAGAAATGCTCATGCAGTTTTATGAGAACATCTCAAATAACCATTGATGATTATCCTGAAAAGTGTAGTCTATACCGACAGATCTGCATCTAAAAACTACCATCAATGCAGGTTATGGAGTCTACATACAGTAATTCAAGCAGATCTTCCGACTAATGTGTGTAATGAGGAATTCAACTATAAAGATGATATTTATATGCTGGAACAATGACCAAAACAATAACTTTTACAGATTCAGTGCCTGCCCTAAAAGATGGTGGAAACTGAAAATCTGAACTCTCCTAACTAGTTCTAGATATCAACCAGTATATTCACATACCATGACATAAAGATGGATCCCTGACACTCAAATACACCTGGAAATGATAACGCATAAATATTAGCAAAGAAAAGCAAAATCACACAAGAGCAAATACAGCAACAAAGTCCTGATAGAGAAATAATCACCACCTACCTGTTGTCCCTTCTCTCATAGGGATCAGACCGACTTCTAGAACGGTTATAAGACCTCCTGAAACATAATCCATGTGAATAATACGATCAATCTATGGTTATGTTATTAGAGGACAAATGATGTATTGTCAACCAATGGAAACTTCAAGCCCAACTCTTTTAGATGATCTGTATCGACCCTATTCAATTATAAACAAGAGCCCTTACATTTGCCCCTTCAGCATGCTTCCACCTATTCCAATACTTCTCTGTGACCATAGTCTATTTATATCACTCAATTGACTTGATTGTTCACTACATCAGAATATTTATGATAAAGCTTTACAATTTTGAATGGTATGTACAGAATTTTTTAAAAATATCATTTGAAAGACGTTCGGAAGAAAACGTTTGGAGAAATCTCACTCATTAACAATTAAATTCTGATTCTTAAAAAACATTACAAATAGCAAAACAAATGCAAGACAAGTATGTTAGTCTCTGGGGGAAGAAAACACCAGAGAAGAAACTATGGAGGTAACTTGAAATCAAACCACTGCTCTGTTCAGAGGTAGCTGTCACCAGAAAAGAATACACATAACTCATGATAAACAGAAGGAAACAATTTTTTACATAAACAAACCCATGAACTTTCCCTGATTTCTTGTAATTCCTATATGAAATCAATATTCAAAAATATATTCAGCACCCATACATTTAGTTTTTAACCTGTATTATCTTTCTTCTTCTCCCTTGACCCTCAGTCTGCACTTCTTGGCTGTTTTTTTATTTTCTTCTTTCTCTAATCCTGTTTTGTACTACAGTGTCTGGATAAGAAGAGATTTTTAGAACAGGATCTTGTATGTTCTATTTACACTGTCTTTTCACTGCCTATTATTTCTGTGCTCCATTTTTGGCATGGGCAACCTTTTGCGTGGTATCCACTGTATCGCTCTCTCGATCATTCTTCATGGCCAATTTTATCATTCTTTTTGTGATATATAATTGGTCCTTTGACAAGAATGCTTGATCTACGTTGAACGATTATGCACCAATGGTGACTAGGCCCGCCCACCCGGTTTCAGCCAGCTTTTGATTTACTATGGTCAGCTTTCCCTAGGGTACGATCCTTTCTGCCGACTATTTCGGCCCAGATCTTCACCTTTTCTATCAGCTTTGCCGTACATTTGGGCTTTGTGATCTATGCCAAACAGTGAGTTACTACTGTTATGCCCTTTCTGACTGTGAGGTCGTTCCAGATTGGGAACAATTCACAGGGCTTATAACATTGTCCTCGGATGGCGTCTTACTCGTATAACACACTGTGTAAAGTGTCGGCCTTCACCAATGTTCAGATCCGGACAGCCCTGTCAGATCTTTGCATTGTCAGCCTTACTTTACTGTCCACTTTGAGTTTGTTCCGGAGTAGGAACATTTTCAGCCTTTCAGGCGTGTGTTGGTACTTGGCAATTTGCATTTTCTACTTCGCATTTTCCCTAGCCTTGGAAAACACCGGACTGGGGCAGAGCACAAATAATGTAGATGGTCGTTTCAATCGGCGCTAGCAATGCAACTGAGATTTTGCGCTCGCCACCATCACTGACCCCAGTTTTTCTGTCGATATTAGTTCTGACTGCAACAGTACCGTGCCCGGTTGCCCCAAGGATGGCAGTTCCGTTAGACATCAGTCACCTCAGTTCTTCCGGGGATGTTAGTTGTTATCGCAACAGTACCTTTCACGGTTTTCCCAGGGAGGGCAGTTTCGTTATGCACTAAACGCAACTTCATGTTTTGGGCTCTGCCATCCTTGCCCATTAAATGTATCTGCGTTAGGCCACCCATACGGAGTCAGCTGCAATCTTCCTCGTACGACACGAGGATAGGCTTTTATTCATTACGCATCTATCTTATTTATTCTTGCCCCACAGATGGCAATGTTTGCCCCTCCTCAGGGCTTGAGCTTCACCCTATGTGGGCCACGTTAGGTCACTGGATGCACCTCTCATTTTCACTTGTACACTAATCTCCCCATCGGCAGAGAAACTGGCAATTTGTGGCGGGGCCTTTAACTTACACTTCGAGCTTGAGTATGGAGTCTCTTGCTGCGGAGATGGCAATTTGTATTCAGCCTTTACTCCGGGAGATTAGGGATTCTATCAGAGACGTTTCGCTGCTTTTTCCTTTGTGGCGGGGCCTTTAACTTACACTTCGAGCTTGAGTATGGAGTCTCTTGCTGCGGAGATGGCAATTTGTATTCAGCCTTTACTCCGGGAGATTAGGGATTCTATCAGAGACGTTTCGCTGCTTTTTCTTATTGTTCGGGATCTTGGGCAATATTTGTTGGACATCGGCCAGGAGATTTGTGCATTTTGTTCGTATGGACCTGCATTGCTTTTTCATACTTGCACTGCTACCACTACCAGTAGTTCTCCCGATCCCTGCCCCCATTAGCCAGACCGGAACCAAAGTCTGTTTCCAGGGTCTTGGTAAGTGCTCCTTCACTAACCCTGGCACATGTTGCCACCATGCGCCTTGACCGACCCCGAGGTTTGACACTGATAGCATAATGTTGAAAGATAGTGTTACACAATGCTCTTTTAGTGTTCATGGTATTTAGGTATTCACATTTTAGAAGAAACAATGTTTACCTGTATCTCCTCGGTGAGCGACTCCTTGTTCTAGAATTGAAATTAGACAAAAATAAATAAAAACCCTCAGTTGTCACTTTTAGGAGGGAAATTTATGTGTACATAAATAGCACGTTGCAAACAAAAATAATACATTTTCTGCGTTCTATTGTAACTAGAGTTCTCAGGTTAGCAAGCCAGTTGTAGGTTTTAAGTTTTTTTAAATTGTCCAAAAATAAACATATAACTAACAATCAACCATATTTCCTGTCTACATCTGTCCACTAGTCTAGGGAACATGTTTGACCGATGTATGGTGCTAGTTAAACAAAAAATACCACATCAAAATAAACGCTGATTCACAAGACATTTGACAACATGCATGTACTGACACAGAGGACTAATTTTAAAATCTGCAGTTTTTCTTTATGTTCTGCATATAGACAAAACCATTTGAGCTTAGTTAACATCAAGGGTGAGGAGTACTACATGAAAATAAATATAATAAAAACAGAGACAATGGCAATAAGTAGACAGCCAGAAAGCCTTACATTAAAACTCCAGAATGTAGTCATAAAACAAACAATTGAGGTCAAACACTTAGGAGCAATTTTCACAGCAGATGGAAGTATCGATAGCGAAATCAGCAATCGTTGCACAAAAGCTAACCAAGTACTGGGACAGTTAACACCACTGTTGTCACATAAAGAGATACGACTAACAACTAAAGCAAATCTCATAAGAACGATTTTCTGGCCAACATTATGTTACCAGTGTCAAACATGGCCAATAACAGCAGCTAATGAGTGGAAAATCATGACAGAGATGAGGTGCCTTAGAAGAGCTGCAGGTGTGACAATAAGAAACAAAATTAGAAATGAAGAAATCAGGAGACTGAACGTGAAAGAACATCAGTCATGCAATTCATAAAAGAACAACAGATTAAATGGTTTGGACACCTGACAAGAATGTCCTGGTATGCCTACCACAGAGAGCCACACAGAAAAAGTATAAAGCAAGAGGAAGACCACGCAAAAGATGGAGCGATGTCATCAAGAACAGCCTTACGAACATGAATATCAGCTTACAAAGTGCCTTAAAACAAGCACACACAAGATCACTACGTTTCACCCGAACACTTCTATAAAGAAGTAAATGGTGGAAGAGAAGAAGAATATAGACAAACACATACCCCTGTTCATATTATTGCATGAACTAGATTAAACACACACAAAAACTGGGATAACGGCCATCCAAAATGAATCATTCCTTCACTCACCTGCTCGCGTAGGGACTGGGTGTGCGGGACCTGTACCTGAAAAACAACAAAAGGATTATTAATGTAAATAGTCAACAATTTTTATTCCTCCAAATGGTGAAAATAGAAACATGGCGTTCAATTGGTGGTCGGTTATAATTTGTAAGGCTATCAATATAAGGGAAGACTGCAGTAAAACTATGTAGAAATGGCAAAACACGTAAAAACAAAGTACTGTAGTTTTAGAATAACAATATACAGAAACGTTTCGACCAAAAGGCCATATGTAAGGTTATCAATTACGTTGGAATAGCTATACAATAAGTAATTGATACATATTCTAAGTAATTGATACATATTCTTGTGGCTTTACATCACACAATACACTGATGCTTCACTCACCTTCTAGAATGTGGGCTACGTGATGAAGATCTGTACCTGGAGGAAGAATAAAGAATTAAATAGAACTCACAAATCTATGGATGAGTAACCACAAAAATTCCACTCAAAGTCGGACTATGGTCACTGCCGCTACTTTGCAGGATCTTAGGTACTGTTGTCCAAAATTTAACTCTTTAAGGAAGTAGAAACTGCTGTAAAAAATACATATTAACAGCTTTATTTGAAATAATCCTGGATGAGAAAGTGAAACCTCATTCGAGTTCATCTCCCCAAGATGTCTTGAGAAAAAATATATAAATAAAACTGATCTAGTGGGTCTAACCCTCTAGGCAAGCCAGAGCCCCGTTAGGTAGTGGCTTGGACCTTGTGGTCAAAGCTTCTTCATCTACACCACTGGGATGTGGGATTGGCTTGTGTGTGTTCTACGAGACATCAGTAGGATAATAATTCCAACTCCAGCAGATAAAGTTAGGCACAGAACATACCTTGTAGAATTGAACAACTATTAAACACTTTTGTCTTCAAAAGCAGAAAGTGACTAAAAACTAACACAGGACTTACACAAGAACTCGCTTGTGTGGTGCCAGGGTCTGCAAGCGAAGCAAAGAAAAGTACCACTGCGACTGATGTAGGGGCCTAGGGAAGCTACCTTAGTAAATAAAAAGCATCACAGAAATTGGATGTGCTGGTCTACTAGTGGGCACACAACTGGCACAACGTACAGTCGCTTTTAGGCTCAGATAATACAAATCACACAGAGTGGTTAACAAGTGGTCGATATGGAGCATTCGAAGCAGACATATCAACTATACTAAACACATCACAGATTCATGTTAACAGACAATCTTTTCATTTCAGTCTAAAGAACACCTATCTGCTACTTGTCTAAATAATTCTGTTACTACCGGTATAGGCATTGATGATAGATCACTGTGGCCTTGATTCTACTTAGCCTAATTTGTTTCATTATGACCAATGCAGATTCAGCCAGTTTAATTAGATAAACAGAGCAAAGGACAGATCATCTTTACCTGGGACTGCGGCTTCTTGAACGGTAGTGTCTTCTATCATAATCATCATATTTTGAGTAGGGAGACCTGTGAGATCTTTCTTTTCCTCTCATTTGACCAGGTGCTTTGATCAGAAGAAAAAAGTAACAAATGACAGTCAGAAAAACAGCAACTATGATATATTTAGTGACTATAATTGTAGAGAAATGATTTATAAAATACATCTATTATAATTTCTCTTTTGGTTTATTTACATTAAGGAGCCTTTCTTGTACTAGCAGTCAGTATCAAGTGATGGTTTAAGATAAATGGTGTTGGAATCAAGATAATAGCAGAGAAAAAATATTCTCGATTTTAAAGCTAAGACTGAACAAAATACAATTGGGTTGGTTTCAGAAATTACCAACTGTAAAAAGGAAACATGTTCACCACCAATTTTCTGGTTTATGAATTACAGTGGTCATACCCTGTTCAGATGGAGAGTTAGGCACCAGACCACTGATGCAATGCACTGAATTCAGATCCCTAACTACTGTGCCAATGCAACTCACTAATTTTATAAATCTTTTAAGGACCCAAAAATTGATGTTGTCATATATAAAGTATGTAGTAGAACTAGGTTAGTGACTCAGTCTGTTAACCCCGACGTTCTGAGTTCAAATCACGCTCATGGACAGTTTGGTTGCAAATTGTTTTGTGTGGATTTTTACAAAGGACGATGGCACCACCCGTTCAGAAAGCAATGGCAAACTACTGAACGTAATAATGCCTAGAAAAATCAGAAACAGCATTTAAAAAGCTGGGATTGATTCGCAAAGTCCTGTAAAGGATATGCAACTAACTTTTAGTAGAACTAGCAAAAATAACAATCACCCAAGCCACCAGAACAGCGCAGAAAACTATGACACTGGGCAACAACCTGGTAGCAGTGTGATGACAAAAGATGAAGTAGAGCTAGGACTGAAACAATAATATAAAAGTAAACCAAATATAGTATGTGCACAGCAAATGGTGTTTACTTGAAATATTTGTAAATCTGAACTTCTAAAAACATGACAAAATTTAGTTATTGTAGCAAGGACAAAAAGAGCACATGATACAGAGTGAGCTGCATTAAAAATGGGTTTGAGGCTGCACTGTGCTCTGAACTCGGTGGCATGATGATATGTCAATAAGCAGTGAAGCAGGACACCAATAGGTATTTATAATAACTGAAAATCTATGCTGAAAAATGGAGTGTCTGTATATTTGAACATAATGTTGCAGTACTACTACTATTCTCAAAATGACAAACATTAGAATGTTGCTACAAATGTCTGAAAGTTGAGGACTGTTCAGAATAATAATCATCAGCTTGTACCATTTTCACAATATTAAAGATTGATAAACTTACATTTTCTGTCACCTCTAGCAAATTCAATTTCAAGCTCCTTGCCAAAAAACTTGGTGTGGTCCAAGTAGTACAAGGCATCATCTGCATCGCGCGGATCTTCAAATGTAACGTGGTTAAGGATGTCTTTTATTTGAGGAAGTGACTATTCATATACATATCAATCGATGTAACAAACCAATCACGGTATGACAATGGTAGAGAGGAAAAATCAATAGTGCATAGCTAATAAAAATGCTGCAATAAAGAATCATAACTAAGAAACTGCTGCATGTCAAACTCAAAACAAGGGCACCTAAAGAATAATTATACAGCAAGACACTATTTGAGCTGATTTCACAATATCTTTTAGTAGTAAAATAATAGAAGAAAAATATTTGCACTTTGATGCAAAATATCTCAATATGAATAGGGTGATTAAGGTCTACCACTTTGAGAATTAAAATGGGTCTACATACAAAACATTTCTCATAAACTTTACTTTTTAGGATATGAGATGCATTTGCTGGTCTTGCTTGAAATCTGTGTTAGTCTATACCTGTATCTTGTTTACTTGCTTGAAATCTGTATTAAAATGCCTACAACTTTCTTGTTTCTTTTGAAGTCACACTGTTAAGGGGTTGTTGTCCAGTGTCTTGGTTTTCTGTTTTTGTCTTGCGCTGCTCTACTGGCTTTGGTGATAGTTATTTATTATTGATTTTCATGTCATGATTTACACAATTTTGGTTCAATGTGTCAATATGTTGTTGTAGGTTTTGTATTTTTTTTGGCTATCAGGCACTGAACATCTGCACAAAGCAGTTCACTTATTTCATCATTACCTGAATTTGACTCATTTTATCGATATATATTATAAACAGTAGAGGTGACAGGTATCTTGCTTGAAATCTGTGTTAACATGTCTACACCTGTATCCTGTTTACTTGCTTGAAATCTGTGTTAACATGCCTACCATTGTATCTTGTTTACTTGCTTGAAATCTGTGTTAAATGACTACCACTGTATCTTGTTTACTTGCTTGAAATCTGTGTCAACATGTCTACCACTGTATCTTGTTTACTTGCTTGAAATCTGTGTTAACATGTCTACCACTGTATCTTGTTTACTTGCTTAAAATCTGTGCTACATGCCTACATCTGTATCTTGTTTACTTGCTTGAAATCTGTGTCAACATGTCTACCACTGTATCTTGTTTACTTGCTTGAAATCTGTGTTAACATGTCTACCACTGTATCTTGTTTACTTGCTTAAAATCTGTTTTAACATGTCTACCACTGTATCTTGTTTACTTGCTTGAAATCTGTGTTAACATGCCTACCACTGTACCTTGTTTACTTGCTTGAAATCTGTGTTAACATGCCTACATCTGTATCTTGTTTACTTGCTTGAAATCTGTGTTAACATGTCTACAACTGTATCTTGTTTACTTGCTTGAAATCTGTTTTAACATGCCTACCACTGTATCTTGTTTACTTGCTTGAAATCTGTGTTAACATGCCTACATCTGTATCTTGTTTACTTGCTTGAAATCTGTGTTAACATGTCTACAACTGTATCTTGTTTACTTGCTTGAAATCTGTTTTAACATGCCTACCACTGTATCTTGTTTACTTGCTTGAAATCTGTGTCAACATGTCTACCACTGTATCTTGTTTACTTGCTTGAAATCTGTGTTAACATGTCTACCACTGTATCTTGTTTACTTGCTTAAAATCTGTTTTAACATGTCTACCACTGTATCTTGTTTACTTGCTTGAAATCTGTGTTAACATGTCTACATCTGTACCTTGTTTACTTGCTTGAAATCTGTGTTAACATGTCTACATCTGTATCTTGTTTACTTGCTTGAAATCTGTGTTAACATGTCTACAACTGTATCTTGTTTACTTGCTTGAAATCTGTTTTAACATGCCTACCACTGTATCTTGTTTACTTGCTTGAAATCTGTGTTAACATGCCTACATCTGTATCTTGTTTACTTGCTTGAAATCTGTGTTAACATGTCTACAACTGTATCTTGTTTACTTGCTTGAAATCTGTTTTAACATGCCTACCACTGTATCTTGTTTACTTGCTTGAAATCTGTGTTAACATGCCTACATCTGTATCTTGTTTACTTGCTTGAAATCTGTGTTAACATGGCTACCACTGTTTCTTGTTTACTTGCTTGAAATCTGTGTTAACATGTCTACACCTGTATCTTGTTTACTTGCTTGAAATCTGTTATCTCTAAAGCTTTGTTATCTTGCTCTTGAATTAGCTTTTATTTTTTTTAAACTATTATCTTTCTTTCCAGACCACATAACTTTAGTGGACTTGTTCTTGTGTACTTGATTCAACCAGTAATCTACAATGCAATGTCTTGCCTTGTGCTTTAACTTTGAAACCACTTGGCACTCTGATAGAAAAGACAAGTAATAAAAATTACAATTTTTAAGTCTCCAGTATCTTGAATATAGTACCACAACTTGGGAAGTATCAAAGAATGACTGAAAATATAGTTTTTCCAGGAGTAACCATTTGAAATGTCAATCTAAATGTTTGTAATTTGGGTGGAAAATATAACAGTGCTGAATGTTGTTAATTCAAATGTTTGTAATTTGGGGGGAAATGTAAACTGTATTGAATTTGACTTCAAAATCATTATATGCAACAAAATGTACTTACATTGACAACAAAGCAAATGATAAGCTACAAAGAAATTCTTTTTCAAATTTCAATTCCTGCAAACTAACAAGTACTGACTGCTGGTAATAAATAGACATGATAAAATCTAGTATTTCACCATTACCATAATTGAGCCAGTTAAAAAAATGAGCACTAAAGGCAGTAAATGTCTTCCAGGATGTCAGAACACATAGCATCCTAGAGTTGGCAGGAAAGGATATTGCACATATGCAAACCCACGAGGTCGTCTGGTATAATAGTCCATGGGAACGTAGACATCTGTGATTGGTCCATATTTTCAAACAAGTTTGCAATTCTTCTGGGCTAGAATAGTAAAACAGTACTGCATATTGAAGTAACAAACATCACACTGCTACTGTACATACACAATAATATTGTATAACTCAAAAGATTTAACAAATAGTTTTGAAAGATGTATGTGTCGAGACAAAAAGACAACTGAAAAAACATGATAGATGAACAGCAATCTCTGCTATGAAAATTATTGCTATCTCAATTTCCAGATCAAGACAATTAACCCACATTTCATTCCTAAATGTCTTGATATAGTATTTCTTTGGCTTTGAGGTATTGTCTGTATTTCCAGTGACCAGTCAATCCAATTACAACTTCATCCACTGACAAAATTTCAAATGCATAGAAAGCATGATTACTTGTTTTATATTGCCAGGCTCATGTAAGGTTTTATTTTTATCTCTTATTTTAACTGGCCTGGTCAGAACAGTGAAGCTTTTCTTTTTCTAATCATATATTGTCTGACAGCATCAGAAGATATTTATAGAACGGGTTTTGTGTGCACTTCGTACAAGGCGTCTTTTCTTTCACTGCCTGTTATTTCTGTGGTCTACCTGTTGTTTTGTATCCACTGTATCTTCTTCGTCTTCTTCTGCGCTCTCACTAGATTGGGATTTCGGCTTCTCTAATAAAGGCAGCCGTCTGCCTCAGATTATCAGCCACACCATACAGTTTGTCTTGGACGCTAGTGTAAGTGGGCCACCTCTTTCTTCTCAAGTTTGCATACTGGAGGCAGTTCTGTAGGATATAATTCCTATGATTTCTGCTTCCTTGTTTGTGCTGACCTCTTCCCGCAGTAAGCTTTGGCCACCCTCGTGATGGTAGGTCTGACATTCTTACTGCGTGGCTAAATCTCCTAGGCAGATTGGCGACCATAGAATCCGTTATCCCATTCCTCATTGTGAGGGTCGTTGCACCATGTTATGCGTCTTACGGCCTGGTGCATCCATTTTCTGCAAGCATTTATTTCGGGTTAGCATTCCTCTAGCGGACACATGCATCCGATTTCAGCCAAACCTCCTAGTCGCCTCTTACGACATGCGTGGCAGGTAACAGTGGTTCTATTATTTACACCCCAAATTTGGGCCCTGGTAACCACTTGGACGATCCACTGTATCTGAATAGCATTGCCCTATGATTCTGTTGGAAATCTGCTTAATAAAAATCATTACTGATGTTGTACTTTCTCAATACTTCCAGCACTCTGTGTCGACAGTTTCATCTGTGTTGTGACTAGTTTTCTATTCACTATAGTGAAACATAGTATGAAAAATGATTTCAAATATATTTCTGGAATAGTGTGGTAATATTCATTGAAAATTAGCTTGAGAGATTAGTAAGCATCAACTAAATATTAAAAAATTGTTAAAACAATTATAGTAGCATTGTTGCTACTGATTTGCATTCATAAAAATAAAGTATTGAAACACACTCTACATAGCTTTATGCTTGGTTCGGTGTCTTCATCATATTTCAGCACCCTTAACATAAGCAACCAATCTAATAGCCATCCATCACAAGAAATGATGACAACAGCCTCAGACATGTGTTGTTGCACCTCTGGTGTGTGCAGAGGTGACTGCAGAGTTCAATCCTGGAATATAGTCCTCTACCACAAATACGTTACGCAGTTTGGTTTTATCTTAGTATGCTAATTTTGTTTAGGAATTTCTATTTGTTGACATGTCCGCACAAAAAAAATGAATATTATAAAAACTACTGCACCTAATTATTTGTTGAAGATGCCTAGCCCAGAACAGAGATGAAGAACTACAGGACAGACATTCTGGGAGTCTCCGAGACAAGATGAAAAGGGAAAGACAAAATTTAACTGCATACATGTGAAATGATGTCCTCAGGGCAAAAAGAAGAAAACACACACCATAGTAAAGGAGATGCCCTCGTGTTGTCTAAAGTCATAAATTGATGTTTATGTAGAATAAAGGGACTGAGATGGTATCAGATTCCGAACGAATAACTCAGAGAAAGAACTAAGCAGATACCAGTGGAGAATGAGCTACAGAAGATACGCTGGCGATGGATATAACATACATTGAGAAGATCGACTGGGAGCATTGCAAGACAGGCACTATTTTGGAACCGCAGGAAAGAGAAGTAGGGAAGGCCTATACATACCTAGAGAAGAGAGCTGGAGGCTAATATTAAAAAGATATGTAAAACATGGAAAGAATGGCAGGAGAGAGGAAGACGTTTGTTGAAGATCTGTGCTCCGCTAGGAGTTGAAAGGTGAAGTAGAAATGCACATAATTACTTTAAAATTATAGAGTATGTTCACACATGGATTATCTTCATGTTACTGCTACTTTGGAAACATCCATGAATATTAAGATGTATAAACCCATGGGTATAAATATTTTGTATGATTTTTTTCTGCAAAATTATGAAATAGCCATGCTACAATAATCTAATTTTCTCAAACATATGATATATCACCTGATGTAAAATATTATCATATTAATGTATTCCATATCCGATTAACAACAATTTAATATATAATATGTCATACTTTAGAGAAAAAGTACTGAGAAAGGCTTTAACCTACTAGACATTGTAACTTGAAATTAAGGAGTGAAAGGGTTAAAAGTTAAGTGAGGTTAAGACAGAACTTTAGAT
Organism: Arion vulgaris; assembly: GCA_020796225.1. Lineage (NCBI taxonomy): Eukaryota > Metazoa > Mollusca > Gastropoda > Stylommatophora > Arionidae > Arion > Arion vulgaris. The sequence continues at coordinate 25,821,549 of CM036753.1, forward strand.
GATCTAAACTCGCCTAGCTGAATTAGAATTGTTTTTAATTTAAAATATATTAATTATAATAGAACAAGTTTTAGTTATTTACTTTAGACACGTCTACAGACTAGTGACTGAACTTTAGTCATTTAGTGACAAAAATCTAGACGTCGGTGATCAATCATCATCATGGGGCGGGCCACTGTTGACAAGTGTTGACGTGTTGCGCACTTTCAATCTTAGTCTCGCAACTAAATAAAATAGACAACAGCTGATGGACCCCTTCATGCCAATTAATTTATAATTTAAGTTGTCAGCTGTGGCCAATTTTTTGTCTGCTTAGTAGTCGTCAAAGTTTAGCTGCGCGCCATATCATTATTATCTATTATCATGTTATGATTATCAAGACATATATCTGACGACACGGCGCTGGCGCCGTGATAATAGAATGACAGAATGTTAATTTACTAGTCTTGATCAATCTTGTGTTAGTAGATTTATTAATTATCAGTAACTACGCACCGTGTACCATCTGGAACGTTGCGAACATACAGAGATGTATTGGGAGGTCTCGAGTACCGGGACATTGTAAATAAACAAACCAACTTTCTGCGTTCAAACTACCAATATGGAGTCAGAATGAGATTTGATATGTCTGTTGTGGATACTTGGACAGTTGGATGTGCGAATATAATGTAATCGATACTCGAATACCAATTGCTATTGGGAACCGTCAGTAACAAGTATATAACGAATAATTATTGCACTGAGTTCCCAATATGCTTTGCTACTCTTCGTAGAAATGGCAGACCCCTGCTGAAAGTATTGTACAAAACCCTATGATATAGTGGGGAAAGTCAAGATCTTATTAAATGGAGGAAAATGAAAGATTGGTTGATGTTGGTAACATTATTGGCGATCTACTCACCAACTGTTATGTCGATAATGTTAACAAGAGATGTTTAGTTACCATTGTCATTATAGTAAGGAGAAACTGCAAAAACAAAGTACTGCAGTTTTACAAAAACAATAACGATACACAACAACGTTTCAACCAAAAAGACTTTATCAAGCAAAGGATACAACAGAAGTGAAGAAATCCCCTTCTTACACAGCACACAACATATAGAATCAGACAATAAATCTCTAGCGGTCCTAAAATGAATACATGGGACTAAAAACCAATAACGAAATAACTGGGAAAAAAGTGGAATGAAGAAGATAAACAATAAAATCAAATATATACATTTAACATACACACATATAGAATGTGACACATGAAAAGAAACAGTATTAAGAAGCATCGGAATGTAAGGCGTTGAGTCCATAAAGGTCGCAAGGTACCATATAAAGATATAAAACGATTCTCTAGAGCAAATTGACTTCGATCATCGGAGGAACATGATCAGATGGCTGTGACCTGGATATCGCGAGCTCACAAATGATCAGTTCCATTTAACTGTCACTGTGTGGTTACAGTGGTCACAGAGCATTGCGTATATCAAGTAAGTGTTGGCCAAAACGGTCACTAAGCTTGATGCCATTTTCGCTTGTATGTGCCTTGTCACAACTTTACAAGAGATGTTTGTCGATTATATTGCGGGACTCACATGTAAAGCAATCCTCAATAACAAGTGGCTTTAGGAGAAGATACAGTACGGCTCTGTATCACATAATGTTACAAACGTCCACATACTTTAATGAATTGATAACATTGTAGGAGTATCGATACAGGTTTGTTTTTATTACGAATGGTATTGACTTCTATTTCTTATTTCTTTCTGTATATATTCTTCGGTCTCTTCGCGACTCTCTGTTGGATGAGGACACTAAAATCGATGTTGAATCGATCAAGCGATTTAAGCAGTTTGGAGTTACCCGTTGTTCAAGTCGAACTGGATGCCTGAGAGGCAGAGTGAGAGGTGTGTTTAATCAGCGAGCCACAGGAACCATCAGTATGCATACTCTTCGATATCTGTTGGGGGGGGCTGGGCACCTATGGGTCTGCCCGGAGTGCAATGACGTCAGTTTAGTAACCAATAACCAATTTCTTTCTGTATTCGATTTACCATTTTCTTATTTTTTGCGTATTTGTTATTGGTAAAGAATGTTCAACACAATCTTTCTCCCCACATTATGATACCAGTGCCAAACCTGGACGCTGACAACAAACGATAGAAGGAAACTAGTCACAACAGAGATGAAGTGTCAACGCAGAATGCTGGGTGTAACAAGAAGAGACCGGTTGAGAAATGAAGACATCAGGAAAAAGTGGGTACAACATCAGTACTAGACTTCATCAAGGGGGACTGCCTATAGTAGTTGATAGTAGCTCGGCCTGCTAGCTGTGAGACGCTCGGGTTCGAACCTACTGTCCGGCATTTGTTCGAGTCCCTGGTCTTACTCAGGACGATAACGTGAGTACCTCTGAAGTCGGAGAAAATCTGCCTGTATGGCGAGGGAATACTAATTACGAGTACATTGAGCACACGGCTGCCAGTGTAAGTAATTTACAATGTGCACGCTGCTGCCATTGTAAGAAATTGGAAAAATGGATTTTCACGCAAAAATCAGTTTCAGAGATGAAACTTCGTCTGAGTTGAAAGCGGACGAAAGAAAAAAAAGAAAGAAAAAAAGACTTCATCAAGAAACAACAAATTAAATGGTTCGGTCACGTAAGCAGATTACCATCAGACAGTGCATCCCAAAGAGCAATGCTGCTCCGATACAATGGGTACAAAGAAAAAGGCCGGCCACGCAAAGATGGACCTCAGAGATAACAGAGGCGACGAAAGAGACTATCTACGAAACGCATACTAGGGCCTGTTTTAGAAATCTCTTCCTGACCTGACGCTGTGAGGCATACAGGATTGGAGAAAGAAAGAAAGTTATTGGTTCCTGACATGGCGTCATAACTGTGCACACCCATAGGTGCGCAGTCTCCCCTAACATAAGTCGAAGAGTATGCGTACTGATGCCTACCGTTGATTTCTGGTTAAACACACTCTTCTCTCTGCCCATCGGATATTCTGTTCTATTTGTACAACGTGCAATTCCAAACTCCTTCAATCGCTGGATAGATGGACAAATCAATGTTAAGTGTCTACATTTAACAGGTCGGCAAAAGACCGAAGAACATTCCCCTTTTTGTGTGATTAGTGCCTCCAATTGCCTATGAAGCTTTTCACAACAGAATATCAGGAAGGAAGGCGAGAGGAAGACGGAAGAAAAGGTGGATAGATAACGTAGTTGAATTCTACCAGGGGACTAAGAAAACCATCACACAAGTCACTAGAGAAGCGCAAGACAAATACATAAAACTACGACACTGGGTTAACAACCCGGTAACAGTGTGCTGACAAAAGAAGAAGAAGAAGTGCCTCCAATCACACACTTGCAAGAAATAGGCTTAGGCGGAAAGGGCAACAGACTAATCAGAAATATGAACTGGGAACACAGCAATAAAAACTGAAAACAGTTACTCCGAATTCCTTTGACATAAAAATAGGAATAATGTAGAGATGTATCATGCCACCCAGTCTATTTAATTAACACAAATACAATTTTCAAACATTTCTCTCTTCCCCCCTCACGATCGTTCTTTTTGGCCATTTTGATCATTCTTATTGTGATGTATAAATAGCTTTTGCTAAGAACGTTTTGTTACGTCACATCATTCAGCACCATTTGGAGCTCTGTGCTTATCCTTCGACGACGTATCCGGTTTCAGCCAGCGTTTACTGGGTTCGCTCTCCGCCAGCCTTTGGCTGTCCCCATCCTACATGTAAGACAGCAGGTTGCTATTTTCTTTGAGGCTAGTCACCCTTAGACAACCTTCCCTCACAACCCCTGCACAGACTACCTGTCTTTTTTTTTTTTTTAACTACTTGGTTTGCCTACCGTTCAGTTTTGTGTACGGTTTGCTCCGCTAGCCTGTGATTGTCCCCAATCTAACTACAAGGCAGTAGTAGTTCCTGCGAGCGGAAACGCGCATTGGATTCAAACCTCTGCTGGGCTTTCCAGTTTTTCTGCACATTTGGGAGGTCCGCTCACCCCTACGCTTGCCACGCAGCTTCGTCGCTCTACCATCAGTGCCGTGCACGTCTGTTATACCGGTGGGCCCATCCGTGCATCGCTCGCATGCGTGTTCGCACTGCTCCGGTGCCTGCCCACCGTGTCTATTAGTTCTCACCGTGCACACATTCACCATGCCTCTAGACTGTCCGGACACAGAACTCAACTCGAGCCCCACCCAGGGCTCCAAGTTTTGCCCACCACGGGCCCACGTCTCTTTCCTGGATGCACCCATCGAAACTCAAGGTTCCGAGTTTCGCCCTATGTGGGAACACGTCTCTTCTCTAGATGCACCCCTCATCCCTTTATGTTTATCCGTTCAGCTTTTCCCATCGGCCAGGAGAGATGTGCATTAATAGTCACTCTGGGATTCCGCTCGTCTGTGTTGCGAACGGATCTCATCCTGTGGACATGATGATGAAAATGTCCTGGAAGAATATCCTGGGCACGGCAACCATAAAAAGGCGAAGTGTAGCAGTGGGCTTGGTGATGATGGTGAATACTCTTTCTTTCTATTTAATTCTATCTGTTTGGCCACGGCACCACCGGTAATTACACCGGACTAAAGATGATTGCAGTTTTCTTGAAAAGTTATCTTCTGCTGCTGTAAGATCTAGAAAATCACTCTCACCAGAAATCAATTCACAAATGCTAACATCTCAGACAAAGTTAATCAAATTTTAATTCTTCTTCTTCTTCTTCTTTTGTCGTCACACTGCTACCGGGTTGTTGCCTAGTGTCGTGGTTTTCTGTTTTTGTCTTGCGCTGTTCTGGTGGCTTGTGTGATTGTTATCTTTGCTCTTTCACAGGATGCTGCCACGCCATCTAACCATCTTTTCCGTGGTCTTCCTCTTGCCTTCTTTCCCGATGTTCTGTTGTAGAAGACTCTGTATACTGTGGAGTTTGGATGCATTCTTATTAAGTGGCCAAACCACTTCATTCTTTGTTTATCTATATAATTCAAGCACGGTTTTGTGCCAACTTTCTTTCTTATGCTGATGTTGGTGATTCTGTCTTTTCTTGTGTTGTTGGTAACTTTTCTCATGCAACGCATTTCACATGTAGTTATTTTTGTGACTGCGCTTTGCTCAATGTCCATGTTTGGCTCTGGTAACACAAAGTAGGTATAAAAATGCTGTTGATCATTTGTTTCTTAGCTGCCTGTGAAATTTTTGGGTGCCTTAACAATGGGGCTAGCTGGTAGGTTACAGCATTTGCTTTTGTACTCTAGCCTCTATCTCTCTATCTAGTTTTCCGTCTTCTGTGAATATGCTTCCTAAGTATTTGAATTCTTTCACTTGGTTTATTTTAGTGCAATTGACATGGATGTCTAGATTATTATGTTTTCTTCCCATATTCATTATTTCTGTTTTAGTGTTGTTGATTACTCTCTGCAAACATTGCTAAGAACTTCCTCATTATATTTTTACATGAAATTAAAACATTTCCACCAAATCAACAATTCTCTAGAGATCCCATGACTCGACCGAAAAATGTACATTGTCTTAAATATCTATGTAGGCCTACCAGAACCAAAATCCCTACTGGTCCATCGAGTCTTCCATGACCACTGGATCTCTATAATTCCTCTATAAATCACAGGGTCGGCTCTGCCGAGCCCCTGCAACGACACCTGTCCGCCGTGTCGTTTCAATCCATCTCTATCTATCTAAATTCCATCCCCGAGTATTTATACCAGGCTGGCATTGCGCAATCTCCCCGAAAGATCTAGATAGGAATTGTTTAACTTCACAATACTATGCGCATTAAAACTTTAACAATTTCATTGGTCTGTTTATTTCAATTTACCAATAATTTTCTCCGCTTGTTTACCATACTGCACAGTACAATCGTGTCAATCTGTTCTCGAACATGGTTCTAGTAAACATGGCATTTTCCTATCTGTCTTTAATGCATCGTCATTATCAAAAATGCGTTGATACCAACCCTTCAATCTACATTGTTGAATAATACCCCGGATATCACGTGATGTTTAATAATGTTCGTCAATCAAATATGATTATAACCACATAGTTACTTCATCCAACAAACAAAATGTAATATCAGTCAATGGACACGTAGGTGACTTGTCAGTCCGATGCGTGCCTTGAAGAGTCGTGGACAGTGTGGACATGAGATTGTTGCTACAGTCTGGGACTCGTGTGCACTGGCCTTTCTTCTACGCAGTACTGATGCTGCTTGACGTGCTGCCTCACAGGATTTTGCACCTTTTCGTAGGAGTGAACGCCAGGATGTTCGGTCCCGTGCAGCTTTTTCCCAGGTATCAATCTTGATTTCGAAGGATTTTAGAGAGACTTGAGCGTGTCTTTGAATCTCTTCTTTGGCCCCCTCGGAGCGTTTGCCACTCGACATTTCACTGTAGAATAATATCTTTGGCATCCTGTGATCAGGCATGCGGACGAGATGTCCCGCCCAGCGAAGTTGGTGTTTCATAAGTATGGTGTTAATACTGGGAATACCAGCTCTGTCAAGAACAGTGGTATTTGGGATCAGGTCTTGCCACTTGATTTTCAGCAGCTTTCTTAGACAATTTGTGTGAAAATGGTTCAGCTTCTTCGCATGACGGGTGTAACAGTCCATGTCTCACTGGCATATAGCAGTACTGGGAGCAATGTGATGTTTACTACACAATACACTTCCAAATTGCGTTCAATTTTCTTAGGTACACTTTTTTTTTTTTCTCCTAGACTTGCTAAGATTTTATTATATAGCCTGGTCATTCCTTCCTTGCTTGCATTTTACTAGAAATATATCTTTGCTTATTATTATCTCCTGGTATAAATAACCTCACTACTACATTTTCCTTCCCCACCCATTAATTGATTATTGGTTACTAAACTGGCGTCATTGCACTCCGGGCAGACCCATAGGTGCTCAGTCTCCCCAACAGATATCGAAGAATATGCATACTGATGGTTCCTGTGGCTCGCTGATTAAACACACTCTCACTCTGCCTCTCAGGCATCCAGTTCGACTTGAACAACGGGTAACTCCAAACTGCTTAAATCGCTTGATCGATTCAAAGATGTTCCTCATCCATTAAAAATATGTGTTCACTCAAATACATTTTTTCAAAGTACCATCCAGTTGATATATATAAGTACATCTCAGATCAACCTCTCAACTTATTTTCAAACCCATAAAATACGATATACACATCATCTATAACACTAATCAAAACAATACTTCAACTAGCTAACCACATCATTTAAATCAACATCACACAGAAAAATATCCACACAAGTTTAGAACCCCTGCACTCTATCTCAAAATTTTAGAATCTCTACTCGATTTCCAAAACTGAAATTGGCATCAACCGTTTACATGTGACGTAAGCAAGTGTGTCAACATCCACCAATATACACACCTCCTTTGAAGTACGTCACCAAAATTAAACTGAAACATTTCCTCCAATTGTCTCCCCTCTTCAACTTGTTGTTGACGGTCTCAACTACACTGTCACTCCTCCAATGTGTACCTGTGTTTATTTCGTGAATCTGTAACACCCCATCTAACTCCTAAATACTACTCCAAAAACATTTCCACAATTAGTAATCGGCAAGTATCTCCGAAAAAGAAACATTCATACTCCTCCAAATCAATAGCATCAGGGTCCTTAACCCATATGTCAAAATACAATAACGCGTTAACCATCCACTTAACCATGAGTTCCAAGTTTTCTCAAGACCACCTGGACCTATTTATAAATTTATTATCTACAATCCGATCTGCTGGTCGCACTGACTAAAGTGTCCAGTTACCAATTCCATAACGTCTAATTTCCAGCTAGCCCACTATAACATTGGTCAATAAACAGTAGCTAAACACATAACAACAAAGTACTATAGTTTTACAAAATACAGAAACAGTGACGATAAACAGAACGTTTCGACCAAAAGGCCTTTATCAAGCAAACAATACAACAAGAATGACGAATTTCGAGGGGCGTCAACTCGAAATTCGTCATTCTTGTTGTATTGTTATAAAGGCCTTTTGGTCGAAACGTTGCTGTTTATCGTCACTGTTTCTGTATTTTGTAAAACTATAGTACTTTGTATTTACGTGTTTAGCTATTTTTCCAATTTTACTGCAGTCTCCACCCTTTTTCAGTAAACAGTAGGAACATCACAAAGGTTTTATTTCCCCCCAAAGTGTTTGCCTCTCTCCTTACTATTCATGTTCCTCTGCCACACTAGTAGAACAACTAGACAAAGCTAGCAAAACTTATGGATTAGACATTAACATCTAGATAGCGCATTCTATGGTTATCTGCAAAGAGGGGGACGGCAAAAAATAAATATACGGAGAACTACTGTAGCGAGTAAACAGTAGGAACATCAAAAAGAAAATAAATATACGGAGAACTACTGTAGCGAGTAAACAGTAGGAACATAAAAAAGAAAATAAATATACGCAGAACTACTGTAGCGAGTAAACAGTAGGAACATCAAAAAGAAAATAAATATACGCAGAACTACTGTAGCGAGTAAACAGTAGGAACATCAAAAAGAAAATAAATATACGCAGAACTACTGTAGCGAGTAAACAGTAGGAACATCAAAAAGAAAATAAATATACGCAGAACTACTGTAGCGAGTAAACAGTAGGAACATCAAAAAGAAAATAAATATACGCAGAACTACTGTAGCGAGTAAACAGTATCTTATATCTTCTTCTTCGTCTTTTTTCAAAAGCTCCATTTCAACCACTTGTTGACCACTCTCTGTGATTTGTATGGGATCTGAGCCTAAGAGCGATTGTACGTTATGACAGTTATGCGACTACAAGTAGGCCAGAACATCCGATTTCTGCGATGCTTTTTATTTACTAGGGTAGTTTCCTAGGTCCTACATCAGTCACCTTACGACATACCTTGTAGGTCGCAGTGTTATGTGTTGCTTCCCTTGTGGGTCTCGGCACTACACGGGCGGTATCTTATATCTATGACACATGATTACATATGCTGAGAGATGTAAAATAGAGATTATGAAGAGAAGAGGAACGACAAAGTACACATTCAATGACATGAGCAAGTTACTGACATCTAAACAGATACAAAAAATAAGCTAAAGATGAGGATTATCAAGCCATATATTTAACTCTGTATTTTTGTATGCTTCCCGTCCGAGTGGTTACCGGGCCCAAATTTAGGGTGTAAAGAATAGAACCACTGTTACCTGCCACGCATGTCGTAAGAGGCGCCTAAGGAGGTTTGGCTGAAATCGGATGCACATGTCCTAAACGTGTAGAAGTCTATGCGTTTAGGGGCCTACCAAACCAATGTGCAACGTATACACGTTCTTGGCAAAGATTAAACATATCACAAGAGTGATTAAAGTTGGTAGTAAAGAACGAACGCAAAGAAGAAGAAGAAGACAAAGAGTGTTTTACTGGAATAAGAACGAACGTAAACAAAATCCTGCTGCACTTTCTTGAAACTGTTGTGAGAATCCATTGTTTGAAAACTGTAAAACATCTGTCAAAAATGTTCAGACTTTACATCTGATATTACAAGGCTTATGCTGTAGGGTACACTAGTTAAGTGAGGATGATAGTAATGCAGTGATTATAGTTTTCAGTCATTTATTTTGGCTTTATTTTGGCTTTTTGTGTGGCTTTTTCTGATGTTGTCTGGCTAGAAATCTAAACTCTTAATCTGGCAACTCTGTCCTGGCGGTCAGCGACGCTCTGAGTGATGGTGGAAATAGGAGCTAGCTGATACTGATAGTGGACATTATTGTCAGCGGTGAATTATAGCAGCACGATGGCGGTAAGTTCCCACTGACACAGTTCTTCAATAGTACAAGATATTTGATGCATGTCATACTTTTTATATGAATTAATTATTGGTTACTGAATTGACGTCATATCCATAACATCAAATGAAAACATACCACGGGTGACGGTAAACTTCATCGATGATCATTCATGATCTATCATCATGATATTTATTATTTATCATCGTAGGTTCTCCGTCTCCCCTATACTATCATGTCGAGATATTTAGTATACTAATCACTAATGGTTCCCGTGGCTACCTGGTAAACACACTCCTCACTCAAGACGTGATGTATGATTATCAGAAATCATTCTACAACAGACTTCAAATCAACAGTGATTCTACAGCTCCCATTATATTTATATCATATTTTTGGCTCCTGTAGACAAATTGTCTAGTATTCCCTCTTCTGATAGAGTCCTGATATTTCCAGTTCCCCTATTTAGATGTTTTCAGATAGATTCTCTTAGATATCTTGTTCGAATGCTCCATATCGACCACTTGTTAAATCCCCCTTTGTATGTGATCTGATCCTAAGAGTGATTGTACAATACATTGTGCCAATTATGCGCCCACAAGTAAGTCAGCACATCCAATTTCTGCAAGGCTTTTATTTACTAGGTAGCTTCCTATGCCCCTACCTCAGTTGCCTCTTATGACATGTCTTGTAGGTCGCAGTGTTACTATTCTTTGCTCCTTAGCAGCCCTGGCAGCACACAGAGCTCTTAGATTATATATGATGTTTCGATTGTGTTTGTATCACACACGTTATTATGATCTTCCTTACTCATTCGATGAGCCATTTCTTTTCTGTTAATTTTTCAACAGCAGATCCCAGGGAGCAAAATGTCACTTGTATCTGTTTTTTTTCCAGTTAGTTTGTCTTCCATTGCTTTCTTTAGTGTTATACATGGTACAATCTCAATATTTTTCATGGTTCAATATTTATGAGTCCTATATAAGAATATTTAGTCTTTGTTGAAGCTTGTGATAAAAATCCAACCATGAAGAAATAAGAATTGTCAAATAGAAGGAATCGCCCGAGTGGTTACCGGGCCCAAATTTGGGGTGTAAAGATTAGAACCACTGTTACCTGCCACGCATGTCGTAAGAGGCGACTAAGGAGGTTTGGCTGAAATTGGATGCACATGTCCTAAACATGTAGAAGTCTATGCGTTTAGGTGCCTACTAAACCAATGTGCAACGTATACACGTTCTTGGCAAAGATCAAACATATCACAAAGAGTGATTAAAATTGGTAGTAAAAACAACGCAAAGAAGAAGAGAAGAAAAATAGAAGGAATTTTTAAATAGTGCTACAAAGTCTATGAGAAATTCAATTTTTTCCCTGCTGTTTTTTTTAAAATCACTTGAAGATTTTTTGCAGACCCAAGTTTGAACTGCTATGCTAGATAAGCAGAGAATTAATGGGTCTTCTTCTTCAAACGCTCCTTATTGTTATGCTCAAACGCTCAACCACTTATTAAACCCCTCTTTGTGATTTGTATGTGATTTGAGACTAAGAGCTATTGCAAGTTGTGCCAATTATGCTCCAACAAATAAATCAGCAGAAAGTTTGGTAAGTGATAATTACAAGATTGGAGAAAAGTTGTTGACATTTTAAAACTTAAATGATCAGGTGAATTTATATCTACAGTTATTATACTGTCTTTTTTCAGGATAAAAAGGCAAAGGTATGTAGTCGACAGCAGATAGTTAAACAAAACGTTTTTGTGTGTGCTGGAGATTTATGTTAACATTTTGTTGGTGTGATTGTTAGAATTTTGTACAGTTTTTTAAGTGTTCTTTCATGTTGTTGACTACTATTAACCCTTTAGCTGCTGAATACTATTCGAATATGTGTTACTCTGTGCTGAATACTTTTACTTATATACTCCTCTCTGTGCTGAATACTTTTTCCCCTCCAAATACAAGAGATTTGTCAGGCGGTGTAGACTCTGTTTTACGCCGAAAATATAAAGTGTGCTGGCGTGTTTTACCCAGTCAACTCTAAAAACAGGGTAGACAACTGACCGTGTAAACCATGATCTAGTTTTGAGTTGTGGATCTGACTAGATCTCTATACGAAATCCATTAATGTAACGACAGACATGAGTGTAAAAGTGAAACCAGTGGCTGTACAAGTATTTGTTGTATATCTATCTATTCTCTAATCCTGTTTTGTCAGGTCGAAAAAAAGATACATAGAGCGAGCCTCTCTATGCATCTTGTCTTTCTTTCTCTTCTCCAATCCTAATTTGCCTCATAGCTTCAGGGTAAGAAGAGATTTCTAGCACAGACTTTTGTGTGTGCTTCATAAATAGTGTCTTTCATCACCTCTGTTATCTCTGAGGTCCCTGAGGTGAGAAGAATACGTGAAGAAAAAGACTTCACTAAAAAAAAAGAATATAAGAAAAAATGGCAAGAATGTTTACATAAGATGCCGATAAGAGGGAATCATCATCAAGGTGCGTATCCTTTATATGACGTTGCTCTCTTTGCAGCGCATCTTAAATTCACACAGGCCATCGTGACGCTAGATGTGACCAAAGTATCAAATTTGTCTGTACAGTATGTTGTTTGTCAGCCAATTCTCTTTAACATTTTGTTCTTTCAGGACATCAGTATTCTTTCTTTTTTCTGTCCATGGTATTCGTAGGATTTTTCTGTAGCATTTAGTTTAGAAGGACTGGATTTTCGTTCTTGTTTTTAAGAGGGAATATGTTTGCATAAGAAAGCGATAAGAGGGAAGAACATGAGACATTGAGCAGATGAAGTGTGAGGGTAGGATGAGAGTAGAAGACGGAGAAAATAATGTGAAAATGAGAGAACAAGAGGTGGATAACATTGAAAGGTAGATTTAATGAGAGAACAAGAGGTGGATAACATTGAAAGGTAGATTGAATGAAAGAACAAGAGGTGGATAACATTGAAAGGTAGATTGAATAAAGAGGGGGGTCAAAAGGCTCATGAGGTCATAGTAGTAACATGAGCCAGGGTTAGCGAGGGGGCGCGCTAACCAAGACCCTGCCCTAACCTCCACGCGGTGACCCTGGAAACAGACTATGGTTCTGGTCTGGCAAAGAGGGGCAGGGATCGGGGAGAGAAAAACTACTGGTAGGGGTAGCAGTGCAAGTACGGAAACACGATAAAGATACAAAGAAAATGCACAAATCTCCTGACCGATGTCCAACAAGATATTGCCCAAGTCCCTGAACGCAAAGAAACAGAAGCGAACGTCTCAGACATGGATGAGAGGTGCATCCAGTGACCAAGCGTATGCCCACGTAGGGAGAAGCTCAAGCCCTGAGGAGGGCAAACATTGCCAGCCCGTCGGCAAGAATAAATAAGACAGGACCTTAACGAATAAAAGTCTACCCTCGTGTTGGTGCGAGAGAAGATTGCAGCTGACCCGCATTGGTAGCCCGGTGCAGATACATGTACTGGGCAAGGTTTGCCGAGCGCAAAAGAACAAGTTGCGTTTAGTGCATACCGAAACTACCCGCCCTGGGAAAACCGTGCAAGGTACTGTGCGATTAAAATTAACATCCCCGGAAGAACTGAGGTTGGTGATGCCTACCGGAACTGCCAGCCTTGGGAAACCCGGGCAAGGTTCGATTCCCAGTCGTAACTAACATCCCCGGAATAACTGGGGCGGTGATGGCGCGGCGCAAAATCCTCAGTTCGCTGATAGTGCCCGACTGAAACGACCCTCTACATTGTTTGTACTCGGTCCCATGCCAGTGCTTTTGAGGTAAATTGCAAATTGCCACGTACCGATACGCGTCTAGAAAAGGCTGAGAATGTTCCTCCCCCGGATCAAACTCAAAAATGTACGGTAAATGCAAGGCCGACAATGTACGGACCAAACAGGAAGTTCGGGTCTGAACATTGGCGAAGGCCGATACTTTACACGGTGTCTTATACGAGTAAGCGCCGTCCGAGATAAGCTTACAAGCCCGAGAAATATTCTCAGTCAGAACGGGCATAAACAGCGTAACTCACTGTCCCGGCGTAGATCACAAAGCCCAAAATACGGCAAAGCTGATCGTGCCTAGGAAAGCTCACCTAGTAAATCAAAAGCTGGCTGAAGCGAACACCCCACCGAAGGATAAGCAACTGGGCTCCAATAGGTGCTGAAGGCTGGTGCACGTACATTACGTTCGGACGTTTGGCTGTTTATATATCACAATGAGAATGATTAAAACAGGCCTAGAACGATCGAAGAAGAAGAAGAATAAAGAGGAAAAATACAATGAAAGAATAACAAACAAAGAAATAAATAAGATAGATGTGAAAGAGAAGAAAATAGTGGAACAAGACAATTAGTTATTGGCAAGGAAACTGATCATAGTGACAGGATAAGGAGAGATTTTTTGAACAGGCTTTTCTGTGCGCTTCATAAATAGTGTTTTTCACTGCCTCTGTTATTTCTGAAGTCCACCTTTTGAATGGAAGGCTTTTTTTGCTTTGTATCCACTGTATTGGTATAACATTGCCCTTTGAAGGGCACTGTCTGTTGGTAATTTGCTTATGTGGCCGAACCATTTAATTTGTTGCTTCTTGATAAAGTTCAGTACTGATGTTGTGCCCACTTTTTCCTGATGTCTTCATTTCTAAACCGGTCTCTTCTTGATACTCCTAGCATTCTGCGTAGATACTTCATCTCTTTTGTGACTAGTTTTCTTCTGTCATTTCCACTAACTGCCTGCGAGTGAATATTGCATCTGTACAGCTCCTATTCCTCCAAAATCCCATTTATGTGTCGCTGAGCTGTGGCTCGACAGTATGGCGCAGCCTTTTTTTTTAAATGTCCAAAGTATTTGTTGTAAATGAGGTTAATGACAAACATTGTAAATAGATTAGTAAAGATAATAACAAACTTGAGATATGGTCACACATTGAATTTTATTTTAATCATGGTTTTATTCATACAGCTTCAAAAAAATTCACTGTAGAAGCTAACAGCACACATAACAATAAATTCATACAAATAATACTGCATGTTACAATATGTACATCTATTAGCATACATAACAATAAATTCATACAAATAATACTGCATGTTACAATATGTACATCTATTAGCATACATAACAATAAATTATTATGGTACTGGTATCATACTGTGAATCCCACTCGCTGACCAGATTGAGAGAGATGGGTGTCAATATTGGTGCAGCCGAAAAGAATGACATACTAAATATGCAAGGATATTGATTAATCAACATCGAACTGGCGTGTTGGGTTGCTGGACGCTGCTGGATTTGCTGAGGCGGAGATTGGAGCACCTATGGACGTGTCCGGAGTGCTATGATAATAGTTCTCATATAACTGAAAACAATAAATTCATCACAACAATGGTTCATAATGATGCATGTTACAATATGGACATCTATTAGCACACATAACAATAAATTCATCAGTTACTATGTGAAAAAGTTGGACATTACAATAGAACTGTTAATTGTGCTTCTAATAAATTTTTTTAGTATGAAATATTTCAAAACATGGTGTAATACACAGTGCTACATCACAGTCTTTGCACAAGTATCTTGTTTCACATCGCTTTTTGAGCACACCACACACTTTCTCACTGGAGCCTTCTTCTGGGATGTTTTAGACTCTATGGTTGACGGGAAATGTCTCTCTCTGTACCAATCGTAGTGGCAGATCTGCACTCCTATGTCCTCCTCCGCACTTTCTCCTTTCTTTACAATATTTTTCCAGAATTTCCCATATTAGAGTTAGATGGAAATCAGCAACAGGGATGCTTTTACATGTGACAAGTTTGTATAATGCATAATTCAAAACAGAAAGATCTTGCACATGAAAAAAACATTTCTTATACCATTTCACAGTTTTTCTAATAGACTCAATAGAACTGAGAAGCTTAATCTAGATTAACAGTTTAATCTAGTGAACCCATACATTTATTATAGTCCACAACACACTTGGGCTTTTGAACACTTTCTCCAGTTTTATAATCTGTTTTGTCATTTTGAACTACTTCTGCATTATGACATGTAGTCATACTGTTAGTGACACCAGTATAAACTATAAAATCTAAAATGTAACCAGTTCTGCAGTCACACAAAACAAAAGTCTTCATTCTAAATCTGCTTCTTTTGCGGAATGTACTGTTTGAAAGGCAATCTTCCTTTGAAAAGAAGAAGAGACTCGTCAATAACAACATCTTGATATGGTGAGAATGCACTCCGAAATGAAGTACGCAAACTGTCAATTACATTTCTAATTTTGTAAAGTCGATCACCACCGGCATCAATGCTGTTGTCTGAGAAGTGAAGCATTGATCACCACCGGCATCAATACTGTTGTCTGAGAAGTGAAGCATCGATCACCACCTGCATCAATGCTGTTGTCTGAGAAGTGAAGCATCGATCACCACCTGCATCAATGCTGTTGACTGAGAAGTGAAGCATCGATCACCACCTGCATCAATGCTGTTGACTGAGAAGTGAAGCATCGATCACCACCGGCATCACTGCTGTTGTCTGAGAAGTGAAGCATCGATCACCACCGGCATCAATGCTGTTGTCTGAGAAGTGAAGCATCGATCACCATCTGCATCAATGCTGTTGTCTGAGAAGTGAAGCATTCTCAGAAGTAATAGAAATCTATCCTGTGACATGATTTCACCAAACACAGTAGTCAGAAGCAAAGGGTGTTGCGACCAGTATTCAATTCATTAATTTTCAGCTTCTTAGTTCTAGACATTAGCAGGCACACAGAAAAATAAGAACATTCTTTAAAGTTAGTATTGGTCCAACGAGAGAGACGATTGCTTATGGTTGCAGAAGCATTGTGAAGAATGTCATTATAAAATCGGTTGCATTCATCAGATATAGACGTAACCAGTGGTGACAGAAAAATAGTAGAAGAAAATCAAGAACTGAACTGTTCTGATTTACATCAGCATTACTACATCCAGAGCTGGAGTTGTCAAAATTATTTACAATTGGATTCAGGTCATTGGAAGACCAATTAATTGAATCAAATTTATGCCTTTTTGATGGCATGTCATCTTCACTGCACTCCGATGGCGGAAGATGCCGGACATGCAAATAACATGTGCTCAGCCACGCCATTTTGTTGTTGTCGATGTTGATGGCTGGGTCTGATCGTCTTGTTCAGTTTCAGAATCAGAGCTACACATTTCTTCTTCACTATCACTTCTAGAAAAAAACTCCAACAATTCCTCATCTACTTTAACAAGTTTCCTTGCCATTTTATGAAATAAATATATAATAAATATACACAGACTAATACTCTCCAACACAAGAATTAACACGAGTAGAAAGTAGACTCAACACCGTCACGTCCAAGTACAAAATGACTTCCCAAACTTTTTCCATGCATATAAAAACCGGTTTGACCAGTAACACAGGTGTTCAAATGTGTGTAAATTGGTCACAGATGTCTAAAAATAGCTGTTCTTTATCACTAGAATATACACCAGAATTTTCAAGGCGAAAAACGAAAGTAGACAGATTTAGCAGCCAAATTAGAATTGTTGAACGGAAAATTACGTCGTTAGCCTACAGAGGACAGAAAATAAATTAGCATTTATACGGCTTTAGCAGTCTACGGAAACACCGGATATATACGTGCGTAGCAGCTAAAGGGTTAATAAAAATCTCTGGAGGCCACAGAGATGTGGTTTTATAGAAGAATGATGAAAATCTCATGGACTGCTAAAATGACGAACATGGAGGTGTTGAATGAGGCCAAGACACAGAGAAAACTTATTGTCAATATAAGAAAGAGACAGCCATCATTTTGACGAGCGAACTCCCAGAGTGGCTATTAATGCTCACCTCTCCCATACGCTGGGAAAAGCTTGAAAGAAAAAAGCAGAACAACGTGTTGTGAAACTTGGAGCCCGCACTTTCTCTCTCATGAGTCTCCTCTCTTGAACCGATGAGAATGCAGGGTGACGAGTTGGACCGCACGTTGGTCCGCATAGATCGAGAGTCTAAGTCCCCATCACAGAGATGGGGGCACGAATCAAAGCCATCAAAGAGACGTTGACTCAAGTGTGGTGAATTCGAGCCAGCGCATGCTCTCTCTTGAGCCGCCTCTCTAGAGCCGATGAGTATGCTGGGAGTCGAGTTGCCCATGGGCCATCATGAGAGCAAAACTCGGTTTTTGCCCCCTCGGAGTCGGACAGCCCAGTGGGGTTGGAGGAAATGGTGAGGTGGGCACCAGGGCAGAGCGATACATGCTCACTCTGCCCTGGTGCCTACCTCACCATTTCGCACCAGGCAGAGCGATCACACATACGGACGTTGCAAGGGTGGCACCACATGTGGCGAAACCTGTGACCCCATCTCATGGGTGGGGGAACGGGTTGAGTCATAGATGGTGACAGCCTGGGCAAATGTGAGCACGATACGGAAGGCACGAAAAATGTGAACACGGAAAAAGCAGATGGTGAGCAGGCACCAGGGCAGAGTTAGCAAGCACGCTAGCAAATCCATAGTGGGTCCCACCGAGGGCAGGCCAGCGAGGAGGCACGGAAGGGGGAGCGGAAGCGAGGCAGGCATTGCGGAAGCGAGGCAGGCATTGCGGCGGCGAGGCAGGCATTGCGCGGGCGAGGCGGCTTGCGGCGGGCGAGGCAGGCATTGCGGCCAGGCAAGGGCAGGCAAGAGGGTGTGCGTCCCACCCACATGAGCAGAACAACTGGAAAGCCCAGCAGAGGCAAAACCAGTGCAAGCACGGCAGCGGCGGGCGGGAGGGTGTGTGTCCCACCCAAATGTGCAGAACAACTGGAGTGCCCAGCAGAGGTAACGCCAGTGCGCGTTTCCGCTCGCAGGGAACTACTGCTGCCTTGTAGTTTGATTGGGGACAATCAAAGGTTAGCGGAGCAAACCGTAAACAAACCTGAACGGGCGGCAAACCAAGGTGTTCATTAAAACAACCGGTTTTGCTGGGCAGATGGTGTTCATAAGCCCAGGAGGGCAGGCCGCCTAAGGGTTGCTGCCCTAAAAGAAAATGGCAACCCGCTGCCTTGCGGGTTACTGCTGGGCACAGTCAAAGGCTAGCGGAGAGCGAACCGCACACAATAGCTTGCTGAAATTGAACACTACACCCAAGGATAAGCAACTGTGCTCCAATAGGTGCTGAAGGTTGGTGCACGAAACATTACGTTCTGATGTTTGACTGTTTATATATCACAATAGAATGATAAAAACTAGCCTAGAACGATTGAGGAAGAAGAAGATCAGACAGGAGCAGTGTTTTTTGTTTTGTAAATATATAATGCAAAAAAGATGGTTGAAGTTCATGCCAATTAAAGGTAATGATAGGCAGATGCTTGGTGATTTAATATCATGGCATTGAAGAAAGTCAACAACAAAACTGACTAACAACATTAAGGACAAAAAGTTGGAAATATGTATGATTGCTCGCTCATGATGGTAGCATATTAAAGAGTAAAGTGAAAATCTAGTCTGTGCCTGCCTTGCAGGTTTGCTGGGGACAGCCAAAGGCTGACGGAGAGCGAACCCAGTAAATGCTGGCTAAAACCTGACACATCGCCGAAGGATAAGCACCAGAGCTCTAAATGGCGCTGAAAATGTGACGAACCACACCAATGCTAAGGCTGCATGAATCATATTTCCACATGAATGAGATTTATGGGAAAATCTGGTACACCAGTCTAAGCGATGATCACGAGAGAGAGAGAGAGAGTATGTATATTCATTTCATTATGAACAATGAAGAGTTTATGTTTGATATGACAATTGTTAGACTGCAGACATCTAGTTACTACTGGTAAAAGAATATTCCTTTCAAACTTACTAATAATCTATTTTGTGATTCATTGATACGTTATGAAAAATGCAGGAATTCATATCCATATTAATTCTGAAATTTTGGTTTTGCTATTAACAGGTAGAAAGTTTCGCTCTCCGAAGCTCACACGAGTTGAAAGATTAACCAAGGGTCTCATGTCTAAACGAGATGATGGTGCTATATTTACTGTGAAAGAAGTGCCTGGAAAAGGGAGAGGTGTGTTCCTGAGAGCTACAGTTCTGCGCAAGGATTCATTTGTTCTTGAGTATGAGGGAGATATAATATCTGAAGCTGAAGCCCGCTACAGAGAAAGAATATATGCCCACAACAATGAAGGTTGTTTCATTATGTCCTTCACATTTCAAGTAAGAATTCTGGAGGGTTCAGTTTTTGATTAGTTTGTATTTTGTAGTTGTTTAAATTTTAGGGTGTAATCGTTGTCCCCCCAAAGCTTGATGATCTGGAATGACCAATGACTCAAAATGTAAGAATAATAATGCTGTTCGACACACTTTTCCTACTGTGTGTAAAAAACAATCATTCCATACTGTGACTCAAACCTGAATTCTCAGGATTAAGAGATTAGTATTCTAGCTGCTGAACTGCCCGCAACTAATTGTGGTAAATTTAATAGATTTTGAATTAAAGTAAATCTATGAATGAACAGACTAGTGGAGAGAAAGGGATTATGTTAATGCAGAAAGTTCATTATAACTGTATGTTACCAAGTTGCAATTTAGTATTGCACATTATAAAATTGGAATCATTAATATGTAATATTTACTCATTCGCTTGTGTGTTGCCGAAGTTTGCAAGGGGAGCAAAGAATAGTAACACTGCAACCTACAAGACATGTCATAAAAGGTGACTAAGGTAGGGTCTAGGGAACCTACTCTAGTCTTCTTCTTTGCGTTCGTTCTTTACGACCAATTTATATCACTCTCTGTGATATGTTTGATCTTTGCCAAGAACGTGTATACGTTGCACATTGGTTTGGTAGGCCCTAAACGCATAGACTTCTACACGTTTAGGACAAATGCATCCGATTTCAGCCAATCCTCCTTAGTCGCCTTTACGACATGCGTGGCAGGTAACAGTGGTTCTATTCTTTACACCCCAAATTTGGGTCCCGGTAACCACTCGGGCGGCTACTCTAGTAAATAAGTGTCGCAGAAATCGGATATGCTGGCCTACTTGTAGACGCATAGCTGGCCCACGTGCAATCTTCTTAGGCTTGGACCACATACAAATCACAAAGAGTGGTTAACAAGTAGTAGGTTTAGAACGTTTGAAGAAGAATGAGACTCATCATGTTGACAGTGTAGTTGTGGAGTATTCATTTAAAAAAAAAATCAGTTAATAAAAGTAGTACACATTTTTATGATGCTCCAATTAGTTTTTTGACCGTGTGAAATAGTAGCTTTAAAATATGTTTCACAACTACAACCACAACAAATGTTTCATAGCAAACACACAACCCACAATAAAAAATATGTTTCATAGCAAACACTACAACCCACAATAAAAAATATGTTGCATAGCAAACACTACAACCACAACAAATGTGTATAGCAAACACTACAATAACAAATGTGTGCTTATTTTAAAAATTACATTTTACAGGGAACAAAGTTGGCTGTTGATGCAACAAGGCAATTTGACTCACTGGCCAGACTGCTGAATCACTCCCTTGAACCCAACATTAGATTCCATCCACCTTTCCTAATAGATCTTAAAGGTGGTCTTCCAAGAATAGCTAGTTATGCCCTGAAAGATATATATAAGGGAGAAGAAATTGTTATTGATTATGGAGTACGTGACGGACACATATCATGGCTGAGGAACCGTGAGGTTGGTTAGAATGTACAATTTTCTATTTGTTATCTAGTTAGTTAACAGAACCAACAGTCTCTTTCAACAGATGACTAGGGATCTTATCTTAACCACATTTGCCGTGAAGCGTCGTGGGGAGAGTTTCTATCTTGTGCCAGGTGTATTGCGCTTGACGTTGTCAGTCCATGCTTTCGTAGGGACTCTGAGATGTTATCTATCCATCGTGTTCTTGGTCTGCCTCGTGCTCTGCGTCCTGGGTGTCGATTATTATAGGCACATGATGGTAGTAAATGTGGTTCCATTCTCATTAGATGGCTGAACCATTTGAATCTTTGCTTCTCGATATACTGTAAGCATAGTATAGTACCAACGATGCTTCTGATATTCTCGTTTCTCACTCTATCTCGCCTTGTAACGTTGACAGATTTTCGTTGACATCTCATTTCACATGTTGTAATCTTTCTTTCTTGTGTCTTAGTCAGGGGCCATGTTTGGCACTGATATCAGAGAGTTGGAATAAATATGCAGTTTATCAGTTGTCGTTTGACTGCCATGTTAATGCTTTGATGTTTTAATAATGGTGACAGTTGGTATGTCACTGCATTTGCCTTCTGGCATCTAGTTTCGATTTCTCTGTCCATCTTTCCATCTGCTGTGAATATACTCCGAGATATTTGAATTCTGGAGTCTGTTGTATTTTTACATTATTCACATGTATATTTAGTTGACCTGTTGACCTACTTATTGTCATGACTTCTGTTTTGGAGGTGTTAATTTTCATGTCATATTTTTCGCATGTCGATTGTAGTGCATTTATGTGTTGTTGAAGTTTGTGTTCGTTGTTGTAAATTATACTCTGATCATCTGCAAAGAGTAGTGCGTTGATTAAATTGTAGTTGTTATCGAGGTTGTTATCTGTCTTGGTTTCTTGCGTTATCCTGTCTATGTATATATTGAAAAGTATAGGCGAAAGCACACATCCCTGCCTTACTCCTGATGATAATTCAAATTCGTCTGTCAGGCCGTCGCTTGTTCGTACTACGCTTGAGCATGTTTGGTATAGCGCTCTAATATTGTCTAATAGTTGGCCCTGAATTCCATATTCACTTAGTATGGCCCATAGTTTGTTTGTGTTTATTCTATCAAAGGCCTTTTCTTGGTCTATGAATGCTAAGTTGAGCTGTTTGTCATATTCTATGGTGTTTCGCTGAGTTGCCTTAGTGTGAACAGGGCATCGGTGCAACTCTTTCCCTTTCTGAACCCAAATTGAGCGATGTTCAGCTGTGGTTCTATTATAGGTTTGATTCTAGATTCCAAAATTTTAGCATATAATTTCCCAACATGACTGAATAACGATATGCCTCTGTATGTATTGCATTATCTTTTGTTGCCCTTTTTTTCCATATTGGTATTATGATGGCTTTCTGCCAATCTTTGGGAACTTCTCTTTCTGTCCAGGCTGACTTGAAGACTCTATGTATCCATTGTATTACTGTTTCTCCGCATGCCTTGATTGCTTCATTGGTTATACCATCTATGCCTGCTGTCTTGTGACGTGGACTCTTCTTCACAACTTCTTCTATTTCTTGGATGAGTATATTTGGCTCTTCTGTGCTTGTGTTATTTTTAACTAGGGATATTGATACTATTAGTCCCTGTAGCTCTCACACATATCTTCATCAATGGCTTCAGGAAAATAAACATATCTTCACCATTGTTATTGTTAGTTTTATGCATGTCAAACATCTGTGCACTTGTTTCCAGCTATGAGTTTCCATAAACATTTGAGCACATATTTCAATTCATTTATGTAATCGGGGATTACTATGGTGCAGAGGTTAGATGCTGGCTTTCTGCATCAAGTACCTGAATTTGTTTTCCATTTTTTAAAATGAATGCTTTCTTGAAATAAACATAGCTTCAGTCGTTTTGCTGTTTAGATTGTCCTTTGCTTTTTACTATCTGTCACAGCCATAGTAACCCACTTCTAGAGTTGTGAATATAGTGTCGTCACAAGCTATTATATATGTTCACCTGTTGCAAAACAAGCCTTTTTATTACTGATTTTACAATGTTTCCAAGTGGTCTATGAAACACAGTGAATAAGATGATAAAAATCAGGAGCAGCTAACCAGGACCCTACTCTTCCTACTGGGGGTGACACTAGTTACAGGCTCCATCACTTCTCTCTGGTTAAGCAAGTAGGCATAAAAAAGAGAAGGAATCCTGTCCTATAAAATGCCAAAAGACCACAGCTGTGCTGTAAATTACTACACAATGAAACAAGCATCATTTTTTAGAATAAAAGAAAAAAAAATAGAAATGTTTTTACTCTGAAAATATTGTGGATCCCTGCCTAACTCCCTTTTTGACCCGCTTGAAATTTCCATGTTTGTCTATTCTTGTAGCTGTTGTTTATTGCCAATATATGCTCCTAATAACTCTAGATCACTTGCAGTTAACGTTTAAGCTTTCATCTTTAGTACATCCTGAAGATTTACTATAATAATCTCAAATGTTTTTTTGTGGTATGAATTTGTTGTTGTTGCCAGAACTATATATATATATACATAACGTATTTTTGTTTTCCAGACTGGCTTTGCAGCAGATGTTGACTCAGATTCTTCTGTTGACAGTGATTCTGTCAGCCGTGATGAATTGCTCGCAGACTGTGAAACTTCTGAGAAAGTATCATCAGTGATACCTGTAAGCCGAGACTATGGTGCTTCATGTAGTGCTAGTTCAGATATAACGAGTGCAGAGGGGTCCACACCAACCTGGGCAAATAATAAAATATCAGCGGGCAGGAGGAAAAAAAATGACATTGGTATGGCATTTAGTGAAGACCAATGGTGTGTAAGTTTCACAAGGGTGGTACCTGGAGGAAAGTCATTCTTTGCTGGTTTTGACTGTATAGGAAATCCTCAAAAAATAATGAGATCTATTGAGGAAGAAACAGTGAAAAAAAAAAAGCAAAGATCAGATGCTGATAGTATTATCTGCATATCTACATCTTCTAGTGTCAGCAGCAAGAGGTCAGAGCCGACTTCAGAAACCTTGAATGTATATTCTGATATTGAATTGCCTTCCAATAAATCCCCAAACAGCATAAATAAAGTGCTTGAATGGAAGACTGTTTCGTCATCATTGAAAAAACCAAACATACAAATTGTAAGTGTTCAAAGCCTCAGCGACTCTCCATATGTTGAAGAAAACTCAATTAATAATCATAGTGCTTCTTATTGGCAGCAAACTAGTTCATCATTTAAACCATATACAGATCCATCAATCAGCATTTCTGATTATGATAGAAATATTCCCAATATGCATCAGTATCACCAACCTTCTTGTACAATCTCTTCAGTTTTACCACAATCATCAACATCTAAGAATACAGAAAAGTTAGTACTGTGTCTGGACACATCAGATTCTGATGAATCGTCCAGTCTCAGTTCCTTTTCAGTCACTAAATTACCGAGAGCGCCTTCAGGATCAGAGTCAGCTGTAGTGCATCAGTATGATCAATCTTCTTGTACAATCTCTTCAGATTTACCACAATCATCATCGTCAACATCCAAGAATACAGAAAAGTTAGTTCTGTGTGTGGACACATCAGATTCTGATGAATCATCCAGTCTCAGTTCTTTTAACTTACCAAGGACTTCCTCAGGATCAGAGTCAGCTGTTAGAACAAGAACTTTGGAGCCACTTGAGATATATATTTCAGACAATGAATCTGTAACAGAGACAGCTATATCAAACAAAAAACAGAAAATTGTGACTAACAGTAATTTGATGCAAGAAAATGACAGTGACGACTCATCCCATTCATCTTCAGTCTGTGAATTAACGTTCACAGAACCCCCAAATTCATCAAATGATCCAGCAAAGGTGGTTGGAACTTTGCCTGCTCGGAGACCAGTTGGATTTTCTTCCCCATCAGCCCAGCTTAAAGTAGCTGTGATCAAACCATATGTTAATCCCAATAAAGATGAAAACCCACAGGTAAGGAATCTTCTAATGTTTCTTTTGTAATTATTCTTCATGAATATTCATTTAAATTCTTAAGAATATGCCATATACATGTCCCATACATTTTTAGGTAGTTTTCATGAAGATTAAAGTATGGAATAGAACTGATAAGAAAACAAAGATCAGAATACTGAGAGCATGCATATTCCCAGTGGCTACGTATGGGTGTGAAGTATGGACATTTAACAAGGCAGTGGAAAAACATATATGTGCTTTTCAATATATGTTACAGAGGAGTCCTCCGCATATCATGGACAGAGAAGAGAACAAATAGATCTATCCAGAAAGAACTCAGAATGAAAGAAAACTTTCTTCTTCTTTCTACCAGTTAACCACTGTGATTTGTATGTGATCTGAGCCTAAGAGTGATTGTACGTTGTGCCAGTTATGCGCCTACAAGTAGGCCACCACATTCGATTTCTACGTTGCATTTTATTTACTAGGGTAGCTTCCCTAGTTCCTACATCAGTCACCTCTTACAACGTGCCTTGTAGGTTGTAGTGGTACAATTCTTTGCTCCCTTGTGGACCCCGGCGCCACATGGGCGAGAAAACTGTCTGATGCTACAAATCTCTCTCTTCTTTTTGCCTTTTACCCGGGTTGGGGCATAGGCCCTCAACCAACTCATGCCAATTCTTCCTATCTCTAGCTATCTCCTGCAGCCCCCTCCAGCTCTTCTTTATATTGTTGATCTCCGCCTCCAAATCTCGTCTCCATGTATTTCTCGGCCTCCCTTCTTTCGCTGTCCCTGGGGTTCCAGGCAAGGACCCTTCTTGTTATATTCCCTCCGGTTTTCGCAAAGTGTGTCCTATCCAGCGCCAGCGTCTTTTTTAACCTGTTCGTTCACTGGAATCTGTCTTGTTCTCTCCATAAGTTCCTCATTTGTGACCCTATCATACCATCTTATTCCCTCTATTCTGCGCAGACACCAGTTGATGAATGTTTGCAATTTATGCGCTATTGTTTTAGTTGTTCTCCATGTTTCTGACCCATACAGTAGAACTGCTTTAACATTAGAGTTAAATATCCGAATTTTTGTTCTAGATTTGATTTCTTTGGACTTCCAAATGTTTCCCAGTGCAATGAAAGCTTGATGCTACAAATAAGAATGAGAAAATTAAAATATTTGGAACATTTAAAGAGACACCAAGGGTTGGAGAAAACTATCATGGAAAGAGGCATCCTGGCGAAGTGGAAGACCACAGAGAAGATGGATTCAGGATGAAACTGATAGTTTGAGCATGACGGCTGCAAAGGGGGGGGACATCTGGCCTATGAGAGAAACAGATTCTGAAGGACTGTTAGGGTGACAAATTTCTGCTTAGGACAAGCTATTTAATGATGAAGTTTTGTCCGTGTGGTGCCGGGGCTTGCAAGGGAAGCAAAGAAAAGTGGCCTACAAGACATGTTGTAAGAGGTGACTGATGTAGGGGCCTAGGGAAGCTACCCAGTAAATAAAAAGTGTTGCAGAAATCGGATGTGCTGGCCTACTTGTAGACGCATAACTGGCACAGCATACAATCACTCTTAGGCTCAGATCACATACAAATCACACAGAGTGGTTAACAAGTTGTCGATATAGAGCATTCAAAGGAGGAGAAGATGAAGTTTAAAGTAAAGAACCTTTTTTCATACCATGTGGTATATTAGGGAATACAGTGTTAGTCCCATATTTGTCTTTGACCAAATGCACAAAATGGGTGATGTGGTTAACCTCACTCAGGTTGACTTTACTTCCCAGATTTCTCTCTTTTTCTCTCGTGTCATTTAAACCCTGACTGGGACATATGATCCCAACCAAATCATGCTAAGTCTTCCTATCTTTAGCTATCTCTCACAGCTCTTCCATATATTGTTAATCTCTGTCTCCAAATATTTTCTCCATTAATTTCTAGACTTCTCTTTCCTTTTCTTTCTCTGCAGATTCCAGGAAAGGGCCGTTTTTGTTATATTCTACTTTGGTTTTCTCAAAGGGTGTCCTATTCAGCGCCTTTTCTTCACCTTTTGGTGCACTGGGATCTGTTTTGTTCTCTCCACAATCTTTATCACATACCATCTCAGTCATTTTGTTGCAATACTCTATTCTGCGCAGACAGTAGTTGATGAATGCATTATTGTTTTCGTTTTGCTTTATGTTTCTGACCCATTCAGCAAAACTGCTTTAACATTGGAGTTAAACTAGGATATTTGGTTCTAGATTTGATTTCTTCTGACTTTCATAGATTTCTCTGTAGGGTTGTTGCAGAGCGAAGTGGGGCATACAGGACAACTACTTCTAGTATGAGGATGGAGGTTGAGGCCATTACTGCTGCCTTCCATTGGATCTCTGGGACTTCATTTACTGGGGCAGTTGTGTTTGACTCTCAGTCGATGCTTCACAAGATCCAGTAGGGCTGGTTTTGGTATGAGTGGATGTCGTCTATAGAAGTTTCTAACCTCCAGCGACTTACGTGGATATACTGTCCTGGGCATGCAGGTGTTTACGGTAATGAGAGGCGGACAGGCTTGCATCAACAGCATCGATTGTTGGGGAGTTGAAGATGGATAAGGGGATATTCTTCGGTCTCTTGCGACTGTCTGTTGGATGAGGACACTAAAATCTATGTTGAATCGATCAAGCAATTTAGGCAGTTTGGAGTTACCCGCTGTTCAAGTTGAACTGGATGCCTGAGAGGCAGAGTGAGAGGTGTGTTTAATCAGCAAGCCACGGGAACCATCAGTATGCATACTCTTTGATATCTGTTGGGAGACTAGAGTACATATGGGTCTGCCGGAGTACAGTGACGTCAGTTTAGTAACCAATAACCAATAGATTTCCTAGTGCGATGAAATTTCTGCTTAAACTCTCAGTCAATCTTAGTCTACATTTCTGCTGCTTGTCGGTTAAGGCTGTATCAACCTGAGAACCATTGTGGTTTGAAGCATTTTTACTCCAACTGGGAAATTTGATCTGGGACTTCAAGTCTACAAAGCTAGGACATTAACAACTATTGCAACTTTCTCTAGCTTTCATATGGTCAGTGATATTTCTTCCATCCTCCAACTCTCAAGCCTACCATCAGCCAGAATAGGGTTAGCTAATGGCTAAAGTCATCTATCTTGTCAGAATGACAGTTTAAATATAATGCACTGTATCATATAATAGTGATTCTGGCGTCTTATATTGTTCTTAAATTAATAATAGTTATAATAATTCCGCCCACTATTTGCCTACCTCAATGAAACACCACTTAGCAAAATATGACAGAGGCTATAGTAGAAGTATATATACCAGAAGATAATGTTGAAACAACATGGCAAAAATTTAAGAGTATTCTTTTGAAATGTCTAACAACGCATTGTGGCACCACATTTCAAGGAGGAACAGAGAAAAAGAGAACAGCATGGTGGAATAATGAAGTTAAAGAAGCAATAAAAATGAAAAAAGAACTATATAAGACCTGGATAAGATCACGATCAGAAGACGATTATGATAAATACAGACTAGCAAGGCAGACATCGGCTAGAGTAATCAAGCAAGAGAAAGAAAAATCTTGGACCATGTATGGTAAAAATCTCAGTAGATTATGTGTAGAGTCCAATAGACAATTTTATAAGGCCATAGCAAAAATGAGAATAAGGGACAAACCCTTCCAGCCATCCGAATATATAAATGATAGTCAAGGTAAACCTATACATGAAGTTAAGATCAGAGAAAGATGGGAAGAATACTTCAAAGACCTCTTGAATATACCAGATACTGGGAATAAAACATCATTCAAACCGAGACATGCAAACATTGAAGAACCTGAAATACTTGTAAGTGAGGTAAGAGAAGCTATTAAGAGAAGCCCAAAGAACAAGGCTGCGGAAATTGATGGAATAACAGCAGAAGCAATAAAGGCGTGTGGAGAGATTGGAGTAACCTGGGTACATTACATCTTCAAGAAGGCATGGGAAGAAAGAACTGTTTCTTCAGATTGGCAAAAAGCTATTATAGTACCAATATGGAAGAAAAAGGTAAAAAACAAGACTGTAGTACATATAGAGGCATCTCCCTCCTAAGCCATGTGGGAAAAATTTTTGCAAGAGTTCTGGAGCAACGAATAAGACCAATTGTGGAGCCAGCACTCAACCCACATCAGTTTAGGTTTGAAAAGGAAAAGGGTGCACAGATGCAATATTTGCCCTAAGACAAATTAGTGAAAAGACTATAGAACACAAAAATCAAATGAAAATAGCCTTCATAGACCAAGAGAAGGCATTTGATAGGGTTAACAGAGACATATTATGGGATGTTCTCAAAAACTACGGAATACCTCGAAAACTACGGAATAAAAGGAACACTGCTAGACTGTGAAAGTGCCATACGAACAAGCGCCGGACTCACAAATTGGTTTCCAGTAACATCAGAGTACGGCAAGGATGTGTTTTATCACCTCTCCTCTTTATTATATACATGGATAGAATCACCAAAATAGATGAAACATCACTCAACGCAGACCAACAAAATGAACTGCTCTTTGCTGACGACCAGTGTATATTCCATAATAATATTGAACAGCTTCAAGAACACATAAACTTACTCAACAATAGCTGCCTCAAATACAACATGAAGATCAACATTCAAAAGACAAGTCATGACTATAAGCAGAGAACATAAAGATATCAACATACAAATAAATGACCAAACGCTAAAGCAGGTGAGAGAATTCAAATACCTTGGAAGTATCTTCACATCTGATAGTAGACTGGACAGAGAGATCGAAACTAGAATCCAGCAAGCCAACAACATTACATACCAGCTTACCCCAATTTTGAAACACCCAGCTATTCCAGTAGTGACTAAAAGACAGATTATAAATTCAATCTTTATACCAACACTGTGCTACCAGAGCCAAATATGGGCACTGACAAAAGAACAAGAAAGGAAAATTACCACATGCGAAATGAGATGCCTGAGGAAAGCAGTAAATAAAACAAGAAGAGACCATATAAGAAATGAGGAAATTAGAAGAACAGTCAGAACAACCAACACCTGCTATTAGATTTATTGAAAAGCAGAGACTCAAATGGTTTGGCCACTTGGTCAGAATGAACCCGAATACACCAGTTGCAAGAGCGTACAACCTGAAAATGGAATCATCAAGAGGAAAGGGCAGACCAAGAAAAGATGGGTTGATGGAGTTACAGACATCTTAAAACTCCACAATACCACACCATATCAAGCGACCGAGCGTGCATTATCTCGAAAACCGATCATCAGTTAAACCTGCTATGCCTAACGGCAAAAAAAGCAGAGAAGGACAAAAGAAAAAGATAATTCCTCTCGTACCTTTATGCGTTACATAGGGCCTGCAAGTAATTTCTCCATACCTCTCTGTCCTGGGCAACTCGTTCAATTTCTTCCATGAAATTGAGACTGATATTTGTGGCCTCTGTCAGCAAAGCTCGTTTTGGGGTCTCCCTAGGAGAGTGGTTCTCAATCTTCCTAATGCCGCGACCCTTTAATACAGTTCCTCATGTTGTGACGACCCCCCCACCATCAAATTATGTAACAATATTTATATCTATTTATGATAAATATGTGTTTTCTGATGGTCTTAGGCGAAGAGGTCGCGACCCACAGTTTGAGAACCACTGCCCTAGGACATCCTATCTTTCTTGAACCCGTTGCCTCCCACTTCAATGCCTGCTTTGATATTCTTTGATTATTTCTTCTCAAGGTATGTCCAACATATCTCCATCTTCTTCTAACTCATAAATTAATCTAATAATAATAATAGCCATCGCTATAAATCACAAGCGATGATAACAGCCTCAGATGTGTGCTGCTGCACCTCCCTGGTGTGTGCGAGATTAATCTAGTGAAGTAGTAAGTGCATTTTCATTTCTATCTTTAGAGCACTGTTTCCTTGACAGAATCAGATATACAGAAGCTGAAAGGTATATGTCAACGAATCATAGGTTCCAATACATCTTTTTCTCCTGATGTAAGTATTATTTAAACTGTTGTTGTTTTTTTGTCAAGTTTTTATTTACATTTTATACAAGTTTAAGGAAAATAAGTAGTTTCTGAAAATAGGATAAATAATATGGGATGTGCTAATGACACAAAAATAGCATAAATAATGTAGGACACACTCTTAACCATTTGAACCTAGACCATAAAATCCCATTCTCTTGTAATCTGTACTTCATGAAACAGATTAGTACTGAAAAACTAGTTACTGTGACAAAACCATGTTCTCATTTTAAATTTTGCTATCTCAAATTGACTAGCAATTCTGTCAATATTCCTGCCTATTAGGCAAGTTCTCCAACATGTAGATCAAAGGTTGGCCATACACTTCCGCCAATTTTGTCCTCACCCCCCAATGTTTATTGAAAGTTACTTTTCACTCTACCCTGAGCTAAACACAGTATTCAAGAAAAACACTCCTACACAAGGTTAAAAAGAAAAATCCACATAAAATAAAACATTAAACAGTTCTGCCAAAAGGGAAATAACTACCAAATCCTGATTGTGCATGGTAAATATTTATTTGGTTGGAACTAATTTGGTCATGTGAAAGATGTTATTAAAGCCTTTGATAATAAGAAACTGAGGTAAGGCTGTAGGCACAATGAAATATAGTGGCAAGTCAGGGTCAGTGAGCTAACATTGACCAAAACCCTACTCCACCTCCCTGTGGTGACCCTGAAAAAAAATTGTAGAACTGTAGTCTGACAAAGTGGGTAGGGAACAAAGAGGAAGTTGTCCATGAGAGGATGTATTATTGCAAGCGCAGCTGTGCATGGCGTGAAATTGGATTGCACGCCAGACAAGCAAAATGTTAGTGTTGGCTATATGATTTCACTGAATGATGCCTAGAAATCAATAATAATCGATACAACTACTGTGCAATGTCTAAGACACTGATCCCGACAAGAAGTCCACAAAAATGCCATGCTGCTTTAAAAGTTCAACTGGTTGGTTTTTGAATGAGAATTGCCTAATCTTGGCAAATTCTGTTAACAGCTGATGTTTCTTTATCACAACCTGGAAAGCAGTACAGAGTGAAAACTCCTAATTCCTGGTGGAGATGCAAACAATATTGCCTACAGTTTTGTCTTGACCTGAGATATGTAGCATACAGTCGAATGACTGGTTCTGCCAGTACTGTGAATGTAAATATATCTGTCTTGTGTCTGCCGCATCCACATCCCTCGCAGGACAATAATTCAGGGTGAAAACTCATTTCTTAGGGCAACACAAAGGCTAGCTGTCCTACATTGGGAATGGTCATGCTGTTTTGCACAGATTATAAACACATTACAATTAGTGGTAGAAATGTTATCATGGTAAGACACGCACAAAATGATGCTCGAACGAGAACGAACATATGGTGTACAATAGGTATTGTGGAGACTCTCATGGGTTAGGGAGGTGAACCTTAATACCACACACTGCCGAAATTCAGATGTGTCTTGCCCTTGGATATTTATGCGCCAAAATGGAGCACAATGTACCCACGCATCACTTCACTATCACAAATCACATCACTAAAAATGGTTAACATGAAGTTGATAGAGCAAACGCATACAACAGAAACAAGGATGACATGCAGTTTTATCTACTCTCTGCAA
The DNA here is from genome assembly GCA_020796225.1 of Arion vulgaris. Lineage (NCBI taxonomy): Eukaryota > Metazoa > Mollusca > Gastropoda > Stylommatophora > Arionidae > Arion > Arion vulgaris. The sequence goes on from CM036753.1 coordinate 25,854,688, forward strand.
GTTCCTGTGTTCAAAAGGGTGAGGTAGTTTTATTTATGGTATCTTTATGGAAAAAGTATTGTGGAGGTGAATGGTAGGTATAAGGGTTGTGCATTGGCGCTACTTTTAAATTATTTGTAATAATTCTTTACTTTTGCAAGAAATACCCTCTACTTAATAATTGTTGTTTATTAGCATGGTTCCGACTTGTAGATGAGTATTAAGTTAAAATCAGAAAATTACAGTGTTGTAGAATGCTATCGTCAAATCATAATCATTGTTTTCAATTGATTGGTTAATTTGATTCTACAACTCCCATTATTTTTATGTTCATATTTTTGGCCCCTGTAGTCAAATTGTCTAGTATTCCCTCTTCTGATAGAGTCCTGATATTTCCTGTTAACCTATTGAGATGTTTTCAGATAGATTCTCTTAGATTATACCTTCTTCTTCTTGTTTGAATGCTCCATATCGACCACTTGTTAACTCCCCTTTGTATGTGATCTGATCCTAAGAGCGATTGTACATTGTGCCAATTATGCGCCCACAAGTAGGTCAGCACATCTGATTTCTGCACGGCTTTTATTGACTAGGCCCCTACCTCAGTGGCCTCTTATGACGCATTGTAGGTCGCAGTGTTACTATTCTTTGCTCCCCTTACGAGCCCCGACAGCACACAGGTGCTCTTATATTATATATGTTTTGATTGAGTTTGTATCACACACATTATTATGATCTTTCTTACTCATTCAATGAGCCATTTCTTTTCTGTTCATTTTCACAGCAGATCCCAGGGAGCAAAATGTCACCTGTATCTGGTTTTTTGTCCAGTTAATTTGCCTTCTATTGCTTTCTATGGCTTTATACATGGTACGGTCTCAATATTTTTCACGGATCCATGTCATATTTAAAAAATATGTCCTGATACGCCTCAGTGTGTGCCATACATTGTAGCTTTGCTTTGTGACCCATTGATCTATCCAGATTTATCCGCCTCACTTGCCATCTCAGTCTTTGTGTATTAGAGATGAACATTCCAGTAGGATTTTTCCTACTGCATTATATACTTCAGCCAGTCACTCAAAATTGTTGCTTGTAGTGTGGCCATCACCGTACACAAGCAGTAGTCTTAGTCATACATGAGTTAGGTATAGAGAGGTGAACTAAATTGGCTGCTGATTATTCTTTAGGATATGAGGCAGTTACTCATTGTGAGATACTAGTCCTCTCTATATATCTTCTTCTTCTTTGCTTTCGTTCTTTACAACCAATTTTAGTCACTCTTTGTGATATGTTTGATCTTTGCCAAGAACGTGTATACGTTGCACATTGGTTTGGTAGGCCCCTAAACGCATAGACTTCTACACATTTAGGACACATGCATCCGATTTCAGCCAAACCTCCTTAGTCGCCTCTACGACAGTATTTCCATTGTTTGTTTAACAGATTATTATTGGATATGTTTAATTTAAGCAGTAAGAGAATAACAATATAAGTAGGAAGGAAATATATAGAGACGGACAAAGAACAATTTAGCAGAATGAACAACCTTGGCAGGAGATAACTTGATTGAGAACCATTACAGCTGGCTTTCACTGTGAAGATGGCTATTATATTATACAATGTAAATTGTTGTGAGAAAATAGTAAATTAGTTTCAAAATAAAACATGGGGGTAACACCATAAGATTCAAACATTAAAAAAAGCATAGCGGATTCAGGTTTGATGCTTTCGAAGGGCTATTGGTGTATTGACATAGTTTTTAAAAAAAACCCAGTATTTATATATGAGTAAATATTTTCTTGGACTTTTCTGTGTGTTTTTTTTTAACTCAAGTGTCGATGATGTTACTAAAAAATTTGTTATGAAAACCATCAAATCGACAGTGTTATAAAAATACAAAAGTTGTGCACTTTTTTTCCAACCAGGTCCAGCAATATATCAACAGAAACTGGCATGTCTTCAGGGAATTGATAGAGAGGGGTGTCTCCGTAGAACAGATCAGATCTACATTTCAAAATTATTTACCTCCTAAGTCTTAACACATTTGCTTATTCTTTACTTAGATATTTGATCCTTTCTCTTATAGATGTCATTTTAAATTTCTGTTGCTCTGTTAAAACCAATTTACTTGATTTTTATGAAAAAATTTCTTGTAAATGACATGCAGATCAGATTCTCTTGAATTGAGCTTTTGAAAAACAGCAAGTAATAAGTGGTTGTTTTGCAGATTCATGTAAATCTACATTAATTATTTTAGTTTTAAAAGAAAATCAATACATATTTATTTTGTTAGCTTGCTCGCTATGAATTCAGGCGTAGTTATGGCACCTTTGACTGAATTTTTCATGAAAATTTGCTTTTCTTATCACCAATGTCTCTCGCCATTCAGATGACCATCACTTTGACTTTAGAGATACTTGGTAATTTAAATTCTCAAGTAAAGGATCAGGGTTTCTTGTCGGACCACACAGTCACTAGTGCAGTGTGTTATCAACTTTGCTATTGATGACCGTTATGCATATTATCTCCTGATCTGTTTTCACTGTAAAGTGAAAACACTTTTTTAAGATCAATAAACAAGATCACTGAATTAACAGCAGATGAACATGACATAAATAGATGGATAAAGACCATTATCGTTGCATTTTGGCAAATAACCATGTGTGCTCCATGTCTTTCTTATACAACAAAATTTCATGATGACATGGAAGTAAATTATGGACAATAAATAAACAGCAAAATCTCTGGAAACTTCAGAGATGTGGTTGTGCAGAAGAATACTTAGAAATCCATGGACTCGTAGAATGACTAATGTGTTGAAAGAGATTATTGCTCAGATGAATCTCTTTGTTTACATCAGAAAGAGATGTTAATTATTTTTCAACCATGTCATGAGAAAATGAGATTTAGGAACAGTGACAACTGACAAAACCTATGGGGGAGAAGAAAGAGGATGACAGAGAGAAAATTCTGGACAGTCTAATCTATTTACATATGAGTGGATAGTCAGTACACAGGACAACCTGCATTTTAAATAATGATGATGACACTAATATTTATACCAATAAAAAGTGGGTAAAACTAATTTGTCTCAGTAATGTGAGTCTACTAGGAAGATACCTGGAGATCTTCATCTTGAAATTATCTGTAACTTCTTCTGTTAGATTTACACAGATATGTAACATTGAAGAACACAAACAAACCCCATGCACTAGTGAAGGATAGTGGGACAATCTCCAGAAATGTAATGTCAACTGTGATCAAAACCGGTTTGATACTGGACAAAAACACAGTTGCTGGTCAAACAGCAACAGGACTGGGTAAGGCACTGGTGTTCCTAATGAAGTACCACCACACTTGTCAAACTGTGGACACATAATCAAGCAATCATCACTGAGTTGTAGCCATGGGGAAGACAAAACCAATCAATAAATCAACTTGTTGCCTTTCAACTACCAACAGAAAATGGAAAGCTATGAGAGACAACCCATGCAGAAAATACTACCTGATCTGCAGAAAATGCAGTGGGTTATGTAATTGGTGAACGTTAGATAAACCAGAACATAGGTGCAAATACTGGGATAAAGGCATGTGATGCGACAGTCTATCGTTATAACTTTGCTCCTATCACATAGAACCTGGGAGAAGAGACGCCAGACTCTTATAAGGCTGTGATCTAATCTTGAAGAGAGAGGACTTTAGTTTATCCTGGTGACAAAGCTCAGAAGAACAATATTTAGAAATATTGAAACTGCTATGTGTATTATATAACAAATAGGTGTTGTGTGACTGTATATACTGCACATAAACAAAAAATCTTTTAATGCTATACTTTTGGCCGAATTATCCTGTTTGGTTTTAAATTGTTATCAAATAGCGACTACATTGATATAGTAGACATTTTACAACAGTATATAGTAGGGGTTCAAGAAAGAGAGGGGTTCAAGAAAGAAAGGGGTTCAAAGGGTTCAAGAATGAGAGGTCGCCCTAAGGAGACCCTGAAACGAACTTTGCTGAGAGAGGCAGGAAATATCGGTCTCAGTTCCATGGAGGAGATGTTAAGTGTTAAAATAAGAGCATGGGGATTTTAACAACAGAAGATAGCAAGTGTTAAAATAAGTAGCATGGGGATTTTAAGAAAAGTTATGGATTTTAAAAACAAAGGATACAAATTTTAAGTCAAAGAGTAGAGGATGCAAATTTAAAACTGAACAATAGAGGATGGATATTTAACTGATTCTGTACCATGGAACACTGGATTGTAAATCTTCTTCTTTGCGTTTGTTCTTTACGACCAATTTTAATAACTCTTTGAGATATGTTTGATCTTTGCTATCGTTGCACATTGGTTTGGTAGGCCCTAAACGCATAGACTTGTACATGTTTAGGACACATGCATTCGATTTCAGCCGAACCTCCGACTCCTCTTACAACATGCGTGGCAGGTAACAGTGGTTCTATTTTTACACCCCAAATTTGGGCCTCGGTAACCACTCGGGCGACTGGAGTGTAAATATTTCTTATCTACCTGGACCACGGGTCGCTCAAAAGATGATGACTATATTGTTGAGTTCTATTATTTTTTTTGTTCCTGTTGAAGATTTATATTAACCGGAAACTACTTGGAAGTGATATGTAAACGATAACGAATACATAGCATCGTGGCTTATGCTAGAAATAGAATTGAAACGGAGTTTATCATTCATTTTAGGATACACTGTGACCATAAAAAACTAGCGATTTTCATGAATGTTCATGATGCTAGTTTGTGAACAGTTAATAAACCATACATTCCTTCACTATTTTCTTAATATTTGTGTATTCATAAATGGATTACATATATAAAGAGAGCAGTTAGGCTGATTTATTCAACATATTGTTCATCAAGACCCTTGTTAAGTTGGATTTTTGTTCTCACAATTTCAATTATTTTTTTTTTTTTTTTTTAATACATGCTAATATTTTTCATGCAGTCAACACAACATTATATTTTTGGATACAATAATATTTTATGAAGGTACATTTATTTATCTTTAATTTGATATATAATAAGTTAAACTTTAAATCATATTTTAAAAAATATTTTAGTTTAGCTAAAGTATGTGTACAATATTTTGGAAGCTACAAAAATAATTGTGCCGAGCGAAAAGAAAACCCAGGTAGTGAATCAGTTAAAACTGAACAATAGAGGATGAAAATTTAAAACTGAATAATTGAGAATGGGAATTTAAAACTAAACAATACAGGATTGATATTTAAAACTAAACAATTGAGGATGGGAATTTAAAACTAAACAATTGAGGATGGAAATTTAAAACTAAACAATTGAGGATGGAAATTTAAAACTAAACAATTGAGGATGGTAATTTAAAACTAAACAATTGAGGATGGTAATTTAAAACTAAACAATTGAGGATGGAAATTTAAAACTAAACAATTGAGGATGGTAATTTAAAAAAAAAAGAATAGATGAGTTATTTTAAACTAAAGAATAGAAGATGAGTATTCTATTGACAAAGAATAGCGATGGGGATTTTAAAATAAAGAATAAATCTTCTGGATTTTAAGTTGTAGAATAGAGAATGGGGATTTTAAGTTGTAGAATAGAGAATGGGGATTTTAAGTTGTAGAATAGAGAATGGGGATTTTAAGTTGTAGAATAGAGAATGGGGATTTTAAGTTGTAGAATAGAGAATGGGGATTTTAAGTTGTAGAATAGAGAATGGGGATTTTAAGTTGAAGTACATAGAATGTGAATTTTACGCTGATGAATATAGGATATAATACAATGACATGAAGATGGAGATATGCTGGGCATACTCTGAGAAGAAATGATCAAAGAATTACAAAACGGGCATTGAATTTCAAGAAAGAATTCAATGGAGACAAAGGGGGACTGCCTAGAGTAGTTGATAGTAGCTCGGACTGCTAGCTGTGAGACTCCTCATAGCTCGGGTTCGAACCTACTGTCCGGCATTTGTTCGAGTCCCTGGTCTTACTCAGGACGATAACGTGAGTACCTCTGAAGTCGGAGAAAATCTGCCTGTATGGCGAGGAATACTAATTACGAGTACATTGAGCACACGGCTGCCAGTGTAAAGTAATTTACAATGTGCACGCTGCTGCCATTGTAAGAAATTGGAAAAACAGATTTTCACGCAAAATCAGTTTCAGAGATGGAACTTCGTCTGAGTTGAAAGCGGACGAAAGAAAAAGAAAAGAAAGAAAGAAAGAAAAATGGAGACAAAGGGTTTCAGAAAGAATGTATGCCCTAGGTAAACCTTGAAACAAACTTTACTGAGAGGTGAGAAATATCAGACTCAATTCCATAGAGAAGATTGAACTAGTTGCCAAGGAAAGAGCGGTATGGATAAATTGCTTGCAGACCTTATGTAAGGTTATAAGAGAAATATAATACATGACATGAATTTTAAGCTGAAGTTGAAAGAACTGGAAGTGTAGACTGTAGCGCTTCGGACTGGCAAAAATTTGAGGATTCTGCCACTTTGTACCCAGCATTAAATCGGGAGATATTGTTCAGGCGTGTCTGTTGAAGACGGTTCTCTGTAGATATATATATATATATGTATAGATAGGTATATCTGTAGGTAAAAAAATTACTATAGAGCGTTCGAGGAAGAAGAAGAAGACAAATGAGCTGAGGATGTAATTTGATTATTGATCTAAATGTTTAAAAAAGAAAAGTAAATAGCAATATTTTTTTAAATAAGTGCACATTGCCAAAAGCAAGTAATGAAAACAAGAAACATTATTGTTACCTCATTGAATTTGTGTGTAATTCTAAAATGCATTAACTTTTTTTGAAGTCATTTGACCTGTACAAGCCATCACAGTTTTGTAGAACTTGGCAGCATTAAGATTTTATCTAATATTTCATAGTTTTGATTATCATTTTCTTGAAGTTATTGTTTTTGTCAGTAGTAAATCTCCAAATATGGCAATTTTACATTTGTATATCCTGTGTTGACAGTGACAATTATGTATTTATTAGTTGTCATGTCAGGGAGGTAAGACATCAAATATCACTTTAAATGGCAACCATCTAACACCAGTGCAAAAATTCTGCTATCTTGGGTCCACGTTCACTGCCAGCCTTTCTCTTGATGAAGAAATCAACGCTCGTATAGGAGTGCGGCTACTACATTCGGCAAACTATCAAAGCGAGCGTGGAACAACAAAAAATTGACATTGCAGACGAAGACTCAAATATATCGAGCCTGTGTAATTAGTTCTTTACTATATGGCTCAGAAACATGGACAGCCTACTCAAGACACGAGAGGAGACTTAACATCTTTCACCTTCGATGTCTCCGCAAGATTATGAACATCAGGTGGTACGACAAGATAACCAACTCTGAAGTACTACAATGTGCAAATCTGCCTTCCATCATGGGCATGCTCAGCAGTAGACGACTAAGATGGTTGGGACATGTGAGAAGAATGGAAACTTATCGCATACCAAAACAAATGTTGTTCTGTGAACTTTCGGAGGAAGAGGCACCAGGGCAGACCACTGCTCAGATATAAAGATGTCTGCAAAACCTCAATGAAAAACTTCTCTATAGATCTCAGCACATGGGAGGGACTAGCTGATGACAGAGTTGTGTGGAAAGCCAAATTACGGAAGGGTGCAGAGTCTTTTGAGAAGAGACTTATGTACGAGCTGAACAACAAGAGAGAAAAGCGAAAACTCAGAAGTTGTCACAGTAAAACACTTGCCTATTGACCGTCTGTAAAGATGAAAAGGGCCATATATAGTTGTCATTCAAACTTCCATTACACTGACAAGTATAGTAAAACCATGTGTATAATAATTGAGTCATATTTACCAACTAAAACTTTGAGTGCGCATTATGACCAAGTACTAAATAAAATATTTTTTAAAGTTGAAGGATTGACTTCATTGCATCGGGTTTTACCCTAAATGGCACGCCACTTGCCGAGAGTATTGCACACAGCACAAACTCTGTAGCTCTGGCAACAGTCCCAAGGGTCTCTAAAAAAAAATTCACCCATGAACAGAACGTGTCTGGATTCAAACCTTTGGATTGTAAGGCAAGGACTTAGCCACAGATACCTCCATCATTTTCTGTATTGAAAATCACCTACTTTGGAAAGCCAAGTTTTTATCACAAGTTGAGTCATTTTGTTTTCTTTTAGGTGTGAAGTATGTCATTTTATTATTTTGAGTCCAACAAGTGAATTTGAAAAAAATGTATACTGCAGCAGAAAAGCATATAGTGGTAACTGAAAGTCAACACTTTTTCATTAATAAGTGCAACATTCGATTATTGCAAAAACCCCAAAAAGGTGCTAACAAGAATACATGCAGCAATGTTTTAGTTGATTTTACTTTTTGAATTATTTCCTTTGTGTAGTTTACTAAAAAAATATGAAAGTTATAATGTCCATAGATCTGAGAAAGAGAACATAAAGGAGAATTGTTATGCTGGATGAATGAATGAGAACAGTATATATAATAATAAACTAATTTGAATCCCTGTCCATAAAATAAGTTACTACAATCCTTTGTGTCATTAAAGTCGAAACAAAATTTAGTTGGATTATTGAACAAGAAATGAGTGTACAGTTTATATATATATATGTGTTTGTGTATTGTAGATTTATTTGAAAAGTGCCAATAGAATATGTAATAGTTCTATGTAAGTCATAATTAATTCACACATTTTTTTGGGGTAGTTTTTGTCCCCAATATAATTTATTATGTAAATAGCCATTTCTTTTTTCATCATAAACTTTTAATTAGACAGTAATACCTAACAGTTTAAAAAATTATTAATTTGATTTAAAGCAGAAATATATATTCTCCATAATTGAACAACACAAATTGGTCACAACTTTTCAATTACATTTACTTGAAGGTAAACTCTAATTAATACCCAAATTCTCCACAAGGAGTTCATTCCTGTTTTATATGTTTGTAAAGTCAACATGTAGGATGGATTAGCGTAATGTATAAGCGTTCGTCTATCTACTCGGACACAAAGGGTTGTGGGTTCAATCTCACACTTGATGTTCCCTGTGTGATGAAAGAAACTGGCCCTCCTACCTCATGTACACTAGATACTGGAAATGTGAAGTGACAAGCACATCATAAGGTCTGATGAAAAAGGTTATGGGACATTAAAAAAAATAATCATAATGCCCTGATACAGTGGCGGCCCGTGGTAATTTTTGTTGGTGGGGCCAGACATTTTTTCCCGGATAAATTATGGTTTTTAGTTGCTATATTTTAATTTATAAAATAATAAATACATGTTATACATTATGTTTGGTGGGGCCCGGCCCCACTGGCCCTTAATGACAAGCCGCCACTGCCTGATATAACCAAAGCAAGACTCATTTTTACATTGGCACAGAAACATTCTTCGAATTAAAGAGACTTTAATACCATATCACATCAACAGACAAATTGAAAGAATATCACTTGATATTATATACAAAATAAATGCAGCACACAAATTCAGGAATTGCTTGTCATCTTCCTTAGTCACACAAATACTTATAAACAGAATGGTCCTTCAGACACGTATCATACACACAGTCATGCACACAAAAACTATAATAACGGCCTAGAACTCTGGTTATTGATGTTTTATCATTTTTATTGCACTGGGAATATGTGTTTTTACAGCTGGATAGATTTGTAGTAACTATGTATTGATGATAATATTCATTTCCTCAATTTCAATTCTGATACCTCAAACTCTTTTCTCTCTACACTACACAACTTTCCACCATGTTCTTATAAATATCCCAAATAAAAAAACCTTCAAATCTTTTGATCATATTTTCCATCATATTTCAGTTTATTGTATCTGCTGCTTTTGTTTGGTAGTGTGCAATATTTGTGAACAATACCTAACAAAATGTGAAGCTAGGGAGACCCTAGAAGCAACCTCCTGTTTTCATGTTATTATGTTTTCTGTGTGTGCTGTTCAGTTTTCTTCTAACAAAATTTGTAAGTAATGTTTCTTCAACTGTGGGTATTGGCTGTGTAAAGGGTTTACTAAGAAAATGATGACTTTTGTTGATTTTTCAGCATTTTTATTGTTGAGAACTTGTCATGTGCAGACCTGACCTTCTCCATGTGTAAATTGTTCTCATCAATCACACAAACTTCATCCTGTAAAAACATTATTTTTAATTTTATTGCAAGGCTGAGTAGAATACATGGAGAGATAAAAAAAGGCCAGTGTCAAATTTAATTGTTGGCTTAATACTCACAACATGCTTAACATAATCAAGACATTTTCAGGAATAAGGAAAACATACATGTACTCATTTATATTGACATCAGATTTCAAATCGTATGTTTCAAGTAGAATGGTTTATTTATTGTGCTTCTGCAAGACAATATTCTGACAGTGTTAATTTTGTTCATATGTGTCTCACACACACACATACATGTTGGATGTTTGTTTAGCTAATCTTTATTTAGCTTTAGTGTACATATATAGAATACATAGTTGAGCGTCTGGCCAAATGGATTAGAGCGCAGGCTCCCAATCGGGAGACTCAGGTTCAATCCCCGATAAGGCCAAGGAGTTTTTTCTATCGGGGCATAAAGAAAAAATCATAACCTGAACAGTTTGCTGTGACTGCACTAGCCATGCTGCCATTAAATTCCGCAGTGATGACAGAACATATCATTGGTGTGTTGCATACTAAGTTCTGACTTGGAGTGGTGTTATTTATTTTTTCTAGTAATTGATTTCTCTGTACATATTTTATATAAAGTTCTGAATATTTGAGCTGTAATTGCCTGTTGTATGTGTCATGTTGGTTTAAGTGATGATGATGCATTGTTTCAGTAGTATTCCTCACATTGAGTTATAGCAATAACAAATTAAACATCACAGATGATGTTGAGAAAACAAAGTGAAAATAAACTTGCAATAAATACTTCAAACGGAAAAGCGCAAACTTAGAATGGGACAATGCGATCTCAGATTACACCTCCATAGAATGGATCTCAGGGACTTCGCTGCCTGCACCTGTGGAGCACCAAAGCACATCTTGCAAGACTGCCCCAGCCTGAGCAGCGTGAGAATGGAAATCTGGCTAATAGGAACAACCCTTCAGAACAAAATTTAGGGGGCCGGTAAAGATCTCAAGCACACCACCCTGTTTATGACACATACCAGAGTAGTCACATAGCAGAAGTTGATCGCAGAAGGCGCCCATAAGTGCTCCATCTCAATATTTCTCTCAGTGTATGGCAACTAGTGACACCAGTTCTATATTGGTTTATTGGAATGATTACTTTTGTAATTATCAGTTATTACTAGCTTACACTTTGTCAGAAAGCTAGGTTGTGGCTAAACTGCAATTTAAACTACACAACTTAAAGTCATAAACTATCTTCAGTAAATAAAGAAATTGCCTGTGTGTTGCCAGGCTCTCAAGGGAGCATAGCATAGCAACACTGCAAGGCATATCATAAGAGGCGACTGAGGTAGGCAGAAATCGGAGATGCTTGTAGGTGCATAACTGGCACAATGTACAATTGCTCGGATCACATATAAATCACAATGAGCGGTTAACAAGTGGTTGATATGGAGTGTTTGAAGAAGAATGAAGAAAGAAATGATTACGATCCTGGTATGTTACAATTATTATTGTTATCTTGAATTTGCAATAGAATAATATTATACATCTGAATTAAATCTCCAATACATGAATGGGTCATCCATTGATGTCTTCTGTTGCCCGATATGTTATAATGATTATTTTTATCTTGAATTTGCAATAGAATAATTATATACTTCTTAATGAAATCTCCGCCCGTCTGCCCAGCGTGTTCGTAGCGGGTTGGACTACGGGTGACTATCCCTCTGTGTGTGCGGGTTCAATTCCGCGGATGGCAGAAAAAGCCACAGATTCCCCAGATTTACGGTGTTCGTGGCACCGAACCGAAGGTTACGATGTCCATGGCACCGAGCCAAAGAGCTGAAAAAAGCTCAAGTGCTTCTGGATCGGAAAAAAAAAAAATGAAATCTCCAATGAAATTGATGAACCAATGATTGATGATTCTATAGCTTAATTATAGCTATTTTCGACACTTTGCATAAATGTCATTCACTGGATATATAAATATTAAAAATTTTTTTAAAAATTATGTTTAGGACTACAGTATATTGTTTCACCAAAACAAAATTGATGCAAGAATTGACTGAAGTGTAAGCATAAACGCATGACTTGCTAAGGAGGTAGATAGCAAAACAGGTGCGTATGACCTGGAAGTTAGAATTTTTTTTAGGTGAAGATATTTAGGCTACGTCATTTAGCACCTACAAAAGAAATAATTTTCTAGTAATGAAAATGTATTATTTCAAATATTTTATCTTGCAAGGTAATATATAATAGAATGAAAAATTCACTAGACAGAAACTGTCGTTTCTACATATTGTACTGCTTTTAATGGCCGCATGGTTAGTGCAGTCGCTGCAAAATTGTTCAGGTTAGGATTTTTCATTTATGCTGACAATAGAAAAAAATCCTTGCCGCACCATGACTTGAACACGGGTCTCCTGCATGGGAGCTGCGTTCTAATCCATTCAGCCAGACGCTCCTAGACGGAGTTGTATCTAAAGATCAGGCAGGTTTTAGAAAAGTAAGGAGTTACTGGGATCAAATCTTTACTGTGGGGAGCAAGATCCCGGAGCAAGCTTTGGATTGAAATGCTACTTTATTTATGGATTTTGAAAAGGGATTTGACAGTCTGCATAGAGCAACAATGTGACAGATTTTGGCAGCATTTGACTAAAGTAATCAATATATTCAAGGAACTATATGAGGGATACAAGTGCCAAGTTAAAACCAGACTCATAGAAACCGAATACTTCTATGTAATATCAAGAGTGTAACAGGGATGGATGCTGTCACCATTTCTATTTCTTATTGTGATGGACTCTGCTGTGAAGAAGGCAACAAATAAAACTAAAACAGGAATGCAAGGAAAACACCTGGAGCATCTAGAACGCTTAGACATTGCAGATGATGAATGTGTCATTAACAAAGATCATCTGCAGCAAAAGATGGACATGATCAGTAAAATATCAAAACTGGTTGGACTATACAAAACATGTTAAAACAGTCCTCTTCTATGAATCTGAGAGGTAGAAAACATGTAAAAATAGAAAAAGCAATGACAAAATACAGCAACGTTTCGACCAACAAGGCCTTTATCAAGCAAGCGAACAACAGGAGTGACAAATTTAAAAAAAACAAATGAACGACCAAAACATACGTTCTAATGAAAATCTGGGAATAAAAGCGAAAATCGGGTATCCCAGATTTTCATTAGAAACGTTTGTTTTGGACGCCCATTTGTTTTTTAATTTGTCACTCCTGTTGTTCGCTTGCTTGATAAAGGCCTTGTTGGTCAAAACATTGCTGTATTTTGTCATTGTTTTTGTAATTTGTAAAACTACAGTACTTTGTGATTACTTGTTTTGCCAATCAATAAGTTTTACTGCCGTCTCATCTATTTTGTAAAAATAGAAAGAATGTTAAGAGGATTCAGGGGAAGACTTCTTAGAAAAATACTTAGGTATACCTGGAAGGATACGATTAGCAATATGAAACTTCCAGAACTAACTGGTCTCGAAGACACAAATAAAGAGATACAAAAGAGACAATAGTGATGGGTTGGACATGTTCTCAGTATGAGACATGCAGTGCAGTGGACGGACAGCATAAAAAAGGGAGACCCAAGGCACATGTAGAAGAACGTTTATATGTATATGACGTGTATATGACTAGGTTTGAACCTCTGAAGTCTGAGTAGGTTCGCCTCTATGGTGGGGGACACTGTTAATAAGGAGAGCAGGTCTTCACGCAAAAATCAGACAAGTGCATTACCAAGTGCCCTTACCACGCCTGAATTCATAACGGGCGAGCGTGGAAGAAAAAGACTAGGTTTGCGATAGAAATGTACAAGATCGAAGTGAGTGAAAATTTGTTGTCTCTGCCTTATGTTCTCTTGGATGCAACAAGGACTGATGATAGTGCAGGTTGCACACAAGTATGTTGTTTATAAGCTGCACCTAACCAAAGATTATGTTACCAAATAATAATAGTGATCTTTGGAAAAAAATCTTGTTGAAAAAAACGAAATAAAACTGAACAAATGATAATAAGATATCCAGGTTTATTAGAATAATATAGTCTTCATGAAGAATTATCAATTTCTCAAGACAAAAAGTAACAAATTATTTTGAAGTATTTTTTGTGACTTCGTTAACTTGTTTCATCAGAAGAAACATAATGACCTCTTTTTGTCAAGTTCATGCAAGCGTAGACAAATTAACTTTCTACAAATTAAAAAAAGCTCTAAAGTGATTGAAATCTGCCTTGATGTTCTTGAACTGAAAAAATCTCATACAGGTGCGAAACAGAATTTAAATCATCATATCAATGGGCAGTTGGTTTTATGAAGCAACATGGTATTTCAGTTCGTTGAAGAAGTAATTTAATGTAGTATCTTCCATATAACATCTTCTATACAGCCACTAAAGTAATATTACTGGGGCTCTAAAGAACTTAAATTATAAATGGTATTGCTTATCTTATTCTGTTTGTTATAATAATTTGTTTTTCTTTAACAACTGCTTCATAAAATAAAGCAATCTTAAACATTGAAGGTGTGCATTGCACACACATTTTCCATTTTACTCCAAAATTGGGGGCTAAATCATGCATCCATATCATACACTAATACATATTAACAGCAAGATTTTGCAGTAAATCATTTGAAAATGAGAAAAAGAAATGGCGGAATGGTTATATTTAATAAATTGTTGTCTTCATGTCCATATCTGTATCAATTTCATTGCAACTTTGTAATACCGGTAACATTAACTGAATTATAATATTGTGTGTGTACTTGCGAGAATAATGCTGCTCGCTATGATTGACTTTAATTGATTATACATGGTCTGGATGTCATATACACAGTTATGTCATACTTTTCTTGTTTAGCCTTTTGCCTAGCACATGACATATCTTTGTTCTTTATCTCCCAACACTTGTACATCAACTAGTAGACTATCTCGGACCTTGACCAGTACATCTTTGTACATAGCACATCTTTGTTCCTTATCCACCCACCTCTGATACAGTTAGTGTTGGTATTCTTATCTCTCCCACATATGTACACCAGTTAGTATTGGGAGATGTACCTCAGACCATGTCTATCTCTCTTACCATATGACTCACTGCCTGGTCAGCACAATAAGAAATCTCAGTTTTTCATAGATTTCTTTTATAATACCATGCTGACTACATTTTTCCCCTTTTTTTCCTTGTATGTAATTATGTAACAATGTCATTTCTATGCGTAACTTGTTTCTCTGATGAATGCATTCTCATTAATACATTGCTGTTGCTGATTTTTCTCAAGTCTTAAATTTACTGATATACCTATTTCTATATTTCTCTCATTTTCCCATTTGCCTACGGCTATCATCAATGATCATCCACAAAATGGCAGCAATATGTTGTATCAATAATATGGTACAATTTTAACAAATATCTTTGTGTTTACTATGTGTTATTTTTATCAAATATTCATAATAACTATCAGAGCATTGTCAGGAAATGTCATTTGAATAGATTATATTTATTGGTTAATGAACCAATGTCATAGAACTCTGGGCAGACACACTTCAACGCTCTGACAATCAATACCGTTGATACAAGCCTCTCTCATTATTGCAAACACACGCATGTCCAGAACCTTAGTTCCTAAAAGTTGAAAGTCTCGATAGATGATATCCACTCATTCCGCTACCTGCCATTTTGGACTTTCTGAAATATGGACTAACACAACTATAGCTCCAGTAATTGGAGTCTCAGAGAGTCATTAGGCTGCAGTAACTGTCTCAGCCTCCATCCTCATAGCTCCAGTAATTGGAGTCTCAGAGAGTCATTAGGCTGCAGTAACTGTCTCAGCCTCCATCCTCAATCTGGATGTAGTTTGGTGTGCTCCATTTTGCACTGCAATGAGCAAGCCATGCGCTAGCTAGAAAACTCTATCCTGATTTCTCATTATGATCCCCAGACCCATCTGTGTATACATCATCACCATCATCCTCTGGATTATCTGCTATCATCTGCTTAATTGTGAGTACAGCCCAAATGTATTGCCCCAATCTGTACATTCCCTTCCAAGAGTAATGATAACATTGTGAATGTTTACTATACTTTAACTATTGGGACAAAGCGAGGGCAAAGTGAGCAAAGACACTGAAATGAATGTTGAGCAATTTAATGAGTTTGGTGAGTTGCCGGGGCCCTCAAGAGGAGCAAAGAATAGTAACACTGTGACCTACAAGGCATGTTGTAAGCGCACTGAGGCAGGGGCCTAGGAAGCTACCTAGTAAATAAAATGCGTTGCAGAAATTGGGGTACTGACCTACTTGTAGGTGCATAACAGGCACACTGTACAATCACTCTTAGGCTCAGATCACATACAATTCACAAAGAGTAGTTATCGAAAGCTCCATATCGATCACAAGTGGTCAATATGGAGCTTTTGAAGATGGAGTTTGAAATTTGTTATACAAGTAGAACTGGATGCTTGAGAAGTAGAAGTCTGTTTAATCAGTGAGCCATGGGAAGCATCTGCATACTCTTTGACATCTGCATGGGAGACTGAACACCTTTGAGTCTTCCCGAAGTTCTATGACATTTGTTCAGTAATCAATGGGATTAATTGTGAGCAAGCAGGCAAACAAGCAAATAGTTTTTAGAGATGGTTTTACAATAGAATACTATGTATCAGGACATTTGTATGACGATATACTGGCAGACATCAATGCTCATGGAAAGTGTATTGTATACACCACATGGAGGCGGTCCACTTATACCAGACTCTTTACTGAATCTTCTTTGTTCGCCATGTTATATAGCAGTTTTTTCTGCGATATACACACAATTCAGCCTAACACCCGTTTTCAGCTCTGAATTTTTGGAACGATGTTTGCCTTCTGTTTTTTATCTTCATTTGCTTAGCCAAACCGTAATCATTCAGCCTGTTACCAGGACCACTACTGAGGTGGAATATGGTCTTGATAAGCTCTGATTTGCTGACATCATCTCATTCACTGCATTGTAAGCCAACAAATTATGTATCAAGAAATGCTTGACTAGTAACTAGAACCTGCAAAAATAATCTATGGTATTGCCATTAATTTGTTCATATGTGTTGATGACTGACACATGTGTTTCTATGGACATCTTTTTTTTTTAGGTTTGATCTCTAGACAGTTGCAGTCCCCTGCTGACTAAATCTGTCTTCCCAGGTTTGTCTAGAGTTGTCGTACTCTAGGTGATTTCAGCCTTCTGCCATCAGGCTTAACTACCCAGGTCTTTGCGTAAGAATGTGCTCCCTGGACGCTATAGTTTAATTCCCATATATTGGGGAAAGTGTCATAGAAGTAGAAGACAAGATAAGAAAAAGATGAGAGAGGACTGCGATTTGTCCCATAGCTGAGGTATGGATTTGTTGCAGCCAGAGCATTTAACACTTGCCAGTGGGTTCTGTGCTGTCATGGGACCCTTATGGGATCACATCCTGCTCCCCACCCTTTGGTCTGACTTTTTACCTTCAGTCTGTTCAGCTTGGTTAGACCGCCAGATGTTGACCCCCGCTGACATAGCCTGAAGGATCATCAAGACACACAAACCCTCCAACCACGATAAGGTAGGCTAATGTAGAGGGAAGTCTGTAGTAAAAGAAACAAGCCATGGATAACATCAGCTGGATTAGAGCACACATCTATATATCTACGTGAAGTGCTATTTTCATTGATTCTATTAACCAAGAAACATCTCTATCACAGTCTCTGGTGTACATATGTTTTCAATTGTTTGTTAACTTCATCCAGTTTTTGTTTTGTTAATATGATTACAGTAAATATGAGATTGGTTTTTACTCATCTACTATTCTCTTGCCATATTTGATCCTGATCCACAAGCTGCCCAACTGAAATGAATTTTATGACATGACTGATATATGAACGATTTTTGTTTTTGATAGATCCACCACATAAATCATACATCATTTTTAGTTTGTTTCCTGACATTTCTACTTGACAAATACTTGCTATTTTTGGATCAATTCATGTTATGTATGCAATACATATTTTGTCATTTTATATCTTTCATTTATTGACATATATTACCAAATTATAATGTTGATTTTTAATTCATAGTGATTCAAAGATTTGATTTTAAAATTGATATTTCTCAAATATTTGATTAAAAATAAAATGATAAAGAAAAACAAGTCTTCTGCACTTTGTTATTATAGATTGAATTAACTCCCTTTCTTCAAATTCCTGTTTTTATATTGTCCAAATCTATAGTCTGTCTTTGTGTAGTTTCTGTTATTTTTTTTCAACATTTTGTTTGAGTATATTTATAACAAATGTGAGGTTCGTGTACTGCTTCTATCATTTAAATGAAAAAATTGTCTTTTGCCTCTATGCACATCAAAATCATGTTTGCCACCACTTACACTTTGCTTCATCTATTATATTACCGTGCAATCCTTTTCTCTATGCTAGAAAGGGAATGTTTTTTGTTGTCTATGGATATTTATCCTGGTCACTGACTTAATCAGGGTAGGTTTCCAGAGCTGTCTTTTAAATCCTATTGGTTGTTTATCAACCAATTACCACTAGCTAAACAGTTTTATTCTCTGAAGGGATATTTGCCACGTTTTTTACAATCTTGAAGTCAAGACAGGATACTAAAGGTTAGAGTTGATTGTCTCCTAGCAGATGAGAGCATAAATAAGAACACGGGGCAAACCAAAGGAAGCCAGAAGTACAGCAAAAAAAAAATGACAGAGTGTGGATTGTCATAGGATAACCATGGTCGGCAGACCGAAAGCTAAGGTGATCACTTGTGAATAATTTATATATCAAACTTTAACAGGAAGAGGCAAGGGTAGAGGCAAGCAGTGGTCTTCGGTCAGATTCTCTACGGCAGAGATCATGTCAACATTTGCCTCGTTAGTCAAGTCTGATGATGCTCGTCCATCACGGGTGATGATGACCACACAATTTTTATCCAAGGGAATGTAGTTGCGTTATGTTTCTCTGTGTGTGCATAGATGACTAGTGAGCCCGATACGGGCTTGAAATGTTCTTGTACAGTGTGGGCAAGGTATACTTGCACTTGTGGGAAGTTTTACTGCTTCTATTTTGAGATTCTTGTTCCATCCGTGCTGTTCTACCTGCCTCACAGGCTGAAAAACCGTGTCGCAAAAGTGTACGCCAGGCTGATCTGTCTTGAGCAACATTCTCCCAGTTGTTGACATCTATGCCAAAGGATTTCATCGAGTTCTTGAGTGTGTCTTTGAATCGCTTTTTCTGACCACCCTGTGAGAGTTTACCGCTATGCAGCTCACCATAAAAGAGTCGTTTAGGTATTCTGCAATCTGGCATTCGAGCCACGTATCCTGCCCATCGTGTCTAGGATTACATCAAGATTGTATAGATGCTGGGGAGAGCGGCTCTTTTTAGGACCTCTGTGTCTGGGATCATATCCGGTCAAGTCTGTTACAAGAATGCTCTATACGGTAATGTTCTACTAAGAGGAGAAACAAAGTCTTGAATAGTGTGCTTTCT
This sequence comes from Arion vulgaris, assembly GCA_020796225.1. Taxonomy (NCBI): domain Eukaryota; kingdom Metazoa; phylum Mollusca; class Gastropoda; order Stylommatophora; family Arionidae; genus Arion; species Arion vulgaris. Next base: position 25,874,355 of record CM036753.1, read on the forward strand.
GACTTTATATGACTATAGAATAATCAGTAGTGTTACTCCTCAAGATCACACAAGACAGAATGGCAATGAAAAAAAATGAAAAACAATATGATTTTTGTAAGAACATGGAAACCAGGTAAGCAATATTTTTATTTGGGTGAAACGATACTAGAAAATATATATATATATATATATATATATATATATATATATATATATATATATATATATATATATATATAGGCCTTTTTCGACTTTACAGACGGTCAATTGGCAGGTGTTTTACCGTGACAATGTCTGAGTTTTCGCTTTTCTCTTGTCGTTCAGCTCATACATAAGTCTCTTCTCAAAAGACTCTGCGTCCTTTCGTAATTTGACTTTCCACACAACTCTGTCATCGGCTAGTTTTTCCCATGTGCTGGGACCTATAGAAAAGTTTTCATTGAGGCTTTGCAGACATCTTTATATCTGAGCTGTGGTCTGCCCTGGTGCCTTTTCCTCCGAAAATTCACAGAACAACATTTGATTTGGTATGGAAAAGTTTCCATTCTTCTCACATGCCCCAACCATCTTGGTCGTCTACTGCTGAGCATGCCCATGATGGAAGGCAGGTTTGCACGTTGCAGTACTTCAGAGTTGGTTATCCTGTCGTACCACCTGATGTTCATAATCTTGCGTAGACATCGAAGGTAAAAGATGTATATATATATTCTCTATAGGGAATATAAAATTGAGCGAATTCAGGAGAAGGGACGAAATCAGAGAAATGCCTGGTCAACCACTAGTGACAACTGTTATAAGAAAGAGAAGATGGAGATATGTTGGACACACCTTGAGGAGAAATTATCAACGAATATCAAAGCAGGCATTGAAGTGGGATGCAAAGGGTTCAAGAGAGGGTGACCTAATGAGACCCTGAAACGAACTTTACTGAGAGAGGCAAGAAATATCGGTCTCAGTTCCATGGATGAGATTGAGCGAGTTGCCCACGATACAGCGGTATGGAGAAATTACTTGCAGAAATTACGGTACGAGAGGAAATATTATTATTATTATTATGCCCTCCATATTAGCCTACCTTATCGTGGTTGGAGGGTTTGTGTGCCTTTAGGATCCTTCAGGCTATGTCGGCGGAGTCTAACTCCTGGCAGGTCTAACCAAGCCGAACAGACTGAAGGTGAAAGGCCAGACCAAAAGGCGGGAGCAGGATGGGGCCTCATAAGGTGACAGTGCAGAATCCACCGGCGAGTGGTAAATGCTCTGGCTGCAACCAACCCATCCCCAGCTATGGGACAAATAGCACTTGTCCTCTCTCTCTTGAGGAGGACATCCTTTTTCTTGTCTTGTCTTCTACTTCTATGACACTTTCCTTTAAGCATAAGGGATTAAACTACAGTGTCCAGGGAGCACACCCTGCATAAAGCCTGGGTTGGTGAGCCCGGCAACAGAAGGCTGAAGTCATCTAGAGTAGGACGACTCCAGACAAACCCGGGAAGACAGATCTCGTCAGCAGGGGACTGCAACTGTCTAGAGAACAACCTCAAAAAAAGATGTCCTCAGAAACGGAATGTGTCAGCCATTATTGGCGGGGAGGAATCGACACATACGAACAACTCAAATGGCCATTATTATTATTATATATATATATATATATATATATATATATATATATATAAGAAACATAGTTTTAAAGTGTTATATAGAGCCAGTGCTGACAAATGAGGCGGATCATGGACAAAACAAATAGCACAATCTCTGGACGCTACAGAAGAATAGAATCCCATGGATTGTTTTCTTCTTTCTTTTGTCGTCACACTGCAACCGGGTTGTTGCCCAGTGTCGTAGTTTTCTGCTTTTGTCTTGTGCTGTTCTGGTGGCTTGTGTGATTGTTATCTTTGCTCTTTCACAGGATTCTGCTACGCCATCTAACCATCTTTTCCGTGGTCTTCCTCTTGCCTTCTTTCCTCATGTTCTGTTGTAGAAGACTCTGTATACTGTGGAGTTTGGATGCATTCTTATTAAGTGGCCAAACAACTTCATTCTTTGTTTATCTATGTAATTCAAGCACGGTTTTGTGCCAACTTTCTTTCTTATGCTGATGTTGGTGATTCTGTCTTTTCTTGTGTTGTTGGTAACTTTTCGCAGGCAACGCATTTCACATGTAGTTATTTTTGTGACTGCGCTTTGCTCAATGTCCATGTTTGGCTCTGGTAACACAAAGTAGGTATAAAAATGCTGTTGATCATCTGTTGCTTAGCTGCCTGTGAAATTTTGGGTGCCTTAACAATGGGGCCAGCTGGTAGGTTACAGCATTTGCTTTTTGTACTCTAGCCTCTATCTCTCTATCCAGTTTTCCTTCTTCTGTGAATATGCTTCCTAAGTATTTGAATTCTTTCACTTGGTTTATTTTAGTGCCATTGACATGGATGTCTAGATTATTATGTTTTCTTCCCATATTCATTATCTCTGTTTTAGTGTTGTTGATTTTCATGCCATGTTTTACACAATTTTTGTTCAAGGTGTCAATATGATGTTGTAGATCTTGTTCATTTTGATGTATCAGGCACTGATCATCTGCAAACAGCAGTTCATTTATTTCATCATTATCTGAATTTGACTCTTGAGTTATTTTATCCATATATGCAATAAAGAGTAGTGGTGAGAGGACACAACCTTGTCTAACACCTGATGTAATGGAGAACCAGTCGGTCATTCCTTCTGTTGTTCTTACTGTACTCTGGCTATCTTGATATAAGGCCATGATATTACCTAATAGTTGTCCTTGGACGCCATATTCTTCAAGGATCTTCCATAGTTTGCACCTGTTTACTCTATCAAATGCCTTTTCTTGGTCTATAAATATAAGCTGTTTACTTTGATTGTATTCAATTGTTTGTTCGCAGATCTGTCTTAGTGTAAATATTGCGTCTGTGCAGCTCTTACCCTCCTAAACCCAAACTGGCTATTGCTTAACTGGGGCTCTAATATATGTCTTGCTCTTCGCTCCAATATTTTTGCAAACATTTTTCCTATATGGCTCAAAAGAGAGATACCCCTGTATGTTTCACACTCTCTTTGTCTCCTTTGTTCTTCCATATTGGGACTATAATAGCTCTCTGCCAGTCATCTGAAGCCTCTTGTGCCTCCCAGGCTATGTTAAAAATTCTGGTCAGCCATGTTATTGTTGTCTTACACGCAAGTAACATTTCTGTTGTTATACCATCTATCCCTGCTGCCTTCCTTCTTTTGCTTTGATTTAGTGCCATTTCAACTTCGGATTCTAAGATATTCAATTGTTGATATTTTCCATGTTTCATTTGAAATGTTTCTGTACCTTGTGTTTCGCAGTTTAACAGTTCCGTAAAATATTCTTTCCATCTGTCTTTAATATCTTTGCTGTTGGTAAGAGGTTTCCTAGACTTGTTATTTATAATGGTGACTGGATTGAATTGTTCTTCTCTTAGCCTCATTGCCTTGATGCTTCTGTAAAATTTTCTTGGTGTCTTAGTGCATAGTTCCGCTAAATGTTCTCCATATTTTGCCCAAGATTCTGATTTTGATGACTTTACTTTATTTTTACTAATCATTCTTGCTGTTCTGTATTTGGTGTAGTCTTCATCTAATTTTGACTTTTGCCACCTGGATTGCTAAAATCACTAAATTTGATGCACTGAAAAAGGTCAAGCACAGAGAATGCTTATCAACATAAGTAAGAATCAGTTGTTATTTTTCAGATATGTCGTGAGAAAATAAGTTGAGAACAACTTGGCGATAACTGGTCAAATCAATGGTTGATGAGACAAAGGACGAAAAACAATGAGAAAATACTGGATGGCCTAACTTCATTTAACGGACAAATTTCAACATTCTTATTGATAGTTTGTACCAAGACATACGGTTGTGGTGATCTGTGACATGGAACACGATGATGACCAGAGTTTTCAAGTCATTCGTTCTTTTAAGACACATAGTTCCTTTAAGACACATAGTTCCTTTAAGACACATAGTTCCTTTAAGACACATAGTTCTCCAGTAATTTGCTATAAATACTTTCAAAGTGGTGATTTGGTGTATACATACTCAACATTATATGGCCCGTAACTCGTTCAGAGTATGATCGTATATATTAGTAGCTCTGAAATCAACTTCCATATACTGCTACATTCAATATGCTTGCGTTGAATGTTTTTACTTCGTGTTGATTCTGCGTTCCTATTTCCTTTAGAAGCTTGATATGTTGCTACTGTACTCTATCAGGACGTGGTCGGTGGTTTTCCTCGTTTGCTAGATTTCCTGGCCAAATATTTATTTATTTGTTGGCATTTGTCTTTCTACATTTCTTCGATGCCTACTGTTTGCTCGGCCTTTTATTATGGGTTCTCAGTCACACCCATGGCCGTGTCGTGCTATGATAGAGAGAGGCGGCCGCATCAGGCGGCACAGTAAGCGGGCGGCATAAGCAGCAAAATCAATACAATTTGAAACATTCAAGAGACGGCAAGTCGAAGACTTGCATCATACTGAGAACATATACCGCACGGCCCTGGTCATACCTTTGTATCAAACTTTATGAAATTCTGCGTTGGGAAATATTTTACTCAACCACAAAGATTTCCTGTCTGGTTTTTTTTCTAATACAGGTTATGTGGTTACCTGTCGGATATTTGACGTCTTTATTTGGTAATACACCCTTCTCCGGGAATATGACGCACAGCAGATGCGATCACATTAATCTGTCGACAACACGCCTCATCGTTACAAGTCATGAGCCAAAACATTCTATTCATACGCAACACGAGTCAGTTTTAGTTTGGGGTATCTTCATTGCACTCCAAACAAGTCCATAGGTGCTCCGATCTCCTTCGCAATATCTCCAACAGCGTCCAGCAGCTGACAGTACCGGTTAGATTTTTTGTATTGATGAGCCTACTCATATATCTGTTATGCTGTTCTTTTCTTGATGCTCCAATCTTCAAACCCATCTCCTGCAATCTAGTAGTTAACGTGGATTGGTTTAAATGAAAATATTCTTTGCAGCCATACTCAATGAGGGCGTTCAAAATATCAGCTATATCCATTGGCTGGTCCGCTGATATGGTGGCAGAGCCCGCTGATATGTCTGCTCTCTCATTGCCAACGACACCCATGGGCCCCGGAACGAAGATAAGTGTAATTCTGCAAATTGTTGACACTTGTAGGCTTCTTTTTTACGTCTGTTCTTTACGACCAATTTTAATCACTCTTTGTGATATGTTTGATCTTTGGCAAGAACGTGTATACGTTGCACATTGGTTTGGTTGGCCCCTAAACGCGTGGAGTTCTACACGTTTAGGACATGTGCATCCGATTTCAGCCAAACCTTCTTAGACGCCTCTTAGGACATGCGGGGCAGGTAACAGTGGTTCTATTCTTTACACCCCAAATTGGGGCCCCAGTAACCACTCGGGCGACCAGTACCTCCATTGTCATGCTGATTGTTGTTATACAAAATGTACCACTGGCTTCCTGGACTATTCTGCCACATGAGCGTGCAGAGAAGGCCCATGCGGACTGTTCGTGGCGAACTACTGATCCATCCGTGTAAATCCCAAAGTCACCTTCTAATCATGACAGCACGAGTCACGATTATAAAACGATATGATTCTCTGGAGATCATTCTGGAGGGCATAATACCAGGTAGACGAAGGAGAGAAAGCACACAACAAAGTACTTCTTCTTCTTCTGCGTTCGCCCGCTATGAATCCAGGAGTAGCCATTGTGCCTGGTGTGGTGCTTCTGGATGATTTTTGCGTGAAAGCCTGCTTACCATTTTTTTATTGGTTCTCCATACAAAATACTAAGAAGATAAATAATCGGAATCCCATTTATTAATATTAGTGAACTTTACTGAACTGTTGCTTTATTGAGATTCATAAAGCAAAATCGTGAATTGTATTCTCAATTGTTATGCTCATTTTACAAGGCAAGAGGGAGACCCAGAAAAATATGTATTTACGGGATCAACAAGGCACTAAATAACCCCAATATGACAACAGCTCAAGCTACGCTCCGGGCGATCAAAAGAAAACAGTGCATACATTTTCTCTGCAACGTTTCACGACACACGCAGTAGGACACGAGAGAGATTAGAAAATAATGTTATGCCATGCAGCAAATATTTGTCACCGGTTACTTTAAGAATGCTTATCAAGACTGCCGAGTTTGATTAAATATTATCTTCACTGCCCAGTTTCGCATGGGTTTATGTATGTATTTTTTATCATACCGTAACGGCTCTCAGGTCAACCCAAATTCAATTGGGTATTAGAGAGACATTTACAAGTAAAGATGGCCGGCGTGATGTTGTTCACATCAGCCCCCCTCCCTTCCACCGTGTGCTGTATGTCAAAGAAAAATACACGCCTAACATAGGATACTGGTACCAATTTACCTCATGGTATGAAAGCAGGTTCCTTTATATTTTTTGCATTCATAAATTATATATTCCTATATATTTGAAATAAAAAATCTAAAAGAAATGTTTCCATAATAGAAAACAAAAGCGCAAGGCTAAGTTTGTCTCGTGTTATGCATGTGATAAACAAAGAAATTTGATTAGATTTTACAATTTATATTCCCCATTCACAAATGGAGCAACTACGTTTTCACTGTTTACACTGCGTATGCTAAATGATTTAGTATAATGATTGACTGAATACACAAAGAAAGATACATTTTTTACCCAACTTATCTAACTCATAACTTGGTAAAGAAAGCACTTGAAAAAAAAGAAAATTGTTGCTATGATCAGCACATCTCTACAGAAATAATCTGTCAACATTTCGTGATTCCAGAGCTTGACGTTCTCAAAATTTTAATGTGACACACATACACACACGTACAATGTGTTTTATAATTAAGATTTTATTGCAGTGAATGGTGAAGATTAACTGTGCTGTTCACATTTTTCTCAACCTTGATAAAAGAACACTATCTAATTTAGAAGACTGAATTCTTGCTAATATTATCAGAGTAGTAAATCTAAACGTTTCCTATGAATGTATTGTTATTGTAAAATGCTAAATAAAAAAATGGCACATAATGTTCTGAAAACAGAAATAAAAAGTGTTAAGTCATGCGCAGTGCCGGATTAGGCTAGCGCGGGGCCCGTAGCAAATTTTAGTGCGGGGCCCTAGGTTTTGTATAATAATAAAATAAAACACAACTTTACAAACAAACTTGTCTCGATTTAATGTGAGCAAATTTAGAGATATCACTAGACAAATCAATTTCTCTAAGTAAATTACATTCAATGTTCATTAAGGTGAGGTTATTTAGACGATCTTGTCCCATCATGTTCCTGAACTCAGTTTTTATACGCTTTAATATTGAAAAAGAACGTTCTCCGCTGCGGTTGGTAATCATTAATGACTAGTAAATTTGTAAGACTATTTATACATTTGGGAAACACGACTCAAATGAATTTTCCATTATACGTTTATAAAATTGCAGTTCAAGAGCCTCATGCTTTTCGTTGCTAATAGTAGCAGCTACATTAGTTTTAAGAAGTTCAGTGAACTGCATAAGTTCGTCGCCTAGGCTTTCTTCCAAATCCTTTTGGTAAGAGCTGACAATATTTGGAGTTCTTTTCAAGATCTCTTCTGCTGTAATAGATTTTAACTGCCGAAGTATTCCAAATAAACCAGTCACTCTATCTCTCTTTAGCCTGTTACGCCCTTGGCGTTTAGGGGAGCAACAAACGCACACCATTCTTCCCTGTTCATGGCCTTCCTCTGTATTGCATTCCAGCTATGATTCATTTCCTTCAGTTCTTGCTCTATCGTTCTCCTCCAGGTCGCCTTGGGTCTTCCACGCTTTCGCCTACCCTCTGGGGTCCATCTCAGTGCAGTTTTCGTGTCGGAGCTAGTCTCCATGCGCATCACATGTCCAATCCATCTCCAGCGTCGTCTTCGGATGATAGTGCCCATATTCTCTTGTTGGCATCGTGCAAGCAATTCTTGGTTCGAGATAGTAGTCGGCCAGTACACGCGTAAGATTTTTCGCAGACAAGTTGTATGAAATGTGGAGAGTCTGGACATATCCTGTTTTGGCATTCAGGACCTCCGTCCTCATGAAAGTAGCTTCAGTCACTCTATGGTACAGCCTAAACCAATAACTTTGCAAACAAAACAGAACAGTTGTCCTTTAGTTTCTGTATAACACAATCAATCTCTCACGTGAGTTTTGTTTGTTGGTGCATGCGTGTATGTGAAAAACGACTTTCGACAAAATCGTGGATTGTTTTCTTTATCGTATGTTTTTATTTTTGGTTTTTTTTAAGACACGAAATCACTGTTCATATGTTGCACTGCGCTACTTTCTTTCACAATCCAATAATCTCGATTGAAGTTGTTTGGCCATTCACCAATATCGTTGGAGTACATTTTACTTTCGTTGTGTTTTTGGCTTGTAGAAGATGTTGCTACATTGGAAGCATATGCTGTGCTTTCTGCCTCTCTTTGGCTTGAAGATGATATGGCTAAATTGGGAGGACTTTCTGTACATTCGATTTCAGTTTGTCTTGTGAAAAATGTGGCTAAATCGTGAAAAGTTGCTGATCTTAATGGTAATATTTGTAATGATGATTCTTCTATAGCACTGCCTTCACCTACTACACAGTGAGACGCGACTTCTGTATTTTCTGCTTCGATTTCGTTGGATTCAGCACCATCACACACGATATTTAAACATTCAGACCGCGTGCGTGTTTTTGATATAACATCTGGTTATTTTTCCATTTTCATCTCTGTCACATAGGCGCGGGGCCCCCTAGAAGCGCGGGGCCCGTAGCATTTGCTACTTCTGCTACTAGGCTAATCCGGCGCTGGTCATGCGGACTGTAATTTCCTGGGTACTGTCGAAACATACCATATATGAAGCTAAAAGCAGCAGTTTGTATCATCATCGTCAGGTGCCGTGCCGGCTGGCGTATGCGATCATGGATCTCCACAAATCTCTATCTTTGGTGTTTGCTATAAATTCCGATGTTGACGCTCTACCGTGCCATGAAGTCAGACTATCCAAAATTTTCTCTCTCTGTCGTCCTCTGTCTCGTCTACCCTCGATTTTACCAGTTCTTACAATGTGTTCTTAATGTGTTCTAAGTAGTTTGTATCCTTTCTCTCTTAGCCTGTTACGCCCTGGCGTTTAGGGCAGCAACAAACGTACACCATTCTTCCCTGTTCATGGCTTCTCTGATTGTGTTCAGCTATGATTCATTTCTTCAGCTCTTGCTCTATCGTTCTCCTCCAGGTTGTCTTGGTCTTCCACGTTCTCGCCTACCCTCTGAGTCCATCTCAGTGCAGTTTCGTGTCGAGCCAGTCTCCATGCGCATCACATGTCCAATCCATCTCCAGCGTCGTCTTCGGATGATAGTGCCCATATCTCTTGTTGGCATCGTGCAAGCAATTCTTGATTCGAGATAGTAGTCGGCCAGTACACGCGAAGATTTTCGCAGACAAGTTGTATGAAAGGCGGAGAGTTGACATATCCTGTTCTGTCATTCTCCAGCATTCCGATCCGTAAGAAAGTTGACACACACAGCTGTTATAGATACTAGTCTTGTTAGTAGTTTGTATAGCTTATGAGAAAGTCGTCACGCAAACTACTGAAGTAACCACTTGGAAATTTGACAGATATTACGCATGAGACAATTTTATTCTGAAGGGAGAAATGCACGGCATATGTTTTATTTATGTTGTTAAATTAATCTGGTGGCGTCTGTGGTTAGGATAGTGACTCGGTCTAATAACCCTGACGTTCTGAGTTCGAATTTACGCTGCAGACAATTGGTTGCAAATTGTTTCCGTGAATTTACAAAGACGATGGCACCACCTGTTCGAACAATGACAAACTACTGAACGTAATAACTAGAAAATCACAAACAGCGTTAAAACCTTGGGTTGATCAAGTCATGTAAATGATGTGCAAATAACTTTAAAAAGTAATCTACATAACGATGAGACATGATTCTCTACCTTAAAGTTGCGTTAATTCAGTAGTGTTATGTACTAAAACGTTCAAACATTATACTAGTAAGATATAAATGAGCGACAGTTTGTAAGTAGTACCCGTACTCTATTGCATTTTAAATCCCTTGTATAAAGTTCGATATTCTTCTAGAGTACATGGCATGACTAACTTTGGGGGCCAAATCTAAAATAGATGTGACGTTGAAACTCACCTTGCCGCAGAAACATAAATGAGATCAATAACTTCTGCAGAATGGCAGGTGAAACCAGTTAGCCAAACATGACCAGTTATTCTGTGACGAGCTGAACATTTATTTGAATGCAGCTAAAAATAAATGATTTATGAGTAGAAACAACGCTATTGCATTTCCATTAATCATCTGTCAGCCATTATAAATACACAATTGTCCGACTACCTCACGCGTCGACAAATTGATTGAAAACGTCTTTAATAAATTAATATTGATAAAATATTATATTGAATCTTTTGAAACAAAGTACAGCAGAAATATTCTTAGAATGTCATAGACAAATTAGAAGAGAGATATATGCATTATACAGGTTATGAACATCGAGGCACATTGATTCTTAATTAATATCAAGTCTTGGAAACATAAATAGTTTAGTCATATTTAAACGTCATTGTGATTTAGATAGAGCGAGAATGGGTTCCATTGAAATAAGAGGCAGGGGTCGACTAAGAAGATGGTGACAACAAAACATTAAATAAACATTTAACACGAAAATATAGGAGATGGGAGAACTGGCTAGAGATAAGAGTATTTCAAGTGGACAGTGATGTGAACGAGTTCTATAAAGGATCATTTGACATATTCGCATCGCTGGCTTGTCTGTCACATTGCTAAAGGTTATAAAGTGGAAGGATTGGCTTAATTGTACTGGGTTTTAGTGTTAATTAAATAGTTCTCGGTCTTTCTCCACAGAAAACGCACACCACCTGCCAAAAGTATTACACAAAGCCCGAACTAGGAAAAACAACAATCCTGGGGTTTCTAGAAAAATACACTCGTAAACAGAACGGAGCAGTCCGGATTTGAACACACGACTTTCAGAACGCAAAGCAAGGTTCAAGTCACATTACTAAAAAAATCAACTTCAAAAGGGGGTATGTGAGTGATGTGTAATACAGCACATCGATTAACACGTATGTTACACGATATTGTGTGATTGGATGTTATTTTAGAGATTATTGCGAATTAGCATCTAAATACAAAAAACACAAACATAAAGTAAAAATTGTTAAATATCTCAGTGGAAATTAATGAAACACATTAATTATTTTTGATGTTTAAAGACAAAATAGTTGCCGATAAAATTCATGATATTTCATCATACAAGCTTACAAGAACAAAGTATGGAAAAAGGCTTACAAAAAGAAAAGTGGGTTTGAATTTTATTAAGAAAGTAAAAATCGTTTAAATAGTAGAAAGAAATAGTAAAAAGTAGAAATAGTTTACGAAACTAGGTGTATATATTTTTTTTTTTTTTTTTTATATATGGATATTGACTAAATCTGAGGATATAGAATCAATATATGGAGTTTACAGACTGATACTGTAAACCACAGACGTGATGATTATTTTGCTTTTTACATTAGGACACACGTGTATACAGGAACTCCCCATAACAAGCAGGAATCTGGATGTGAAGAATGTGAACAGTGAACCCTACCATGGCTACTGTATTTTTGAGCAGTACATAGACCCCTCCCTCCCCCACCCATCCATTGTCTAGTGCTAGATCAGTACAATTCTGCCTCCAGTACAGGATAGATACGTAAACAATTCACAGACACCAAAGCTATTCAATGCTATATACAAATTCCAGTCACTGCTAGAATTTTGAAGAAGAAGATGAAGGAATATTATTACCATCTCAGGACGACAATTCTCACACGAAGAGTACAGCTCTTCATAACGATGAACTTATGTACATGATTAATGAAATCAGATTTTGAGGACAAGAAATAAAACTTGTTTTGCAAATACATTAGGAAACTCCTGATCATAATTTTTATAGACACCATCTAATCAAATCGCAGAATGAACGTATTGAGTAACAGATGAACACCATAACTTGTTTGTAGAGGAGACTGGGTAATCGATGATGCCGCCAGCAGAACTACTACCTTCAAGAATCGTCTTCATTAGGGCCGGCTGGAGACTCTTATTTGATGATTTAGGGTTGTTATTGCTAAGGATTTCCGATGACTCCTGTACTGAATTAGGTGCGAGTGAAATTAACAAGGAGATTGTTGACAAGGTCTTGAGTTCTCTACCAGACCTAGACGGTAGACACACTTGTCAGTTTTCTGCAGGAGATAGATACGATAGAAAGAAATGATTTAGTGTGATGTTGTATCGTTCAGCTTGGAATCAAATAAAGTCTCCACATACAACTGAAGGGGGTTTCTTGTTATAGACGAGATCAATGTAAGTTGAATTTAACATACATGAAAATATGTTATACATAGCTCTCTCATGTACCACTCTGATATAATAGACGACCATAGACATCCACAACTCTCTCTCTTTCTCTCTCTCTCTCACGCACTCTCTTTCGTTATCTTTCTATCGCTTTCATTTCTTTCTATACATTTCTCTCTCTTCTCTATATATATATATATAATTTTATATATATATATATGAAAATCATGTTATATCCTTGACAGAACGTCACCATCAACCCCAGTAATCGAGTCATTGATTTTCTGGGCATACGTTCTCTTATACGATCAGTAGTTTGAAACTGCTTTCTAAACGATAACGTATATTTTTACCGTTCGTTACCACGAGCATAAATTTGCTTCCAAACTGCCCACCGCGGTGTTTGAACCAGGTACAATTGGGTTATGATCGAGCTCATTACTGATTAAACTACATATGCCCAGAATAGAGACGTCTCTCTTTCTCTCTCTCTCTCTCTCTATATATATATAGATATCTCAGATCTCATGTGTAACAATAACTAATGTAGCCTACCATAGTCCCGCCACAGCTTCCTGATCACTCTTTCACTCTGTCTCTCATGTGTTATGCTGACTAGAGTAATCAATAAGAAAAAAAAGCTTTCCATTATTTTCTTGTTGTTTAATCATCTTCCTCTTTTCCCAAGAGTTTTGCCTGTTGTAAAACATAACACTATATGTTGTAAAACATAACACCATATGATGTAAAACATAACACCATATGTTGTAAGTCCTCTTCTTGTTACATACATACATACACACACAATGGTGTCTGCCATTAACCGCACTAAACGAGTCGTTGATTTTCTAAGCACCACTTATACGTTCAGCAATTTGTCATTGCTTTCTGAACGGTGAGGTCTATTTTTACCTTTCGTAAAAATCCAGCGAAAACGAATTTGTTTTCAAACTGTCTGGCGCAGAGTTTGAACCAGGTAGGCTTGGGTTGTGATTGATCGAGCTGACTACTGCTTCAGCTACAGACGCTCACATCCGCTTGAATCCGTTGAACATTTTAAATTTCAGTTATAATAGTACTATGATGGTGTGAGCCATCTCTGAAGGTATCACATATGAGCCATCTCTGAAGGTATCACATATGAGCCATCTCTGAAGGTATCACATATGAGCCATCTCTGAAGGTATCACATATGAGCCAACTCTGAAGGTATCACATATGAGCCATCTCTGAAGGTATCACATGTGAGCCATCTCTGAAGGTATCACATATGAGCCATCTCTGAAGGTATCACATATGAGCCATCTCTGAAGGTATCACATGTGAGCCATCTTTGAAGGTATCACATATGAGCCATCTCTGAAGGTATCACATATGAGCCATCTCTGAAGGTATCACATGTGAGCCATCTCTGAAGGTATCACATATGAGCCATCTCTGAAGGTCTCACATATGAGCCATCTCTGAGGTCTCACATTGAGCCATCTCTGAAGGTATCACATATGAGCCATCTCTGGAGGTCTCACATGTGAGCCACCTCTGAAGGTATCACATATGAGCCATCTCTGAAGGTATCACATATGAGCCATCTCTGAAGGTATCACATATGAGCCATCTCTGAAGGTATCACATATGAGCCATCTCTGAAGGTCTCACATGTGAGCCATCTCTGAAGGTCTCACACGTGAGCCATTTCTGAAGGTATCATATATGAGCCATCTCTGAAGGTATCACATATGTGCCATCTCTGAAGGTCTCACATGTGAGCCATCTCTGAAGGTATCACATATGAGCCATCTCTGAAGGTATCACATATGAGCCATCTCTGAAGGTATCACATATGAGCCATCTCTGAAGGTATCACATGTGAGCCATCTCTGAAGGTATCACATATGAGCCATCTCTGAAGGTATCACATATGAGCCATCTCTGAAGGTATCACATTGAGCCATCTTGAAGGTATCACATATGAGCCATCTCTGAAGGTATCACATATGAGCCATCTCTGAAGGTATCACATATGAGCCATCTCTGAAGGTATCACATATGAGCCATCTCTGAAGGTCTCACTACATGTGAGGCCATCTCTGAAGGTCTCACATATGAGCCATCTCTGAAGGTATCACATATGACCATCTCTGAGGTTCACATATGAGCCATCTCTGAAGGTCTCACATGAGCCATCTCTGAAGGTATCACATATGACCATCTCTGAAGGTATCACATATGAGCCATCTCTGAAGGTCTCACATATGAGCCATCTCTGAAGGTATCACATATGAACCATCTCTGAAGGTCTCACATATGAGCCATCTCTGAAGGTATCACATGTGAGCCATCTCTGAAGGTATCACATATGAACCATCTCTGAAGGTATCACATGTGAGCCATCTCTGAAGGTATCACATGTGAGCCATCTCTGAAGGTATCACATATGAGCCATCTCTGAAGGTATCACATATGAGCCATCTCTGAAGGTATCACATATGAGCCATCTCTGAAGGTCTCACATATGAGCCATCTCTGAAGGTATCACATATGAGCCATCTCTGAAGGTATCACATGTGAGCCATCTCTGAAGGTTCACATATGACCATCTCTGAAGGTCTCACATTGACCATTAGTCTATCACTGTACATCTCAGTAAAGGGTACTAAAGTTGGGTTGAATGTTGATAAAATATTATCAGCAATCAATATCTACATTTTGTGCCCAATTTTAGATTATTTCACGGGTTATCAAACGTTGGGTTAGGAGTAGCAGCCCAAATCTGTAAAATAATCGCATGTGAAATGTGATGTTTCAGAAAGATTATAAAAAACACATGAAGTAACAAAGTCACAAATACAGCAACAGAGAGAAGGTTGGAACAAGAATCTGCTTCAACTACAACGGAAAAAACAGAGAATGAAATGATTTGGTCACTTAGTATTATCTTAGTAGTGTCACTTAGTATTAGTAAGGGAAGACTGCAGTAAAACTATGTATCAATGACGAAACACGTAAAAACAAAACAAAGTACTGTAGTTTTGCAAAATATAAAAACAATAACAATACACAGCAACGTTTCGACCAAAAGGCCTTTATCAAGCAAAGAATACAACAGAAGTGAAAAAATTCACCTCTTACACAAATGACTTAGTAAAAATGCAGCAAGATAACACTGTCTATAACGCATTCTATAGCAAAACACCAAGTTGAAGAGAATGTCAAGAAAAAGATGGATAGATATAGTGTTTATATCATTCCTAAAGATGCATACATCCATCACTCAAGTCATCTGAGAAGCCCAAGTCAAATACAATGTGAGGATCACACAAAAATGGGATCATTCACATTTGTCTCGAGTAATTACTTTTGATCTGTCATCATCATCATCACGATCGAATACTTGTATGTACTATTTATCTCTCTATTATATCATAATTTGCTATTAATAAATCTTCCAATTTTTGTTACAAGTATCAAATCTTCGTGTATCTGTTAACTCATTTATATGTTTGTACATATATGTTGTGTATAGCTTGTACTCAGTGGCGGCTCGTCATTAAGGGCCGGTGGGGCCGGGCCCCACCAAAAATAAGGTGTAACGTGTATTTATTATTTTATACATTAAAATATGTCCTAACCAAAACCATGATTTTACCGAAAATATATGTCTGGCTCCACCAACATGTTCACGAGCCGCCTCTGATTGTACTGTTCATCTAACACACACCATCTTTGATGTAGTAATAACTCAACAGACCGCTTACTAATTAAGTTCAGAATCCAGTCCGAAACCTCGCTGTAGTACAACTTAAGAACGTTCGCTTGTAATTTTACAGGAGAGTTCAATTTGTTCTTTCCGTTTGTATTTATGTCTATACTGATGGCAACAAGTTTGAGAGCAAATGGTGGTTGTACACATGTTAATAACATTCAGACATATTCATTTTCATTAAATTCTTGAATTCCGCATCATAAAAATGTTATTTGTGGAATAGGTCCAAACCTGTCAATTACGGGGTAAAATATAATGTTTTTGTTGTAATTTACGATTTTCAAACAATACACGCTCAACGTAAAGAGAACCGAATAATCTGTAATTAATATTTGTATGAAACCTTATCTGAACACTTCTTAACGTACTGTAGACATGTTCATACACTGATTGCATGTGCTTGAGTATGTAAAACGTGATCCTAATATTGGGATAAAATGTTGCTTGTTCCGTAACGTAACTTAAACTTATCTAAAGTGTCTCAGTAAGATTACAGAGAGCAACAACGCGCTGGCTTCACCCTCCACTATTAACAATATCTCTCTATCATTCACAGGAACAAAATATAAATGGTCAAACAAATTAAGTTTGTAATTTATTGATATTCTAAAATAAAATCAACGATGAATTGTAAATAAAAACATGATGTGAAGCGAGATTTTTCTAAAACTTGTAAGCAGGATACATTTTGAAAAAGCGAATTTTGCAATTTCGCATTTCCGGTTTGAATAAATTTTTTTCCGATCCAGAAGTACTTGAGCTTTCAGCTCTTCGGCTCAGTGCCATGGACATCGTAACCGTTCGGTTCTGTGCCACGAGCGCCGTAAATCTGGAGAACCTGTAACTTTTCTGTCAGCCCACGGAATTGAACCCGCACTCACAGAGGGCGTATCACCCGTCGTCCAACTCGCTACGAACACGCTGGGCAGGCGGACATTTGAATACATAAAAAAAGGAATATCCTGTATAATTAAGAATGAAGTTCTCTCCTCTAGCACCAACCTACACGTGGAGTCCGTTTGAAAAGTTCCAATTTAAAGAGATCTCTGTGACCAAGTGGGTAAGCAGTTTCGATTCACGAGTGCATATTTGCTCGTAGGTTCCTTCGTATAGTGTGACACGAACTACTGAGTTCGTGCTTTGTGTAATACTCTGGATAGGTGGCATATCATTTCTGAGTAGAGTAACCAAACCATATGGGAAACCCTGGGAATCAAGTAAATCCTTAGCTTTGCCTTTAGATTCCCTTTATTAAAGATCAAATGACTACTTACTCTAACATATTTCTGAAGGAAATTAAAAAATGAACAAACATGGTTTCACAAAAAAATTAAACAACTAAAAACAGTAAGGAATGGAACCGATAAAAAAAAAACAACCTCAGAATACTAAGATCATGCATATTCTCAGGGACATCGTATGGGTATGAAGCAAGGCCATTCAACAAGGAAGTGGGAAAACATATATGTGCTTTTAAATATAAGTGTTACAGAAGAGTCCTCCATGTATCATGGACAAGAGAACAAACAGATATAGCCAGGCCGATGCTACAAATAATAATGAGAAAATTGAAGTACTTCGAACATATAAAAAGACACGAAGGGTTCGAAAAGACCATCCTGGAAGGCGGCATTACAACAAAGAGAAGAAGAGGAAGCCCACGGAGAAGATGGATTCATGATGCAACCGATAATTTGAACATGGCGGCTTCAGAGACGGGACATCTGGCATATGAGAGAGAAATTTCAAAAACCGTCAAGGTGGCAAAATTCTGCTCAGTGCAAGCTATTTCATGATGATAAATTTCAACGCTGAGTTTCATTGGAAACGAAAATAATAATAATAATAATCATAGGATGAAAATGATGTTGACGAAAGAAAAAATACTGTTAAGTAGAAAACAGAAAATCCGTGCCACCATACATACGGTACAACCAGCTCAACAGAAAATCCGTGCCACCATACATACGGTACAACCAGCTCAACAGAAAATCCGTGCCACCATACATACGGTACAACATTACCAGCTCAACAGAAAAGAGCAAGTAGTAATATTCATCAACTGGTGTCTGCGCAGAATAGAGGGACTGAGATGATATGATAGGGTCACCAATGAGGAACTTATGGAGAGAACAAGACAGATTCCAGTGAACCAAAATGTTTTAAAAAAGGCCCTGGATAGGACACAATTTGCGAAAAATGGAGGGGAATATAACAAGAAGGGTCCTTTTCTGGAACCCGCAGGGACAGCGAAAGAAGGAGAGGCCGAGAAATACATGGAGACGGAATTTGGAGGCAGAGATCAACAATATAAAGAAGAGCTGGAGGGAACTGCAGGAGATAGCTAGAAATAGGAAGACTTGGCATGAGTTGGTTGAGTGGCTACGCCCCAATCTGGTTAAAAAAGGCAGTGAGAGAGAAAGGGAGAGAGAGAGAGAGAGAGAGCAATATTCATATTCAGATTCAGCACAGACTACAACACAAAGAGATATCTTCTTCTTCTTCTTTGCGTTCGTTCTTTACGACCAATTTTAATCACTCTTTGTGATACGTTTGATATTGCCAAAACGTGTATACGTTGCACATTGGTTTGGTAGGCCCTAAACACATAGACTTCTACACGTTTAGGACACATGCATCCGATTCAGCCAAACCTCATTAGTCGCCTCTTACGACATGCATGGCAGGTAACAGTGGTTCTATTCTTTACACCCAAATTTGGGCCCCGGTAACCACTCGGACGACAAAGAGATATCATGTCCGAGTGGTTACCGGGACCCAAATTTGGGGTGTAAAGAATAGAACCACTGTTACCTGCCATGTATATCGCAAGAGGCGACTAAGGAGGTTTGGATGAAGTCGGATGTACTTGTCCTAAACGTGTAGAAGTCTATGCGTTTAGGGGCCTACCAAACCAATACACGTTCTTGGTAAGATCAAACATATCACAGAATGATTACAATTGGTCGTAAAGAACGAACGAAAGAAGAAGAAGAAAGAGATATCATTTATTCAACAAGCTATGATAGACATCTATAGGTGACTATACACTACACATTATTTGACTTGTAAAACTACTAAGATGTACAACATGGACACAGACTATTACACCTACAACATTATTTGTGACTTGTAGATAACTTTTACTAAGATGTACATAACATGAGACACAGACTATTACACCTACAACATTATTTGTGACTTGTAGATAACTTTTACTAAGATGTACATAACATGAGACACAGAGAACAGAGACACATAGCTATCAAAGTGCCATTACAAGACAAACTCTTGTGACATCGACAGTTGGACGAAACACTGTTTCTAGGAACATATTCAAATTGATGTCTGAGGATGAACCAAGAAGAAGTATAATTAGTATTCTAAATGTTTCATTGTCTGGAGACTGCGACGTGAATAAAATAGTCGAGACATTTCTTAGAGTAGTTCTAGATTCGTGATTTATTTTTGATTGTTTCAAACATCGTGATCAAAATCGTATATTTCTGTACAACGAATATGTTTTTACTAAGAGAAGATATGTATACAGAGAAAGATAGTATACAGGAAAGATATGTATACAGAGAGAAGATATGTATACAGAGAGAAGATATGTATACAAGAGAAGATATGTATACAGAGAGAAGATATGTATACAAAGAGAAGATATGTATACAGAGAGAAGATATGTATACAAAGAGAAGATATGTATACAAAGAGAAGATATGTATACAAAGAGAAGATATGTATACAGAGAAGATATGTATACAAAGAGAAGATATGTATACAGAGAAGATATGTATACAAAGAGAAGATATGTATACAAAGAGAAGATATGTATACAAAGAGAAGATATGTATACAGAGAAGATATGTATACAAAGAGAAGATATGTATACAAAGAGAAGATATGTATACAAAGAGAAGATATGTATACAGAGAGAAGATATGTATACAGAGAGAAGATATGTATACAAAGAGAAGATATGTAAGAGAGATATGAACAGAGAGAAGATATGTATACAAGAGAAGATATGTATACAGAGAGAAGATATGTATACAGAGAGAAGATATGTATACAGAGAGAAGATATGTATACAGAGAGAAGATATGTATACAGAGAGAAGATATGTATACAGAGAGAAGATATGTATACAGAGAAAAGATATGTATACAAGAGAAGATATGTATACACAGAGAAGATATGTATACAGAAAATTGTATACACAGAGAAGATATGTATACAGAGAGAAGATATGTATACAGAAGTAGTATACAGAGAAGATATGTATACAGAGAGAAGATATGTATACAGAGAGAAGATATGTATACAAGAAGATATGTATACAGAGAGAAGATATGTATACAGAGAAGATATGTATACAGAGAGAAGATATGTATACAAAAGAGAGATATGTATACAAGAGAAGATATGTATACAAGAGAAGATATGTATACAAGAGAAGATATGTATACAAAGAAGATATGTATAAAGAGAAGATATGTATACAAAGAGAAGATATGTATACAAAGAGAAGATATGTATACAGAGAGAAGATATGTATACAGAGAAGATATGTATACAGAGAGAAGATATGTATACAGAGAGAAGATATGTATACACAGAGAAGATATGTATACAGAGAGAAGATATGTATACAAAGAGAAGATATGTATATAAAAGAAGATATGTATACAGAGAAGATATGTATACAGAGAGAAGATATGTATACAAAGAGAAGATATGTATACAAAGAGAAGATATGTATACACAGAGAAGATATGTATACACAGAGAAGATATGTATACAGAAGAGTATGTATACAAAGAGAAGATATGTATACAGAGAAGATATGTATACAGAGAGAAGATATGTATACACAGAGAAGATATGTATACAGAGAAGATATGTATACAGAGAAGATATGTATACACAGAGAAGATATGTATACAGAGAAGATCTGTATACAGAGAGAAGATATGTATACAGAGAGAAGATATGTATACAGAGAGAAGATATGTATACAGAGAGAAGATATGTATACAAGAGAAGATATGTATACAGAGAGAAGATATGTATACACAGAGAAGATATGTATACAGAGAGAAGATATGTATACAAAGAGAAGATATGTATACAGAGAGAAGATATGTATACAGAGAAGATATGTATACAGAGAGAAGATATGTATACAAAGAGAAGATATGTATACACAGAGAAGATATGTATACAAAGAGAAGATATGTATACAGAGAAGATATGTATACAAAGAGAAGATATGTATACAAAGAGAAGATATGTATACAAAGAGAAGATATGTATACAGAGAAGATATGTATACAGAGAGAAGATATGTATACAGAGAGAAGATATGTATACAGAGAGAAGATATGTATACAGAGAGAAGATATGTATACACAGAGAAGATATGTATACAGAGAGAAGATATGTATACAGAGAGAAGATATGTATACAAAGAGAAGATATGTATACAGAGAAGATATGTATACAGAGAGAAGATATGTATACAAAGAGAAGATATGTATACAAAGAGAAGATATGTATACAGAGAGAAGATATGTATACACAGAGAAGATATGTATACAGAGAAGATCTGTATACAGAGAGAAGATATGTATACACAGAGAAGATATGTATACAAAGAGAAGATATGTATACAAAGAGAAGATATGTATACAGAGAAGATATGTATACAGAGAAGATATGTATACAGAGAGAAGATATGTATACAGAGAGAAGATATGTATACAGAGAGATCTGTATACAGAGAGAAGATATGTATACAGAGAGAAGATATGTATACAGAGAGAAGATATGTATACAGAGAGAAGATATGTATACAAGAAGAAATTCTGTATATAAGAAGAAGATCTGTAGAAATGAAAAAAAGAACATAGACAATAAAAATCAAATATATATAACATATATACATTGAACATATACACATATAGAATATGGAGTATGAGAAGAGAAAGTGATAAGAAACATAGTAATGGTGTGCGTTGAGTCCATGAGGTCCCTTATATCAAAAATATGTTGGTTGCATTTAATGTTAAAGTGGTTTAGACAAATTAATAGTATGTTCATGATACCTGGAAGACGAAGTACCTGGAAGACGAAGTACCTGGAAGACGAAGTACCTGGAAGACGAAGTACCTGGAAGACGAAGTACCTGGAAGACGAAGTACCTGGAAGACGAAGTACCTGGAAGATGAGGTAGGGAACAACAAAGACAAACGGTGTTAACACTAATAAAGAAACCCTTGTATACAACGATGGTGGAGGCAGGATAACTGGCTACAGATGTTTCAGGTGGGTTGTGGTGAGAGCTATGCTTTGCAAAAACTTTTTGTTTGAAGAAAACAATTGCACAATATAAATACAATGATTGCATATTACAGTGTGCATATATAACGTATCTTCATGATTCTAAGAACACACGTGAGAAATAAAGACATCAGACAAAAAGTTGGTACAACATGAGTACAGAATTTCATCAAGAAACAACAAATTAAATTGTTCGTCCACATAAGCAGAATACCAAAGACAGTGCACCCCAAAGAGCAATGCTGCTCCGATACAATGGATACAAAGCAAAAAACCGGCCACGCAAGATGTGGACCTAAGAGATAACAAGAGGCAACGAAAGACTATTTATGAAGCGTACACTAGGGATCGTTCTAGAAATCTCTTCTTATCCTAACGCTGTCAGGCAAACCAGGATTGGATAAAAGAAAGAAAGAAAGAAAAGAAAGATATTTAACATTAACAATAATGATTTTAATGATTTTACAGAAATAAAACAATATATTTGCAAATTTCAAAACCCTCCAGCAGATAAGAAATATGTCTTAGTATCTAGAATCACGCAAGCATTACGATATAAGCAGTTGTGCATCATTGCGTTCACTCTGATTTTTACACCACTCCTTGTGTATCTCAACGCAGTCTTCCATTACGTTGATTCTTTAATTAACATTTCTATTCATCTGTTCAGCATTACTGTTTGTATATTGTTTCTTCTATTTAATCTCTATATATCTCCCTTGTGGTACCTGGGCCCGCAAGAGAAGCAAAGATTAGTACCACTGCAACCTACAATGTATGTCGTAAGAGGCGACTGATATAGGCCCTAGGGGTGCTACCATAGTAAATAAAAAACAGCGCAGAAATAGAATGTACTGGCTTAATTGTGGGCACATAACTGGCACAACGTACAATCACTCTTAGGCTCAGATCACATACAAATCACACAGAGTGCTTGACAAGTGGTCGATGTGGAGCGTTTGAAGAAGAAAGAAGATCTCTATATGTTTTATATTGTCTTCTTATGGAACAGTACACGTCAATATCGTACAGAAACGATTTAATCAAGTTATATAGTTATTCTATATGTTTTATATTGTCTTCTTATGGAACAGTACACGTCAATATCGTACAGAAACGATTTAATCAAGAGTTATATAGTTATTCTATATGTTTTACATTGTCTTCTTATGGAACAGTACACGTCAATATCGTACATAAACGATTTAATCAAGTTATATAGTTATTATATATATTTTATATTGTCTTCTTATGGAACAGTACACGTCAATATCGCACAGAAACGATTTAATCAAGTTATATAGTTATTCTATATGTTGTATTGTAAGTAATTCAATTTGAGGAAACAATCTAATAAAGTTATATTGTTATTCTATGTGTTGTATTGTAAATAATTCAATTTGAGGAAACGATCTAATAAAGTTATATAGTTATTCTATGTGTTGTATTGTAAGTAATTCAATTTGAGGAAACAATCTAATAAAGTTATATAGTTATTCTATATGTTGTATTGTAAGTAATTCAATTTGAGGAAACAATCTAATAAAGCTATATTGTTATTCTATATGTTGTATTGTAAGTAATTCAATTTGAGGAAACAATCTAATAAAGTTATATTGTTATTCTATGTGTTGTATTGTAAGTAATTCAATTTGAGGAAACGATCTAATAAAGTTATATAGTTATTCTATGTGTTGTATTGTAAGTAATTCAATTTGAGGAAACGATCTAATAAAGTTATATTGTTATTCTATATGTTGTATTGTAAGTAATTCAATTTGAGGAAACGATCTAATAAAGTTATATAGTTATTCTATGTGTTGTATTGTAAGTAATTCAATTTGAGGAAACAATCTAATAAAGTTATATTGTTATTCTATGTGTTGTATTGTAAATAATTCAATTTGAGGAAACGATCTAATAAAGTTATATTGTTATTCTATGTGTTGTATTGTAAGTAATTCAATTTGAGGAAACGATCTAATAAAGTTATATAGTTATTCTATGTGTTGTATTGTAAGTAATTCAATTTGAGGAAACAATCTAATAAAGTTATATTGTTATTCTATGTGTTGTAATGTAAGTAATTCAATTTGAGGAAACGATCTAATAAAGTTATATAGTTATTCTATATGTTGTATTGTAAGTAATTCAATTTGAGGAACCGCCTGTGTCGTACCGGGACTCGCAAGGGGAGCAAAGAATAATAACACTGTGACCTACAAGGCATGTCGTAAAAGTTGACTGATGTAGGACCTAGGAAAGCTACCCTAGTAAATTAAAAGCGCCACAGAAATCGGATGTGCTGGGCTACTTGTACAATCGCTCTTAGGCTCAGATCACATAGACATGTCAAAGAGTGGTTAACAAGTGGTCTATGTGCAGCGTTCGAAGAAGAAGAACACCTTGAGGTACAATATGGAATGCTGCATGTTATGTTCATATTTTTCA
The DNA here is from genome assembly GCA_020796225.1 of Arion vulgaris. NCBI lineage: Eukaryota > Metazoa > Mollusca > Gastropoda > Stylommatophora > Arionidae > Arion > Arion vulgaris. The sequence continues at coordinate 25,899,353 of CM036753.1, forward strand.
GTGACCATGGTCGGCACACGATGGGTAATGTGGTGAACATCACGTCGGTCGTTGTTACTTGTCAATCCTTTTCTGATACACATTTCAGGCAGGGGTGACTTGACAGCTGTTACAATTGAGAAATAATTCCACGCTCATTGTATAATTGAACCCGGAGCACACTCTAACAAACGAGTCCACTAACCACTACCATATCACGGCTCTCTTAGAATAAATTGTGGTTAACTCAAAGCGCACACAAACATATATATATATGTATATGTACGCTGCATTAATTTTTGTTTACTTTGTCTTTGTCGGTGTAATAAATTTGAGTTTCCTTTGTTGATGCAATATTGTTGGAAATGAAGAGATATTTTTACAAGTTAGAATATTCAACAAAACATTAAAAGGGACTAAAGTTTGACTTAATTGCACCGGATTTTACCACATATGGCTCTGTCTTTCTCCGCAGACATGGCACGCCACCTGTTGAACTTATTGAGAGCTCGGTAACTTCGTCAAAAACCACATGGATATCTGGAAAACATGCGAACAGAACAAACAGCGCGGTCCGGATTCGAACTCCCGAATCAAGGGAACGCAAATCAAGGGTTTAACCACTTATCTACATATATTTCATAAAACACACACTATCAAACACTGACATTTGACATAGCGATTGCTGGAAAAAGAGAAAAGTACAATGGAATAACGATCACTTGTTGGATCTTTCAGTGTAGACTTTCGTCAAAGACCAAGCCCGCATTCCTTCCTTGTAATGTTTCAGTTAATTGGCAATTCGTATAACTGAGTTTCGGATGATTGACATTGTGCTGTAATAGCAAAAGTAATTGCTTAAAACGGGGAAAGTTGATAAACAGGTGACATAAAAATAAGAAATATATACAAAATAACAACAGTGGCTGAGAGTTTCTAATAGATGTATGTCTACTCGTGGGTAGATATATTATTATTATTTCTCTGTCTATAATGGCATGTTCGCACGGTTGAAGAATTCTTCCAATACGATCCTAATGTTCTCTTGTCAATGTGTGTTATTTCTATTTCTGCTGTTATAGTGTCCGCATTTTTGAGATTATTATCAGGTGAAGCGCATGCAAGGCTTAGACTTTTATAGACTTCTCTAGCATTCTGTGTTCAGGACTGGCAATACATTACGTTGTTGACTCTCTTCTACCCCATGCTGTTAGCCCGTTAAGAATCTTCTCTCAATGCCGTCTTGTTCGAAGTTATTTTTGCTGTTGCAACAATGCAGTTCTAACTTAGCCTTAGAAATTTAATTACAAGGCAAACACACCCACATATACACACACACATATACACACACGCACGTACACACGCTTGCACTCACACACACTCATGCATACACACAAAGACACATACACACACAGCACGCACACACGCATGCACACACCCACATACACACACAGACACACATACACACACACAGACACGCACGCACGCATACACACACGCTCACGCTCACACACACACACACACGCACACACGCGTACAACCAGAGCATCATCAATTTAGATTATCACCCGGCCATTTTGAAAAATCGCGTCATACTTGACTTGTGACTCTACCCTTGGAGGCTACAATAAAACAACATTTCCATTTTTGCTTTACTTTCTGCTTAATAGAAATTATGAAGAGTCTCTTTTTTATAAACAGATTCCCACAATGAATTTGCTCTTTTTTCCCTATAAAAAAAAAAAAAGTCGTTTTTACGCGTATAACATACATTTTGAGCGTACACATATAAAATAAAGGGCAGCACATAACAATAATAACTAATTTACTTTGTGAAAACAGTAACTGGGTCAAAGTTGAAACAATACAGATCAAAAGATATCGCAGCATGAAGTATTTAAGTTCTGATTAGCTGTACCGTTTTATGTCTTTTGAAGAGATACAAAAATAAATCCATATAGCTCTCGAGTTAATTCCAGGTGTATGCCACTAGAAATGCTTTTTCATGTGGTATATCATCGATGAGAAGCATATGATCGAATAGATTAGTGCGCGGCTTTCATGCAGGAGACCCGTGTACAATTCACGGTAAGGCCAAAGATCTTTTTCTGCTGTGGGCATAAATGAAAAATCCGAACCTGAACAACTTCGCGACGACTGCACTAGACATGCGACCACTAAATTCCTTAGGTTCTCGTCCTACCTGTCCTACACCGTCCTAAAAAACGGTACTATATGCAGTAACGCCATTAACAAAATATCGACATAAGTATACTCAAATTGTGTCATTTGTCTGGCCAATACTTGAGGGATAAGTAACCAAACCAGATCGCTCCATTTCTGATGCTACCTTCTAGAGCACCATTCTACTCAGCAGTTATCACTAAGATATGACAATATTCTGAAATTCGTGCTTAAGGGAGGATTCTGGTCTTGAAACTTTTTCGTTGCTTTCATATTAATGTAGAATTTGTATTACAATTTTGAGATATTATGACTTAAAAGAGTAGAAAAAATAAGTAGAAAAAAAATATTATAAAGGGGTTCCCATGGAAACAATAAAAATGGCCGCCAAAACACAAATTTTAAACTCCTAAGGCTCTGAAAGTAATGAATATAAATTAATTCTCTTTTCACTCTAAGGTGAGCAATTGTAATATCTAAATAAATACACATGATTTTTAGGATATATTAAATATTACATTTTTAATGAATTTTTGGGTAAACACACCCCCAAAAACAGCTTTTTTTTGACCGAATATTGAGGAATTTTTACCCAAAATGTATAAAAATTAAATATTTTATATATCCTAAAGATCATGTGTAATTTTTTGCCAGATTGCTGTAGGCTGTTCCAGATATTGTGAAGCCTGCTGTAGGCTGTTCCAGATGTTGTGAAGCCTGCTGTAAGCTGCTCCAGATGTTGTGAAGCCTGCTGTAGGCTGTTCCAGATGTTGTGAAGCCTGCTGCTGTAGGCTGCTCCAGATGTTGAGAAGCCTGCTGTAGGCTGCTCCAGATGTTGAGAGTCTGCTGTAGGCTAAATTTGTCCTCCTTATCTCATAGAATTATTAACCTGATTGTAACATGTCCATATTTCTGTATTTGTGTATGTGTTCTGACTTATCACGTTCTCTGCACACTCACTATAGCACACTCTACTATTGGCATATTTGGTTTTGCTGTCTGTGTGACTAGTAACATCTGTTATAAGAAGGAGAAGATGGAGATATGTTGGACGTACCTTGAGAAGAAATGATCAAAGAATACCAAACCAGACAGTGAGGTAAGAGGCAAAGAGTTCAAGAAAGAGAGGACGCCATAAGGAAACCTTGAAACGAACTTTGCTGAGAGAGGCAAGAAATATATGGCTCATGCCCATGAAAGAGCTTGAGCGAGTTGCCCAGGACAGAGTGGTATGGATAAATTATTTGCAGACCATGTGTAACATATAACGGTGCGAGAGAAATACATATATATGAATTGTCTTCCATAGTTTTCTATCTTTCGAGCAACATGTGTCTTTGTTTACCGAAATTCTCTTTCCCGTTTCTAGAGCTTATAGCGACTCGTGCGCTTCTTGATGGCACTGTAATTGAACATATGAGGAGGTATTACACTGACAGCACAAGTCCAATCTCCCTTATCTCTGTCCTACTGGGAAAACACCACCTATTGTTTCCTTCCCTTTTTTTGGTGTCCAGTATGAAACTGACTCAGATCGTAACCCGAAATAACATATATTGAATGTTTATCATACTACCCTCACCTAAATGCAGACTTGAGGTTGTATTCGGTCGACTCTTCATTCTTTTTTTTTTTAGATTCAATAAATTTGAAAATATTATTCCTGGAAATATTTTTGAACCGAGCTGGTCATCAAATTACGCCGGGGGAAAGTTAATATAATAACAACAATTTATTTTCAACAATTTTTTTATAGATCCATTAACAATTTTATAATCTATAAATGGAAGAGAAGACCCGTTCAAGAATTCTTGCGATGACAGTTTGAGGATTGTAAATATTTTCTTCTTTCTGTTTATAAGGAAAAAAGAGTTTGAATTCTGGTTTTTCTGTTGCCGGGCATTAGAATTTGTGCTTCCGATCACGGTTGAGGAATCTCCTGGAGTCGATTCTTGATGAGACAGATTTCCAGATTCTTGATGAGACAGGTATCCAGAGCTTACTTTCAAATCATAATAACTACATGTGAAATGCGCTGTGTGCGAAAAGTTACCAACAGCACCAGAAAAAGGCAAGAGTCTTTTCATCAGCATAAGAAAGAAAGTTGGCATAGAACTTTGCTTGAATTACATTGAGAAACAAAGAATGAAGTGGTTTGACCACTTAATAAGAATGCATCCAAACTCCACAGTATACAAAGTCTTCTACAACAGAACATCAGGAAAGAAGGCGAGAGAAAGACCACGAAAAAGATGGTTAGATGACAGCAGAATCCTGTCCAAAAGAAAAAATAATCACTCAAGCCACCAGATCAGCGTAAGACAAAAACAGAAAACCACAACACCAGGCAACAACCCGGTAGCAGTGTGACGACAAAAGAAGAAGAAGACTTTCAAATCCCAGAGGGTTGCTTAATTAAATATGACGAAAGATACAAGGTCACGAGTTGGTCAGTCTTCTATTTCAGAGGAGACATTATTGGGACTCTGTTCCAACATGGAAGACAATCATAGGGATCTTTGGAAAAAATACATTCGTGAACAGAACAGTGCAATTCAAATTAGAACCTATGACCTCCTGAACATAAGGCAAAGGATTAATCACTTAACTACAGATGCTATCTCAGAAACAGAGAGTCGATCTTGTCTTTATGTTATGATAATTACAATCAAAGTCATTATAATAAAAAAGAGGTGCAATGAAACCAATAAGATATGCAAGAGCAGTAACAACAAAGAGATTAAGGAATATGGCACTAGTCAAGTTAATGTACAAATTAAACTTATGCCCGAGTGGTTACCGGGGCCCAAATTTGGGGTGTAAAGAATAGAACCTCTGCTACCTGCCACGTATGTCGTAAGAGGCGACTAAGGAAGTTTGGTTGAAATTGGATGCACGTGTCCGCTAGGGAATGCTAACCCGAAACAAATGCTTGTAGAAAACGGATGCACCAGGCCGTAAGGCGCATAACATGGTGCAACGACCCCAACAATGAGGAATGGGATAACGGATTCTACAGTCGCCAATCTGCCTCGGAGATTTAGCCACGCAGTAAGAATGTCAGACCTACCATCACGAGGGTGGCCAAAACTTACTGCGGGAAGTGGTCGGCACAAGCAGGGAAGCAGAAATCATAGGAATTATACCCTACAGAACTGCCCCCAGTATGCAGACTTGAGAAGAAAGAGGTGGCCCATTTACACTAGCGTCCAAGACAAACAGTATGGCGTGGCTGATAATCTGAGGTAGACGGCTGCCTTTATTAGATAATCCGAAATCTCAATCTAGTGAGAACGCAGAAGAAATTAAACTTATTACAGATATCACACATATTGGATCTCTGTAGCGTAGAGGTTATTGGATCTCTGTAGCGTAGAGGTTATTGGATCTCTGTAGCGTAGAGGTTATTGTATCTCTGTAGCGTAGAGGTTATTGGATCTCTGTAGCGTAGAGGTTATTGGATCTCTGTAGCGTAGAGGTTATTGGATCTCTGTAGCGTAGAGGTTATTGGATCTCTGTAGCGTAGAGGTTATTGGATCTCTGTAGCGTAGAGGTTATTGGATCTCTGTAGCGTAGAGGTTATTGGATCTCTGTAGCGTAGAGGTTATTGGATCTCTGTAGCGTAGAGGTTATTGGATCTCTGTAGCGTAGAGGTTATTGTATCTCTGTAGCGTAGAGGTTATTGGATCTCTGTAGCGTAGAGGTTATTGGATCTCTGTAGCGTAGAGGTTATTGGATCTCTGTAGCGTAGAGGTTATTGGATCTCTGTAGCGTAGAGGTTATTGGATCTCTGTAGCGTAGAGGTTATTGGATCTCTGTAGCGTAGAGGTTAGAGGTTAGAGGTTATATACTCACCTCTCGTACCAAAGGTAACCGGCTCGTTCCCTCATGGAGCCATCGAGATATTTTTCCAGAGATCCCTGATTTCAGTGTAGGTGAGATCAAGTTCCAAGTCCTATAAAAGACGGACGATAAGACGTAGGTCCCGTGTTCAATTTGAGCACGTAAAAGAACCCTTGGCAGTTCAAAGTCGATAAGACCAGGCTGGAAAGCCGCTGACTGGGCAAAATTCATTAGAAAAGATTTAAAATTAAATTTATATTTTTACAACCTCCAAATTACATCGGGGACCCTGCCGTTGCTACGGAGCACTGCAGCTGATATATGCCTGTGTAAGAAAGCGATCAGAGTACACATGGTTACTCACCGAAGTGCAATGATGATGGTCTTATTAATGAACAGATATCACACACATGGGACACATTTATGTGCACTTCATGGGAAGAGAACACACACATGGGACACATTTATGTGCACTTCATGGGAAGAGAACAGTGATTGCACAGTATGACTACTTGCAAAACTGATGTGGAAAAATATAAATGGCAGTGAGAGACGATTAGCATCAGTCAGCTCTAACAGCCTCTCCATTACTAATCAGATCTGACTTTATAACGCAGTAGGTGTGGTACTATAAAGGTGTGTTATTTTTTTCTTCCCGATCCGGAAGCACTTGAGCTTATTAGCTCTTCGGCTCGGTGCCATGGACATCGTAACCCTTCGGTTCGGTGCCACGAACATCGTAAATCTGGGGAATCTGTGACTTTTTCTGCCATCCCGCGGAATTGAACCCGCACACACAGAGGATAGTCACCCGTAGTCCAACACGCTACGAACACGCTGGGCAGACGGACGAAAGGTGTGTTATATGTCAGTAACTATCCTGTACACATGTGTATCATATTGGACAATATTTCTTCAGGCTATCGAGGGTAAGGTTAGATCTACAAAAACGACATAGTGTTAGGAATATCTTCAGCTCTACGTTCCATTCATCATCATCATCAAGTGCCGTCTACATATCGAATGTTGGCTGCAATGAATCTCCAGCATCGTCTGTCTTTCGCCTTGGTGTTGCACACTGCCAGACTGTAACCTGTCCATTTCTTAAAGTTTCCTCCCACTTATCTCTTGGTCTTCCTCTTGCTCTTCCCCTCAACTTTCCCTTTTAGTAAATATTTTATCATGGTGTCATGTCTTTTATGTGCCCAAAATACTTTACTTGTCTGAATTTTATTCCTTTTAATACTTGTTTCTTCTTACCTAGTTTTCCTAAAACCTGTTTATTTGTCTATTTTTCTGTCCATGAAACTCTGCATATTCTTCTATATATCCATTAGGAACACCAAATTACACAATTAATATAAATATTAGTGATAAGTTGTAGCATGTAATATGTTTCAGAGTAATGGAAAGAAGTGAGAGTTTGTGTGTGTATATGTGTGAGTGTGTGAGAGAGAGAGAAAGAAAGAGAGAAAGAGAGAGAGAAAGAGAGAGAGAGAGAAAGAGAGAGAGGGGGTGGAAATTATGAGATGTTCAAAGAAATGAATCGATCTTGAAAAATAGAACAGCATTTGTGAGGAAACGTAGTCACTTAGGCCGGTCGGGAATTTCAAATGATGATAAACTTTCAGGAAATGTTGATAGCAGACGTTACACACGAATGATTGTTCACAAGGCTTGTAATTATTTATCACCGTTAGAAGATCTCCAACTGTGAGGACCAAATCAGGTGATCGTTACCACAATTAACATCTGGAAGTTGCGGCGGAAACAGGCAAGTGCATGCGCGTGCATGAAAAATCGTTGAAAATAATAAAAAAAATAATAATAATAATTAACCGAGATTAATAACTTAAAAATAAACCTTTAATAGTTGGGAACAATTATTTCTCTCTGCTTGATAATTGATGTGAGTTTTAAATAAGGAAATATTGCGGAGAAATAGAGACAGAAGCGTTAGAAGAAATCATTTAGAAATGAAATTACTTATTTAATGTGAGTGTTTAAAAAAAAAAGGTTCTACCACTATCAGATTATGTTTGAGGCTCTACCACTTCTACATTGTGTTTGAGGCTCTACCACTTCTAGATTGTGTTTGAGGCTCTACCACTTCTAGATTATGTTTGAGGTTCTACCACTTCTAGATTGTGTTTGAAGCTCTACAACTTCTAGATTGTGTTTGAGGCTCTACCACTGCTAGATTGTGTTTGAGGCTCCACCACTTCTAGATTGTGTTTGAGACTCTACCACATCTAGATTGTGTTTGAGGCTCTACCACTTCTAAATTGTGTTTGTGTTTGCACCAACTCACTTCTCTGTAAAACTGTATATCTCAAAGTATCCGTACACCAGCACTATATTTCAAACAAAGTGCGAGTACACCAACATCATTGCTCTGCAACACTATATCTCAAACAAAGTGCGAGTACATCAACTCACTGCTCTGTAACACTATATCTCAAACAAAGTGCGAGTACATCAACTCACTGCTCTGTAACACTATATCTCAAACAAAGTGCGAGTACATCAACATCACTGCTCTATAACACTCTCTCAAACAAAGTGCGAGTACATCAACTCACTGCTCTGTAACACTATATCTCAAACAAAGTGCGAGTACATCAACTCACTGCTCTGCTAGTTTTTATGTGTGTTTTTGTGTTACATTTATTTCGTTATTCGTTTTTATTCCAGATTTTCCTTAGATACGTTTGTATTTGGTCGTCCATTTGTGTTTCATTTTAATTTGTCACTCCTGTTTGTTCGTTTGCTTGATAAAGGCCTTGTTGGTCGCAACGTTGCTGTATTTTGTCATTGTTTTTGTAATTTGTAAAACTGCAGTACTTTGTGATTACGTGTTTTGCCAATCAAATAGTTTTACTGCAGTTCCATATATATATACAGAAAAAGATTAAGATATTTTGAGAGTCAACTAAATAAATATGAAATGTTGGACTGCAATTTGAGCTTAGAAAGGAAACAGTTGTAGGTTATATACCCCCTCCTCCTTCTTAGTGCCGTCATTCAGTACACAGAGCAGAGCACGTACATTAATAACTTTAGTGGTTGCTCGTTCGATTGTTCATGATGTTGCTGTTGCTGGTTCGATTGTCGATCATGTTTGTTTTCAGTCACTGGCAATTTTGCTAGAGCATTCCTGAGGCTTTCAGAACAGGCAACAATTAGACTTAATGCGAAAGGCTGGTTTGGTACGTCAACCTCAGGGTACTGCTCCCCAGCAGTAGGGTCTACCTGTGCTGTTTACCTTAAGTCAACAGCGCAGGGTGTGTGTGCTTGTCTTTATCGTGCAACTAGTAAGCTCATTCAAGTGATGCGGGCAGGGGTTTACGCAATACGGATAAGAGAGAGAGAGAGAGAGAGAGAGAGAGAGAGAGGGAGGGAGAGAGAGAGAGAGAGAGAGAGATTGAGTTTACATATATGATGAAAATGGGTCAGCAGGAGGGTGACAGAGATGGGAGTGGAGTCAATTTGTAAATAAAATATCGACATTGTTGCGCATGTCTAACTCCCACGTTTTAAAAGACATATTTTCTTGCTGATTGTTGTTACCTAAAATAAACAATTTGTATAATTAAGGAATATGACAACCATTATTTACAAATCGATATTGAATGAAATAGCACAGTTTTTGTGGCATAAGACTTCAAGTAAATATAATTCTGAATTAATAAACAGTCGGTCGGTGAAGTATTTTGTTTTTTATTTTAAAGCTAGATATTGACAAATGTAGTCAAGTATATTTTCTTTCTTTAACTTATTCAAATGTTTTTGAAATAGAAAATCCCGTGTATCCACAACGTGGCGGTATTTATGCTGTTCGTTAATTATTTTAAAAGCTTTCTAATGTTTTGATGTCTTTTCTTATGTAGTCCTCGTTGTCAGCTGTTTCAGTATCTGTTTTTCTTGACATCTATCTGTCTTTCTTGACATCTCAGGAAACAAGGCTTGCTAAAGGTTTTTATATAGAAAATTAGGCATGTCGTCAGCAAAGTCAATTACCTCTTATTGAGTGATTTAATTATTTGACACAGTACTTCTTGCTTCTATAAACACGACTTTGGCGAATGTACAGCATCTGGTGTCTACACAATACTGTGGTTAAACTCTAGACTATAAGTGTGTGGTAACCTTACAGAAAACTCTACCAGAACAAGTTCTATAATATATGAGGTTGAAGCTGTGTGCATGGAAGCGTGGACATGTTCCGATCTACATCGACTTGTCTTGGTAGCATATCCGGTTGAACGGTGCCATGAGAAGGCAACTCTTTGAACCAGCAAAGTCTTTGCTGTTGCAGTGTTTCACTGTTTTTTTTTTGTTCGAACGCTCCATATCGACTACTGGTTAACCACTCTTTGTGATTTTTATTTACTAGGGTAGCTTCCCTATGACCCTACCTCAGTCCCCTCTCATAACATTGCTTGTAGGTCGCAGAGCTACTATTCTTTGCTCCCCTTAAGGGCACTGGCAACACACGAGCAACTGGGTTTTTATTTTCATGTTCTTCCACGTTTTAACATTTGATGTGTTTGGATGTCATGTTCTTCCACGTTCTAACATTTGATGTGTTTGGCCGTACTTGTTTTTTCCCCGTTTTAACATTATACGTGATTAGACGTCACGTTCTTTCACTTTCCAATATTAGACGTTTTAGGAAGAGCAAGAACATGATCAAGAAAACTCTATAACATTCTCACATTGAATAGAGAGATTTGCAGATAATAGTTATGGATACACAGTAATGAAAATGGAACATGTACACATCATGTGGTTAAGGACTTCGCAGATTTCTTGTACAGAATAGGACTGGCACTGTTGATCAGCATCAGCTTGGTTTATAGCTTGGTTATCTCTCTGTTTAGATCTTGTTTAGCTTGCGAAACTGATCACATAAAGAAATCTGATTTAATGTCCTATTGTTTACATATGCTAAAGTATGATCAACATAAAGAAACAGAAACAACCTACTGCCTCATATAAGAGGAATATACCATTCAGAATTCAGAACATACGCCAGCAGTGGCGGCTCGTGATTATTTTTGTTGTTGGGACCAGAAAAAAGTTTTCGGAAAAATCATGGTTTTGGGTTATTATATTTTAATTTATAAAATTCTAAATACACGTTACACATTATTTTTGGTGTGGCCCGGCCCACTGGCCCTTAATGACGAGCCGCCATTGCGCTGGAGTGTTATAAAAATGTGTTTTGAATTAGCACCTAAAAGCAAACATTGCTCATGCTCAGCGGCGTACTCGCCATATTGTCACCTTGTCTGATGACAGACCCCTGATGAAGTGGGTCTTCTTGGGCATAGACGATATGTTAAAAATGTTAAAACAATGAAAATATAATAGCAGTTCTAATATTATTACTGTAAGCAACTAAAATGTTCGTTATGCTAACATTTTAATAAAACTTTAATAAATCTTTTTCAATTATAGGAATAGCGTGAAAAATCCACCCAAAAAATAAATTTAGATGGAGCTATGCCCCTTAATTTAAAGTTATAGTTATGGATTACCGCACTACCTGTCTCCTGGCAAACCAGCATTTTTAGACCTAGTCTACTACTGCGCATGTCCAGTGTGTAGTTTCTAATCCCCAATAAAGTACCCGTTTTCATTCTTTATCCTACATCAGGACATGAAACTTGTACAATCGACTCCAGGTTAGAGGAACTTCTGGCAATTGTTTTCTCTTATGGATTATGTTCTAGAGCTTTTAGTTGCTCGCCTCTCGCCCCAAAGCTACTTTGTTCGCTCCCTCGTGAAGTCATTGGGATATTTTACCAGAGATCTCTGGTCTCAGTGTAGGTGAGATCGAGTTCCTAGTCCTATCAGAGACGAACGATAAAACGTAGGTCGCATGTTCAAGTTGAGCATGTAACATAACCCTTGCAGTTTAACATCAAGAAGAGCAGGCTGGAAAGTCGCTGCATGGGCAAAATTCATTAGAGGAATTAAAGAAACATTTCCTACGAAATATTTTCACCATCTTCCAAATTACATCTGGGAACCAACGCCGGTGCTATTGGTTCGTGCACTGCTGCAGTGATCTTCATGTGTAAGAAAGAGACTGGAGCACACTTGGTTACTCACCGAACAGCAATGATGATGGTCCTATCAATCAATCAATCAATCAATCAATCTTTAAAATCCCTGACATCTGTATGACTCGTAGTGACTATGAGAAGTAGTGAGACATCTTCTGCAGCAGAGGAAACTTTAACTAAGCTCTCTTGTAACCTCAAGGTAGACTGAAGATGAAAGAATTGATCCCCCATTAGTTGATACGTACCAAGATCTGGATCCGCCCTTGTGGTGCCGGGGCTCACACGGGGAGCAAAGAATAGTAACGTTGCGACCTACAAGGCATGTCGTAAGAGGCGACTGAGGTAGGGCCTAGGAAGCTACCCTAGTAAATAAAAGCGTCGCAGAAATAGGATGTGCTGGCCTACGTGTACATGCATAACTGGCCCAACGTACCATCGCTCTTAGGCTAGGATCATATACAAATCACACAGATTGATTAACAAGTGAGTCGATATGGAACGTTCGAAGAAGAAGAAGAAGAGGAGATTTGAAGCAGATCACACCACACAGAAGATCACACCACACAGAAGATCACACCACACAGAAGATCACACCACACAGAAGATCACACCACACAGAAGATCACACCACACAGAAGATCACACCACACAGAAGATCACACCACACAGAAGATCACACCACACAGAAGATCACACCACACAGAAGATCACACCACACAGAAGATCACACCACACAGAAGATCACACCACACAGAAGATCACACCAGAGCTATGTTTCGTGAGCCAGACAAATGTGTATCAAATGTGTACAGTGAAGGATTGACTTCATTGCACCTTGTTTCCCCATATGGCCCCGTCCCTGTCGGCAGAAATGGCGATAGTCTTGTACAAAGCGCAAACTCTGTAGCTCCAGTAACAATCCTTAAGATCTCATGAAAAATTGCACCACATGTTACTCGGTCCGGATTTGAGTCCACAACTTTCAGAATGACAGGCAAATGTGTTAACTATAGTCTGTCCATTAATTCGTGAGCACGTTTGAAATTGATTTTCTCGAAAACTACCTGTTGGATCTCAGTGATTTTTTGCAAGCAGCCTTAGAATATCCATGACGCTAGAGAAATATTTTTTCCAAGAAAATTTGATGTAGTTTGAAATATTTCTTCTTCAGGTTATATTAAAATCAACCTCACCGGATTGTACACAATAGTAACAGATCTACGGTACACAGACGCGTTGTTCTAAAAATACATTATGGTAACATTGAAATATCGTGAGTACACAACAATTTCACGAAATCCCGTGCACCTAACCCAGTCGACTTTGAAAGCGGAAAGCATATGACGTTATAATTGGGATACCGTTGTATAGTCATAGGTGTATCTCGCTATTTGTATGAAGCTATTGTATCATATTTGTTGGCTTATCAAAACTGACATTGATATCACATTCATAATGAGTCTGAAGTGCACATTTATAACAATGCAAAAGGTTACAGTTTTACTATACCAACACTTCCGTAGGGATCTAAGAGAGGTCATCTATATTGCGATATTCATAACCCTGAGAAACGAACGCAACTGGCGCTTGGTCTGAATAGAGAATCCTTTTCCCGATGGATTAAACAGGACACAAAGTGCACTAATGTCAAGCAAGGAAGGAAAAGAACAATTGACGACTTTGACATAGATGTCATAAGACGGGAGCTCTTGAAAATGTTTGCGACAAATCAACTTGTTACTCTCAGGAAACTGAAATTAAAACTGCAATCAGATTGCAGCATAGACATTTCTAAAAGTACTCTATGGAAAATTGTAAGAGCCGCCGGCTTCACCTTCAGAAAAACTATAGGCGGCAGGAATATTATTTGTGAAAAGCCACATTTAATTGCTGCCCGAAGTAAATACCTGAGGCAGATCCGTGAGCGGCGGAGGCAAGGCTATGATATTGTATATTTGGACGAATCCTGGGTCAATGCTCACCACACCAATGCTAAAGAATGGCAATCAGTAGACGGTGAACAGAAAAGAAAAATACCAAGCAGCAAAGGCCAGCGTATTATACTAACACATGCAGGAAGCAGTGAAGAAGGTCTTGTCCATGACGCTGGACTTATTTTCCAATCAAAAGTACCGACGGTAGGGACTACCACACAGAAATGAATGGACATATTTTCAGGTACTGGATGGAGAAAGATCTACTTCCAATTCTAAACCGACCATCATGCTTGGTAATGGATAATGCATCCTATCACAACGCAGTATCAGCGGAAGACAAAGTACCAACTGCATCAAATACAAAAGATCAAATTAGGACTTGGCTTGCTAAGGAAAATGTCAGCTTCGATGATACATATTTGAAACCCGAGTTGTTGCACCTGGTGAGGATGACAAATAAGACAAAGGTGTTTCATATTGACAAAATCATTGCGGAATACGGCCACACGTCTTTGCGACTACCTCCATATCATGCTCACCTCAATCCTATAGAGCTTGTCTGGGCTAAAGTAAAAGGGCAAGTTGCCGAACAGAACAGGACGTTTAAAATGTGTGATGTTGAAGTTCTGACACGTGAGTCCCTCTCAATGATAGACATGCAGTTCTGGAAGAAGTGTGTTGAACATGTGCTCCGAGAGGAAGACGAGTACTGGCACCGAGATGGATTACAATTTGTCCAGCCAGTAACAATTATCAACCTCATGGAATCGTCAGATTCGGGATGATACAAATCATATTTTGATTACAGACTGAGAAATAGCAACGTATACATTTCCATATCCAAATGCGTCTACCATCATACAATTTGTGGTGAAGTTAAGACACCCTGGGGTCTAATGGTGACCGAAGGGAGGACTAACTGTTGCATATTGTATCCAAGTTACTTGACCTATCAAGTTAATATGGAGATACACCTATGAATAGAATTGACATGGACAAATTCTAGGGATTACTGTAAAATAAAATCTAAAATTTGAGCCCCGTATTTGCAATTGTCATAAAAGATCAAAGGAATTCGCCGATGTGCAAAATCCGTAGCATCTATGGACTACTGGTTAGCTTTATTTTAGCGTCATGGATATTCTAAGGCTGCATGCAAAAATCACTGAGATCCAACAGGTAGTTTTCGAGAAAATCAATTTCAAACGTGCTCACGAATTAATGGACAGACTATACTTCGAGAATGCCATCATGGAAGAAGGCATCCCAGCAAAGAGAATAAGAAGAAGACCACGGAGAAGATGGACTTTTGGATTTTTTGGTTACCAATGTACATGTTATATTATATTAGCAATATACATTATAATAACTATTGTACAATTATGTTATTATTTTATGTCATTATAATTACTACAACGCTCAAGATACTCAGCTCAAATGTGAAATCTGTGTTGCTGTATGGCTCGGAAACGTAACGAGTCACCAAGTTAAATACAAATAAGATTCAGACCTTTGTCAATGGATGTCCGGCGAATTCTCAGAGTGAGATGATATGATAGAGTTGCAAACACAGACATGTGGATAAGAACCGGAAAGAAAGTCCTGATGACCCAGGTCAAGAGAAGAAAATGGCGATTGGTCGGGCATACCCTACGGAAGACATTAGAACGTCACTAGACAACCACTTGAGCGGAACCCGCAAAGAAAGCGAAAAAAGGACGCCCTAAACATACATGGAGACGAAGTCTTCTTGAAGAACTAAAGAGTGCTAGACTATTCTGGGAGACCACAGAGAAAACAGTCAGAGACCGAGAAGAGTGGCGAACAACTGTTGAGGCCGCGTGCTCCAAGCGGAGTGGAGAGGAGTAATTGATAATTGATTATAATTACTATTATCATCATCATCAGGTGCCGGCCGGCGTAGGCGATCATGGATCTCCACACGTCTCTGTCGCTGGTGTTTGCTATCAACTCAGATGTTGACGCTCTACCGTGCCGTGTAGTAGGCTATCCAAAATTTTCTCTCTGTCTTCCTCTGTCTCGTCTACCCTCTATTTTACTGGTTGTCACAATGTGTTCTAAACCTCCCTCCTCATCACATGCCTGAAAAATGATGACTGCCTCTTTCTAATATTGATGATAAGCCTTCTCTGTGTCTTACTATATGACTTCTAAATAAATATTTCATTTAGTATTTTCACAAAAAGTCAAAATAACTAAATACAGATTAGGTAAGGAGTACTAACTAGCTTGACAGGCGTAAACAAACTGATGCCAGCTATAAAACTCGACACGCTTACAATGAATAAACTAAAGCTAAGCAAGAAAAAAGGACATTATTTGCACAACATAAAGAACTAAAAAGAAACACACACAACTGAATACTAAAACTAGTAAAAGGTCGATTTACTTACTCGCATAAAAGTGATCATAGCAAATAATACAAACAAACGTACTTGTACAAAACTAATTGCAACAAAAGGAATGGTTAAATTTATTTGCGCAAAAAGGGCAAGGAAAGGAAAATCTATATTTAGTTGCAGAACACAAATATTGCGATGTCAACTGAGTTCTAAGAACTGCCCGAGTGGTTACCGGGACCCAAATTTGGAGTGTAAAGAATAGAACCACTGTTACCTGCCACGCATGTCGTTAGAGGCGCCTAAAGAGGTTTGGCTGAAATCGGATGCATGTGTCCTAAACGTGTAGAAGTCTATGTGTTTAGGGCCTACCAAACCAATGTGCAACGTATACACGTTCTTGGCAAAGATCAAACATATCACAAAGAGTGATTACAATTGGTCGTAAAGAACGAACGCAAAGAAGAAGAAGTTCTAAGAACATGAAAATGTATATTTAGTTGCAGAACACAAATATTGCGATTTCAACTGAGTACTAAGAACATTTTTTATTTCTAAAAGAGTAAAATGCTAGAAAAAAATGATGTAGGAAGACTGAAAAATTTCTTTCACACAGAACAGATTTAACGATTTACTTCTAACAAAGAAATACTCAGGGGATTAGTGTGTTGTAGAAGATGAAGAATGGATAAAGCAATTTCTCTCTGTATAAATTATTTTAACTTCTGTCAGTTCATTGTTAAATGTTGTTGGCTGTTTCATTTGTCTGAGTTCAATACGTCTTTTCCATTCTTTAGCAACAACCGTACACCATTACACATTTTAATATCTGATAATTTATGAAACAAAATTAATTAATTTGTGAATTCTCAAAGCTGATATAAATACGAGTATATATAAACTAGTAGTTGTATACCCTTTGTGGAACGTCACTTTCATCACAGTCCTCTTGAAAAACTTTCTGTCTCTAGTAAGTTCTCTCGTCTCCTCCAACGCCATATTCAAGGCTTCTTTGATTGTCCTGCTGTCACCTTTATCTTGGTCGTCCCATGTCTCGTATTCCAGGAACTATGTCTTCCATTACCATTCTCTTCTAACCACTGTGACGTTTAAAGGGGCCAAAATATTTCATCTTCCGGGACATGATGTCACTTATGAGCCAATGCATCTCGATATGCATATGTGTGTGTGTGTTTGTGTGCTCGTGTGTGTGTTTTCGATGCACTCCTTTTGCATATAAATTTGTTATGTTAAAGTTTATTACATGCGTTCTCCCTCCTACAGGGCGGTATAAAAGACCTTGCCAATGTCAACATTTGGTTAGACAGTCTAAAAATGGTGATTTAGTCGACTAATCATGTCTCTTCACTGTACCCTCTCATCATCGTCATCATCATTATCCTCATCATCATTATCATCATCATCATTATCATAATCATTATCGTCATTAGATTAAACAGTCCAAACGCTTGTTGCAGTCAGCTGATGATGTATGTCCACTCCATCGTGTCATGAGGAAAAGACATTGACAGGAAGAGACATTGACAAAAGACTTGAGACGAAGTTAACGGATCCTATCTGTCTAATGTAATATGTCATCATTATCGTCATCCTCACCATCATCATCATTATCATCATCATCATCATCATCATCATTATGATCATCATGTTAGACAGTATGAAGATTGACTGTATAAGCCACAAGATCGTGTCTCTGCACTATACTCAAGCAAATAGCGTGATTAGGTTTAAATAGAAGAAAGAACAAATACATAAATATATATGAAAAGATTAAAAACAAACAACAACATAGTACACTCTGAAAACTATAGTTACATCAAAGAACAAACGTACAAAGACACAGGACAAATCAAATATGTATTGTGGATTTATTATTGAAATCATATTAGAGAAACGTCGAGCAACTCAAAAAGGTACCGGGCATTTCCTTGATAATCTATATCAGATATTCAAATAAAACATGCGCCGTGTGTTGCCGTGGAGGGAGGTGGGGAAGGGGGGTCAAAGAATATTAATACTGCGACCTACGAGGCATGTCGTAAGAGGAGACTGAGGTAGAGGCCTAGGGAAGCTACCATAGTAAATAACAAACATCGCAGAAATCGAATGGGCTGGCCTACTTGTAGGCGCGTAACTAGCACAACGTACAATCGCTCTTAAGCTCGGATCACATACAAATCACAAAGAGTGGTTAACAAGTGGTCGATATGGTGCGTTTGAAGAAGAAGTAATAAAACATGCAATGATACCAGTTGTCTATTTGGTTAAAGACAACACAAACTTTAATACCAGTCTTTAGAAGGAAAACCATCATGAATATCGACCAACAAATGCCCCAAAACTCTTTCCAAGTTTCGAACTAACAAAGCAACCGTAATCTATTGTTATCCCCTTAGAGACTGCGTAAACGAAAGCTGGCTGGCGCTAAGTATAATCTTGGATGAGTTGCTGAGGATAATGAATAACTGTGTAGGGTCAGTCTATGGACGAACGTGTGGTCGTGATGTGTTTTGACAAATCCAGATTTGACGTTTATTGCTTCGAGATGACTGCACATTAAGATTTCTTATAGAAAGCAGTTCGTCCTACAAAGACATTCTTTACCATTATTATTGCTTTTGTCATTCAGACAGATATCCGCAACATGTTATCAGAGCCAAGTTCGCAATTTTCCTTAATCAAAAGACTGGTGTTATTATTGCTGTTAGTAGGCTGTTATTATATTATAATTTTTTTTGTACTAGCATCACGTTTTAGTTTTCAAAGTGGTGTCTGGTCTAAATGACAATACATGTCCAATTCTGTCAAATCCTAGTGCTATTTATAAACTTAATTTTAAATTCTTGATAATTTAAAACTAATCTAACTTTAGTTTTTGTTATAACAATGTTGTCCCGGCCACAGATGCTGTACACATTCTTGTGGGTCTAGTCAGCAGGAACAGTCTATATGTATGTGAAAAACAATATTTTTCATACTTAATGGGTATTAGGCAAAGGATTACCTTTATTGCACTGAGTTTTTACTTCATATGGTTCGGTCCCTCTTCTCAGAAATGGCACGCCATCTGCCGAGGGTATTTCACAAAGCACAAATTCCGTAGCTTCGGCAATCTCGTAGAATCCACTGTGGAACCACGCCCATAAGAAACGAGTTCACTAGTAACTACGATACTGCGGCTCACTGGCAGCTTGAGTAGGATCATTATTTCCAACCAGTTCGTTGCCCCACACTTCAGCATGACCAGGTGTGTACAGCATAGCCAGCGTCTTGAGATTTGACCGTCAAATGTTGTCCACCCGTTCAGTTCGCAGACTTCCACGCTCAATCCGGTGAAGCATATTCATAGTCTGATATGATAATCGCATGAGTGGCCTGTTGTTTAGTTACTCCGATAGAGTGCCGGAGACAGCGGCAATCTTCATGTCGTCTCCCAGAACATCTTCACCAGATTTTCTAACTATACATGGAGTTCTCAAAATTCTCGTCTAGGCATATAACTTTGTGATGTTTTTTTTAAACATTGTCCATTATTAATTTTCATTTGATCTGATTTGATCCGTGGAGGAAAGAGAACAACATCATTAAACAAATATCAGTAAATACAGGTACCCGTCTTAACAACATTGGATGCCCGTCTGCCCAGCGTGTTCGTAGCGCGTTGGACTACGGGTGACTATCCCTCTGTGTGTGCGAGTTCAATTCCGCGGGATGGCAGAAAAAGTCCCAGATTCCCCAGATTTACGGTGTTCGTGGCACCGAACCGAAGGGTTACGATGTCCATGGCACCGAGCCTAAGAGCTGAAAAGCTCAAGTGCTTCTGGATCGGAAAAAACAAAAAAACAAAACATTGGATCAAGCATGAAATCTGCTAATCTTGTTACATCTCCATTTCCCCCAACATGTATACATTCATTTTTATTTTGCACTTATGTGACTAGCTTTTACTACTGTATTATTAAATCTTTATTTTGCATTTATGTGACTAGCTTTTACTACTGTATTATTAAATCTTTATTTTGCACTTATGTGACTAGCTTTTACTACTGTATTATTAAATCTTTATTTTGCATTTATGTGACTAGCTTTTACTACTGTATTATTAAATCTTTATTTTGCACTTATGTGACTAGCTTTTACTATTACTAAATCTCTGTTTTCAGTTGTAGTAACATATTTATTTCGAGAGATGTATATATGCAATGTTTATCGCCGGGAGGTTCACTTTTCAAGTGACCAATAAACCTGACTGTAGGCTTCAAGGATTTTTAATTTTCCTTGACGGCCGAAACTCCTACTCCATTGTTCGGAGAGGGTGAAACGCGACCACCGGTAATAAACGGATAAATGTCTTTCTTGCTGGACCTTCGGACAAAAAGCTTTTCAATTAAGAAGAAAGCGTCTCATTCATGGTGGCAACTTTCATTATTCCCCTTGGTTATTAGTTCACGTCTGTCTCTGTCTCCATCATGATATCTCAATTGTTGTGGAGAAAGCTGGACAGGAGCTAGGGGCACGCTTTATCTAGTTTATCTACATCTAATCCCCGATGTTTTTGGCGTCACCTTATCTGTGAAAAAATCTATAAGAATGGAATATATCTGTCCTCTCCACAGGGAAATTATGGGTAGATTTCCAAATAGGTTTATTGTCCTCAAAGTTAAGTGATGCAGAGCTTGCTATTGCAAGCTTGATGTACATTATCTTGTACGGGACAACGTTCTCGATTGTAATTTTTTAGTTTATAACTGCGAAAATAATGTTTTATTAACTTGTTAACTGTTGACATCTTGTATGTTCTGTTACTAGAATATGATGTTCTAAAGGTCATGGACAAGTCAAATAGAAATGTAGTAAAACAATTGTTCAAGTCATCATCATCATCAAATAGCCTGTCCTGAGCAGAACTTTGCCACTCCAACAGTCCTCCGGAATTTCTCTCTCTCATAGGTCAGATGTCCTGCCTCTGCAGCCGTCATGTTCAAACCATCAGTTACATCCTGAATCCATATTCTCCGTCGTCTTCCTCTTCTTCTCTTTGCTGGTATGCAAAGAGAAGAAGGTCTTCTCCAGCCTTTCATTAACTAATTTTAACTAATTGTTCAAGAAATTAGTTAAAATTCACATGATAAGATTTTCATTATACATGATTTACAACCAATGAAAGAGATCAACAGTCAGAGAGAGAGTTAGTCATTCAGTTATTGATATTACAAATAAAGCCATAGATGGTTTCTCCATCTTGTTCCTCTGATTGACTCTTGATTCTAAGCTAATCATTTTCGACTCACTTGCTTTGTTGAATTCTATAGTACAAGATACTTTAAACTTGATATATTTTCCCTCGTTTATCATACCGACGCCTTCAGTATTAGATACTTTAAACTTGATATGTTTCCCCTCGTTTATCATACTGACGTCTTCAGTATTAGCTACTTTAAACTTGATATGTTTCCCCTAGTTTATCATACTGACGTCTTCAGTATTAGCTACTTTAAACTTGATATGTTTCCCCTAGTTTATCATACTGACGTCTTCAGTATTAGATACTTTAAACTTGATATGTTTCCCCTCGTTTATCATACCGACGTCTTCAGTATTAGATACTTTAAACTTGATATGTGCCCCCTAGTTTATCATACCGACGTCTTCAGTATTAGGTACTTTAAACTTGATATGTTTCCCCTAGTTTATCATACTGACGTCTTCAGTATTAGCTACTTTAAACTTGATATGTGCCCCCTAGTTTATCATACTGACGTCTTCAGTATTAGCTACTTTAAACTTGATATGTGCCCCCTAGTTTATCATACTGACGTCTTCAGTATTAGATACTTTAAACTTGATATGTTTCCCCTCGTTTATCATACTGACGTCTTCAGTATTAGCTACTTTAAACTTGATATGTTTCCCCTCGTTTATCATACTGACGTCTTCAGTATTAGATACTTTAAACTTGATATGTTTCCCCTCGTTTATCATACCGACGTCTTCAGTATTAGATACTTTAAACTTGATATGTTTCCCCTCGTTTATCATACTGACGTCTTCAGTATTAGATACTTTAAACTTGATATGTTTCCCCTCGTTTATCATACTGACGTCTTCAGTATTAGCTACTTTAAACTTGATATGTTTCCCCTCGTTTATCATACTGACGTCTTCAGTATTAGATACTTTAAACTTGATATGTTTCCCCTCGTTTATCATACTGACGTCTTCAGTATTAGGTACTCGAAATTTGATGTTCTCTTCTACTCGTTCATCCGATTTAGTTCTGCAAGTACAAAATTCAAAACAGAGAAAGCTTATCATCAATATAAGAAATAGGCAGTATTCATTTTTCAGGCATGTGATGAGGGGGTGCTTAGAACACATTGTGACAACCGGTAAAATCGAGGGTAGACGAGACAGAGGAAGACAGAGAGAGAAAATTTTGGATAGCCTGACTTCATGGCACGGTAGAGCGTCAACATCTGAGTTGATAGCAAACACCAAAGACATAGATTTGTAGAGATCCATGATAGCCTACGCCAGCCAGCACGGCACCTGATGATGATGAAGTACAAAATACTATAAACTTAGATATTTTCTTTTCCTCATTGTTCATATTCACTCCTTTTAGTACAAAACCCTCTGAAATTGATATTTTCTCCAAATTAGTCTTTTTTTTTGTTGTTGTTGTTATTGTTGTTGTAGAAGCACTTGAGCTTTTCAGCTCTTCGGCTCGGTGCCATGGACATCGTAACCCTTCGGTTCGGTGCCACGAACACCGTAAATCTGGGGAATCTGTGGCTTTTTCTGCCATCCCGCGGAATTGAACCCGCACACACAGAGGAATAGTCACCCGTAGTCCAACGCGCTACGAACACGCTGGGCAGACGGCCCAAATTTATCTTAAAGACTCCTTTAGCACAAAGTACTAGAAACTTGAATTGCCATTGCATGTCGAAATGTAGAACATTGAAAGTCATCTAAATTAGCGAACAAGTTGATGGTTTTTATTATATAACACAACTATTTTCGTGAAATCATCACTGAAATTACTGTCAGATTGCTCTGACGATGATACGCAGAACAGCCCATAGGATCGATCACCTATGAGAACACATCAAGTGTATATATTTTTTTAATTGAACATTGCTTTTTGTTTTGTTGCATGTTCTATTGATAGTCATGTCTGCTTCACTTTTACTTAATGAGCAGTTAAAATACTTGCATTAAGCGTGGCATGAAACTGTTTTATAAAGTCTATAATGGCATAAAAACGGATCTAAAGTCGAAGGATTGACTTCATTGTACCGTGTTTTATATGGGTCGGTTCCTCTCCGCAGAAATGGCAAGCCACCTGCCGAGAGTATTGCACAAAGCACGAACTCCATAGCTTCGGCAACAATCCTAGATGTCTTTGAAAAATGAACTCGTGAACATAACGGCGCGGTCCGGATTCGAACCCCCACCTTCGGAACGCAAGGCAAGGGTTTAACCACTTAGCCACAGAGACCGCCTATCTCATGAAGTCTGCGCTATCGTAGTGTATTATAACATGCAACGAAAAATTAAAGGAAATTAGCTATAAATATATGATGTTCTTATCAACTGTCTCCCCCGATGCGTTTACGCGTGGTTTGATAACGTGCCAGCCCTGAAAATTGTTTTTAAAAATTATTTATAGCAGGGTTTAACAAGGTAGAGAGGCTAAGGATTCGACTAAAAATGACACCAGAATTATAACATCAGACGTCTCCAGATTTGGAAAGACACCTCTGTCTAAGTAACAAAACAAAAATCAATAAAGTATTAAGTTGAGCAGCAAATGAAATATTGCGGAAATGATATTCGGAGATTGGGAGCTCATATGACTGGAAATGCCGAAAGCCGAAATATGCAGTGAATACGTACGTATGCGGTGAAGAATTTACTAAATAAATTATGGTGGTAGTGACAATCGACCCCTATAACAGCATGGGCGCTCATACTTTCAGGCATGGGGAGGGCACAAGTGCCACCCTTGGATTTTGATAAAATAGTTTTACGCGAATCTGGTCTCTTCGATTTCCGCGTAGTAATCTACCAACTAAATTTTGATTTCATTTTGCTCATCTCTAGACAAACTTATCGCCCGAGAGGTTACCGGGGCACAAATTTGGGGTGTAAAGAATAGAACCACTGTTACCTGCCTTGCATGTAGTAAGAGGTGACTAAGGAGGTTTGGCTGAAATCGGATGTATGTGTCCGCTAGAGAATACTAACCCGAAACAAATCCTTACAGAAAACGGATGCACCAGGTCGTAAGGCGCATAACATGGTGCAACGACCCCTTACAATGAAAAATGGGATAAGGGATTCTACGGTCGCCAATCTGCCTCGGAGATTTAACCACGCAGTAAGAATGTCAGACCTACCATCACGAGGGTGGCCAAAACGTACGGCGGGAAGAGGTCGGCACAAACGGCGAAGCAGAAATCATAAGAATTATATCCTACAGAGCTGCCTCCAGTATGCAGACTTGAGAAGAAAGAGGTGGCCCACTTACACTAGCGTCTAAGACAAACTGTATGGCGTTGCTGATAACCTGAGGCAGATGGCTGCCTTTATTAGAGAATCCGAAATCCAAATCAAGTGAGAACTCAGAAGAAAGAAGACAAACTTATGTGGATGCCTATGTTTACAAGGTGCGTCCACGATTAGCAAGATTTTTAGTTCGTTGTGTGTTAGTTTCAATACAATCCAATTTAATTATAAAGAACACCAGATGTCCATTAGTGGGAGCATCAGTTGAGCATGAGCCACTAGAAGCTTTAGACACGAATAGGAAACTTGTGTAAATAAACCAACAAGCAGAGGCAGATAGAAATGTTATCGGGACAAACTTGACCAAAATACAACTCGAACTGCTGAAAGCGAAGTGTGAGAGTTATGGCGTAAAAGTTGAATAAATCAGACAACACACACCCACATACACAACACACACATGCATGCAAGCACACAGACATCACACACGTGCACGCGCTCGCGCGCACACTCACATTATATATATATATATATATATATATATATATACAGTGGCGGCTCGTGATCGTTTTTGTTCGTGAGGCTAGACACAAATTTTCGGGAAAATCATGGCTTTGGGTTATGTTATATTTTAATTGATTAAATAATAAATACACGTTACATATTATTTTTGGTGGGGCCTGACCCCTCTGGCCCTTAATGACGAGCCGCAACTATATATATATATATATATATATATATACTCACACATACCTAGGGATATATATGCGTGTGAAAGTCTAATATAAGTTCATGACGTTGCTTCTAGCTAGCAGTACAACTGGGTAGAAAAATGGATCTTTACGAGGCTACCTTTTCGATCTCATGAGGATTGTAGACTTTGTTTGTTCTGACAACAAGTTATATGACCTAGCATGACTAATAATCAGAAAACTGAACAAAATAAATAATGCTGAGAGCTATAGTAGCTGAACTGAAAACCAAGAATGCTGAGAGATATGATTACTGAACTGAAAACCAAGAATGTCGAGAGATATGATTACTGAACTGAAAACCAAGAGTGCTGAGAGATATGATTACTGAACTGAAAACCAAGAATGCTGAGAGATATGATTACTGAACTGAAAACCAAGAATGCTGAGAGATATGATTACTGAACTGAAAACCAAGAATGCTGAGAGATATGATTACT
Organism: Arion vulgaris; assembly: GCA_020796225.1. Lineage (NCBI taxonomy): Eukaryota > Metazoa > Mollusca > Gastropoda > Stylommatophora > Arionidae > Arion > Arion vulgaris. The sequence goes on from CM036753.1 coordinate 25,925,457, forward strand.
GAACTGAAAACCAAGAATGCTGAGAGATATGATTACTGAACTGAAAACCAAGAATGCTGAGAGATATGATTACTGAACTGAAAACTAAGAATGCTGAGAGATATGATTACTGAACTGAAAACCAAGAATGCTGAGAGATATGATTACTGAACTGAAAACTAAGAATGCTCAAAACTAAAAAAAAAATGGTACAAAGACGAAATATTATTTCCTTGCTTCCCCATATGGCTCGGTCCCTCTCTGCAGAAATGGCCCGCCACCTTTTATGAGAGTTGCACAAAGCAGTAACACGTAGCTTCGGCAACAATCCCAGGAGTCTCTTAAAAATGCACTCGCAAACAGAATACACTCAGGATTCGAACTCACGACCTTCAAAACGCAAGGCAATTGCTTAACCATTTAGCCACAAAGACCCCCTATGTTGAGAACTATTGTAGCTGAAAATGTTAACCAGGAATCATAGAACATCTTCAAAAGATGACCTCCAACAATTCAAAGTGAATATAATTTGTTGCTGCCTTACAAAGTAGGAAAAGACGTGATGGTCACCAACCGCTGCGTTATTCGATTATCAAGAATACAGCAGTAAGAACTTTGACAAAATATAGAAAATATCCTGTAGTCGAGATCTAAAAAATACTCATAGAAAATCGTTAAAAAACAGTGATAAAAACATACACATAATAAAGAAAATTTAACATTTTTCTTGTGCCGTCGAACTAGAATACCCATTCATTAAATAGGTCTACACGACAAACACACCATGGTTGCTTGTCTGACAGTTTCAAATAACAGCCTCACCTAGAGTGTTTATCAAACCAACACTAGGATTATTCAAAATACATTCTCCCCACCAGCAATCACACAAAACTAATTGTAATTCTAACATCGTTACCTAAAAGATTAACATTGTTTAACCTGGAAGATCACACTAACACTGCCATATACAATAGTGTACAGAGATGGCAGACACCCTTATATAATGAAGACTGAGATTTAGTTCGCTAAAATTCATCGGACGTAGTCTAGTTAGCAAGTCGTTCCTGTCACCGTGACTCCAAAACTGCACCGAATCACATAATCCTTGAGCTCACAAACTTAAATTTAAAGCTTTCCTTGATCTCACAAATCCGTGCCTTTGTCTTTGCCTTCATCTGTGCCTTAGTCGCGATGAGAGCTGATGAGAATGATAAATCACCATTACTTACCACCATTTTGAAGGTTAATAGATTACGATGGTTGGGACATACTGAAAGAATGAAAGAACAAAGAACCTAAAATTGCAAACACAAAAAAAAATTGAAAGGAAGAGATCAGAAGACAGAACAAGAACACTATGGAGAGATAACATTAGGTAGACCTAGAAATAGTAAGAGTCAATAATTGGGAATGTGAAGGCTAAGAAAAGAAATGAATGGAGGCGTGTGATATCTGCAGTAATGCACCACAAATGTTCACAAGCTAACAAAGAATAATAATAAACATTGTTCAAATAGACATGTCCCATTTATCATCAAATGTTTTTGTTCATTTTGACCATTCTTCCATACCTCGACTAATCGCGTCTGCACAATCTAATAGAAAGCGCAGGAACGATATTCATACGTTTTATTTTACTGTCACCCTTGCATTCCACCGCACGACATATTTGCTTACAGCAACACATAGCTAGCGCGCACTTTCACCAGGACAATTTGTTACGTCTGCGTTTGTTTACTTAAACCTTTTCTTTTTTTTTAAAGAATGTCATACTACGAATACAAAATTATTTTGAATCCAATAATTAATTCAACACCCCTGAACTACGATACATCAAATGATGGAGAGAGAAGAATAGACGTATTGTAAACAGCCGTAGGTATTTTAAATAGGGAAAATCAGATACAGGGACTAACGGCAACTACCGAGCCCAGTTCCTTTATGTCTAAGATCAGTGAGAGGCAGCGTTAGAATTACAAATGGGCCACCTAGGGGTAAAAAACACTTTGTTGTTTGCTTGAGTGCGTTGCAAGAACATGAAGTGGGAAAACATTTGATAGTCTGACACTCAAAATAATCTGTTTAATAATCCTTAAGGATGTATGTGACATGCGTTGTAATATAATAATTTCTTATGTGGGTTTTTGTGACAAGTGTTGCAATATAATTATTTCTAAGGAAGGGGGAAAGGGTGTTTGTGACAAGTGTTTTAATATAATAATTTATTATAAGGGTGTTTGTGACAAGTGTTTTAATATAATAATTTATTATAGGGTGTTTGTGACAAGTGTTTTAATATAATAATTTATTATAAGGGTGTTTGTGACAAGTGTTTTAATATAATAATTTATTATAGGGTGTTTGTGACAAGTGTTTTAATATAATAATTTATTATAAGGGTGTTTGTGACAAGTGTTTTAATATAATAATTTATTATAGGGTGTTTGTAACAAGTGTTTTAATATAATAATTTATTATAAGGGTGTTTGTGACAAGTGTTTTAATATAATAATTTATTATAGGGTGTTTGTGACAAGTGTTTTAATATAATAATTTATTATAGGGGTGTTTGTGACAAGTGTTTTAATATAATAATTTATTATAGGGTGTTTGTGACAAGTGTTTTAATATAATAATTTATTATAAGGGTGTTTGTGACAAGTGTTTTAATATAATAATTTATTATAGGGTGTTTGTAACAAGTGTTTTAATATAATAATTTATTATAAGGGTGTTTGTGACAAGTGTTTTAATATAATAATTTATTATAGGGTGTTTGTGACAAGTGTTTTAATATAATAATTTATTATAAGGGTGTTTGTGACAAGTGTTTTAATATAATAATTTATTATAGGGGTGTTTGTAACAAGTGTTTTAATATAATAATTTATTATAAGGGTGTTTGTGACAAGTGTTTTAATATAATAATTTATTATAGGGTGTTTGTGACAAGTGTTTTAATATAATAATTTATTATAGGGGTGTTTGTGACAAGTGTTTTAATATAATAATTTATTATAGGGTGTTTGTGACAAGTGTTTTAATATAATAATTTATTATAAGGGTGTTTGTGACAAGTGTTTTAATATAATAATTTATTATAGGGGTGTTTGTAACAAGTGTTTTAATATAATAATTTATTATAAGGGTGTTTGTGACAAGTGTTTTAATATAATAATTTATTATAGGGTGTTTGTAACAAGTGTTTTAATATAATAATTTATTATAGGGGTGTTTGTGACAAGTGTTGTAATTTAATAAGACATTAAGAATTGTGTGTAGCAAGTGTTGTAATATAATACAAGTATTAAGTATCAGATAGAGACTGTGCTAATGACATTCTGTGTACATGGTCATTTTACTGAGCACACTACTCTATACTAGTAAATAATGGTTCATATACACGTTGCAAAAGAACAGAATGAAAACATTTTACATGCGATGTTTGAGGTGTAAACTCGGAACCTCTTGGAGTGACATAGTAACAAATAATAATATATTACGGATGCCATCAGGACCGTGCCGTGCTATGATACAGAGAGGCTGCCGCATCAGGCGGCACCGTAAGGAGGCGGCTTAAGCAGCGAAAATTAAAATCACAACTGAAGGTTATTTTAAAGAAGAAACATTTAAAAGGCAGCATTTCGAAGACTTGCATCATACTGAGAAAATATACCTCACGGTTCTGGAAGCCATTATCATATAATGCACACACACACTGACAAAGATAGACGTACAAACGGAAATATTGTTAGACCTAAACCTTCCAAATATAACTTGAAACACGACGAATAAAACGCATACAAATACACACAACCACAGACATGTTATATATATATATATATATATATATATACATTATATATATATATATATATATATATATATATATTAATAAAATTATTAAAACACGTAAAACTGAAAATCACTCTTAATACCAAAATAAATAAACGCCAACAAAAAATACACATATTCGACGTTTGATCACTGCCAACCCAAATCCCAGCATTTAAAACGCTCAGGTTTTATGAGAAAATTCGACAAGTAACCGGCATATTTGATATGCTTCGTAAGTCTTCAATCATTTTAAGAGCATTAGCTGGACATACAGAGCTTTATTTTTTCAATATCATTTTTATTACGCACAAATGTTGTGTTTATGTTATTTACAGTCGGTATCATATAAATATATATCAACCGATATACTATTTGTCTCTCTTTCTCTCTCTCTATTCATATGATAACAGTTCATCATCAAATAGCTTGTCCTGAGCAGCACTTTGCTACCCTAACAGTCCTTCGGAATTTCTCTCTCTGATAAACCAGATGTCCCGAATCTGCAGCCACCATGCTCAAATCATTAGTTACATCAAGAATCGATCTTCTCCGTCGTCTTTCTCTTCTCCTTTTTGCCAGGATGTTTCTTTCCAAATTCTTTTCTGCAACCCTTCGTGCCTCTTTTAGGAAAACGTGAAACATTTTAATGAGACAGTGAGTATTGAAGATCAGTGTTCATTTTCAAGTCACTGGCTTACCTTGTTTAAGGTTTGCCGCGACAACTGAAAGCTGGACTTGTCAGTTGAGAGTACTAACGTTTACAATAACATATTAGTTAATTGACTCTGCTAACGATAAAATGAATTCATCTCAAGATGAACACGTCAACTGATTTGCTGTTTATATAACTATGTTAGTCAATTATACACTAAATTTAAAAGAAATAATGAAATTTGTTGGGAATCGAGAACAAATGAATGTTGCAAAGAAGGAAGAGACTGATGACGATGGTGTGAGGGGGAAGTAGCCTGATATTGAGCTACTGAAGCGTTTGAAACTGTTACAGACTTTGCAAAGCAGCAACTATTCTCATTTCTTAGCAAGTTATGTAGCTGCTTATCATGCAAAACCTGATGTTTGCATGAGAGACACAGGATCTCAAAGGAAGGCGTTATCTTCTTATGAAGATTCAAAACTATTCATATCCGCTTCTCCGGTTTCCTTTTCAGCTGCATCATCATGAGACCTTGATGCATTGGTTAGCCAGTAAAGCTCTCTACTCCGACTGTAACAGATTTAAGTGTGTATATGTGTCTTTTTCTAAGTTACTTGAATTTAAATTAAATGTTAGTGAAGTTCATTAAGTTGTACAGTTTATTTATTGCCATATAACTAACACTGCATTCAGAAAACCTTTTTTTTTTTATAATAGAACTATGTTACCACCAGCTGGTACCATTACTACAATACCCAAAGATCAAGATGGAAGTGAAAAGACAGATAATAAAAGTATTTTTACCAACACTTTGTTACTATCAAACTTGGTCTCTGCCAGCAACACACCTCAGAAAGCTCACCACGTGTTAAACGAAATGCTTGAGGAAGGCGGTGAGGGTACCAGGAAAGATAGACTACGAACTGAAGACATCAGAAGCAGAGTGGGCATAACTTCATGCACCGAATACATCGAAAGAGAACAAATGTAGTGGTTTTGGACATTTAATGAGAATGAAATACAACCAACCACCAATAACAGCATACAATAAAAGAGATCGGTACTAAAGCCAAGAGAAGACCAAGAAAAGATGGATAGACAATATCAAGACCACACTAAATAAACATGAATATAACACAACAAAGGCGACTCATCTGGCACTGAAACGCAAATTAAAGCTCCCACCCTACGCTTAACGGCAAAAGTGGACAGCAGTTCTATCATCCACCTGGTGAAAGACAATAGAGAATAGCTTATGTTACTTTAAGTGAGGTTAGTCTCTATTCACATAACATGCCCGCCTGTCCAGCGTGTTTGTAACGCGTTGGACTACGGGTGACCAGCCTTCTGTGAGTGCGGGTTCAATTTCGCGGGCTGGCAGAAAGCCACAGGTTCCCCAGATTTACGATGTTTGTGGCACCGAACCGAAGGGTTACGATGTCCATGGCACCGAGCCGAAGAGCTGAAAGCTCAAGTGCTTCTGGATCGGAGAAAAAAATTGAATTCACATAACATAATTACTGTTCAGCATTATCACGAGAAAAGTAAGAAATAAATTAAGACCAGAGTTTAATGAAGAAATAATAATACGGCCTGGCTGAATGCAGGGGAACAAACTACGCACTACTACAATGTAATATTAAAAAATGCAACACAGCACTGAATCAAGTTCATCGATTCAAGTATATGGAGCCATTCCTAACATCAGACACCAGAGATAAGGAGTAGAATAGCTCAAAAGAAAGCAGCTTTTATGCAAATAAAAATAACACTATGCGGGAATTCACTACTAATAACACTGCGGAAAACGAGTACTCCGGTGCTATATTGAACCAATACATATTATGGCAGCAAATCACGGATAATGATTATGCAATCAACAAGATCACTTGAAGCCACAGAGGTTTGGTTTTACAGAAGAATGCTGACAATTCTATGAACAGCGAAGAAAACAAATAATAAGGTTTTAAAACAGGCATGCACACAAAGAAACCTTATCACAAGAAAACATATCAGGCAATCGAGCTTCTTCGAGTATGTAATGTGAAGAGAAGGTTTAGATTATTTGGTGACAACGGGTAAAATACAGGGAAGGAGAGATCGTGGAAGGCAGAAGGAGACGATGTTGGATGGTCCATTGTGGACGGACAAAAGACCGACGTCAGAACTGATTTACTGTACCGGGAAAAAAAGTTGTGAAGAGGCATGATAGACAACGCCAATAGGCATGGCTATTGATTAAGTCTCTATGTGCATTAATTTGATATTAAATTACTGTATTTCGATGTTAATATGACTTCAATACAGAGTTTATGGTGTAGTTTGTTTGTTTGTGTTCATTCTTATCAACTAAGTTAACCCCTCTTTGTGATCTGTGTGGTTAGCGCCTATAAAGTTAGTACATTACGTCCCTGCTAGACACATACGTCATGTCAGACAGGCATCTAAATTTCGTTCTAAGGTGGGTGATGTTTGAGTTTATCTGACCTGAAAGTCCCAGACAGATTCTGTTTTTTACTCTAACTGGCATGTTCACTCTTTATTGATCACACCTCAGTCACTTAGTATAGTTTGTTATGATCTGAGCAGAATACCTTGCCACTGTTTCTGATGCGGCGTGATCGTTCTAGGTGAGGATCGTTTTAAACCGTTTTAGGACGTGTATCATTTTGTCGACACTAGACAATTTGGAATTTTATCTTTGTATTTTCCCTTCAGATAAAGGGAAACGTTGAACACAAGACAGAGCACGTAAAAACAAGGCAGTTTTACAAAATACAAGAACAAGATATTTCTTTTGCACTTTTCCCAGTCTCACCACACCACTTCCATATGACATAATAATGCCTCCAATACATACTTTTGCTGCAGTCTTCCCTTGTATCGGTGCGTGACACGTTTCTATCAGCCGTATTGACATGACCGGTCAATAGGATAATAATAATAAATATTCTCGTACCGTTATACGTTACTTAGGGACTGCAAGTAATTTCTCCATACCGCTCTATCCTGGGCAACTCGCTCAATCTCATCCATGGAACTGAGACCGATATTTCTTGCCTCTCTCAGCAAAGTTCGTTTCAGGGTCTCCTTAGGTCGACCTCTCTTTCTTGAACCCTTGCATCCCACTTCAATGCCTGTTTTGATATTCGTTGATCATTTCTCCTCAAGGTGTGTCCAACATATCTTCATCTTCTCTTTCTTATACAGTTGTTACTAGTGGTTGACCAAACATGTCTCTGATTTCATCACTTCTCCTGAATTCGTTCCATTTTATATTCATTACTTTTCGCAGATATCTATTTTCAAATGCATTCAACTTGCTTTCTATATCTTTAGTCATTTTCCAACTCTCGCTGGCATATGTTAGATTGATACAACATTTGAATTGAAATTCGTAATTTAGTTTTAATACTATATAACTTGCAGTTCCATATTTTATTTAGAATTTTAAAAGCTGATGTTGCTTTGCCAATTCGTATCATAATTTCTTTTTAACATTTTCTGTGCAATCAAAATTGCTACCTAAATAAGTGAACTACTCTGTTATTTTTATCATTTTAGATTTCAGGGTGATATCTGCATTACTTGCCATAGGTGTCTTCATTATATTTGTTTTTCATAGCTTATCTGCAGTCCAACTTTTGATGCTATAGATGACAAGTTGTCTGTTTTTCTTTGCATATCTTGGTTGTTTCTACTTAACAAGGCAATATCATCTGCAAAATCCAAATCTTCTAGTTGACTATTTCTACCCAATCGATGCCAGTTTCGCCCCTGCAACATTTTCGCATCACCCAGTCAATGGCCACTCCAAACAATAGCGGAGATAGAATACAGCCTTGCTTTACTCCGGTTTCAACCATAAACCAGTCGCTGTGTCCACCATCAGTGCGAACTGCACACTGTAACCATCGGTCAGTAGGATGTAATGTCACTCTATATCTGTCTCTCGTTTGTTCCACCATCAGTGCGAACTGCACACTGTAACCATCGGTCAGTAGGATGTAATGTCACTTATATCTGTTCCGTTTGTGTCCACCATCAGTGCGAACTGCACACTGTAACCATCGGTCAGTAGGATGTAATGTCACTTATATCTGTTCCGTTTGTGTCCACCATCAGTGCGAACTGCACACTGTAACCATCGGTCAGTAGGATGTAATGTCACTTATATCTGTTCCGTTTGTGTCCACCATCAGTGCGAACTGCACACTGTAACCATCGGTCAGTAGGATGTAATGTCACTTATATCTGTTCCGTTTGTGTCCACCATCAGTGCGAACTGCACACTGTAACCATCGGTCAGTAGGATGTAATGTCACTTATATCTGTTCCGTTTGTGTCCACCATCAGTGCGAACTGCACACTGTAACCATCGGTCAGTAGGATGTAATGTCACTTATATCTGTTCCGTTTGTGTCCACCATCAGTGCGAACTGCACACTGTAACCATCGGTCAGTAGGATGTAATGTCACTTATATCTGTTCCGTTTGTGTCCACCATCAGTGCGAACTGCACACTGTAACCATCGGTCAGTAGGATGTAATGTCACTTATATCTGTTCCGTTTGTGTCCACCATCAGTGCGAACTGCACACTGTAACCATCGGTCAGTAGGATGTAATGTCACTTATATCTGTTCCGTTTGTGTCCACCATCAGTGCGAACTGCACACTGTAACCATCGGTCAGTAGGATGTAATGTCACTTATATCTGTTCCGTTTGTGTCCACCATCAGTGCGAACTGCACACTGTAACCATCGGTCAGTAGGATGTAATGTCACTTATATCTGTTCCGTTTGTGTCCACCATCAGTGCGAACTGCACACTGTAACCATCGGTCAGTAGGATGTAATGTCACTTATATCTGTTCCGTTTGTGTCCACCATCAGTGCGAACTGCACACTGTAACCATCGGTCAGTAGGATGTAATGTCACTTATATCTGTTCCGTTTGTGTCCACCATCAGTGCGAACTGCACACTGTAACCATCGGTCAGTAGGATGTAATGTCACTTATATCTGTTCCGTTTGTGTCCACCATCAGTGCGAACTGCACACTGTAACCATCGGTCAGTAGGATGTAATGTCACTTATATCTGTTCCGTTTGTGTCCACCATCAGTGCGAACTGCACACTGTAACCATCGGTCAGTAGGATGTAATGTCACTTATATCTGTTCCGTTTGTGTCCACCATCAGTGCGAACTGCACACTGTAACCATCGGTCAGTAGGATGTAATGTCACTTATATCTGTTCCGTTTGTGTCCACCATCAGTGCGAACTGCACACTGTAACCATCGGTCAGTAGGATGTAATGTCACTTATATCTGTTCCGTTTGTGTCCACCATCAGTGCGAACTGCACACTGTAACCATCGGTCAGTAGGATGTAATGTCACTTATATCTGTTCCGTTTGTGTCCACCATCAGTGCGAACTGCACACTGTAACCATCGGTCAGTAGGATGTAATGTCACTTATATCTGTTCCGTTTGTGTCCACCATCAGTGCGAACTGCACACTGTAACCATCGGTCAGTAGGATGTAATGTCACTTATATCTGTTCGTTTGTTTCTTTGCCATTAACAAGCTTGACTCGGGAGGGCGCATTACTTAAACCTGCATATAGTTTCTTGGAAGATTCCCTTTAACCAGCATCTCAGTCACCTGCAGGCTTCTGCTCTGGTTACTGATCTCCAGACGTCGTTCAGGAGACTAGTGTAGGCACATCTACTCTGAGATTTCCTTCATATGTTGTGTGAACAGCTTTCATTCAATTCAAGGCTTATCTTACGCTACTGCTTCACTTAATCGCATAGTGGCTCCCCTTCGATCCCTTCATATTTTGTCATACCACAGTATAGCAGTATGTTTCCAAAGTTACCAAATGGAGGTGACGTAGGGTATTGGTAAGCGCCAGCTCTCTGTTTCTGGCAGTGCGTGATCCTTTATATCTTATTGATATGTGACCCCTATAGTATAATTAAATATAGTATTAGTTATTCCTCTTTTACTTAATCAACCAGAATGTTCATTATCCAACAACTAACAAATCCCGTGGTTGGCGAGATTAACTGAGACTCCACTCTACTTTGTTTCAAAGGATTCAATGTTGTTCTTTAATGTTTCATAATTCACATCCATATGTTGCCTGAGTAAATAAAACTGGATGCCCTCAGAGGTTTCTCTTTTGCTTATATGTTTGTATTATGTCATAGTTACTACTTAGGTAGAGAAATAGAAACACGTAGCCCTTAAACAGAAAAAAACAAACTTACAAATCACACAGAAAACACTCATACTTATAGTAGATTTAGAAACATAATTCATTGCTTCAGCGGCATGTGTGCATATGTACATGTATGCGTTTGTCGCCTGTCTTGCACTGTATATGGCGTATATTAACACGTACGGGCCCTCCACGACTGTCACAGGTCGCAAGCTGGTGGTGACACACTTTCCCGTTTAGCAGACCCGTCTATGAATGGTATTAAAACACCATTGATGGCTTATAAATAAAACGACCCGTGTAACTTTCGTGCTCTGTAGCTGTATTCACAGCAGGGGATAAGATACAGGGAGTGCAAGAGGGAACAGACCCAACACCTTTCTATTTAGCTAAAAACTAGAAAACGGACATTGAATTCAAAGTGGGATTATAACATCACGGTACATTCAGCATGTTGTGTTAGTTTACGTGACTCGTTTTTGATAGCAGATTACTGTTAGTGTCACAAGGTGAGTTCAAATATGATGATACATCTGTTCATCATCATTATTATCGTTACAATTATCTTCATCATTACTGATCATCATCACTACCAGATCCCGTGCCGGCTGGCGTAGGCGATCAGGGATCTCCACAGATCTCTGTCTCTGGTATTATTATTATTATTAATGTTACTATCCTCATTATTCGTCACATATCTTTTATTGGATTTAACCATCAACCACAGTAAACAAGTCGTTGATTTTCTAGGAATCCTTACGCTGAACGTATAAATGGTGCCTAGAGATCAATGACTCGTTTACTGTGGTTGATGGCTAAATTCTGTAAGGGATATGCCACGATTTCATCATCAATATTATTAATATTATCGGTGGACTGCCTAGAGTAGTTGATAGTAGCTCGGCCTGCTAGCTGTGAGACGCCTCATAGCTCGGGTTCGAACCTACTGTCCGGCATTTGTTCGAGTCCCTGGTCTTACTCAGGACGATAACGTGAGTACCTCTGAAGTCGGAGAAAATCTGCCTGTATGGCGAGGGAATACTAATTACGAGTACATTGAGCACACTGCTGCCAGTGTAAAGTAATTTACAATGTGCACACTGCTGCCATTGTAAGAAATTGGAAAAACGGATTTTCACGCAAAAATCAGTCATCAGAGATGAAACTTCGTCTGAGTTGAAAGCGGACGAAAAAAAAATAATAATATTATCACTATTACTTTATAATCATCATTATTATTACGATTATCATCATTATTGTTACTACTATCATCATCATAGACCCAAGGTTGCCATAGCAGGGTTGCGTAATATCTCCGCTGCTGTTCATCACATATATTGACCACATCTGTAAAACAGCTAATACCAGCGAAGGAAACAACCTCGGGAAACTCTTAAACGAATTTCTTTTTGCAGAGGATCAGGCAATCATATCAACAAACAACAACAGAAGAACAGCTGCAACAACATATTAACAGACTCCAGTTAGCATGTAACGAATACAACATGAGAATAAACATCGACAAAACCGAAGTAATGACATTCGCCAGAGAGGAAAGCGCTACCAATATCTCCATCGATAATCGCCCATTAAAACAAGTAAAAGACTTCCCATACAGGGGAGCATTTTTCAGCAAACGGAAGAATAACTAATGAAATTCAACACAGATGCAACAAAGCAAATCCAATGATAGAACAAATGGCGCCAATTTTAAAATGCAAGCATGTCACCATGAACACAAAAAGAGCAATGTGCAACACAATCTTTCTCCTTACATTATGCTACCAGTGCCAAACCTGGACACTGACAACAAATGATAGAAGAAAACTAGTCACGACAGAGATGAAGTGTCTACGCAGAATGCTGGGATAACAAGAAGAGACCGGTTGAGAAATGAAGACCGGTTGGAAAAAAGTGGGTACAACATCAATACTAGACTTCATCAAGAAACAACAAATTAAATGGTTCAGCCACATAAGCAGATTACCAACAGACAGTGTATCTCAAAGAGAAATGCTGCTCCGATACAATGGGTACAAAGCAAAAGGCCGGCCCTGCAAAAGATGGACCTCAGAGATAACAGAGGCGATGAAAGAAAGGCACTCTACGAAGCGCACACAAAGGCCCGTTTTAGAAATCTCTTCTTGACCTGACGCTGTGAGACAAACAGGATTGGAGAAAAGAAAGCAAGACTGTCATCATCATTAATGTTACTGTTATCACTATTATTAATATTATAACTGTTACCGTATCATCATTATTACTAGTACCATCATCACTACTGTTACTTTTTACCATTATTACTATTATCATCTTCAATATCGCCCGAGTGGTTACCGGGCCCAAATTTATGGTGTAAAGAATAGAACCACTGTTACCTGCCGCGCATGTCGTAAGAGGCGACTAAGGATGTCCTAAACATGTAGAAGTCTACGCGTTTAGGGGCCTACTAAACCAATGTGCAACGTATACACGTTCTTGGCAAAGATCAAACATATCACAAAGAGTGATTAAAATTGATCGTAAAGAACGAACGCAAAGAAGAAGAAGAAGATCTTCAATATTTTTAACATTATCATCCATATTACTAGTATCACCATCACTATTATTAGCATTATCATCCATATTACTAGTATCACCATCACTATTATTAGCATTATCATCCATATTACTAGTATCACCATCACTATTATTAGCATTATCATCCATATTACTAGTATCACCATCACTATTATTAGCATTATCATCGCTGTTACTATTATCATGAAGCCCCAGTAGATTAGTTGTTAGTAAACTTGCTTCTCAGGCTAGTTAGATGCTCGCATTGACCAGTTATCTCAATAATGAGTTGAATTTTATGGTTTCTGATCTGGTGCCTGATCTGGGACGAATACCTGGGTTCAATAATTAACAATAACGGTGGCTGTTCCAAAGAGATCTCAAGAAGATTGGCAATAGCAATCAAGAAGTTAAAACAATGAAAAACATGTGGCAGATCACCAGCAAAATATTAAAGTAAAAAATATTGAGAACATGCATTTTTTCAATGGCTACTTATGGTTGTGAATCATGGACCATTGCATAAACAACAAGAACGAAAATCCAGTCCTTCGAAACTAAATGCTACAGAAAGATCCTACGAATACCATGGCCAGAAAAAAAAAAGAACACTGATGTCCTGAAAGAACTAAATGTTAAAAAGAATTGGCTGATAAACAACATACTATACAGAAAAATTACATACTTTGGTCACATTAAGCGTCACGATTGCCTGGAAAGAACAATATTAGAGGGCAGGGTCCCAGGACGCAGAGGCAGAGGCAGACCAAGAAGAAGATGGCTACAAGATATTAAAGAAACCATGAATATGACCATCGACGAAGTGGGTGAACTGACTAGAGACAGAGTGAATGTCAGATGCGCTGCAAAGAGAGCAACGTTCTATAAAGGTTACACGCATCTTGATGATGATGATGATGATCTGGTCCCTGTACGAAATATTCAAAAACTTTCAGAAGAATTGCTTTGATATATATTTTTCAATGTTTGCTGGCATCGTCTAAGTCTTATAGAAATACATACAAAATAAATAAATGTGACAAATGTTGCACCATTCTGATTTTTTCTCCCTCATGAGATATTTCTTCTTTCTATGTAAATTTCAGACCAACTAGTTTTGGTTTTGTTTTGTGTTCGAACTTCTAAACATGACTTTAGTCGTAGATAATTCTAATCTGGTATTGTCATGAAGCTGTCAATTGTTACATGAAAACATTTCACATTTGAGTACACAGTCTATCATTAAGACAAATGTATCTATTTGACCTGTCATAAAGATAGATCATGATTTTTTAAATATAAGGGTAACACATGTAAGCTAACATAAATTAATGACATTTATGTGCGATAAAAGTAACATTTTATTTGAGATATAAATATGCAGAATTACACATAACTGTTATTTCTTCTAGCTGTACTTCTTCTAATTTCAACGTTTGCAGACATTGGTTTGCAGACATCGGTTTGCAGACATCGGTTTGCAGACATCGGTTTGCAGACATCAGTTTGCATACTTCTACAGTAGTTAGTGTTTAAGTGGGTCTGTGTAGCAGACATCGGTTTGCATACTTCTACAGTAGTTAGTGTTTAAGTGGGTCTATGTAGCAGACATCGGTTTGCATACTTCTACAGTAGTTAGTGTTTAAGTGGGTCTGTGTAGCAGACATCGGTTTGCATACTTCTACAGTAGTTAGTGTTTAAGTGGGTCTGTGTAGCAGACATCGGTTTGCATACTTCTACAGTAGTTAGTGTTTAAGTGGGTCTGTGTAGCAGACATCGGTTTGCATACTTCTACAGTAGTTAGTGTTTAAGTGGGTCTGTGTAGCAGACATCGGTTTGCATACTTCTACAGTAGTTAGTGTTTAAGTGGGTCTGTGTAGCAGACATCGGTTTGCATACTTCTACAGTAGTTAGTGTTTAAGTGGGTCTATGTAGCAGACATCGGTTTGCATACTTCTACAGTAGTTAGTGTTTAAGTGGGTCTGTGTAGCAGACATCGGTTTGCATACTTCTACAGTAGTTAGTGTTTAAGTGGGTCTATGTAGCAGACATCGGTTTGCATACTTCTACAGTAGTTAGTGTTTAAGTGGGTCTGTGTAGCAGACATCGGTTTGCATACTTCTACAGTAGTTAGTGTTTAAGTGGGTCTGTGTAGCAGACATCGGTTTGCATACTTCTACAGTAGTTAGTGTTTAAGTGGGTCTGTGTACATCGCCATAAAGTTTGTCTTGAACTGACATGGGGGTTGGCCATGTGTGTTTCCTCTGTTCATCGTTGGACACTTGCAGGATATTTGTCTCTGTTAATTTGCTGTTGCCACACGTGCATACTACAGTAGGGTCTGGTCTGTCTTGTACTTGTGAAACAGATGATACCTCAGCCTATTGAGCCTACTAGTATGCAGCCAGAGATGATAAAATTTCTTCTCTATTCAGTTTGTAATAAGCATCATTTTTTGGTTTTATTTTCCCGTGAATCAATTGCCCAATTGCTCTCATAAACTGTTTTTTACGTGCTTTCGCTTCCTCATATGTCATACTGGTGTCTTTCTGTGGCAGCCTGCTGCCTGCCTTTACCAATAAGTCCGCTGCCTATTTACCATATATACGGCAGCGGGATGGTATCCACTATATTACCACTCTAACAATTGGTTTGTGAATATTTGGTGTAGCGCTTTGTGCAGTTCCTTTAAGTTATTATCTTATTGATTCTTCAGAGCAGTGATTACTGACAGTGTATCGGTAAATAAAATACATTTTCTTTTGTATATTTCTAGGACATCATCTATTCTGCTGCCGCTTTTGGGTCTCAGTGCTCTGCTCTGTAGTTGTTGGACACATCATTATCAGTTTCCCATGTTCCATATTATCTAGAACAGCGTTTCCCAAAGTGGGCGGTACCGCGCCCCCCAGTGGGCGCTGAAGCGTTCTAGGGGGGTGATAGTGGGTGCAGAAGAATTTGGGAGGTGTTCAGGTAATTAGGGGACGGTGGCTCCTTAAAGAAGAAATTAATAATAAATATTTTAAAATAAATTATTTTCGTGATTTTGCGATTGAATAATCATTTAAAATTTGAATTCTGCATTTAAATTCATCTTATGCCCATCTTACACGATCCATTTTTTCATCTATTTTCTATTTCATGCATATAATCATTTGAAAACTGACCATGTATGACAGAAATATATATATCAATTTTCTATGTCAAAGAGAAAATATAGCACGTATATATGTGGGGGGTGGGGCGTTGGCAAACTGTTATAATGTGGAGGGGGCGTTACAAAGTTTATGTTGTGCACAGTGGACAGTGGGCCGAAAAAGTTTGGGAATCTATGATCTAGAACGACGAGGACTTCCTCCTCCATTTTCAGTTGCATTTGTTTTCGACCAATCTGTATATACATATGAGAAGTGTTCCTTTATGTACTCAGTGGTCAGGAATTTTCTTCTTTCGCTTGTCTAGTGGTTTCTACCTTCTATCCCTGCTATGTTTGCATTTAACTCTGGGAATTTATATCTTTCCTGCCTGTCCGTTGTGGTATATCTGAGTAGTTTGGGCATAATTTCATCACATGATTCTTTATTTCTCATCATCATCATCATCTTGATTTTGTCACTTGGAAATCGGTTCGTCTTAATATGCCCCTTTCTAGCCCACTCATTATGTGGTACATTGTTTAAGGTTATGGTTATAATTTTGAAATTCGTCACATTACTGAGTATCACAATAATACTGACACGAAATTAAAGTAAGGTTTTTTCCAAGGTCAGTCATAATCTTATCTTTGTATTTCCTCGAAATTGTATAGCTATCAAATGTACTCTTGTGTTCTCAATTTTAAATATGTGATATAAATAAGCAGTCTGTGAGTGTATAGTCTCAATGAACGGTATAACATTCCATCCGTTTTTTGCTTCATTTATTCCCTGATACGCAAGCCAGCTTGGATATCTGAGAGATAACAATATTATGAACGGCTGTCTAATTTATCAGTACTTAAGCATTCAAATCAAATTTCATATCGGATTAGGTATATATGTAGCTTCAACCTGAGAATTCTAATTTTGTTATAATTATTTGATTATATATATATATATATATATATATATATATATATATATATATATATATATATATATATATATATATATCTTAAGCAAACAGGCAAGTTAACGAAACAAAACTTTCAAGAACATGCAATTTTTCCGATGGCAGCATGGTTTAGATTAGTTTAGAATCATGGTCCATTATTAAAACAGATATTAGAAGAGAAATTGGCATCTTTTTGAAACAAAGTTCTATATACAATATTTTAGAAAGTCTTAAACTAAGAAAAACTATAAGAATTGAGAATCATGGAACATTAGCTTATAAACAATATGTATCGGAGACTAAAAAAAGGAAAATGAACAATTTTTCATACCATGGGGTAAATTGGGGAATACGTTGTTAGTTCCGTATTGTTAATTGACAGTCAGCACACGATGAATGATGTGGTCAATATTACACCGGCCGCGTTTACTTCCCAGTGCTTTTCCTGGTACCCAGCTGAGGTTAAATCGACATGAGAGCCGTTACAGTCTGTGAAATTGAATCCAGACTACGCGCGTAAGAAACAAGTTCACTAACAGCTATGCTACTGCACCTCTCTGGCGACTGAATTGCTTTGGTTATATTAATTGTCACAGTGCATTGGTTTATAAATAAACTCCCGTAGCACTTTCAGACAGTAGGATATGAATTCCTTGTCACTTCACATTTCTAGGCTCTAGGTAGGAGAGCCAATTCCTTTCCTCACGTGTGGAAAGTCGAGTGTAGGATTGAACTCACAATCATCTTGCGTTCAAGTCGATAGGTGAATGCTTATCTGCCCAACCACAATAGTTGAGAGCAGTACTATGTAACGTATATATATATATATAATAATAATAATTCCTCTCGTACCGTTATACGTTACATAGGGCCTGCAAGTAATTTCTCCATACCGCTCTATCCTGGGCAACATGCTCAATCTCCTCCATGGAACTGAGACCGATATTTCCTGCCTCTCTCAGCAAAGTTCGTTTCAGGGTCTCCTTAGGTCGACCTCTCTTTCTTGAACCCTTTGCATCCCACTTCAATGCCTGTTTGATATTCGTTGATCATTTCTCCTCAAGGTGTGTCCAACATATCTCCATCTTCTCTTTCTTATAACAGTTGTCACTAGTGGTTGACCAGACATGTCTCTGATTTCATCACTTCTTCTGAATTCGTTCCATTTTATATTCATTATTTTTCGCAGACATCTATTTTCAAATGCATTCAACTTGCTTTCTATATCTTTAGTCATTTTCCAACTCTCGTGGCATATGTTAGGATTGATACAACATTTGAATTGAAAATTCGTAATTTAGTTTTAATACTATATAACTTGCAGTTCCATATTTTATTTAGACTTTTAAAAGCTGATGTTGCTTTGCAAATTCGTATCATAATTTCTTTTTAACATTTCCTGTGCAATCAAAATTGCTACCCAAATAGGTGAACTGCTCTGTTATTTTTATCATTTTAGATTCCAGTGTGATATCTGCATTACTTGCCATAGGTGTCTTCATTATATATATATATTGGAGCGCATCTGACTAATGCCTGTGGAGTCATGGGCGCCGTGTGTCAGTTGCAATAATAATACTAACAAAGCTAAAATTAATAACAGATAAACATGTAATCCCTACTAAATGGTTAATTTAAAAAGAAAAATAATGTGCTTAGGAAAAAAACACGTACTGCTATTCAGAAATACTTTCCTTAAATTCTGATTTAGCGTTAACACCAACGGAGTAAACTATGGCGCCATGGTGCCTGAATGCACAGCGTTGAACACACTGGCTTATAGAAAACAGTAAACGAGAAAATGGTTTCTATAAGATGATTCAGGATACAACCAAGGTATCGGTGTGAGCAGAATATTAGTAAAACCTTATCAGTCGCGAGATTTGGCTAGAAATCGAGTCTTTCATGCGAGGACATTTGCTTGTTTATTGGAAAGATGTTATTGTAAAGTTGTTTATTGGTAAAGAGTTGTTTATTGGTAAAGAGTTGTTTATTGGTAAAGAGTTGTTTATTGGTAAAGAGTTGTTTATTGGTAAAGAGTTGTTTATTGGTAAAAGAGTTGTTTATTGGTAAAAGAGTTGTTTATTGGTAAAGAGTTGTTTATTGGTAAAGAGTTGTTTATTGGTAAAAGAGTTGTTTATTGGTAAAAGAGTTGTTTATTGGTAAAGAGTTGTTTATTGGTAAAGAGTTGTTTATTGGTAAAAGAGTTGTTTATTGGTAAAGAGTTGTTTATTGGTAAAGAGTTGTTTATTGGTAAAAGAGTTGTTTATTGGTAAAGAGTTGTTTATTGGTAAAAGAGTTGTTTATTGGTAAAGAGTTGTTTATTGGTAAAGAGTTGTTTATTGTGTAACTTAGTTGTTTATTGGGTAAAAGTTGTTTTATTTAAAAGTTTCTTTACTTGCTAATATCTGAGTTGTTTATTGGTAAAAGAGTTGTTTATTGGTAAAGAGTTGTTTATTGGTAAAGAGTTGTTTATTGGTAAAAGAGTTGTTTATTGGTAAAGAGTTGTTTATTGGTAAAAGAGTTGTTTATTGCCTTTTCGTCACACTTTAGTAGTTCTGTTGGGTCAAGTCTGTTTTGAATTTCTTTAAAATGTTCTACCCATCTTTCCTTCTGCTCAGTATCTGATGTGAGCATTTTACCATCTTCATTCATGATTAGGCTACCATTTGAAACAAAAATTCCAATTGGTTGTTTTAGTGTAATGAAGAGAATCTTACTGTTTCCAGTTTTAATTGCATTTTCCCCTTCTTCAGCCATCTGACCGGCATATTTTCTTTTGTCACTTTTAGCAGCTTTTATCTCTCCCCTGTCTTTTATTCTATATTATTCTTGAGCTTTGATTTTGTCTGTTGCATTCTTGGTATTGAATATCGCAAATTTACACCTGCTTCTTTATAGCATACATTTCCAGATGTTTTCATATATCCAAGGATATATCTGCATAATATGTGCATGTTTATACATAAATGCTCAGATGTCAATCTTGTTAACTATTACACACAATAGATGTCACAGCATCAATGACATATTGACTGTCACAGAACAAAATCGAGTTTATCTTCTTTAATCCATCCAATAAGAATTTTATCAGTAAAGTTTTAAAATCGCATAAAGGAAATGCTGAAGAATGTGCGCAAGAAATAAATTATTTTGATATTGTTACATTTCCTATCAAATATGAATATCATTGTATACCTGACGTAGTAATATCTTCAAGTGACAGAAATATAAATGATGATTTATTTGTTCCCATATTTAAAAGTATTCACAAAATAGATGAGACTGCAGTAAAACTATTTGATTGGCAAAACGCGTAATCACAAAGTACTGTAGTTTTACAAATTACAAAAGCAATGACAAAATACAGCAACGTTTCGACCAACAAGGCCTTTATCAAGCAAACAACAAACAGGAGTGACAAATTAAAAAAACATATATGGACGACTACGTACAAACGTTTCTAATGAAAATCTGGAATAAAAACGAATAACGAAATAAATGTAACAAAAACACACATTTACACTTCGGTGAAAATGATATGTGCTCCGATTACTTTCTTACAGGAAGATCTCAACGGCATTGCACGAGCTCCGTAACACAGGCGAGTGTCTCCGATTAATTTTTATTGTTCTTGATGACCTCATATCTCGTATCGAATTTTCCTTTATTATTCTTTATAACCCCCTGTCTTATCCTACTTGTGATTCTTCTTCGCTAAGTTCAGGTAAAATCTTCCTTCTAGAGTCATACCATTGTTGTCAGGTTGATTATACTACTACCTGTTGTATTTGAGCATTGATGATATTGAAGTTACTGGAATTCATTGACATAAAGAACAAAGTATTTATTATTTCAAATAAAGTGTGAATATTTGAGACGTGTAATTGGATAGGGAAACCTGACTGATAAATTCATTACTTTGTTGCTATATTCCCCCTTTATCTATTAAATCAATACTGTAATATATTTCTGTTCGCTCAACATTAATTATAGATTAACGGATTTTTGTGTTTGTAGCTAGTTATTGATTTCATCATTGTTGTATAAATATATTTATATAAGACAATAAACAACTTGCTCTCGTTTCATCTCTGAACATAAGTGTAGACAATTTTATACAACTTCAAATCTATCATATTGTCTTATGTTTTATACAGTAGAAATATCAGTATAGATATAACATCTGTACATATTATTATTATATTCCTCTAGTACAGTTTTACGTTACATATGGCTTGCTTGTAATTTTCCATACCGCTCTTTCCTGGGCAACTCGTTCAGTCTCTTCTATGGAATAGAGTCCGATATTTCTCGCCTCTCAGTAAAGTTCGTTTCAAGGTCTCACTAGGCGTATTTTCTCGCATTGAATCCTTTCCTTCCTACTTCAATGCATGCTTAGTGTTTTTATTTGATCATTTCGTCTCAGATTATGCCCATCATATCTCAATCTTCTCCTTCTTAAAACAGTTATTATTAGTGGTTGACCAGATATTTCTTTGATTTTATCACTTCGCCTAAATGCGTCTCATTTTATGTTCATTATTTTTCACTGACATTTATTTCCAAATGCATCCCACTTACTCTCTATATCATTAGTCATTTTCTAACTCTCGCTGGCATTTTTTAGGAACTGGAATTTAAAAATCATAATTTAGTTTTAAAACTATATTTTAAAATTGGAGTTGCATATTTTATTTGGACTTTAAAAAATGTATATTACTTAAACAATTCGGAGCATAATTTATTTCATAGTACCTCCCGTGAAATCAAAAATAGCTATCCAAAAATATGATTTGCGCTTGTTATTTTTATCATTTTGGATTTTAGCGTGATATCTGCATTATTTGTCATAAGAGTTTTAGTATATTTGTCTGTTCACAGCTTATCTGCAGTTCAACCTATAGTGCTTTAGAGGACAAGCTGTCTGTTTTTCTTTGCATATCTTGGTTGTTTTTACTCAATCAATCAATCAATCAATCAATCAATCAATCAATCAATCAATCAATCAATCAATCAATCAACCAACCAACCAACCAACCAATCAATCAATCAATCAATCAATCAATCAATCAATCAGACAATATCATCGTAAAAATCCAAGTTTTCCATTTGACTATTTTCAAATCTCTCTGTCTCTCTCTCTCTCTCTCTCTCTCTCTCTCTCTCTCTCTCTCTCTCACAAACACACACTCACACACACACACACACACACACGCATGCACACATTTATATATATATATATACATTTTATATTTTTGATCGTACACTTATTTAAGACAATCATTTTTCAGAACTAATAATATCATAGTTTATGATCGTCTACGTCTAATCATTGACGCAATTTTGCATTAGGGGCCATCCATAAATTATGTCAACAAAATAGGGGGAGGGGGTCTGGAAAAGTCTGACAATTGTTGACATGGGGGAGGGGAGGCAAGATAAATTGACGTCAACGTCATTTTTATTTTAACCGGATTGAGCTCTTTCCAAGGAACTTGAGACAGAAAGTTTGCTAACTAAAGATCAAGATTGGTACAAAAACCATGTAAGAACAAGTCAATACTTTTTTGCAAATTGTGAAATGCCATAATGAAAATTGTTGCCAGCCAATTCGAAGCTCATATTTTGATATTGTTGCCGATAGATTCCTTCCACCACCAATTCCAGTCTGTCAGACTACTGGAGGCCTTAAAGCACCTGATGCATCTGAGAGCGACTTGCACAGATTTCCTTCTCTTTTCTTCAACCAGTCTTTGAAACTTGATAACATGTTACCTCGATCTGCAAAGGCATTCAAAATTCTTCCATATGATCTATATTATCCTTCCATTCAGTCGTCGTTGGTTGAACGAATTTGCAAAATCTGTCACCTCTATGTTGCTTCACAAGTCATGTTGAAGAAGCATGTTCAACTGCACCGACAACGTGATCTTGGACCTGGGCAATTAGCACATGCACCTCCTCAACCACAACGTATTCGGCCAGTGCAAGTGGCTGCAAAAGGGCACATAGAACTGATGACATTTATTGCTCATAGAGAGATGTTAAGCGCAGAATGGTTAGACGAAGATGATGTAGACTTGTCTGATATGTTGGTTCCAGAAGGTGACATCAATGATAAATCAGCGACAATGCCCATTGTAACAATAGAGGAACATTTGGCTTCTCCGTGGGAAGATGATAGAAGATAGAAAAATTTGAAAAACTGACGGCAAAATAGGCCTATAAAGTAGTCTGTTTATAAATTCAAAGTTTAGTCAATTTGAAATATGTTAAACAATGTAAAAAGTGTAATATAATTAATTAATAATTTGTGTAGACCTTTTATTTGATTTCTGCATTAATATTTAAGTACTAAGCGAGTCGTATAAAATACGGTTCGTCTGTTTGGGGGGAGTAAATATTTGTTGACATAATTTTATTAGGGGGTCGCTGGAAGTTTGACAGTTGTTGACAAGGGGGAGGGGTCAAATATTGCCTAAAAGTTGTTGACATAATTTATGGATGGCCCCTTACTCTACTACACCAGCTTTAGTTTGACTAAATTACATACTAACAGTTCTCATATAGTGAACAAACGAAACAATTATCGATTACATACTAACGGTTCTCATATAGTAAATAAACGAAACAATTACCGATTACATACTAACGGTTCTCATATAGTGAACAAACGAAACAATTATCGATTACATACTAACGGTTCTCATATAGTGAATAAACGAAACAATTACCGATTACATACTAACGGTTCTCATATAGTGAATCTAGAGGGAAAACAGTTCTCCAGCAAGGAGAACAACTTCTCACAGGAAAGCGAGCAGCCACCCTGATGGCCCAGTGTTACAAGCAAGAAAGCTCATGCTCAATAAGTCAGGAGCAAGGGAAAGAAGTCAGAAGTGAGATAAATGCTACATTCAAAAAGCAACAAGTGAACCCTGTATGGAGGTAGACATCACACTGACTGAGCTGCAGAGAGCACTGAAAAGCTCAATCGTAAAAAGGCCCCGGGACCAGATGGAGTATCAAACGACATGCTCAAACAAATAGGCCCAATAGCACAGAGTCTTCTACTCCAGATTTTTAACAATAGTTGGAAACAGGGGAGAGTCCCAGACATCTGGAAAAATGCCACAATCCACCCAATTTTCAAAAGTGGAAAAGACAAAAGGATCCGCAGAGCTACAGACCTAAAAGTTTGCTAAGTTGCACTGCAAAACTGCTGGAGAGAGTGATAACCACTAGACTCCAGTGGTTTTAGAATCCAACCATAAACTGGATCCAGCCCAGACAGGCTACAGGCAGCATAGAAGCACTGATGACCAAGTGGCATACCTCGCACAGGACATAGAAAATGGCTTCCAAGAAAAGAAGAAAACCCTCACAGTGTTCTTCGACATGTCTAAGGCCTTCGACAAAGTCTGGAAAGATGGTTTGCTACTCAAGCTCTTACGCAGGGAATACGGGTAGAATGTACTATTGGATAAAAGACTTTCTTACCCATAGACAAGCATCTGTAAAATTGGATGGAGTGCACAGTCCCAGATTCAAATTAAGAGCAGGAGTCCCACAGGGCAGCGTACTGTCCCCATTGCTTTCCTGGTATATATTAATGATCTGCCACAAACTCTGCCCAGACATGTATCACACTCTCTCCATGCTGATGATCTAGCTGTGTGTACACCTTCGAGTTTCTGGGTCCTGCCATCCTTAAACTCCAGGCAAGCCTGAACAGCGTCATAATGTGGGCAAGTAAATGGGGTCTAGAAATAAACCGGAGCAAAACTATAGCAACGCTTTCTCATTGTCAACAAAGGAAGAACACTTCAGACTGAAATTTAACGATGATATCGTTCCCCGTTCCCATACTCCAACCTTTTTGGGAGTTAAGCTTGACAGTCGTCTGACATGGAAACATCACATAATGGAAACAAACAGAAAGGCTATGAGGAAACAAAGTGTGATGCGGAAGCTGGCTGGAACTACCTGGGGAGCTGATATTCGAATCCTGAGTCAGGTGTACACTGGTGCAGTTAGACCGACCCTGGAATATGCATCATCGACATGGATATCAGCAGCCCATTCAAACAAATCGATACTGGAAAAACACAAAACAGGTGTCTGCGTACTATTTTGGGAGCCATGAAATCTACACCAATTGTAGAAATGGAAAAGGCAGCCAACATCCAGCCCTTGGAAGACAGAAGAAGGAGAAAAGTGATTCTACAGACTGAAAGGATCAAAGAATGCCTCACCATCCACTGCATGAAAAAATGGCGGCTAGAACAAAGAACAGACTAAAGCGCACAAGTCTAAACCACAAAGCAAAAGAAATAGGAAAGTCATACTTGGAACTACTAAATCATTCTATACCTGAAGAATTGCTTTTTGATCACTGGGAACCAGACTCAGTAGCACTAAACTTCTCAACCTCCATCCCTAAATTATTAAGCAAAGATGCCGAGCCTAATCTAGTGAAAAAAGCAATTACAATGGAACATCTCCATTACATGTTTCCAGAAGACAGCTGGATAAGAATTTACACAGATGGATCGGCAATGGAGGCAACCATGAATGGTGGAGCAGGAGTGTACATTAGGCACCCAGATGCTACCACTGTGTCTCTAGCGCTCCTACTGGAAGAATATGTTCCAACTACAAAGCAGAACTCTTAGCCCTTCTGATGGCAGCACAGCACATGAATAAGCTGCAAGCACCTGCAGGCAATATGGTATTTCTTACAGACTCACTGTCAGCTATACAAGCCCTGGAGGCTAAATCCACTGACAGCACAGTACAAAAACTACAAAGAGAACTTGCTCAGCTTTCAGAAAAGGCAGAAATTCACTTGCAGTGGATTCCATCTCACTGTGGCATTGCAGGCAATGAGAGTGCTGATGTCTTAGCTAAGGAGGACAGTGCCAAAGAGCAAATTTACCAACCCTTGTCTTTTCAAGAGGTCAAAACCCTCATACAGAGAAAATCTGCAGTAGACTGGAAGACAAACACTGGATATGATTATGGAAAAGACTCCTCAAAGACCTAAGCAGAACAGACCAGGTCATTATATTTCGACTACGCACCGGACACTGCAGACTCAACAAACACTTATACAGACTAAGAATAAGTCAAACAGCTCTCTGCCAGTGTCAGCAGGCAGAACAGACACCAGAGCATATCCTGCAAGACTGTCCTCTTCTGTGTGAGCTGAGAAGCAACATGTGGCCACACCCAGTCGACCTGAAAACTAAGCTTTGGGAAACCTGACAGACCTGAAGCTGTCTGCCCAGTTGTGGTCCACAGTAAATTAAGCGCATGACCAGAGATCGCTAAGAAGAAGAAGAAGATATAGTGAATAAACGAAACAATTATCGATTACATACTAACGGTTCTCATATAGTGAATAAACGAAACAATTACCGATTACATACTAACGGTTCTCATATAGTGAATAAACGAAACAATTATCGATTACATACTAACGGTTCTCATATAGTGAATAAACGAAACAATTATCGATTACATACTAACGGTTCTCATATAGTGAATAAACGAAACAATTACCGATTACATACTAACGGTTCTCATATAGTGAATAAACGAAACAATTACCGATTACATACTAACGGTTCTCATATAGTGAATAAACGAAACAATTATCGATTACATACTAACGGTTCTCATATAGTGAATAAACGAAACAATTACCGATTACATACTAACGGTTCTCATATAGTGAATAAACGAAACAATTATCGATTACATACTAACGGTTCTCATATAGTGAACAAACGAAACAATTATCGATTACATACTAACGGTTCTCATACAGTGAATAAACGAAACAATTATCGATTACATACTAACGGTTCTCATACAGTGAACAAATGAAAAAAAAATTACCCCATTTCTCCCAAACCGTTACGACAGTATCTCTAATATTTATGTTTATAAATTAAACTTTGATTATAATTGACTTTCTAGGCCCTCCTGTCCAGCGTGTTCGTAGCGCGTTGGACGACGGTGTGACAAGCCCTCTGTGAGTGCGGGTTCAATTCCGCGGGTTGGCAGAAAAAGCCACAGGTTCTCCATATTTACGATGTCCATGGCACCGAGCTGAAGAGCTGAAACCTCAACTGCTTCTGGATCGGACAATTTTTTTTTTTTTTTTAGAATGTGTAACGACCTTGCTAACGTTGACACGATATTTTCAGAGTTTCTTTCTGTCTTTTTATTATGTTATTGTTTGGATACGCGAAACAGCGTACACAGGTTTGCATACAACTACTGCAGTTTGTACCCAGGATTCGGAGTTCACGTTACGAGTTTTAGTTTCTCTCACCTGTGAACGATCACTTTCAGAGAGAACTATCGTGATTTTTGTGTGATTTTCCCACACCTGTCTAGATATCTACGATAATCTAGATTGTTACAGGTGACTGGTTATTAGTTGTTATTAGTTACTGAATGCACCCAAACTCTACAGTATACAGAGTCTTCTACAACAGAACATCAGAAAAGAAGGCAAGAGGAAGACCACGAAAAAGATGGTTAGATGGCTTAGTAGAATCCTGTCAAAGAGAAAAAAACCCAAGCCACCAGAACAGTGCAAGACAAAGACAGAAAAATACAACACTGTGCAACAACCCGGTAACAGTTGGACGACAAAAGAAGAAGAAGAAGAAAGAAGATGAAGAATAAACGTCATAGTACAGATCTATAGATGCTCAGTCTTCTCTAACAGATGTTGTAGCGTATAAGTAATGATGGTTCCTATTGCTCGCTGGTCAGACATAATTCTCACTCTGCCCTCAAATTACTCACATTACATTCTGTTTGCACACAGTGTAATTTCAAATTCTATAAATTGCTGGAAATAGCAAAAACTAAATAAAATATGAAACTGTAAGTTATATAGTTTTTAAAACTAAATTACAAATTTTCGACTTGAATGTTGTATTAATCCTAACATATGCAACCGAGATTTTTTCCCCCCGATCCAGAAGCACTTGAGCTTTCAGCTCGGTGCCATGGACATCGTAACCCTTCGGTTCGGTGTCACGAACACCGTAAATCTGGAGAACCTATGGTTTTTCTGCCAGCCCGCGGAATTGAACCCACACTCACAGGGAGCTTGTCACCCGTCGTCCAACGCGCTACGGCAGGCGGACAATGACTTGAGATGAAGAAAGTATGTTAATGTATTTGAAACTAGATATATGTGAAAAATAGTGAACATAAAATGGGACGAATTCAGGAAAAGTGATGAAATCAGGGAAATGTCTGGTCAATCACTAGTAACAACTGTTATACGAAGGAGAAGATGGAGATATGTTGGGTATGCATTGAGAAGAAATGATGAAAGAATATCAAAGCAGGCATTAAAGTAATGTGTAGAAACTTGAGGGCAAGTCTAATTGTCTTTCTTCTAAACTGTCTCTGTCAAGTTCGTCGCTTTGGTCCACTTTTCTTCTCACCTCTACCTTTTCTTCGTGAAACACGTACAAACAAAGTACTATAGTTTTACAAAATACATAAACAGTGACGATAAACAGCAACGTTTCGACCAACAAGGCCTTTATCAAGCAAACGAACAAACAGGAGTGACAAATTAAAATGAAACACAAATGGACGACCAAATACCAACGTATCTAAGGAAAATCTGGAATAAAAACGAATAACGAAATAAATGTAACACAAAAACACACATAAAAATTAGAAATAGAAAAGAAACAATGAAACATCTAGTAAATATATAACTTGAATACATGCAACATATACCCATATAGATTATAAAGCATGGGAAGAGAAAGTACTAAGAAACATAAGAATGTAATACATGCAACATATACCCATAGAGATTACAAAGCATGGGAAGAGAAAGTACTAAGAAGCATAAGAATGTAATACGTTGAGCCCGCGTGGTCGCAAGGTACCATACAAAGAAATCAACCGATTCTCCAGAGCAAATCGACTACGATCATCAGAGGAACATGATCGGATGGCTGTGACCTGGACATCGCAAGCTCCTGAATGGCCAGTATCATTGAAATGGGTAGCTACAGGGGTCACAGAGCATTGGCGTATATCGCGCAAGTGTTGGGCGAATCGGTCACTGAGTCTCCTGTCGGTTTCCCCAATATAGGCCTTGTTGCACCGCTTGCAGATAATGGCATAGATAATATTACGGGACTCGCACGTGAAACTGTCTTCAACAACGAACGTGGCTTTTGGAAAAGACACCGTGCGGGTCTGTATTACATAAGCACAAGTGTTGCATCGCCGACGGCCACACTGGATGGTGCCAAAATGACTCTGGATGTTAGGCTTGAGGCGACTGTGAACCAACATATCCGAGTTAAGGCTTCTGTCCCGTCTGTACGCCACCAAAGGATAGTGTTGGAAGATTGAACGTGTATCAGGATCAGACTGAAGAATGGAGAGATGACGGAATAAGACTTTCTTCACAAGGGAACTATGAGGGTGGAAAGTTAAGACAAGTTTCACCCTGTCAGAATTGGAAGTTCTATGCTGGTTAGAGAGAGCCTCCTGGCGAGAAATTTGCTGAACGCGCCGCATAGCAGAAGCAAGCACCTTATCCGGGTATAAGCGCTTACGAAAGAAATCCAGCATCTCGTGAGCTCTATCGAGGAAATCGTTGTCCTCGCTACAGAGGCGACGAAGGCGCAAGAGTTGAGAGAATGGTAAAGAATCACGACAAGCCTGGGAATGGGAAGAGGTATAAAGAAGAAAACTATGTGCATCAGTAGGCTTGTAGTATACTGATGTAGTGATGGTGGATATGCTGATAGTGATAGTGATGTCAAGAAAGTTGACACAAGAGGTAGAGATGTGAGATGTAAACCGAATAGCCGGATTGAAGACATTAATGAAATTAATGAAGCGTGACAAATCGGCTTCAGGCATATCGGTAATGCCAATACAATTATCAATGTATCTATGATACACAGACGGAAGAGGGCCATCATAGGAATTCCATACTAGGTGCTCAAGATGACCCATGAATAGACAAGCATAACTGGGTCCCATTTTAGTACCCATGGCGACCCCACTGATCTGCTCAAAGAACTGGTCATTGAACTGAAAGGAGTTGAGAGTGAGGACTAGTTCTGCAAGACGAAGGAGAGCCGAGGTGGAGACAAGTGGGTTAGTTCTCCTGTCGAGAAAGAACTGGAGAGCTTGAAGTCCGTCGGAATGAGGTATGGAGGTGTACAATGAGCACACATCAA
Source organism: Arion vulgaris (assembly GCA_020796225.1). Taxonomy (NCBI): domain Eukaryota; kingdom Metazoa; phylum Mollusca; class Gastropoda; order Stylommatophora; family Arionidae; genus Arion; species Arion vulgaris. Next base: position 25,956,064 of record CM036753.1, read on the forward strand.
GGAGGAAGAGACAGTAAGTCCTGCCAGGCAACAACTCAATAGACGAAAAAACAGACAAGGTGTGGTTCGTATCTTTCAAGAATGTAGGTAGTGTGGTGACTATAGGATTGAAGATACTATCAAGAAATTCGGAGATATGTTCCGTAGGACAAGAGCAAGCAGAAACGATGGGCCTACCCGGATTGTTCAGTTTATGAATTTTGGGAAGCATATAAAAGGCGGGTTTTCCTAAACAGCTATCGATGACACAAAGTGATGATGCGCCGGTAGGAAGGTCGTTAGAGGCAATTAAGTTCTTAATTACTGTACGGACTTTACTATTGTTAGATAGTGTTACATCAGAAGAACTAGTTTTATAGAATTGGGTGTCAAGTAATTGGTTGCGGCCTTCCTGAAGGTATAGTTCTTTGCTCCATACCACTATTGCACCGCCTTTATCGGCGGGTTTGATAACAATGTCATCACGTCGACGGAGGTGTGATAGAGCACGAAACTCGGACGGAGACATGTTAGAATGCCCTAGGCGTTTGGGGTGGAGCAGTCCAATATCGTGTAAAGTATTCTTGATGTAGAAATCACAATAAAATCAAGTGATTTTATTTGACAATTTACCATCTTAAATTGGGACGTAAAATGTGATGAAACAGCTGAAATATTGATATAGCACGATAGTATACAATCCATGTTGTTTTCTAAACCCCACCCACCCAAACTACTGTTATTGTTTTTTTACTTTCCTCCACTCTTGTTCTTTTACATTCATTGTTGCACTTTCTACATTATTTGGCTGTTATTGATTTGATTCCCTCCACTGTTGCTGAATTGTTTCATTCCACTGTTAGTGATAAGCTATCTTCAACGTTTTCCACTGTTGCTGAATTGTTTTATTCCACTGTTAGTGATAAGCTATCTTCAACGTTTTCCACTGTTCATGGGATTCGATTTATTATCGAACATCATTTGATACACGTTAATGATATACTTCTGTCGCTTTGAGGCTCTCTGAGTGTAAGGGTATTACCTCTCTCCCCAAAGGTACTCAGTTCTTTCCAATGTACATCGATCTGAAGATTTGTCCAGTGATTCCTGATTTTAATGTAGATGAGATTGAAGTTCTAGTCTTATCGGAGATGGCCGATAAAAATAAAACGTAGGACGAGTTATATAAGTTTGGAATCACAGTATGGGCCGCAGCATCCAAAACACAGTTTGCCCCCAAAAGTTGACACAGAAGCAGGCAAGACGAATTGTCAGCGGAACTATGAAATTCACTTAATATTGAGACATTGGAAGCAATATTAGATCTCCATTTGTTAGAAGATAAAAGAAATATGAAAATAATACAATAATCAGAGAAATACAAGAGGCTACTAAGTCCTATATGCTTTTAAGAATTAAAAGCAGAGACATGGGATTTGCAACGAGAGCAACTTCTACAGAAGGACTCAGTACAGGCACAAAGAAAACCAAGACCAATACAGCCCGTCAATACACACATTTTTAGTGTGTACTACTTTGAGATCTAAATTACAAATACGTCTGAAATTGGAGTAAGACCGAATCCATCTTTAACTCACTTTTTTTAAAGTGACACTTAACTTACCAAATCCATCTTAACTCAATTTTAATGTGACACTCAACTACAGAATCCATCTTTAACTCAATTTTGCTGCCCACTGTTCGTAGAGCGTTGACTGTAGGTGACTAGCCCTCTGTGTCAGGTTCAATTCCGTGGGCAGGCAGAAACCACAGATTCCCAGATTCACGGTGTTCTGGCACCGAACCGAAGGTTACGATGTCCATGGCACTGAGCCGAAGAGCTGAAAAGCTCAAGTGCTTCTGATCGGAAAAAAAAAAAAAAAAAATCAATTTTTAATGTGACACTCAACTTACCGAATCCATCTTTAACTCATTTGTTTTACGTCAAATATTCTATTCCATACACAAAAAGTAGAGGTCACAAAAGTCTGTTTACAAAACAAACAGTTTACCCAACAACTATATAAATATATTGAGATCATACAGTGAATCACGAATTTCTTCAATGCAGTCGGTAAATCTCGTGTGAAAGGTAACGTGCAGGTAAGACATACATAACTGAACTTGGCCCTGATGGATCGTCATTCGTTGTTTACTTTACTTCTGTGATGAACTGCCTTCCCAGAGAGGTTCACATATTTAAACATCTGAAATTCAGGTGAAACGCTGTTGACGTGCACGAAATAACTAGCAGACATGTGACATGACAACATTCCAATTAAAGAGACTCGGAGAAGATAATATGAATATATGTTACTGACGTACATGACAAAAATAAATGATAACTACTGCCAGTCTAGACTGTATTTGAGTTTTATTTGACCATTCTACGTATTGCAATTATTGAAAATCTAGAGTTTTTCTGCTTGGAGACAATCAGAGATGTTATAGAAAGCTATAGCCATTTTCATTGTTTATTTTTGTTGGTTATGTATTGGAGTAAAGCCTCTTTAAGTCAAGGCACGCCTCTTTCAACCTAAGGACGAACCTTGTTTTGGTTATATCAGAGCGGTAGGCCAACACGCATGCAAAATAAGAATTAGCTTCTTTCTGAGAACACAGTAGTTATATTTTTAAAATAAACTTTCTCATAACTTTACTTTCTCTTTATGTAGAAATAAATGAAAATAATAATGATAAATAAAACACAAATTGGTTGAGGATATTTGTACTCAAGCACAGTAATAACATCGTCTTTAGTGCGTCTAGGCGTGGTGAGATGGCCTAGACACCACGTCGATTCGATCAGCAATTTCAGCAGAGGCCTTTGTGTTTATGAGCGCGCAGCCAAGTAGAACATAACCATCATGGAAGATGTACTGATGTTCACACTGTATGTGTCTGTGCGCCGTGTCATTTTTCCAAGTCCACTTTATTGTAATTCTAGCTGGCAAGTATCTTTTGGCTTTCAGTTGCATAGTTTAGGTTTATAGCAAGTTTAAATGATTTGTGGTTACTATCGTCCAGATAGTTCATTAATATTCTTTCAATTTTGTATGAACATTCTTCTGTTTGTGAAATACGTTACCTACGAAATGTTATCAACAACACCAGAGAAGATAGAGTCACCAACATCAGTATAAGAAAGAAAGTTGACACAGAACCTCGCTTGAATTACATTGAGAAACAAAGAATGAAGGGGTTTGGCCACTTAATAAGAATACATCCAAAAATCCACAGTATACAGAGTCTTCTACAACAGATCATCAGGAAGAAAAGCGAGAGGAAGACCACGAAAAGATGATAAGATAGCATAGCAGAATCCTGTCAAATAGCATAAATAACAATCACCCAAGCCACCAGCAGAGCGCAAAACAAAAACAGAAAACTACGACACTTGGCAACAACCCAGTAGCAGTGTGACGACAAAAGAAGAAACAGAAGATTCTTCTGTAGAGAACACAAAGTATGGTGTGGATATTGTTTTCCAACTCCCTGATTGAAAGTTTGATGGATTCTCTTGTGCATTTATACTTTATCTGTTACTGTATATTTTCCATTATTCCATTGCACCCTCTCGTGCAACAATTTGATATATCCATCTTCTCGAGTGGCTATTCAAATACCTTATGCAATGTGTCCCTTATCTTATTGTCTGTATTGCTTCTAGCGTAAGGTCCTGGCAACTTGACTGTATATTCCCAACAGTCGAAACGACCGATTGTTAATGTATATTTCTGTTAAAATGATTTAAATTGTTTTTATTTGTGGGTACTTCCTTTTCTATCTTCTTTGCAGATATGGAATTGCTTACCAATGTGAGTACTCCTCCCTCCTGTCATTCTCTATAGTGTTTGTAGGTCTAGTAGCCTCTTACAGAGAGCCTCTGCTGAGAATTAAGGTGGGTTTCTTGTGTGCATGCAACGACTGTCTTCACATTGTCTCAATATTAGAGCCCGCGTTCTATAGAATATTTCTGATGCATTCCATTGCATTATGGTGAGCTTTGTTGATTCTGGTAGAGGTTAGTCATTGTTGTTTTCCCGCTATTCTCGTTTCCTGGCTCTCCAAAACAGGAGGACAACGAGAAGTTTGGGGTCTATCCTTTCGAGGTACGGGACCCGGCCCTCTGCTTGCCTGGTTGGACTCCTTTGTTAGAGGACCCTGTCTAAAACCTTTTATCGCTCTCTTCATAAACAAAAGTACATAATTTTCCTCCTTTTATATGCCTTATTATACATATATCAGATTTCCTCCAAAATGTTTGCTCAGAACAATTTTTTTATTAGTCTCTGATTGTCCCCAGCCATTTTGGAAAACAGCACGTTGTCTTTTCTTTTGGGAAATACTGCCCTAAGATGAACGATAATTTTCGGCCCAAGCTGGCGTCGAACCCCGAAGTTTCCACGACACGTGGTCTCTTTCGCAGCGTGTTGTAACTTTGCTATCGGTGGCCCACAAAAATAATCTAAAAAAAAAACCCCCAGAACAAAACAAGTTTTTGCATAACAAAATTTAAAAAAAAACCGAGTAGTTACTTAACAGAGAAAAATGATTATAGAGAATAATACGGTGTTATTGTGATATTTTGTGAACATACGAGTACTTCAAACTACATCGCTTTAAAAATTACTGACACAAACACTCAATAAAACCTGGTTTTATAGTGTGGCACTCTAAGGATCACAGAATACATGCTAAGAAAGAATGAATAGCTGTATCAAAGCAAATATTATTGTTCATTTTATTCTGTGATTCCTCAGTTGTTCTTAGATGTTTTTTATATTGTAGAACGTATAGTTGCATATTGAGAAATTAATAATAGCAGTGCAAGAGAAAAGTGAAAAACAAAATCTTATATTTCAATGTGGAAAAAACAATCAAAATTAATAACATCTGATGAAACAAGTATAACACAAGAATGTTTTTTTTATTCAAAGCAAAGAAAATAGAAAATGTGAATGGTTTTGAATTATCATGGTTCACTGATGGTAAAAAAATAGATGGAGATGGGATGACGGAAATCAAAAGAGGAATAAACATAACTCTACAAAAGCTTCAAAAACTAAAAACAGTAGGGCATGGAGCTAATAGGTAAACAAATATCAGAGCACTAAGAGCATGCATATTCCCAGTGGCAACATATGGTTGTGAAATATGAACATTTAACAAGACAGTGTAAAAGTATATATGTGCTTTTGAATATAACTGTTACAGAAAATCCCACCGTATACCATGGACAGAAACGAGAACAAAGAAACGTATCCAGAAAGAATTCAAAATCAAAGAAAACTGGCTGATGCTACAATTAACAATGAGAAATGTGAAGTATTTTGAACATATAAAAGGACATGATGGATTGGAGAAGACCATTATGGAAGTATGCATTCCCGAATCCCCGAAAAGATAAGAGGAAAACTACGGAGAAGAAGGATTCATAATGTGACCGATGATTTGAGCATGATGGCAGCAGAGGCGGAACATCTGATCTATGAGGGTCAACAGTTCTGAAGGACTACTAGGATAGTAACGTTCTGCTCAGGACAAGCTGTTGGATGATGATAGTTGGATGAAATCTATATTTCATTTGATCGTATCTCACAACCGCCGCATTGCTCAGATATACCATATGTGGTTCTGCAGCAATATAATAGTAAATATGTGGTTCTGCAGCAACATAATAGTAAATATGTGGTTCTGCAGCAATATAATAGTAAATATGTGGTTCTGCAGCAATATAATAGTAAATATGTGGTTCTGCAGCAATATAATAGTAAATATGTAGATATGTGTTGAAATGTAAACCGTGACATATCCTTTACAGGTTTTAGCCATTAACAACGGTAAGCGAGTAGTCGAATTTCTAGGCACCACTTAAACGTTCAGTAGTTTGCCATTGCTTTCTGAAGGGTGAAGTCTATTTTTATCGTTCGTAAAATCCAAGGAATTAATTTTCTTCCAAATTTACCCGCCGCGGAGTTTGAACCAGGTACGCTTGGGTTGTGATCGAGCTAGCTACTGCTTACGCTACAGACGCTCACTGTATGTTATAAGATGGGTGTTAGTGAACATTAAACAAAGCATTAGTTAATAAACTGTTAGTAAACAATATATGTTCTTACATGTATATGTATTTCATATCATAATGGAATGTAGAAGTTGTAAACATATATCTTGCATGTTAAACTAGTGCCGACACTGCACATGTATGCACGTAACGTACTAGACACGCGAAGCTTAATTTAATTAATTAAGTAAATAGTGCACTATTTATAGATACATGGCATTTCAACTTTATACTAGCAAAACAGAGTGAAAGATGGAGAATTAAAAAAAAACGCTAGAGACTTCTCAAATGCAGTACTAGACTTTGATCATAGACCAGCGGTATTATGGCTCCATAAACCAAATTGAAAACACGGCAGTATTGACACATTGAAAAAATAAATATTAAAAAAAACGAAATAATAATGAAAGCATGAATCAGTTTGAGGGAGCAGTCGCAAAGGCATTCAATACACTAAGGGATCAAATAACACAGACAAAGAATAGCATTTCTTCACAACAAATATAATCCTGGATATAATGAAAGAGAACTGCGGACTTAAACAAATTAATGAGCACACAAAAAAACCAACCCTACACAGAATGGGGAAAGGAAGAAGTTAAAAGGTCTATCAAAGATTAGAAAAAAATGTTTTCACAAGTGGCAAAAATTAAAATTAGATAACTACTACACACAATACAAAAATACAAGAAGGAATAGTAAAAAAAAATGTAATAACCTAAATCATAATCTTGACCAAATCATGAAGAACATTTAGCGAAATTATGCACTAAGGCACCAAAAACGTTTTACAGAAGCATCTAAGCAATAAGACTAAAGAGAAGAACAATTCAATCCAGTCATCAGTATAAATAACAAGTCTAAAAAATCACTTACCAACAGCAAAGATATTAATAATAGATGAAAAACATATGTAACCCAACTTTGAACTGCGAAACACAAAGTTCTAGAATATTTCAAATGAGACATGGAAAATACCAGGAATTGAACATTTTAGAATTTGAAGTCGAAACGACCCTGAAACACAGCAGGAGAAAAAGGCTCCAGGAATATATGGTATTACAACAGAAATGTTACTTGCGAGTAACTAAAATAATTTTAGGGCCGTTAGGGATTTATTATCTAACTGTATATATCTGTTTGTGTATATTTGACTGTCTGTCTGCCTAACACGAATTTCTTCTCATATTTTGTATCCTTTCCTGATAAATGCCTTTTGGTTGAAACGTCGATGTAAAATGTTTTTGTACTTTGTAAAAGAACAGTACTTTGTTTTTACGTTATTGGTTATTGGTTACTAAACTGACGTTATTGCACTCCGGGCAGACCCATAGGTGCTCAGTCTCCCCAACAGATATCGAAGAGTGTGCATACTGATGGTTCCTGTGGCTCGCTGATTAAACACACCTCTCACTCTGACTCTCAGGCATCCAGTTCGACTTGAACAACGGGTAACCCCAAACTGCCTAAATCGCTTGATCGATTCAACATCGATTTTAGTGTCCTCATCTAACAGACAGTCGCGAAGAGACCGAAGAATATTCCCTTATCCATCTTCAACTCCCCAACAATCGATGCTGTTGATGCAAGCCTGTCAGCTCTCATTACCGTAAACACCCGCATGCCCAGGACATTATTTCCACGGAAGTTTCTGGAGGTTAGAAACTTCTATAGACGACATCCACTCAGCGCCGGATTAACCTAGTAGCAGAAGTAGCAAATGCTACGGGCCCCGCGCTTCTAGGGGCCCCGCGCCTATGTGACAGATGAAAATGGAAAAATAACCAGATGTTATATCAAAAACACACAAGCTGTCTGAATTTTTAGATGTCGTGTGTGATGGTGCTGAATCCAAAGAAATCGAAGAAGAAAATACAGAAGACGTGTCCCACTGTGTAGTAGATGAAGGCAGTGCCTTAGAAGAATCATCATTACCAATATTACCATTAAGATTAGCAACTCTTCACGATTTAGCCACATTTTTCACAAGACAAACTGAAATCGAATGTACAGCAAGTCCTCCCAATTTAGCCATATCATCTTCAAGCCAAAGAGAGCAGAAAGCACAGCACATGCTTCTAATGTAGCAACATCATCTACAAGCCAAAACACAACGAAAGTAAAATGTACTCCAACGATATTGGTGAATGGCCAAACAACTTCAAACAATCCACGATTTTGTCGAAAGTCGTTTTTCACATACACATACACCAACAAACAAAACTCACGTGAGAGATTGGTTGTGTTATACAGAAACTAAAGGACAACTGTTCTGTTTTGTTTGCAAAGTTATTGATTTAGGCTATACCATAGAGTGACTGGTGTATTTGGAATACTCCGGCAGTTAAAATCTATTACAGAGGAAGAGATCTTGAAAAGAACTCCAAATATTGTCAGCTCTTACCAAGAGGATTTGGAAGAAAGCCTAGGCGACTAACTTATGCAGTTCATTGAACTTCTTAAAACTAATGTATATGGCCTTTTTTATCTTTACAGACGGTCAATTGACAAGTGTTTTACTGTGACAACTACTGAGTTTTCGCTTTTCTCTCTTGTCGTTCAGCTCGTACATAAGTCTCTTCTCAAAAGACTCTGCGCCCTTTCGTAATTTGGCTTTCCACACAACTCTGTCATCAGCTAGTCCCTCTCATGTGCTGGGACCTATAGAAAAGTTTTTCATTGAGGCTTTGCAGACATCTTTATATCTGAGCAGTGGTCTGCCCTGGTGCCTCTTCCCTCCGAAAGTTCACAGAACAATATTTGTTTTGGTATGCGGCAAGTTTCCATTCTTCTCACATGTCCCAACCATCTTAGTCGTCTACTGCTGTAAAACTAATGTAGCTGCTGCTATTAGCAACGAAAAGCATGAGGCTCTTGAACTGCAATTTAATAAACTTGAAATGGAAAATTAATTAGAGTCGTGTTTCCCAAATGTAGAAATAGTCTTACGAATTTACTTGTCTTTAATGATTACTAACTGCAGCGGAGAACGTTCTTTTTCGACATTAAAGCGTATAAAAAGTGAGTTAAGAAACACGATGGGACAAGATCGTCTAAATAACCTCACCTTAATGAACATTGAATGTAATTTACTTAGAGAAATTGATTTGTCTAGTGATATCTCTAAATTTGCTCACATTAAATCGAGACAAGTTTGTTTGTAAAAGTTGTGTTTTATTTTATTATCATACAAAACCAAGGGCCCCGCGCTAAAATTTGCTACGGGCCCCGCGCTAGCCTAATCCGGCACTGCATCCACTCATACCGAAACCTGCCCTTCTGGATCGTGTGAAGCATCGACTGAGAGTCAGATACAACAACTGCCCCAGTAAATGAAGTCCCAGAGATCCAATGGAGGGCAGCAGTAACGCCTCAACCTCCATCCTCATACTAGAAGTAGTTGTCCTGTATGCCCCACTTCGCTCTGCAACAACCCTACCATGCGCATTAGCCAAGAAACCCCAGCCGGATTTCTCACCACGTTGAACCGACCCATCAGTATATACAAGAACATCATCATCCCTTGCATTATCTTCTATCAGCTGCTTAACTGCGAGATCAGCCTTCATGTTGCCCCAATCTCTACATTATCTTCCAAGAGTAATGATAACGCTGTGATAGTTGGTCATGCTACCATCTGTTGGGATTCCTTCTCCCCCTTTTTGTAGGGTCGCAACCGTAGTCACCTGGCCAATTGTTCTCTCAGCCTGGGCCATCCACAACATGCCACGCTTGATTCTCGTGCCCTTAACATCATTAGGCAATATATGTTCTTATATGTATTTCATATCATAATGGAATGTAGAAGTTGTAACCATATATCTTTCATGTTAAACTAGTGCCGACACTGCACATGCATACACGCAACGTACTAGACACGCGAAGCTTAATTTCATTAATTAAAATGCATTAACATCATTGTTTTTACTTGTTTCACCTTAGCTACATAGTTCTACTGCTGTCTTCCCTTATATCGATAATACTTTAGATAACAGAGGACAATAGCTTAGTCTAGCGGAAGGCAGTCTCCGGTCCTCGGGTCGGACACAACCTTCACTATCTAGCCGTGCCGTGGAAGGTACAAACGTTCGACACATACATGACCTCTGAAGTCGGAGTAAGGCTCACCCTGAATGGCAAGAGACACTGGTAATAAGGAAAACAAGCCCTCACGCAAAACCAGTCAGAGGCACCATATTATGCACCATGACTACGCCTGAATTCCTAGTGAACAAAAACAAAATATATATACAAATCCAGTAAATACTTTATACAATAAACTAATATTATGTCAGTAAAAGAGAAGGTGATCATATAGAGAGACACATCATTTATTTGAAACAGTCTGAAATAGCTATGTAATTACATAAAATGAAACGATGTCGTTTCTCAGATCTTCGTTCTGAGTCAAGCTAGCGACAACGTCCGTATCCAAAAAACACTGTGTGCCAAATTCTTCTTTATATTTGGGGGTCGTGCAGGTACACGCATATTGATATTCCGGGATGAATTAATTTATTTTTACCTTTTCTATTTTGAAAACGAAGAGTGGACACTTCATAGTTGCTAGCGTTAGAATTTACTGTTTGATATTTCCCTTTGATCTGTATGACCAGCCACTCCAACTTAGTGACATCATTTTGTAATATAATATTGGACTGTCACACGAGAAACTATCTTGCTATTTGTTTTAGCACATATGATTAATTGAAAAGCAAAGCTTAAGTTTATTTTTTTTATTCTGGTCTAGTTTTGCTAGTATGAATTAAATTTAAGTTTGGAATATCTTCATTGCACTCTGGGCATGTCCAAATGTGCTCCGATCTTATTCGAAATACCATCAACAGCGTCCAGCGACTAACCATACCAGTTCGATGTTGATTGATGAGAAGTCTCATACGTCTGTTGTGTTGTTAGTTTCTGATCACTCCAATCTTCAATCCCAGCTCTTGCAATCTAGCAATTGACGTGGATTGATTGGTTTAGATATATTCTCTTTGCGGACACACTCTATGGCGATGTTCATAATGTCAGTTCTATCCATCGGCTGACCCTAATATATGGTGGCAGAGCTAGCAAGCCATTCTGTTCTCTCATTAACATCGACACCAATGTTCTCTGGATTGTATGAATTATAATCTACCAACATATAATATGCTAACGTATTCATTTGTTGGAATAGTGTCAAACAAGTAAAGGACAGTTGCTAGCCAGTGTTGCTTATTTCAAGACAGTTGAGATTATTCCTATGTTTTTATTATCCATAAAGCAACTCATTTTAGTTTGATCTATCTTGAAACCAAAGGTTATCAAAGATAATCACTTTTTAAAAAAAAGCATTTGAAATCGAAATATTCAAATCATACATTCTTGAACAGTGCTCTGAAAAGAAAAAGTTCGAAATTTGAAAATAACATTGCCATTAAAATTATGCGGACATAACGATGAACTTATGAAGTTCAAAATATGAAGACAACATTGGCATTCAATATACGGAGCTTTGTAAGAGGAACTTAAAAAAACAAATACAGAGTTCAAAATTGGAAGAGAACATTTATTTTCAGAAGGTTTTCAAAATGGTTGTAGTAGAGAGGATAATATTAGTGTGTCATATCCATCGCCAGTGTCTTTTTTTTAACCTCTGAGTTCACTAGAATCTGTCTTGTTCTCTCCATAAGTTCCTCATTTGTGACCCTATCATACCATCTCAGACCCTCTATTCTACACAGACACCAGTTGATGAATGCTTGCAATATTTGCGTTATTATTTTAGTGGTCCTTTCCTGGAAACCGCAGGGACAACGAAAGAAGGGGAAGCCGAGAAATACATGAAGACGGAATTTGGAGGCAGAGATAAACAATATAAAGAAGAGCTGGAGGTAGCTGCAGGAGATAGCTAGAGATAGGAAGACTTGTTGGTTGAGGGCCTATACCCCAATTCGGGTTAAATATTCATATATATATATATATATATATATATATATATATATATATATATATATATATATATATATATATATATATATATATATATATATATATAATATATGTAATATATATATATATATAAATAACAACGAGTTTTATTCTAAAGTGTTTAGTGAAAGAACTGCTAAAACGTCGAAAATAGTTTTTGGTTGTAAAATGTGTACAAAAGATTCTCTCGGTGCAGTTTAGTTTGTATTCGCCAACAGAAGAACATAATGGGACAATATCAATCTCTGTCATTAGACAGTTTGTTTGCTCATGTGGTGCCAGGATCCGCAAGGGAAGCAAAGAATAGTACCACTGCAACCTAGAAGATATGTCGTAAGAGGCTACTGATGTAGAACCTAGGGATGCTACCATAGTAAATAAAAAGCAGTGTAGAAATCGGATTTGCTGGCCTACATGTAGGCGCATAACTGGAACAATGTACAATCGCTCTTAGGCTCAGATCACATACAAATCACACAGAGTGATTGACAAGTGGTCGATACGGAGCGGCGTTCGTCGAAGAAGAAGTTTGTTTGTTTGCGTTTGTTCATGTTCCCTAGAGTGCCCGTACAGCATGCATGTTCCCTAGAGTGCCCGTACGGCATGCATGACATGCACATTCAAATTTAAGACAGTGTATGCATATTATTCAGGTTAGACAGTGAAGTTAGACAAAAATCACGACACTGTCAATAACCCGGTAGCAGTGTGACGACAAAAGAAGAAGAAGACAGTGAACAGGCGTATCGGTAAAATAGCTGATGACATCAAGCTAGCAGTAAATAAATTAGCTAAGCAGTTTAATGTCTTTCAATTGCACTGGACAATAACACAGATAATGTCAAATACTGCACATTCAGCATTAACAAGCGATTTTCAATTAGGGTGTTGATATCATTATCAATTAGCTTCAGCATTACACGAAAGACACATCAACCAGGGAAGATATCTTTTAAGAGGTAGAAATATTTCGGATAAATTTGAACTTAACTGCACTCGTGTGTTGAGGTGAACTCAAGTGGAGTAAAGAATAATAACACTGTGACCTTCAAGGCATGTCGTAAGAGGTGGCTGAGGTAGGGACCTAGGAAGCTACCGTAGTAAGTAAAAAGCGTCGCAGAAATCGGATGTATTGGCCTACATGTAGGCGCATAGCTGACTCAACATACAATCGCTTTTAGGCTCGGATGACATAGAAATCACACAGTGTGGTTAACAAGTAGTCGATATGGATCGTTTGAAGAAGAACTTAACTGAAGAATTATGTGTGAAATCTTCAATGATGGGACGCATGCCATTGTTAGATAAAGGAAATGTTGAAGTATCGAATATAACATTTGGGTTGAACGAACAAGAAGCATGTACACAGGACGCGTGTACTTTCACTGTAATATAAATTAAAAGAACAGGTGCGCTAAATCAGATGACACAAACGTCGTAAAAAAGCATAGTAATTCCTTGTATAACTTTAACTGACAAGAGATCAAAATCACAGTTAGGATTAAGAGTTTCTCATTGATCTGGAGGTTGATAATCAGGATCGACTATGTTTCTATTACATTTTCTGACAGAGTACAGATCACTGGTTATTAAACTAACACCATAGCTCTCCCAACAGACCAATAGGGACTCAGTCTCACACAGCAGATGTCAAAGGATATGCATACTGATGGTTTCCGTGATGTGCTGGTTAAGCACACTCATCACTCTGCCCTTGCGTGCTAAAGGTCGTGAGTTCGAAACCAGTCGTTCTGTTAACGAGTTTATTTTTCCAGAGATCCCTCGAATTGTTTTCAGAGTTACGGAGTTCGCTCTTTGTACAATTCTCTTGGCAGGGGCGTGCCATTTCTGCGGAGAGGGACCGACCTATATGGGAATTAAAGCGGGTGCAATAAAGTAAGTCCTTTGTCTTTTGACCCCTTAGTTTCAACCCTTTGGTAGAAAGTCGACTATATAATTATTATATCTTAAGTGCAATGCAAAGTTCTCCTCACATTACCTTCCCTCTAGTATCGATTAAGTACCAATGGTACAGAACTACCGATACATGTTATTTTCAAGAGAAAAATATATCCAACTAAACAATTATCAGATGGGATTATTTTTAGAGCACAGGAAAATAAGTGGAGGACTAAAAAGTGGATAGTAGATTGATTTGAGGTTGAACGGTGACTTCGACCATGTGCTTTACAAAGGCAGAGATGTATGTTCATTTTCCATGTTTTTTGTGGCCAGACAGACTGAGGAGCAATAAACCAGCACGTAGATATGAACATTGATCTTGTTATAATTCCATATACACACACATATCATATTGTGCTCTAGCACGTTGTTTAATTATATTTTCTAATCTCACATGTTGGACATTATTAATATCGATATGTGACAAGGAGTTTACTGTGACATTATTAATATCGATATGTGACAAGGAGTTTACTGTGACATTATTAATATCGATATGTGACAAGGAGTTTACTGTGACATTATTAATATCGACATGTGACAAGGAGTTTACTGTGACATTATTAATATCGATATGTGACAAGGAGTTTACTGTGACATTATTAATCGATATGTGACAAGGAGTTTACTGTGACATTATTAATATCGATATGTGACAAAGAGTTTACTGTGACATTATTAATATCGATATGTGACAAGGAGTTTACTGTGACATTATTAATATCGATATGTGACAAGGAGTTTACTGTGACATTATTAATATCGATATGTGACAAGGAGTTTACTGTGACATTATTAATATCGATATGTGACAAGGAGTTTACTGTGACATTATTAATATCGATATGTGACAAGGAGTTTACTGTGACATTATTAATATCGATATGTGACAAAGAGTTTACTGTGACATTATTAATATCGATATGTGACAAGGAGTTTACTGTGACATTATTAATATCGATATGTGACAAAGAGTTTACTGTGACACAAGTGGGAGTCTGTAGCTTACAGGTTAGGTGCTCGTTAGTTTACTGTGACACAAGTGGGAGTCTGTAGCTTACAGGTTAGGGTGCTCGTTTACTGTGACACAAGTGGGAGTCTGTAGCTTACAGGTTAGGGTGCTCGTTTACTGTGACACAAGTGGGAGTCTGTAGCTTACAGGTTAGGGTGCTCGTTTCTCGTGCCAAAGATACAGGTTCGCTCCTGAAAAGTCATTTGGATATTTTCCCAGAGATACCTGATCTCAGTATAGGTGAGATCAGTGGCGGCTAGTGGTCGTTTTTGTTGGTGGGGCCAGACACAGATTTTCGGGAAAATCATGGCTTTAGGTAAGGTTATATTTTAATTAATTAAATAATAAACAGACGTTACACTTAATTTTTGGTGGGGCCCGGCCCCTCTGGCCCTTAATGACGAGCCGCCACTGGGTGAGATCAAGTTCCTAGTCATATCGAAGACGGACGATAAACGTAGGTCCCGTGTTCAATTTGAGCACGTAAAAGAATCCTTGGCAGTTCAAAATCGATAAGAGCAAGCTGGAAAGCCGATGCCTGGGCAAAATTCATTAGAAAAGATTTAAAATAAAAAAGTCATACAAAAATATCTTGACCGTCTTCAAAATTACATCGAGATCCTCGCCGGTGATACAGCGTTCGTGCACTGCAGTTGAGATCTTCCTGTGTAAGAAAGAGATCGGAGCACACACGATTACTCACCGAGGTGAAATGATAATGGCCCTATCAATGAATGAATGAATGAATCAGTCAATCAATCAATCAATCAATTTGTAGCAGTTTCCTGGTACAAGGCCCCCCCAAAAAAGAAAAGAAAACAATAAGACAAGGAAAATGGGTTGACCGAAAGAAAGGCTCGGGATCGTCCACTGTGTTATATTCTTGATTTAAAAGATAACATCACTCTTTCCACACTTCTGTCTTACTACAAACTAAGATGTTAATGAACACACTTAACCTAACACCGTTGGGATCAATTAGCAACAAGATACATAAATTATTTAATAATGAATTCAGGCTATGCATATATCAATTTAACCTTAGAAATATTCACAGCAATAATCGTTTTTCTAAACTGTCATCACAAATTTGATTGTTATAATACACTCTTCCATTTAAGTAGTAAAATTGTTCAAGTTTGATGGAACCAATGGTTGATAATCACTGGATGATGATAAGAAGGTTCAGTCCCTTCCTGTCAGATATGGAACGACTTGAACACGGTTGCAGCATCCATCAGGTGGTGGTCGTCATACGTCTGGGTAGACGTCTAAGTTCCTAGTTAGGTTCGATTTAGTGTCGTCTCTGTCCGTTGAGGCCCCGTGGTCTGGTCATCCAAGATGATGATTAATTGTTTCTCTGTTATCGTATATGAACAGTTGAATCACAGTAAGATAACTCCTATAGATATAACTACACTTTCTAGTATGAGTTCTCTGCCTGGTAAAACTATAGTTGATTTCTCACCTCTAACAGCACTGTACACAAGGATACTTGAAAAGAACAATAAATTGCCAGAAAACAACCGCTGAATCTACCCGAATCTGACTCTCTATCATCTACTACTTCGCTGTTTGTTCAATATGTTACCTTTATAGATCTCTGAAATAGATCAACATGTTCAATTGTCTTGGTAGATTGTCTCACAGACATATTTTCTCCATCTTGCTCACATACTCAGCTCTCTGCACAATCTGTTCTCTACCTCCGTTCTCTCTAGTGGTTTCTGGCGTACTCTTCAGTGGTTTCTGGCTTACTACTTCTAAATCTATGTCTCAACTGATATATCTCCCACAAAAAAACCCAGCTGCCCTACCCGTGTCTCGAGATTTCCGAGATTAAGGAGTCCTCGAAGAATACCATGGGATAAACTAATGTCCTGAGTTTGTAAACTGCTGGTCAGCAACTAAGAATTAGTAAACAAGGTGTTTACATACAGACTCAAGGACACCCAGTGCAATAAGGGGGTGGTTTGGGTTGACTCGACTATACCCCTAATTAGGATAACAGTGAAACTGTTACAAATTGCTGGGACACAAGAACTAACAAAAACATAAACAGAACTCTATCATGTACTTGGAAATTAATGTTATAGTCTGTCCATTAATTCGTGAGCACGTTTGAAATTGATTTTCTCGAAAACTACCTGTTGGATCTCAGTGATTTTTTGCAAGCAGCCTTAGAATATCCATGACGCTAGAGAAATATTTTTTCCAAGAAAATTTGATGTAGTTTGAAATATTTCTTCTTCAGGTTATATTAAAATCAACCTCACCGGATTGTACACAATAGTAACAGATCTACGGTACACAGACGCGTTGTTCTAAAAATACATTATGGTAACATTGAAATATCGTGAGTAAACAACAATTTCACGAATTCCGTGCACCTAACCCAGTCGACTTTGAAAGCGGAAAGCATATGACGTTATAATTGGGATACCGTTGTATAGTTATAGGTGTATCTCGCTATTTGTATGAAGCTATTGTATCATATTTGTTGGCTTATCAAAACTGAAATTGATATCACATTCATAATGAGTCTGAAGTGCACATTTATAACAATGCAGAAGGTTACAGTTTTACTATACCAACACTTCCGTAGGAAATCTAAGAGAGGTCATCTATATTGCGATATTCATAACCCTGGAAACGAACGCAACTGGCGCTTGGTCTGAATAGAGAATCATTTTCCCGATGGATTAAACAGGACACAAAGTGCACTAATGTCAAGCAAGGAAGGAAAAGAACAATTGACGACTTTGACATAGATGTCATAAGACGGGAGCTCTTGAAAATATTTGCGACAAATCAACTTGTTACTCTCAGGAAACTGAAATTAAAACTGCAATCAGATTGCAGCATAGACATTTCTAAAAGTACTCTATGGAAAATTGTAAGAGCCGCCGGCTTCACCTTCAGAAAAACTATAGGCGGCAGAAATATTATTTGTGAAAAGCCACATTTAATTGCTGCCCGAAGTAAATACCTAAGGCAGATCCGTGAGCGGCGGAGGCAAGGCTATGATATTGTATATTTGGACGAATCCTGGGTCAATGCTCACCACACCAATGCTAAAGAATGGCAATCAGTAGACGGTGAACAGAAAAGAAAAATACCAAGCAGCAAAGGCCAGCGTATTATACTAACACATGCAGGAAACAGTGAAGAAGGTCTTGTCCATGACGCTGGACTTATTTTCCAATCAAAAGTACCGACGGTAGGGACTACCACACAGAAATGAATGGACATATTTTCAGGCACTGGATGGAGAAAGATCTACTTCCAATTCTAAACAGACCATCATGCTTGGTAATGGATAATGCATCCTATCACAACGCAGTATCAGCGGAAGACAAAGTACCAACTGCATCAAATACAAAAGATCAAATTAGGACTTGGCTTGCTAAGGAAAATGTCAGCTTCGATGATACATATTTGAAACCCGAGTTGTTGCACCTGGTGAGGATGACAAATAAGACAAAGGTGTTTCATATTGACAAAATCATTGCGGAATACGGCCACACGTCTTTGCGACTACCTCCATATCATGCTCACCTTAATCCGATAGAGCTTGTCTGGGTTAAAGTAAAAGGGCAAGTTGCAGAACAGAACAGGACGTTTAAAATGTGTGATGTTGAAGTTCTGACACGTGAGTCCCTCTCAATGATAGACATGCAGTTCTGGAAGAAGTGTGTTGAACATGTGCTCCGAGAGGAAGACGAGTACTGGCACCGAGATGGATTACAATTTGTCCAGCCAGTAACAATTATCAACCTCATGGAATCGTCAGATTCGGGATGATACAAATCATATTTTGATTACAGACTGAGAAATAGCAACGTATACATTTCCATATCCAAATGCGTCTACCATCATACAATTTGTGGTGAAGTTAAGACACCCTGGGGTCTAATGGTGACCGAAGGGAGGACTAACTGTTGCATATTGTATCCAAGTTCACGATTGCACATAAAGGGCAACACACTTAATTACTTGACCTATCAATTTAATATGGAGATACACCTATGAATAGAATTGACATGGACAAATTCTAGGGATTACTGTAAAATCTAAAATTTGAGCCCCGTATTTGCAATTGTCATAAAAGATCAAAGGAATTCGCCGATGTGCAAAATCCGTAGCATCTATGGACTACTGGTTAGCTTTATTTTAGCGTCATGGATATTCTAAGGCTGCATGCAAAAATCACTGAGATCCAACAGGTAGTTTTCGAGAAAATCAATTTCAAACGTGCTCACGAATTAATGGACAGACTATAGTAATGTTTCCTACTCAGTAACGTTCAGAAAGCAATGGCAAACTACTGAACGTATAACTGGTGCCTAGGAAATCAACAACTCGTTTTCTGTGGTTGATGGTGACCTCCTATAAAGGATATGCCAAGATTTTCAATTTTCATTTTTAAAAAAAAATGTCCCATAGTCTTTTCAGACCATTGGTTATAAAGTGCATATCACTTCCCATTTCTTGGTCGTAGTGTGCTCGATCACAAACCCAAGTGTACTTGGTTCAAATCCCACGGTGGACAAGTTTTGAAGCAAATTCGTTTCCGTGGTATTTGTACAAAAGGTAAAAGTACACCTCACCGTTCAGAAAGCAATGGCAAACTACTGAACGTATAAGTGGTGCCTAGAAAATCAACGACTCGTTTTCTGTGGTTGATGGCTACTTCGTGTAAAGGATATGTCACATTTTCATTTTCAGTGCTTAGGGGGTAGGAGGGTCAATTCCTTTCCTTACGCGTGGAACGTAGAGTGTGGGATTGAATTCCCAACCCTGTTGTATGCGAGTCGATAGTCGAGCGCTTATGCCGTACATTAATCCGTTCCCACAGTTTTCTCAAGTTTTCTAATGATCTTTCTAAAACATTATACAGAGATATGAACATTTCTAGCAAGTACAAACTTGGCTTTACAAATAATTAAACAACTAAAAACAGTATGGAACGGAACTGATAAGAAAACATAATGAAACATAACATTTAAAATGTGAACAGGAAGAAATGAACGACCCCATTTGCAGAACTAAGGAGATAAAGAAAACTTCACAGCTACTTCAATATGAAGTAAACACGACAAATATATATATGCACGAAACAATATAAATAAATACAACTGAATGACTCGGCTAATATGGTTCAAGACAGTACAGACTGCCACAGGTGTCGTTCGTAAAAATAGTGATTTATACAGTAAAGAAATGATCCTGTACTGGATTACACCAAGGGTGGCCAACCGTTATTGGTCCGAGGATCGGATACAGAATTTCGCATCTGATCTCGGGCTGGACTAAAACAACACCCGCTAAACCTGCCACCTTTATTTTGTAATACAATATCCTGATTGTGGACTGATATGAAAGTTTAGATACACACATTATTAATATATTATCACTTCGAAGAGATGATACTTATTATATTATGTTGGTTATAGATATGAACATTAACTAAAAAATGGAGTATGTTCTTGTTAATATTTGGTATTAATACGAATATTATAGACGTATGCACTTAACAAAAAGCTCAATATCAAACACAATGTGAGATATTGCTAGTATTAAAACGAATTCATCTTAGAAACAGCATAGCACGCAAATATAGAATTATATTGTGCCACAAATTAAATTTATCAATAAGGATATTTTACACTTTTCATCAATAAATAATAACGCATTTATAGAATTGAGTAAAATTACAATATCATCTAATTTTGTATCAAACATATGTTAGAGTCTGCCCACTCTGACGAGAGTTTCTGATTTTCTAATTGAATAAGTTGGTATTAAACAAGAGTTGACTGAATAATATTAAATGCTGTACATTGCTTGTCATGCGAAGGTTTTATCTTTGTCTTACTACTTGTTTGTTCTCTGGAAATAATAATAAAAATAAAAATTGGACGAATTCTGGAGAAATTTGAGAAATTTCTGATCAACAACTAGTAAAAACTGTTATAAGAACGAAAAGGATGGAAATATGTTAGACGTACTCTGAGAAGAAATGATCAAATAATCATAAAACAAACGATGTAGTGGGAAGTAAAGGGTTAAAGAAAGAATAGACGCCTTATAGAAACCTTGAAACCAACTTTCCGGAGAAAGGCGAGAAATATTTGACCAAATTCCATAGAAAAGATTGAACGAGTTTCCAATGATAGAGCGGTATGGAGAAACTGCTTTCAAGGCCAATATAACATATAAAGGTAGGGGAGGAGTATAATTTGATATAATAATATTAGTAAACCTTCATTCACCGAGGACAGATGAAACAAAAACCTCAAGCTCGCTTTGACAAATTAAATAAGTGTTGACAAAACATTTAGAATCCACAGATTTTTCTATCAGTTATAATTATAATTACTTCGATTATTTGTAGATTATTTTTTGTCTTCTTAAAAATAACTGACAAATGTTTTGATTTTAAAAGTACCTTCTTAACATTTGACACATTGTCTTTATTATCAAAAAGAACTCTTTTTGCAAATGCCATCATTACCTTTACTGTTCCCTCCCCACCTTTTTATACAAAACAAAAATGCATCACCACTTGCAAAACTAAAATGCATCACCACTTGCAAAACTAAAATGCATCGTCCCATGTAAAACTACATCAACAGTTTATTTCATTTTCGTCTAGTTTCAGTTTCAGTTTGGAATATCTTCATTGCACCCCGGGACATGTCCATAGGTGCTCCGATCTCCTTCACAATATCTCCAACAACGTACAGCGACTGATAGTACCAGTTCGATTTTGATTGATGAGCCTACTCACGTACCTGTTATGTTGATCTTTTCTTGCTACTCCAATCTTCAAACCCAGCTCCTGCAATCTAGTAGTTGACTAGGATATTCTATAAAAAGATTTTTTTAAAAGTTAACATAAATGACATAAGTATGTTATTTATCTATGTACATCATTGATCTAAAACTCAGTGTGAAATTTCTAAAATATAAAGATACGAGAACTAAACGTTTGAAGAGTCTACGCAGAAATCACAATCACTAATTATCACCAACAGCAACCAACAATTAAGAAGCTCAATTTATGCAATATACTACACTTGTACCATCATACACAATGTTGTCTAATCGCATATCGAATAGATTATTAAGTTCACATAATATGTCAACTGTTTGTCACGATTCTAACATACTATCAATGAAAACAAAAATGCGAGGTTATCGATTCCAAGACATTAACGGATATTTATGTAACGAGTAGTTTCTATTTGTTGAAACAGATATTTATGTAACGAGTAGTTTCTATTTGTTGAAACAGATATTTATGTAACGAGTAGTTTCTATTTGTTGTAACGGATATTTATGTAACGAGTAGTTTCTATTTGTTGAAACAGATATTTATGTAACGAGTAGTTTATATTTGTTGAAACGGATATTTATGTAACGAGTAGTTTATATTTGTTGAAACGGATATTTATGTAACGAGTAGTTTCTATTTGTTGAAACGGATATTTATGTAACGAGTAGTTTCTATTTGTTGAAACAGATATTTATGTAACGAGTAGTTTCTATTTGTTGAAACATATATTTATGTAACGAGTAGTTTATATTTGTTGAAACGGATATTTATGTAACGAGTAGTTTATATTTGTTGAAACGGATATTTATGTAACGAGTAGTTTCTATTTGTTGTAACGGATATTTATGTAACGAGTAGTTTCTATTTGTTGAAACAGATATTTATGTAACGAGTAGTTTCTATTTGTTGAAACGGATATTTATGTAACGAGTAGTTTATATTTGTTGAAACGGATATTTATGTAACGAGTAGTTTCTATTTGTTGAAACGGATATTTATGTAACGAGTAGTTTCTATTTGTTGAAACAGATATTTATGTAACGAGTAGTTTCTATTTGTTGTAACGGATATTTATGTAACGAGTAGTTTCTATTTGTTAAACATATTTATGTAACAGTAGTTTCATTTGTTAAACAGATATTTATGTAACGAGTAGTTTCTAATCGTTATCTGGTCAACCACTAGTAACAACTGTTATAAGAAGGAGAATATGGAGATTTGTTGGACACACCTTTGAGAAGAAATGATAAAAAGATACCAAAGCAGGCATTGAAGTGGGATGCACAGGGTTCAAGAAAGCGTGGACGATCTAAGGAGACCCTGAAATGAAAGTTGCCGAGAAAGGCAAGAAATATTGGTCTCAGTTCCATGGAGGAGATTGAACGTGTTGCCCAGGATAGAACGATATTGAGAAATTGCTTGCAGTCCCTATGTAACGTGTAACGAGAGGAATTATTATTATTATTAGTTTCTATTTGTCAATTCAAGTAGGTACTGTAGTGTATGTAGAAAGTAATCAATATGATACTTGGAACTGATATCAACCTAGTCCTATTAGTTTCAATAGTTTCATTAATTAGTTGTGGATGTATTGTTTAACAAACATCTCTATCAATGTCTTTAAATTTCATCGTCTTAAAAACATTTTGAATTCTTTTCGTTATGCGCAGACATTCTAAAACTTGATTTTATTTGTTTGTTGCAAGCCATATATTAACATCAGAAACAGCAAATTTGTTATTAGCCTCTGTGGTATTCGTTTCTTTGTCTCGCGTGTTGCTCTTAATTTAAAATTCGTCTCATTCTCTTGTTTACGTTAGAAACACAGGAAGCCTTGTTTACCCAATTTCAAATCTACCATTTGGTTAATTGCTAACATTAGTAACGTTGGACAAATTATGCACCAACTAACACTGACAGTATCTACGCAAAATGCTGGAAGTATCAAGAAGAGACCGGTTTAGAAATGAAGACATTAGGGGGAAAAAGTGGGTTCAACATCAGGACTGAACTTAATCAAGAAACAACAAATTAAATGGTTCGGCCACATAAACAGATTACCAACAGACAATGCGTCTCACAGAACAATGTTACACCGATACAGTGGATAGAAAGCAAAAAGCCGTCCACGCAAAAGATAGACATCCGAAATAACAGAGACGGTGAAAAACACAATTTATGAAGCGAAGACAAAATTCCTTTCTTGAACTCTCTTCTTATCCTTACGCTGTGAGGCAAAACAAGATTAGAGAAAACGAAACAAACACTGACCTACTGAATTACCAGTTCATTAACAAGAAAGTATATAAATACTAACTATCTACATTCTTTTTTTAAATCTTAAGGCGTCACAATCATTCCATTCCTGTGCTATATGATGCTAAAAATAAATGGCTGTAGTAATCTGCATTTTATCTAGGTTTAAAAATGGTGTAATTACACAGCAATAAAAAGTACTTTCTACATATTGTTTTTTTTGTATAACACGAGTACACCTATAATACGTTCAAGTATCCATTTTTGTAAGGACGTCACTACAAGGATCTCTCAGATTTCCTTCTGGGAAAATAGAATTATATTGTTTAAGAACCATCAATTACAGGACTAATTAACGTATGTACAAGAACCACATTGTACAAGACATATTAACATATGACAGAACCATACAGAAAACAAAACATGGTAATAGAGCAAGATGAAGAAACCTAAATGAATATAAAACATGACATGAGAATTACTACATACAAGTAAAAAGCTATTCTTATCCTATCTGGTCAGATACTGATACAGATTGATTGCATGTGTATAAACTGATATTAAAGAGAATCTAGAGATGGCCAAGATAATTCATATATATGAAAATTACTACATATGACAGAACACATAACAGGCTAAAAATTAGAGACTATCAAATAACATAGAACATCATATACAGGACATAATTAATATATTTCAAGAACCATCATATTAAGGACAAAATCAACAATCTAATTAGAATATTCTTTAACATTTAATGAAGTGACTTTGAGAGTCGATAAAATGCATCAACGAAAGTCCTGTTCACTGTGTTAGTTTGCTTCATGACATGATTCACAATCTGACAAGTATTAGATCTGTGTTACTTGATTTCTTCATTAAAAAAACCTGAACACATTCAGTTGCACTTACAATTATCAAATAATGATTGTACGCGGCACACATAAAAGGCATGACACCCACAATCTATGATAGCGCCGTTTTGACATTGAAGTATTGCATATAATGGACAGTGGGTATATCTACAAAATAATTTCTTAATCACATGATTTGTACTATTTTTGTTTCGTGCAAGGTTGAGAGTTAAACGAAATGCACACATTAGGAATGCGTGCTATTTGTATCTAAACAGTTTCTCTGCGTTTTATCCAATAAACAATAACTAAGTTTGTATGCACGCTTAATTTATGGGAAATATTTCATTTTTTTTTAACGGCATCCTCACTGAAATAATAAATAAGCCACATACCAGTAAAAAAAAATATAAATATAAACCAAAGAGGTTTAATCTACATACGGGTTAAAAGGATAGAAACTAAATAATACAAGCCACATAATAATATTAATAATAATTCCTCTCGTACCGTTATAAGTTACATAGGGCCTACAAAACATTTCTCAATACCTCTCTATCCTCGGCAACATATAAGCCACATGCTAGTAAAAATAGAATGAAAATATATGAGTCCCACCATCATCATTAGGTGCCGTCTCCACATCGAAGGTTGGCTGCAATGAATCTCCAGCATCCTCTGTCTTTCGACTTGGTGTTGCATACTGCCAGACTGTAACCACTTAAAGCTTCCTTCCCACTTATCTCTCGGTCTTCCTCTTGCTCTTCCCCTCAACTTTCCCCTCTAGTAAATGTTTTATCATGGTGTCATGTCTTTTTATGTGCCCAAAATACTTTACTTGTCTGAATTTTATTTCTCTTAATAATTGTTTCTTCATGTCTAGTTTTCCTAAAACTTGTTTATTTGTCTGTTTTTCTGTCCATGAAACACTGCCTATTCTTCTCTTCTTCTTTTTCTTTGTGTTCGTTCTTTACGACCAATTTTAAACATTTTGTGATATGTTTGATCTTTGCCAAGAACGTGTATACGTTGCACGTTGGTTTGGTAGGCCACTAAACGCATAGACTTCTACACGTTTAGGACATGTGCATCCGATTTCATCCAAACCTCCTTAGTCGCCTCTTACGACATGCGTGGCAGGTAACAGTGGTTCTATTCTTTACACCCCAAATTTGGGCCCCGGTAACCACTCGGAGGCCTATTCTTCTATATATCCACATCTCAAATGCATCAATTCTGTCTTCTAACTGCTTGTTCATTGTCCATGTTTCCGAGCCATACATTAATATAGGATATATATAGCATTTGAACATTCTCATTTTTAGTCTGTTTGTAATTTGTTTGGATGTCAGTAACTTTCTCATACTATTGAAATTATCCTTGGTCATTCCTATTCTCTTTTTAATTTCTGTTATACATCTGAATATTTTTAGTGGTATGAGTCCCATATCAGTAAAAATAGAAACCAAAAGATATGAGTCCCATAACAGTAAAGAATGGAAGCCGAAGTGCTAGTAACAAATATAAGACAAAATAATAAAAGTCATTTAGCAGTTACAAATGGAGATCAACGAGATAAACGCCATACATACAATGAGTTATAGAAACCATACACAAAATGAGTTATAGAGATAAACGCCACATACCATACAAAATGAGGTTATAGAGATTTTTTTTTTCCGATCCAGAAGCACTTGAGCTTTTCAGCTCTCGGCTCGGTGCCATGGACATCGTAACCCTTCGGTTCGGTGCCACGAACACCGTAAATCTGGGGAATCTGTGGCTTTTTCTGCCATTCCGCGGAATTGAACCCGCACATACAGAGGGATAGTCACCCGTAGTCCAACGCGCTACGAACACGCTGGGCAGACGGGCAGGTTATAGAGATAAACGCCACATACCATACAAAATGAGGTTATAGAGATAAACGCCACATACCATACAAAATGAGGTTATAGAAATATAAGCCGCATACCAGTTACACAAATAAGACAAGAGACCAAGCAAGAAAATGTATCAAATTTTATAAGAAAGCGCCGCTGGAACTACATCGGCCACACACTTAGAATGGATGAGAGAAGACTCCTTACCAATCCCTCATATGGACACCAGAGGGAAAAAGTAAACGAGGAAGACCAAGAGAGACTCTGCGTAGAACCATCACCAGAGAAGGCTCAACGATGGGCCTAGTAAACATTAAAGACCTAAAACAGATAGCAACGAACCGCGAGACATGGAGAACTATGACCTCTGCCCTATGCGCCGCCCACAGGCCCAAGAGGAAAGACTAACTAACTAACCAGTTACAACAAGAAGTTAAAGATATGACGATTCTTAAACCTTCATGAGTCACACATCAGTTACAAATAAATGTTTAAAAAAAGACATTAAAAGCCTCACACCAGTTACAGTTAGAAGTCACGATATAAACGCCACATCATTATCAGGTGCCGTGTCGGCTGGCGTAGGCGATCATGGATCTCCACAAATCTCTGTCGTTAGTGTTTGCTATCAACTCAGATGTTGACGCCCTACCGTGCCATGAAGTCAGGCTATCCAAAAGTTTCTCTCCCTGTCTTCCTCGGTCTCGTCTACCCTCGATCTTACAGTTGTCACAATGTGTTCTAAACCTCCCCTCCTCATCACATGCCCGAAAATGATGAGTGCCCTTTCTGATATTTATGATAAGCTTTCTCTGTGTCTTGATCTCATTCAACGCCTCAACATTAGACATTTTAGCAGTCCATGAGATTCTCATCATTCTTCTGTAAAAGCACATTTCTGTGGCCCTCAGAGATTTTTCGAGGGCCACAGAAATGTGGTTTTACAGAAGAAAGATGATAATCCAATGGACTGCTAAAATGACTAATGTTGAGGTGTTGAATAATAATGTTGATGTAAGCAATATGGCGGTGACAACACGTGTTGTCGTTAGCTTGTGCTGGATTGTGCTTCGTTTCTTGAATTTCCAGTGGATTTGATGTATTTTTCGGAAGAAAGAATAGTTATTTCGTCCAACTTTTATGTAATGTTTCAGTTGAAAACATAGAATACATCGGGTCCACGTGGTTTCTTGAGAGATGAACACTGTTATCAATTCGAGCGACACGACAACACAGTGTTCTTCTGTTTTCTATACATATATAAGAATCAGTTGAATTACATTATATGTATGTCCCAATTGTTTGAAGATATTTGGACATCCTACGAACTTGAAATTGTGCAAGAGAGTAGCTTTCATACATGACAAGAGGAAAAAAGTATCAAACTAAACTATTTGTTCATTTCTATAACCATATTCTAACTTAACGCACATGGTCATTCTGTGTAGAAATTGCCGAAAATGTTTATCCATGTTTTCACCACATTGGATTGATACGCAAAGTGATCATGTTTTTATAGTACGGTGAAGTCTTTCGCACATCACGCGAATACAAACATATTTAGTGGTATTTCAACATGTAAGTTCTGTAGACGAATGCATAAGATCCTGAAGTTAACATGTTCAATCTCACGCTCGGCCAATTTCTAATTTTTTGTTTTAAAAACCAAAAACATCGATAAGTTTAAACATCTGAATTAATTTAATTTGCTGATTGTTATTTTTCAACTTTCACGGGCATTCAATTGTATCAGGTTTTACTGGCAATCGAAATGAGGGACAGTTTATGTGGGCTCGGATGATTAACGGAAAAGGATAACAAACTAACTTTAAAAGTTTTTAAAATTAAAATTAAATTCAATTTTCACGGGAACGTGAATTCTATTGTATCAGATTTACCGGCAATCGAAATGAGGGACATTTAATTGTCAACTTTACGAACGATTTGATCAGGTTATGGCTTTAACGGGAACGGGAATTCTGTCGTATCAGGTTTTACTGGCAATCGGAATGAGGGACATTTTAATATTATATGGTCAACCGACAAAGTTTTCAAACCAAGCATGTAGAGAAAACGTATTGTTTTAAAATGGGGAAGACGCTGATTTTGAAGCAACGTGGCATGTTTCTTTAAAGGACTTTACAAATAGATTTCAACTAAATTTCCGGTGCGAAGAACGGGTAAACTGTTAGTATTGTCATATAAGTCATGTCGCCGAGTATCCACTGATATAAGTGGAAACCTCTGCTATTGGTCAGAGAGGGGCATTCACTTGTCCTGACAGCCGCAAATGGTTGTCCAAGATGGAGAATAGCTCCTCATGTGGATGTGGAAGGCAAGGGGAAACTACCACATTATTTTCCCAAGAAATGTTATGGATCAAAACGTCACATATCAGTTACAATTAAAAGACAAAAAGATAAAAGTGCATACATTTAAAAATGAAATCCAAATAAAAGCCACATACCAGTTACAAGTATAAGTTAAAAAAAAAACCTACCCCACTCACAATTAGAAGCCACAGACATTAAACACCCCATATCAATTAGAAATAAAAGCCACAGAGACAAAAAAAAACCGGCTGCCAATTACAAAATAAAGCATTACATCAATTAAAAATAAAAGCTGAAATGATAGAAGCCGCATACCAGTAATAAATTAAAGTCAAAGTGTCAACAGCAAGGTTAAACAAAAATAAAATGCTCATTAGCCATTACAGACTGTAGGGTTTAAAGTATAAAGTGTCTGTCACTTCACATTTTTAGAACCAAGTTTACAGGAGCCAGGATGACCGATTCGATTCGCAACGTGTGAAAAATCGCGTGCTGAAAGTGAACCCGCAACCGTTTTGTATCCGATTCTAAAATTTAACACTCTATGCATTGCACTAACCCAGCGTTTCCCAAACTTTTTCGGCCTACCGCCCACTTTGCACAACATAAACTTTGTACCGCCCCTTCCACATTTTAACAGTTTTCTAACGCCCCACCCCCACATATATGCATGTTCTTTTTTCTCTTTGACATAGAAAATTGATATATATTTCTGTCATACATGGTCAATTTTCAAATGATTATATACATGAAATAGAACATTAATATATATTTCTGTCATACATGGTCAATTTTCAAATGATTATATGCATGAAATAGAAAATTGATGAAAAAATGGATAGTGTAAGATGGGCATAAGATGATTTAAAATGCATAATTCAAATTTTAAATGATTATTCTATCGCAAAATCACGAAAATAATTTATTTAAAAATATTTATTATTAATTTCTTCTTTAAGGAGCCACCAACCCCTAATCGCCCAAACACCCCCAATTCTTCTGAACTCAATATCGCCCCCTAGAACGCTTCAGCGCTCACTGGGGGTGGTACCGCCCACTTTGGGAAACACTGGACTTGCCCATCCCACAATAGCCAAATACCATTACAAATCGATATCAAAGAGATAACAAACCACATAGTAGTTTAGTAAAAAGTTATAGAAAATGTGGAATGTCGTTTTTCCCCTCCAGAACAGAGGATAGGTTGAAGTTTTGTCAACCTCATATTCTCTTTGTCCAAGTGACACACACGCATATCTATCAAGCAAACTGCATCCTTTCCTGTATCCACAATTATAATATATTTCCTAGCAAGCACGCACCTGCCGACTGTCGTAGTTAGGATAGCAATAAATTAACAACTAGCCCAGTAAGAATTCTTGCACTTCACCGTACTTTTTGTTGGATCCTTCGGTCTGACTTTTTCAAGCTGAATAATGTGTCTCCTTTCTGTCAATGTCTCTTTTTTCTATTTATTTTGTGACAATTTTCTCTTCTTTGTTCTATACTTTGAACAAACTTTTCAAACCCTTGGTGTAAATCTCTTCTTTGTTCTATACTTTGAACAAACTTTTCAAACCCTTGGTGTAAATCTCTTTTGTTCATACTTTGAACAAACTTTTCAAACCTTGTAAATCTCTTCTTTGTTCTAACTTTGAACAAACTTTTCAAACCTTGTGAAATTCTTCTTTGTTCTATACTTTGAACAAACTTTTCGAACCCTTGTGTAATCCTCTTTGTTCTATACTTTGAACAAACTTTCGAACCCTTGGTGTAAATCTCTTCTTTGTTCTATACTTTGAACAAACTTTTCGAACCCTTGGTGTAAATCTCTTCTTTGTTCTATACTTTGAACAAACTTTTCGAACCCTTGGTGTAAATCTCTTC
The DNA here is from genome assembly GCA_020796225.1 of Arion vulgaris. NCBI lineage: Eukaryota > Metazoa > Mollusca > Gastropoda > Stylommatophora > Arionidae > Arion > Arion vulgaris. The sequence goes on from CM036753.1 coordinate 25,987,114, forward strand.
TTTGTTCTATACTTTGAACAAACTTTTCAAACCCTTGGTGTAAATCTCTTCTTTGTTCTATACTTTGAACAAACTTTTCGAACCCTTGGTGTAAATCTCTTCTTTGTTCTATACTTTGAACAAACTTTTCAAACCCTTGGTGTAAATCTCTTCTTTGTTCTATACTTTGAACAAACTTTTCAAACCCTTGGTGTAAATAAACAACAGTAACACACACACAACTATTTTTCAAGAATTCTCAACGCTACTTTACTTTCGTGACACACCTGGTGGAGGACATATAATTATGCCAAACGTTTCTACCATGAACATTTTCTTTTTTCTTTCAGTCATTATAGCAAATTTGCTGCGATATATCTCACATCAGTGTCAGGCGCTCAGTGTATGAGAACCACTATTTAAATGAATATGAAGATAATATAATATAATTCACATCCTTCACACATTTATTTCTCAGTGGAACATTCATCTTCTACTATTTAACACAATTATTTGAATACAGCTATTTGAGCTCAGATGCTTCTCTGGTGATACTTACTTTCTTGCATCAATAATGGCAATCCAGTTAGTTAGTTTTTGCTGTATCTAACCATCATTTCTTTAGCTTTCTGTTACCTGCCATGCCGTTTCAAGACAAGATCGAGTCTGGTTGAGCTCCCATATTTCTACCGTATATGTATTTTGAAAAACTGCTGGGCAGGTAAACACAATTGACATATAATTCAGAATTTATTTCAAACTTCTTGATCGCCGAAATGACTCCACGGACTCTTACCGATCTTCTCTTTTTTGTGTTCATTCTTATTAACCAGGTTAATTATTCTTTATGATTTGTGTGGTTTGCGTCGAGAACGAGAATACGTTGCATATCGGTTTGTATGCTCCTATGTATGTAGGACAGGCGGATCCAAAACATTATTTTGTGCTTGTCTGGCTAGACAGTGCCTTACATTGTTCAGCCTTTTTTTTTGCATCGAATGTTCAACACTCTCTTGTAATCATTGTTCAGACACACAATACAACATATGTATTATCTAAGCCAAAGAGCATGTTCATGCTTTGCAACTTTTCCCAACATGGTGAGGTCGTTCTGGATTAGGGACATTCTCAAACGTTTTGGAGGTGTTTTAGGTGCAAGAACGAAACTATCGTTCCCGTGCTCAGCCATCCTACCCAAATAGGTTTCCACGTATTTCGCCTCTGGTACAGTTTACTTCACAAAACTCTCTAAACTGTTAATTATGATAATAATAACAGAAAAACTATTATATCTTGCAATATCTGACTGTGTGACACGAACTAAATGAGTTTGTGTGCTAACAAATATGACGTATCATTAGATACGTTTGAATGTTTCCGTTATCGTCCATTTGAAAGTGTTCTGTGAAATTCGTCACTCCTGTTGTGTCGTTTGCTTGATAAAGGCCTTTGGTCGAAACGTTACTGTTTATCATCACTGTTTCTGTATTTTGTAAAACTATAGTACTTTGTTTGTACGTGATTTGCTATTTTACCAAGTTTTACTGCAGTTTTCCCCCTTTTTCGATAAACGTTTTTATTGCCAACTGCCACCATGTCCTATTATTTAAGTAACTGTAACCAAAACTATTGTTGTCATGGTTACTATTACTCATGGTTACTATTATACATTGCTACTATTAAAGACAATAGCAAAGTCAGTTTATCTGAAAATAGTACTTAAAATTGGAACCACTACACCATTATCTAAAGGTATGTCTCACATCTATCTATATCCTCTTCTTGTCTCGTATGATATATAAGACTTCTACAAGAGATTTCCATTGTTGTCGTTCTGCCGCCCTCTCTACTTATGTTTTCCCACGTCATGCAACAATCTTTCAACTCTTTTTTCAAGTAGTTATTTTTCATGTTTCATTTGGGCATCCATGCCTTCTGTTCCCGTCCGTTGTCCATCGAAGAGCTGGCTTAGATAATGCCTCTATTTACATACGAAATACATGCACAATCCACCAACATCTTCGTCTTTTGATGATGATCCATATAGTTTTGAAATCAATTTTTTCATTTGTTGTTGTTGTATGTATTTGGTCATAATGTGAACAAAAAGACATGAAGGGCTGGAGAAGACCATCATGGAAGGAGGCATACCGGCAAAGAGAGAAGAGGAAGACCATGGAGAAGATGGATTCAGGATGTAACTGGTGGTTTGAATATGACGGCTGCAGAAGCAGAACATCAGGTCTATGAGAGAGAGAAATTCCGAAGGACTATTAGGGTGGCAAAGTTCTGCTCAGGACAAGCTATTTGATGATGATTTGGTCAGAAAATTAGCAGAATTTATGGACTTCATAATCTATTATAAATAAATAAAAGCTAATGTACTGATATAGAATAGATAAAAACACAAAGCCAATGCAGGTAGAATACATAACAGCACTCACCCAGTGCATATAGAATACATATATATATTCTATATATAATAAACCGACTGTCTGTTGGATGAGGACACTAAAATAGATATTGAATCGATCCAGCGATTTAGGCAGTTTGGAGCTACCCGTTGTGCAAGTAGAACTGGATGCATGAGTGGCAGAAGGAGAGGTGTGTTTAAATAGCAAGCCACGGGAACCATCAGTATGCATACTCTTTGATATCTGTTGGGGAGACTGAACACCTATGGGTCTGCCCGGAGTGCATTGTCGTCAGTTCAGTAACCAATAACCAATATAGAATACATGAAAACACTGATCAAGTACGCATAGAATACTTTAAAGCATTAAGCCAATACCCATAGAATACATAAACTACTAAGCCAATACCCTAATAAAAAATACAAAGCCTAATAGCTAACTACAAGCCAATACCCATAATTAGAATACAGAATACACGAACTACTAAGTCAACGCAAATAGAATACATAAAGCACTAAACTAATGAGGTGTAAACTTTAAGCCATAATCAGGTACCGGCTGGCGTAGGCAATCAAATATCTCCACAAATCTCTGTCCCTGTTATTTGTTATCATCTCAGACGTTGACGTTTTTCCGTGCCACGAAGTCAGGCTGTCTAATGTTTTCTCTCTCTACCTTCCTCTGTCTCGTCTCTCTTCGATTTTACCGGTTATCACAATGTGTTTTAAACCTTCCCTCTTCATCTTTAAGTAGTAAAAGAAAATATCAATGATGTATTGATTATTTGAAATCGGTTCTGTTTGGAAGCACTTCATTACTATGTGGTAAGTAATTGTAGATGATAAAACTGCACTAGCAGTGAGTGTTCACGGTATATTATGAGCATGAGTATTTCACGGTCAATCACAGCGCCAATGTGTCACGCCAGAATTATAATATGTGTTTTCACTTCACGGACATATGTGAGTATGTCACGGTAGGTACACGTCGTGAGTGATTTGCAACTAGCTATGGGCGTATTTCCTGTGGAGGTTACAACTAAAATGTGTCGTGTAAAATCATAACAAGTAAGTGATGATATCAACATCATCATTATTATCATCATCGCGCCAAATGTGGACACGGGGGTCTTCTGTGGCTAAGTGGTTAGGCCTATGTCTTGCGTTCCGAAGGTCACAGGTTCGAATCCTGACCGTGCCGTTCTGTTCACAAGTGAAATTTTTCAAGATACCTCAATTGTTGCCGGAGCTACGAAGGCCGTGCTTTTGCAATACTATCGGTAGATCATCATCAGGTGCCGTGCCGGCTGGTGTAGGCGATCATGGATCTCCACAAATCTCTGTCGTTAGTGTTTGCTATCAACTCAGATGTTGACGCTCTACTGTGCCATGAAGTTAGGATATCCACAATTTTCCTCTCTGTCTTCCTCTGTCTCGTCTACCCTCGATTTTATCGGTTGTTACAATGTGTTCTAAATCTCCCCTCCTCATCATATGTCCGAAAAATGAGGACAGCTTCTTTCTTATATTGATAATAAGCTTTCTCTGTGTCTTGACCTCGTTCAACACCTCAACATTAGTCATTTTAGCAGTCCAAGGAATTCTCATCAATCTTCTGTAAAACCACACCTGTAGCCTTCAGAGATTTTTCGATCTGTTTGTTTACTGTCCATGACTCGCATCCATATGTCAGTATTGGTTCTATGTAGCACTGAATAACTCTCATTCTGATCGGGATTGACAAGGACTTGTTGCATAGGATGTTTCTCATTTTCAGGAAATATGTTTTCGCTTGCCCTATTCTGCTCTTTATTTCCGATCGACTTCTGCCATCTGATGTTTCCAGGACTCCGATGTATTTAAATTGCTGCACTTGTCTTAGCTCAGTCCTATTTACTGTGATGGTGTATTTGGGCAAAGTCTGTTTTTTTAATATGATCATAACTTCTGTCTTCTTAATATTCAAACTGAGTCCTTTGTTGTTACTTTCTGTCACAACCTTATCAACCAATTTCTGGAGCTCCATTTCATTTCTTGCAATTAAAACAGTATCATCGCTAGGTAGCGTGTTCTTTCTGCGGAGAGGGACAAAGCCATATGAGTCAATGAGTCAATTCTTAGGCTTTAGACCCTTTGAAGAGACACACAGTTTCCACTCAATTTCATGATTAGTGAGTTTTTTGTGTCTCTGTTTTTGTAGCTGTTTGCTTTCTTTTACACAATTCGGTTGCCTGGCTTCACTCCTACCCCTCCAAATCGCCCTTTACGACATACGAGAAGAGACAGTGGTTCCATCCATCGCAACCCAGGAAACCACACGGGAGGGGGAATATGGCGTTTCTACAATATACGAGAAGAGACAGTGGTGTTTCGTGGTTGCGAAGAATGACCACGCAACCACAGCGTGGCTCCATTCTTCGCAACCCACGAAACCACACAGGCGGGGTAGGGGACCGGGGGAATGAATGCATAGTAGCATACAAATCATAACAGGTTGCCATTGTCAACATCTCTCAACGTTCTATCTTGACTTGTATGTTATTTATTCTCTTAGTGAATCATCTCTCAACGTTCTATCTTTGACTTGTGTGTTATTTATTCTCTTAGTGAATCATCTCTCAACGTTCTATCTTGACTTGTATGTTATTTATTCTCTTAGTGAATATATTTACAAGAAATTATAAGTTAACTTGTGATTTTGAAACCAAATTGTGAATCAGAAATTGAAAAATATAATTTGCTAACCGAAGCTGTAAAAGTCAACCGTTCATTCCTTCACGAACTAGCAATTGCAAATTTAACATCACTTGATTTATTACGTTGGTTGGTTATAAATGCCAATTATTCCGTAAATTGATCAATTCAAGAAAGGATATCAGGCAGTACTGTACACGTGAAGATACATTCTGACCTGGTTAACATTCATTAGAGAAAACTTACATAGAATTTTATTAGATGAAGCCGAATTTCCTGCTCATGATAGAAGTTTGATAATGATGTATAAATAGGTGTTTCTAATGAGGTATAAATGAGTGCAGATGTTCATAGAGCGATTTATTACAACCTGTAACCATTTTGTGAGCAATATAACTGAGTGGGAATATTTAGTGAGTGGTAGAAATTAAGTGTATAATTTTAGTAAGTGATAAAATTGAGTGTAGACTTTTAATGAGTGATTATAGATGAGTGTAGACATTAAGTGAAAGATATAAATAAGTGTAGACGTTACGTGATGTGTTTGACTGTCGAATTTTAGTTTTCTTTTTCTTCTTCGTACGCTCCATATCAACCACTTGTTAACCACTCTATGTGATTATATGTGATCTGAGCCTAAGAGCGATTGTACGTTGTGCCAGTTATGCGCCTACAAGAGACCAGCACATTCGATTTCTGCGACGATTTTATTTTTATTATTATTTTTCCCCGATCCATAAACACTTCAGCTGAAAGCTCTTCGGCTCGGTGTCATGGACATCGTAACCTTTGGGCTCGGTGCCACGAACACCGTAAATCTGGAGAACTTGTAGCTTTTCTGCCAGTCCGCGGAGTTGAACCCGTACTTACAGAGGACTAGTCACCCGTAGTCCAACGCGCTACAAACACGCTGGGCCCGCGGGCGACGATTTTTATTTAATAGGGTAGCTTTCCTAGGCCCCTACCTCAATCGCCTCCCACGACATATCATGTAGGTCACAGGATTGCTATTCGTTACTTCCCTTGAGAGTCCCCACAACACAAGGGCGAGACTTTTAGTGAGAGATACAAACAAAAGTGTAGACTTGATGAGAGATATGATTAAGTGTAGACTTTTAGTGAGAGATACAAACAAAAGTGTAGACTTGATGAGAGATATGATTAAGTGTAGACTTTTAGTAGGAGATACAAACAAAAGTGTAGACTTGATGAGAGAAATGATTAAGTGTAGACTTTAGTAGAGATACATAAAAGTGTAGACTTGATGAGAGATATGATTAAGTGTAGACTTTTAGTGAGAGATACAAAAAAAAGTGTAGACTTGATGAGAGATATGATTAAGTGTAGACTTTTAGTGAGAGATACAAACAAAAGTGTAGACTTTTGATGAGAGATATGATTAAGTGTAGACTTTTAGTGAGAGATACAAAAAAGTGTAGACTTGATGAGAGATATGATTAAGTGTAGACTTTTAGTGAGAGATACAAACAAAAGTGTAGACTTGATGAGAGATATGATTAAGTGTAGACTTTTAGTGAGAGATACAAACAAAAGTGTAGACTTTTGATGAGAGATATGATTAAGTGTAGACTTTTAGTGAGAGATACAAACAAGTGTAGACTTGATGAGAGATATGATTAAGTGTAGACTTTTAGTGAGAGATACAAACAAAAGTGTAGACTTGATGAGAGATATGATTAAGTGTAGACTTTTAGTGAGAGATACATAAAAGTGTAGACTTGATGAGAGATATGATTAAGTGTAGACTTTTAGTGAGAGATACAAAAAAGTGTAGACTTGATGAGAGATATGATTAAGTGTAGACTTTTAGTGAGAGATACAAACAAAAGTGTAGACTTTTGATGAGAGATATGATTAAGTGTAGACATTTAGTGAGAGATACAAAAAAGTGTAGACTTGATGAGAGATATGATTAAGTGTAGACTTTTAGTGAGAGATACAAACAAAAGTGTAGACTTGATGAGAGATATGATTAAGTGTAGACTTTTAGTGAGAGATACAAACAAAAGTGTAGACTTTTGATGAGAGATATGATTAAGTGTAGACTTTTAGTGAGAGATACAAACAAAAGTGTAGACTTGATGAGAGATATGATTAAGTGTAGACTTTTAGTGAGAGATACAAACAAAAGTGTAGACTTTTGATGAGAGATATGATTAAGTGTAGATTTTTAGTGAGAGATACAAAAAAGTGTAGACTTGATGAGAGATATGATTAAATGTAGACTTTTAGTGAGAGATACAAACAAAAGTGTAGACTTGATGAGAGATATGATTAAGTGTAGACTTTTAGTGAGAGATACAAAAAAAAGTGTAGACTTGATGAGAGATATGATTAAGTGTAGACTTTTGATGAGAGATATGATTAAGTGTAGACTTTTGATGAGAGATATAATTAAGTGTAGACTTTTGATGAGAGATATGATTAAGTGTAGACTTTTGATGAGAGATATGATTAAGTGTAGACTTTTAGTGAGAATACAAAAAGTGTAGACTTGATGAGAGATATGATTAAATGTAGACTTTTAGTGAGAGATACAAAAAAGTGTAGACTTTTGATGAGAGATATGATTAAGTGTAGACTTTTAGTGAGAGATACAAAAAAGTGTAGACTTGATGAGAGATATGATTAAGTGTAGACTTTTAGTGAGAGATACAAAAAAAAGTGTAGACTTGATGAGAGATATGATTAAGTGTAGACTTTTGATGAGAGATATGATTAAGTGTAGACTTTTGATGAGAGATATGATTAAGTGTAGACTTTTGATGAGAGGTATGATTAAGTGTAGACTTTTAGTGAGAGATACAAAAAAGTGTAGACTTGATGAGAGATATGATTAAATGTAGACTTTTAGTGAGAGATACAAAAAAGTGTAGACTTGATGAGAGATATGATTAAGTGTAGACTTTTAGTGAGAAATACAAACAAAAGTGTAGACTTGATGAGAGATATGATTAAGTGTAGACTTTTAGTGAGAGATACAAACAAAGGTGTAGACTTGATGAGAGATATGATTAAGTGTAGACTTTTAGTGAGAGATACAAAAAAGTGTAGACTTGATGAGAGATATGATTAAGTGTAGACTTGATGAGAGATATGATTAAGTGTAGACTTTTAGTGAGAGATACAAACAAAAGTGTAGACTTGATGAGATATATGATTAAGTGTAGACTTTTAGTAGAAGATACAAAAAGTGTAGACTTGATGAGAGATATGATTAAGTGTAGACTTGATGAGAGATATGATTAAGTGTAGACTTTTAGTGAGAGATACAAAAAAGTGTAGACTTGATGAGAGATATGATTAAGTGTAGACTTTTAGTGAGAAATACAAACAAAAGTGTAGACTTGATGAGAGATATGATTAAGTGTAGACTTTTAGTAGGAGATACAAACAAAAGTGTAGACTTGATGAGAGATATGATTAAGTGTAGACTTTTGATGAGAGATATGATTAAGTGTAGACTTTTGATGAGAGATATGATTAAGTGTAGACTTTTGATGAGAGATATGATTAAGTGTAGACTTTTGATGAGAGATATGATTAAGTGTAGACTTTTAGTAGAAGATACAAAAAGTGTAGACTTGATGAGAGATATGATTAAATGTAGACTTTTAGTGAGAGATACAAACAAAAGTGTAGACTTGATGAGAGATATGATTAAGTGTAGACTTTTAGTGAGAGATACAAAAAAAAGTGTAGACTTGATGAGAGATATGATTAAGTGTAGACTTTTGATGAGAGATATGATTAAGTGTAGACTTTTGATAGAGAATATGATTAAGTGTAGACTTTTGATGAGAGATATGATTAAGTGTAGACTTTTGATGAGAGATATGATTAAGTGTAGACTTTTAGTGAGAGATACAAAAAAAAGTGTAGACTTGATGAGAGATATGATTAAATGTAGACTTTTAGTGAGAGATACAAAAAAGTGTAGACTTTTGATGAGAGATATGATTAAGTGTAGACTTTTAGTAGAGGGGATACAAAAAAGTGTAGACTTGATGAGAGATATGATTAAGTGTAGACTTTTAGTGAGAGATACAAAAAAAAGTGTAGACTTGATGAGAGATATGATTAAGTGTAGACTTTTGATGAGAATATGATTAATGTAGACTTTTGATAGAGAATATGATTAAGTGTAGACTTTTGATGAGAGATATGATTAAGTGTAGACTTTTAGTAGGAGATACAAAAGTGTAGACTTGATGAGAGATATGATTAAGTGTAGACTTTAGTGAGAATACAAACAAAAGTGTAGACTTGATGAGAGATATGATTAAGTGTAGACTTTTAGTGAGAGATACAAACAAAAGTGTAGACTTGATGAGAGATATGATTAAGTGTAGACTTTTAGTGAGAGATACAAAAAAAAGTGTAGACTTGATGAGAGATATGATTAAGTGTAGACTTGATGAGAGATATGATTAAGTGTAGACTTTTAGTGAGAGATACAAACAAAAGTGTAGACTTGATGAGAGATATGATTAAGTGTAGACTTTTAGTAGAGAATACAAACAAAAGTGTAGACTTGATGAGAGATATGATTAAGTGTAGACTTTTGGTAGAGATACAAACAAAAGTGTAGACTTGATGAGAGAAAATGATTAAGTGTAGACTTTTAGTAGAGATACAAACAAAAGTGTAGACTTGATGAGATATATGATTAAGTGTAGACTTTTAGTGAGAGATACAAACAAAAGTGTAGACTTGATGAGAGATACAAACAAAAGTGTAGACTTGATGAGAGATATGATTAAGTGTAGACTTTTAGTGAGAATACCAAAAAAGTGTAGACTTGATGAGAGATATGATTAAGTGTAGACTTTTGATGAGAGATATGATTAAGTGGTAGACATTTAGTGAGAGATACATAAAAGTGTAGACTTGATGAGAGATATGATTAAGTGGTAGACTTTTAGTGAGAGATACAAAAAAGTGTAGACTTGATGAGAGATGTGATTAAATGTAGACTTTTAGTGAGAGATACAAAAAAGTGTAGACTTGATGAGAGATATGATTAAGTGTAGACTTTTAGTGAGAGATACAAACAAAAGTGTAGACTTGATGAGAGATATGATTAAGTGTAGACTTTTAGTGAGAGATACAAACAAAAGTGTAGACTTGATGAGAGATATGATTAAGTGTAGACTTTTAGTAGAGAATACAAAAAAGTGTAGACTTGATGAGAGATACAAACAAAAGTGTAGACTTGATGAGAGATATGATTAAGTGTAGACTTTTAGTGAGAGATACAAACAAAAGTGTAGACTTGATGAGAGATATGATTAAGTGTAGACTTTTAGTGAGAGATACAAACAAAAGTGTAGACTTGATGAGAGATATGATTAAGTGTAGACTTTTAGTAGAGAATACAAACAAAAGTGTAGACTTGATGAGATATATGATTAAGTGTAGACTTTTAGTGAGAGATACAAAAAAGTGTAGACTTGATGAGAGATATGATTAAGTGTAGACTTTTGTAGAGAGAATACAAAAAGTGTAGACTTGATGAGAGATATGATTAAGTGTAGACTTTTGATGAGAGATATGATTAAGTGTAGACTTGATGAGAGATATGATTAAGTGTAGACTTGATGAGAGATATGATTAAGTGTAGACTTTTAGTGAGAGATATGATTAAGTGTAGACTTGATGAGAGATATGATTAAGTGTAGACTTTTAGTGAGAGATACAAAAAAGTGTAGACTTGATGAGAGATATGATTAAGTGTAGACTTTTAGTGAGAGATACAAAAAAAAGTGTAGACTTGATGAGAGATATGATTAAGTGTAGACTTGATGAGAGATATGATTAAGTGTAGACTTTTAGTAGAAGATACAAAAAGTGTAGACTTGATGAGAGATATGATTAAGTGTAGACTTTTAGTGAGAGATACAAAAAAAAGTGTAGACTTGATGAGAGATATGATTAAGTGTAGACTTTTGATGAGAGATATGATTGAGTGTAGACTTTTAGTGAGAGATACAAAAAAGTGTAGACTTGATGAGAGATATGATTAAGTGTAGACTTTTGATGAGAGATATGATTGAGTGTAGACTAAAAATCTAGATCCGTATCTTTTCTCACAATGACACCAAACATCACTTATCGATTCAGTAACGTAATATATAACATCCGGAATCTTGAGATGAGATATCAGTGTCCACATAACCTTCACAATTTTTTTCCCATCTCGAGAACTAAGATGTCATCCAAATTGACAGTGAGAGTCATACGACTGTGCGTGAAAGCGAATATTAAACAATGTTGTGAACATGTTACGATAGAAGGTGACAGTTACAACTGTTCGATGTCAAGTCAGGCCGATCGCAATCCTCACTTCTCGTCGCTCCAAAGGATACATACTTCTTCTTCTTCTTCTGCGTTCTCACTAGATTGGGATTTCGGATTCTCTAATAAAGGCAGCCGTCTGCCTCAGATTATCAACCATGCCATACAGTTTGTCTTCTGCGTTCTCACTAGATTGGGATTTCGGATTCTCTAATAAAGTCAGCCGTCTGCCCCAGATTACCAGCCATATAGTTTGTCTTGGACGCTGGTGTAAGTGGACCACCTCTTTCCTCTCAAGTCTGCATACTGGGGACAGTTCTGTAGGATATAATTCCTATGATTTCTGCTTCCCCGTTTGTGTCGACCTCTTCCCGCAGTAAGTTTTGGCCACCCTCGTGATGGTAGGTCTCACATTCTTACTGCGTGGCTAAATCTCTGAGGCAGATTGGCGACCGTTGAATCCGTTATCCCATTCCTCATTGTGAGGGTCGTTGCACCATGTTATGCGCCTTACGGCCTGGTGCATCCGTTTTCTGCAAGCATTTGTTTCGGGTTAGCATTCCCAGGATACATACAATGAAACCAATACAATTAGATTTCTCTCAATTCGATCGTTTGCTTTTCTGTTATATCAAACCTATAGTTCGTTCCAAAATCCGTGATCACACTAAGGTTTAATTTGTACGAAATCTATCTGATGGATACAAGTAATTTTTGCATGCAGTCTTATATACCTCACGACGTTACGAATATATGCTTAACTAATTGGTAGGTAGCTTAGTTGATGTAAAAAACGTTTTTGTTATATAATTTTGCATAAGCACAACAAAATGATCATCAAAGTTTAGAACTTACAGTAATACACAAAATGGTGGCGAATGATTGCAAAGGCGTATTCCTATTACATATTATAAAAAGAAAGGTGACATAGTGAACAAATGATACCTTCCACTTCTATAAATGAAAGTAAATGTTGCGTACATACGCCAATGACAGTCGGTATAAAACATTGTGAATTGATTAATTCCACGGGATTCCCGATTTTGACGTGCACTGAATTGCATTTAGAACACGGAAATGCTTAGTTATAGACAAACTTGACAATCGTACTGTAAAATTTCGACAAGTATACCAGATCAACATCGCGGTAAATTTAGTAATAACATATAATAAAATTCTTACAGAACTAAAGGTTTTGGTGTGCAAAAAATACTTTTGGAACGTCGTCACGGTTACCTACATAAAAATGCAAAAATCAAGAATTTCTGTCAAAAGGATGATTTTATATCGGTCGGTAAAGATGATCACGAATTTTAGAACGAACTATAGTTTTATACGAGGGCGCATTGAAAAGTAATGCCTCCAAGTCCATAACTTTGTTAATATACATAATTTACAAATGAAACATACATTTTCAGAAAGCTTGAGATGTCCCCTACACAATAGAGTCATTATTTTTCGACATAGTCACCTCCACGTTCCACACACACGCCAACGTCGAACTAGTTGTTGCATCCCGTCGAAGAAAAATCTGATGACATCAGGCGTGTCAGGAACACCTGATGCGATATGAACGAGAAGGCGATGACTTTATCTGCCGAATTGTCACTGGCGATGAGTCATGGGTGCATCATTACGACCCTGAGAGCAAGCGCCAGTCTATGGAATACAGGCACAAAAACTCACCCACCCAAAAAAATTTCAAAACTGTCGCGTCAGCGGGAAAAGTTTTGATGACCATTTTGGGACTGCCAGGGCGTAATCCCCACAGAATTTTTGGAACGCGGCAATACTGTCAATTCTGATCGGTATGTGGAAACGATGAAGAAACTACGGCAAGACTGCTACGTGTTCGTCCTGGAAAACACGCAGTCCTTCAACATGACAATGCTCGTCCACACATCAGTAGACAAACAGCGGCAGCATTAGAGCGTCTCAATTTTGACGACATTTTAGCGCACCCACCATATAGCCCCGATTTGGCACCTTGTGACTTTTTCCTGTTCCCAAAGCTCAAGGAACATCTCAGAGAAACAGATATGCTTCTGACGAGGATGTGGCAGCAGATGTGCGTACCTGGCTTCGTGAAAAATCATCAGATTTTTCTTCGACGGGATGCAACAACTAGTTCGACGTTAGCGTGTGTGTGTGGAACGTGGAGGTGACTATGTTGAAAAATAATGACTCCATTGTGTAGTGGACATCTCAAGCTTTCTGAAAATGTAATTTTCATTTGTAAATTATGTATATTAACAAAGTTATGGACTTGGAGGCATTACTTTCAATGCGCCCTCGTATATGTCTTTGAGTTTTGCTTCAAAAGTTAGTCTCCATGTAACATTATGCCTCTCTTCTTTTCGCTGTCCATATAGTGCCCACTGCATTCTATATTTTGGCCTCCTTTTTTGCCTCATCATAAAGGCATGTCCTATCCATCATGTCTCTTTTGTATCTCGCTATTTATATCTTCTACTTTTGTATCTCTTTATTTGTGTCTTCCACTTTTGTATATCTTTATTTATATCTTCTAATTTTGTATCTCTTTATTTATATCTTCCACTTTTGTATCTCTTTATTTATATCTTTCACTTTTTGTATATCTTTATTTATATCTTCTACTTTTGTATCTCTTTATTTATATCTTTCACTTTTGTATCTCTTTATTTATATCTTCCACTTTTGTATATCTTTATTTATATCTTCTACTTTTGTATATCTTTATTTATATCTTCCACTTTTGTATATCTTTATTTATATCTTCTACTTTTGTATATCTTTATTTATATCTTTCACTTTTGTATATCTTTATTTATATCTTCCACTTTTGTATATCTTTATTTATATCTTCCACTTTTGTATATCTTTATTTATATCTTCTACTTTTGTATATCTTTATTTATATCTTCCACTTTTGTATATCTTTATTTATATCTTCCACTTCTGTATATCTTTATTTATATCTTCCAGAGCATTTAGTTTTTGAAGTCTAGTATTGTTAATCTTATCCTCCCACGCATTTTTCTAAGTAGTCTTCATTCAAATCCTCTTAACATACGTGCTATTTTCTTATCTGCTTCCAAGTCTCAAACACTTAATGGACTATCGGAACGCATGCTTTGTATAACCGATGTTTTGTCTTAGTGTCATAAATATTATATTACCAGATGTTGCTAAACCTGGTGTAGGCTGCATTTAACCTTCTACTTCTTTGCTTAATTTCAACTATAATGTTTCCATCTGAATAAACAATACTGTCCAAGTAAGTTAAATCATGTTACTATCTCTAACTTGGTGTCCCCTGTTTGTATGTATAATCTTCTATTCGCGTTTATCTCTATTACTTTCGATTTTATTTGTGTTGATCATTAGTTCAATTTGTTTTTCTATTTTATTGATTCTGTCTCTCTCACGTCTAAACAATCATAAACGTTGGACAATTAATTCAACAATGGAAAGTCGATTCCTACCTACAAGTAGAAACATACAACTTAAATTTCATGTTGAGCTATTCAAAAACTATCTGATAACGTTGTAAATGCCACAGAATGCGATATATTTCAAGAAGCAACCGTGCTGTTGTCATCAAATTTCCCAGACTCGCAAAGAAAGAAGAAATATGCCAACACGATTGCTATATGCAATGTCGATCTTCGTAAGTTCTAGCAATATGACATTTTTATAACATTTTTATTTGCAAATGCCAACGGAAACTAGATTCCTTCTAAATTTAAACAGGGACAAATTATATAGGATTACCCAGATTTGGCATTTAGTCATAAATTAAAAGATATGTAATGAGTTGACAGTAAAACAAGTGTTGTCAAGATGTGTACCATACGTCTGCTACACGGTCGAATGTCAGAGGCGTGGATAAACAATACACATTCGCTACGAAACATTACGTTCAGTAAATTTTTAACTCTTTTGTATGCGTGTCACTCATGAATGTTAAAGTCTGCTCGTCAGTTATATCGAGAAGTACATACAGAAATACATTTACAAGGGAATGACCAAGGACGTCCAAATAAACATGTCCAGGAAAGGGAAAAGGGGTGGGGGTTAAATGTAAAAATGAATAAACAAATTTTAGTTATAGTCTGTCCATTAATTCGTGAGCACGTTTGAAATTGATTTTCTCGAAAACTACCTGTTGGATCTCAGTGATTTTTTCAAGCAGCCTTAGAATATCCATGACGCTAGAGAAATATTTTTTTCCAAGAAAATTTGATGTAGTTTGAAATATTTCTTCTTCAGGTTATATTAAAATCAACCTCACCGGATTGTACACAATAGTAACAGATCTACGGTACACAGACGCGTTGTTCTAAAAATACATTATGGTAACATAGAAATATCGTGAGTATACAACAATTTCACGAAATCCCGTGCACCGAACCCAGTCGACTTTGAAAGCAGAAAGCATATGACGTTATAATTGGGATACCGTTATATAGTTATAGGCGTATCTCGCTATTTGTATGAAGCTATTGTATCATATTTGTTGGCTTATCAAAACTGACATTGATATCACATTCATAATGAGTCTGAAGTGCACATTTATAACAATGCAGAAGGTTACAGTTTTACTATACCAACACTTCCGTAGGGAATCTAAGAGAGGTCATCTATATTGTGATATTCATAACCCTGAGAAACGAGAGAAACTGGCGCTTGGTCTGAATAGAGAATCCTTTTCCCGATGGATTAAACAGGACACAAAGTGCACTAATGTCAAGCAAGGACGGAAAAGAACAATTGACGACTTTGACATAGATGTCATAAGACGGAGCTCTTGAAAATGTTTGCGACAAATCAACTTGTTACTCTCAGGAAACTGAAATTAAAACTGCAATCAGATTGCAGCATAGACATTTCTTAAAGTACTCTATGAAAAATTGTAAGAGCGCCGGCTTCACCTTCAGAAAAACTATAGGCGGCAGGAATATTATTTGTGAAAAGCCACATTTAATTGCTGCCCGAAGTAAATACCTGAGGCAGATCCGTGAGCGGCGGAGGCAAGGCTATGATATTGTATATTTGGACGAATCCTGGGTCAGTGCTCACCACACCAATGCTAAAGAATGGCAATCAGTAGACGGTGAACAGAAAAGAAAAATACCAAGCAGCAAAGGCCAGCGTATTATACTAACACATGCAGGAAGCAGTGAAGAAGGTCTTGTCCATGACGCTGGACTTATTTTCCAATCAAAAGTACCGACGGTAGAGACTACCACACAGAAATGAATGGACATATTTTCAGGCACTGGATGGAGAAAGATCTACTTCCAATTCTAAACAGACCATCATGCTTGGTAATGGATAATGCATCCTACCACAACGCAGTATCAGCGGAAGACAAAGTACCAACTGCATCAAATACAAAAGATCAAATTAGGACTTGGCTTGCTAAGGAAAATGTCAGCTTCGATGATACATATTTGAAACCCGAGTTGTTGCACCTGGTGAGGATGACAAATAAGACAAAGGTGTTTCATATTGACAAAATCATTGCGGAATACGGCCACACGTCTTTGCGACTACTTCCATATCATGCTCACTATCCGAAGAGCTTGTCTGGGCTAAAGTAAAAGGGCAAGTTGCCGAACAGAACAGGACGTTTAAAATGTGTGATGTTGAAGTTCTGACACGTGAGTCCTTCTCAATGATAGACATGCAGTTCTGGAAGAAGTGTGTTGAACATGTGCTCCGAGAGGAAGACGAGTACTGGCACCGAGATGGATTACAATTTGTCCAGCCAGTAACAATTATCAACCTCATGGAATCGTCAGATTCGGAATGATACAAATCATATTTTGCTTACAGACTGAGAAATAGCAACGTATACATTTCCATATCCAAATGCGTCTACCATCATACAATTTGTGGTGAAGTTAAGACACCCTGGGGTCTAATGGTGACCGAAGGGGAGGACTAACTGTTGCATATTGTATCCAAGTTCACGATTGCACATAAAGGGCAACACACTTAATTACTTGACCTATCAAGTTAATATGGAGATACACCTATGAATAGAATTGACATGGACAAATTCTAGGATACTGTAAAATCTAAAATTTGAGCCCCCGTATTTGCAATTGTCTTAAAAGATCAAAGGAATTCGCCGATGTGCAAAATCCGTAGCATCTATGGACTACTGGTTAGCTTTATTTTAGCGTCATGGATATTCTAAGGCTGCATGCAAAAATCACTGAGATCCAACAGGTAGTTTTCGAGAAAATCAATTTCAAACGTGCTCACGATTAATGGACAGACTATAGTAGCTTACTTGCGGAAATTTGCATCAAACTTCTTCTTCTCTTCCCTCATTTACTTTTTTATAAAAGTGTGCGGGAGGAGGAGGGGGGAATGTAGTAATCGTGTGTGTGCTTGTTCTAATGCACTTTGTAAGCTGTTATTCATTTTCGTAAAGCTGTTCTTGATGCTGTCGCTCCATCTTTTACGTGATCTTCCTCTTGCTCTGTACTCGTTATACATTTATGTGTTGCTCTCTGCATAAAACTGTTTTATCAAAAAGCCATTTTGACCAAGGAGGTTGAAACACCCCCAATTCCCTCATTGCCTTAACCTATGGACGCCCATGGAAATGACTGTTCACATGTGTAGTACTCTGTGTTAATCAACGGATGATTCATGATGAAATCACGACAGTCATCAATGCAAGCAAGATATGTTAGCGCAACCAGAGGCGATGTGAAGAAAAGAAAATAGGACATACGCGATCACGTTTGAATAATTTGTAATAGAACAATATTCTCAATGACGAAGTTGCTGCTGAACTTTCACGATAAAAAAACCCAAAAAACTCACAAAATCAAGATCTTCATCAAACAAAATAACATAAGATAAATTTTAAAAAATCAAGAAGTATTCACTAAACCTGGTTTAGTTAATACAATTTTTTTTCTGAAATATGTAAGTAAATTTAGAACTAATGATCTTATTAATTTTTCTGTTAATGTTAAATAACCTTTTTATGACAGCGTCAGTTTTAGGGGCAGTTACCTTACACATATTATATTACATTATACATAGATTTATAGATAGAAATCGGTAACACAATATAAGTTAGATTGACATCACAACTAGAAAGAAGGTGGACTAGACAGAAGAATGAGAGTACTAGAAACGATTTGTGAGAAACTTAATACTGTCGATTTGCATAATGGCTTCGTCTCCTATGAACTTGTTATTTCGAGGCCGGTAATTTCCCAAGTCGAGTTTGAAGTACCGTTCTAGAAATGTCCTGACCGTAGGAAATTCACATTAAGTCCAAGGGCAGACAGGAAGAGGTGGTTGCTAAAATAATAAAACGGTAGATGACAGGTCTGATTTAACTTTGTCCAAGGACGTCTTCAGTTGGTTACTGGTTACAAGGACCGATGTCACTGCACTCCAGACAGACCATTAGATGCCCAGTATCAATCATTCGATGGTCAACGCTGTCCTCTCAGATGGTTGATGTTGTTAGCTTGTTACACATGTTCTCCAATAGTCCTCTCAGGTGTCATTGACTACTCGAGATGAATTTCGGGTAAAATTGCAGAAGTCTACGGATTATGCAGCAATTCATGTTCTTAGGTGCTTTCAACTTTGACCTTGTACTTGATAATTCCCCCCTGCAGAAGATTATTTCAGAGATATTATTTACTTTGTCTAAGGGGGTCTAAAGAGGAAGAATTGATTTCATAGCATATGGTTTTACTCAGGGGCTTACCCAATATGCTCGGTCCCTCTCTCGCAGAAACGGGACGCCACTTGCAGGAACTATTACACAAAGCACGAAAACGTAGCTTTAGTTACAAGTCTAGGGATCTCCGGAAAAAATTCACACGTGAACAGACCGACGCAGTCCTAATTCGAATCCGCGACCTACGGAATACAAAGCAACGGCTTCACTACTTAGACACAGAGACCATGCTAATCTTTAGACCGCGTTGTTAAATATGATTTCCAGTAATTTAGTAGACTGTCGTTTCAATATTTATTGAAGCATGAGTTACAAGATAATTGTTTTAACTAACATATTCTCAAATGTTGTGTCATCTCATAACCAACTACATTGACTATACCAAAATATTCGACTCTAGGACATGTAGCAAAATGGATGCTAGCTACGCTTTTTTTGTGGGTGTTTTGACCAAGCAATGCAAAGGTGTCATTGTCTTGTGTGTTAACAGGACATAGAAAGGCTTTTTTTTTTAAAATTACCATGCCTGATGGTCTGATACTTTGTAATGAGGGCCTGATACTTTGTAATGAAGTCCTGATGGCCTGATACTTTGTAATGAAGTCCTGATGGTCTGATACTTTGTAATGAGGTCCTGATGGTCTGATACTTTGTAATGAGGTCCTGGTGGTCTGATACTTTGTAATGAGGTCCTGGTGGTCTGATACTTTGTAATGAGGTCCTGGTGGTCTGATACTTTGTAATGAGGCCTGATGGCTGATATTGTAAGAGTCCTGATACTTTGTAATGAGGGCCTGATACTTTGTAATGAGGGTCTGATACTTTGTAATGAGGGTCTGATGGTCTGATACTTTGTAATGAAGTCCTGATGGTCTGATACTTTGTAATGAGGTCCTGATGGTCTGATACTTTGTAATGAGGTACTGGTGGCCTGATACTTTGTAATGAGGGTCTGATACTTTGTAATGAGGGCCTGATACTTTGTAATGAAGGCCTGATGGTCTGATACTTTGTAATGAGGGCCTGATGGTCTGATACTTTGTAATGAGGTCCTGATGGCCTGATACTTTGTAATGAGGTCCTGATACTTTGTAATGAGGTCCTGATACTTTGTAATGAGGGCGTGATGGTCTGATACTTTGTAATGAGGGTCTGATACTTTGTAATGAGGGCCTGATGGTCTGATACTTTGTAATGATGGTCTGATACTTTGTAATGATGGTCTGATACTTTGTAATGAGGTCCTGAGGGCCTGATACTTTGCAATGAGGTCCTGATGGTCTGCTACTTTGCAATGAGAATAATACAAAACAGAAGCTTACATTTCTGTAGCCACATCACATTTCAATATGCACGTGATGCAGCCACACAAGAAATGAGTGACATGTCTATGACAATAACTGTATCCCTTAATCTGGATGCCAATTAAGTATACATTTTATTCGTTACTGTATCATCATCAAGTAGCGTGTTCCTTGAGGAACGTCACTTTCTTCACAACCTGCCTAAAAAAACTCTGTTTCCATCAAGTTTCTCTCACATCCTCCAGCGTTATGTTCAATATCTCTTTGATGTTATGCTACCACCTTCGTTTTAGTCGTTCCCTGTCTCGACTAACAGGAACCATGCCTTCCATTACCGTTCTCTCCAAACCATTATGACTTTTAACGTAGCGAACATATTTAATCTTCCGGGACATGATGTTATTTATGAGCCAATGCTGCTTATTAAACGGATCTTGTAGGATGTCTTTGTTTTTTCTTTTCTCTGTCCAGGAGGTTTCAAGAACTTTTCTATAACACACTGTTTAGGAAGCTTCTATTCTGTTCTTTAATGTTTGTGTTATGGTCACCGATTCACACCCATATGTTGGAGTGTATGTACGATCGACTTCCTAGTCCTATCGGACACGGACGATAAAACGTAGGTCATGTGTTAAAGTTGAGCATGTAAAAGAACCATTTGCAGTTCAAAATCGAGAAGAGCAGGTTGGAAAGCCGAAGCTCAAGTAAACAAATTCATTAAAAATATTAATAAATAAAATCCCTAAAAAATATTTTCACCATCTTCTAAATTACATCGGGGACCCTCGCCGTTGCTACGGTGTTTGTGCACCGCCGCTGAGATCTTTCTATGTAAGAAAGGGATCAGAGCACAAATGGTTACTAATCGAAGTGGAAGGATCATGGTCCTATCAATCAACAGATCAACCAACCAACCACTCAATCGATCGATCGATCGATCGATCAATCAATCAATCATTCAATCAATACATTGTATCTTCTCAGGAGGTCTTCATGCTGTAATCTATCTTTCAATATCCTTTGTGTGAGAATTGCATATATATCATGTATATGTCAGTACACATTGTATGAGATTTATTAATTAGTTATACTGTTACATGGACAGAGAAGATAAATAGATATATCCAGAAAGAACTAAAAAACAAAAACGGGCTGATGCTACAAATAAGAATGAGAAAATTGAGATATTTTGGACATCATATAAAAAGGCACGAAGGGCTGGAGAAGACCATCAAGAAAGGAGGTATACCGGCAAAGAGAAGAAGAGGATGACCGCGGAGAAGATGGATTCAGGATCTAACTGATGGTTTGAACATGACGGTTGCAGAGACCTATGAGAGATAGAAATTCCGGAGGACTGTTGGGGTGGCAAAGTTCTGCTCAGGACAAGCTATTAGATGATGATGACACTGTTAGTTACAACTCTGTCCCCTTTGTTTGAGAACACAGATTCTATATTTGAGCACACTATTCATCATATTTGAAAGATCGATGTGTACTTTATACAGCCACAAATTTTCTATGTATCACGGTCACACCTGCAGAATATTGTTGCGATGTCAACAATGACATCTCCCTCTCTCTCTCTTTCTCTCCCTCTCTCTCTCTCTCTCTCTCTCTCGGTATGTGTGTTGAGTGTCGGTCTAATTAAACATTTAGATTTCCTTAAATGAATAAGGTCACCCTTCCGTCTCCACACAAAGTGTGAGTGAATAACTTTTGTTGTTGTCAAGAGAATAAATATTGGTATTATAAAGAACGATCTGGCGCTCCTTTAACAAAACTGTGTGAAATGTTAAGTACACAGGAGATAAAATCTCTATTAGTTTTGTTAACTCTTTCAATACCAGAAATGCTACTGGGTTCGAAACACGATTATTTTGGGATATCAGAGTCTGTATCATAACATATACTTTGTGTTTGTGCTGTTTGTGGTAGGTATCATATTAACATGAATATATGTATATGGGACTCTGTGACGTAGAGGTTAGGTAACGTGTCTCTCGTTTCTCTCCAAACATCAGCACTCATGCTTCGAGAATGCACTTCAGTTGAGTTCTTCCTGTGTAAGAAAGAGATCGGAGCAGACATGGTTACTCACTGAAGTGCAATGATAATGGTCATATCAATCAATGAATCAATCAGTCTAAAATATATATACATAATCTTAGTCTTTATTTTCTTGAATCCTGTTTTGCCTCACGGCGTTGGGATAAGAATAGATTTCTAGAACGGGCTTTTCTGTGCGCTTCATAAACACTGTTATTTTCCCCCTCTGTTATCTCTGAGGTCCACGTTTTGCGCGGACAGCTTTTTTGCTTTGTATCTACTGTTTCAGAGTAACAATACTCTTTGAGGGGCACTATCTGTTGGTAATCTGGTTATGTGGCCGAAACATTTTATTTGCTGTTTCTTGATGGAGTTCAATACTGATGTTGTGTCCACTTTTTTCCCTGTCTTCATTTCAAAACCGGTCTCTTCTTGTTACCCCCATCATTCTGCGTAGACATTTCATCTCTGTCGTGACTAGTTTTCTTCATCGTTTGATGTCAAGGTAAATGTTTGACATCATCTCTTCGTGACTAGTTTTCTTCTATCGTTTGATGTCAGGTAAATGTTTGACATCATCTCTGTCGTGACTAGTTTTCTTCTATCGTTTGATGTCAGGGTAAATGTTTCAATGTGACTAGTTTCTTCTATCGTTTGATGTCAGGTAAATGTTTGACATCATCTCTGTCGTGACTAGTTTTCTTCTATCGTTTGATGTCAGGGTCCAGGTTTGACACACTCGTGATATTCTTATGTTTGGTAGAAATGTTTGACACTGAATCATTATGTTGGGACATGTCTTGTATAATTCAAAATTTGTATTTCTGTCCATTTGTCATATGACTTGATTTGTTTTATTGCATATATGTTGGATTTCTTTAGTTATTCTTCCATTTGCTGAAAAAATGCTCCCTAGGTATGTAAAGTCTTTGACTTGTTTTAATGGATGTTTGTTGATGGAAATATTGGTAGCGATTTCCTCTCTAGAGAACTCGTCTCTCATGCCAAAGATACCAGGTTCGCTCTCCCCTAGAGCCATCTGGATATTTCTCTAGAGATCGCTGATCTCAGTGTAGTTGAGATCGAGTTCCTAGTCTTTCGTAGACGGGCGATAAAAGGAGGCCCCGTGTTCAATTTGAGCACATAAAAGAACCCTTGGCAGTTCAAAATTCGTGAATGTCAGGCTGGATAGCCGATGCCCGGGCAAAATTAGATAGAAAAGATTTTTTTTAAATAAATAAAATTCCTACAAAAATACCATCTTTAAAACAAATTACATCGGCGGTCATCGCTGGTGCTACGGAGTTCGTGCACTGCAGCTGAGATCTTCCTGTGTAAGAAAGAGATCGCAACACACAATGTTACCCACCGGTGCAATAATGATGGACCAATCAATCAATCAATCAATCGATCTCTAGCGAATGTCATTACTTCAGTTTTGTCGTTGTTTATTTTTATATTGTATTCATTGCATGTTAACTGGAGTCTGTGAATGTGTTCACTGGAGTCTGTGAATGTGTTCACTGGAGTCTGTGAATCTTAGTTTTGCTTGAACTGTCACATTGCATCTCACTGGGGCACTTCATCCAAGCGATAACTAACAATTTCTATTAATCCCCTGATAATCACGATATCAGATATTGCTTTACTAATAACACACATTATTACCTCATCATTAGTGTGTGTGATATAAATATGTGAGAGAGTGGTATAGCTGCTGTAGCAGGTGATGTTCAGATACTGACAGTGAAGAAGATGCATATATGTCTATATGTTCAGATACTGACAGTGAAGAAGATGCATATATGTCTATATGAGATCTTCCTGTGAAGAAGATGCACACACAATGTTCAATACTGACAGTGAAGAAGATGGCCAAAAATAGTCAATATGATTCTCAGATTATGACAGTGAGATGTTCTATATTTATATTGATTCAGATACTGACGTGAATGATGCTATAGTCTTATATGTTCAGAGTACTGCAGTAATTAAGTTGCTTAATGTCATTGCAGATACTGACTATCAAGAAGATGAATAAATTTCTATATGTTCAGATACAGACATGTTTAAATAAACATTTTTACCCATATGTTGGATACTGACAGTGAGAAGATAGCATTAGTCTATGATGTTCAGATACTGACAGTGAAGAAGATGCATATATGTCTATATGTTCAGATAAAACAAAATGTATATCAACGCCTGGTCAGGTAGACAAGAGACGCACGCGCTCAAGGGTTAGAAAACATACTTCTGCTAAGAACTTATTTCCCATCTTCCTCTTCTTCTTTTTGTGATCGCCCGCTATGAATTCAGGCGTAGTCAGGGCGCCTGCTATGGCGTTTCTCGCTGATTTTTGCATGAAGGCCTGCTTTTCTTATTATCAGTGTCCTCCGCCAGGCTTGTCTTCTTCGACTTCAGAAGCAAAACTTCCCATCTCATTAGGGTGTTCTTAGAACAGACATGTCTAGCTAATGAAGCTAGGATCCATAAGCCTCTCTTGCGTGGAAGCCTGCTGGAGATGTATTCCTGTCTGCTGGCATATAATCCACAATTGTATATACAACCTGACCCATGTGTTGCATGGGCTTGCAAGGGAGCAAAGAATATTAACACAGCAACCTTCAAGGCATGTCTTAATAGGCGACAGAGGTAGGGGTCTAGGGAAGCTACCCTAGTAAATAAAAAAGCGTCGCAGAAATCGGATGGGTTTGCTTAATTGTAGGTGCATAAATGGCACAACGTTCAATTGCTCTTAGGCTCGGATCACATACAAATCACAAAGAGTGGTTAATAAATAGTCGATATGGAGTGTTTGAAGAAGGAGATCTAAAAACCTGCATTTTTAGGATGTCAAAAAATAGTTCAAAATCTCCGTCAGAGTAGAAATAGACTCAACGCATTCAACTTTCTACCGTAATAAGTCAACTAGCCCTTCGGGAATTCAAAGATAGTTCTGGATAAGCACAGTGCCTTAAAGTCGCCAGAAACATTAATATTCAATCGAAAAACACTTCACTGCCTGGCATATGGATAAAGAGTTCACAACTCGCACTCCCTCGGGGATAATCAACGTCAATAACAACATAACGCCTGGCCTCTTTATTTCATATCTTTCCTGCTAATCGCCTCCTGCTTGAGGGATCAAATTTTCATCATTTTCCCGCCTAGTGATATTTATTCTGTCATTCATGAATGATAGTTTCAGGATCATGAAACCATCTAGAAGAAATGAGGTTATGGATGTGAGGTGAAACAAGCCACACTTTCCCAAGTTATCGCTTTCTCATGTTCACGCTTTTCGATTTGTTGACAAATCAAACCCTGGCCTTTGTTCTCGGGATTAAATTAGTTCGATCGCTGAGATCAGTGAGTCATACTGGTTGGTGAAAGAGTCAATACAAAGCAATATATTGTTAGAAAATACAACATAGTAAATATGCGTGTTGACTAAATGTTCTTTATCACGTACAGAAAACAATATATGGCATTTATCGTCTTTACAGAGGGCCAATTAGAGAATAATAAACCTTTTTTTAAAAAAAAATATCTTTAAGAATTCCACATTTAATCTGGATGGAATGATTATTTTGTTTATTTTCTTTATTTAAGGGTTCGAGATTCAATAGGGGTAAGACAGGGATGTATTTTGTCCCCATACTTATTCAATATATATGCGGAGAACATTATAAGGAATGTTAAATACGATGCCAACTATGTGAATTACGACCCTTTCAGTATAGGCGGCAAATCCATAACAGAGCTTAGATACGCAGACGATACAGTATTATTATCCACCAGCAAAGAAGGTTTGGAAAACCTAATCATGACGACAAGAAACATAGTGAAGACCAACATCTATTTTTGAAAACACAAAAAAACAAAAATCATGTCAACTGACAAAGCAAAAGGCTCACCTAACATCCAAATATACAATGAAGAACTCCAATGTGTAGAGAGCTACGAATACCTGGGCTCAATAATTAATAATAACGGTGACTGCTCCAAAGAGATCTCAAGAGGATGGCAATATCAAGAAATTAAACACAATGAAGAACATGTGGCAAAGCACCTGCAAAATACTAAACTTAAAAATATTGAGAACATGCATTTTCTCAGTGGCTACTTATGGTTGTGAATCATGGATCATTACACAACAAACAAGAACGAAAATCCAGTCCTTCGAAACGAAATGCTACAAAAAAATCCTACGAATACAATGAACAGAAAAAAAAGAACACTGATGTCCTGAAAAAACTAAATGTTAAAGAGAATTGACTGATAAACAACATACTATACAGAAAAATTACATACTTTGGTCACATTAAGCGACGTTCGGTATGAGTGGATGTCGTCTATAGAAGTTTCTAGCCTCCAGAGGCTTACGTGGATATACTGTCCTGGGCATGCGGGTGTTTACGGTAATGAGAGAACGGACAGGCTTGCATCAACAGCATCGATTGTTGGGGAGTTGAAGATGGACAAGGGGGATGTTATTCGGTCTCTTCGCGACTGTCTGTTGGATGACGACACTAACATCGATGTTGAATCGATCAAGCTATTTAGGCAGTTTGGAGTTACCGTTGTACAAGTCGAACTGGATACCTGAGAGGCAGAGTGAGAGGTGTGTTTAATCAGCAAGCCCCGGGAACCATCAGTATACATACTCTTCGATATCTGTTGGGGAGACTGAGCACCTATGGGTCTGCCCGGAGTGCAATGACGTCAGTTTAGTAACCAATAACCAATAAGCGTTACGAGGCATTGAAAGAACAATATTAGAGGGCAGGGTCCCAGGACGCAGAGGCAGACCAGGAAGAAGATGGCTACAAGATATTAAAGATATCATGAATATGACCATCGACGAAGTGGGTGAACTGGCTCTTGGGCTGCGTAGGGACAAAGCTGCTGTTGAAGCTTATGAAAGGAGCAAAAAAATGAATCAAGATCACCCCAATAAACTACTTGTTGAGAAGTGGCAACAGAGAAACAGAATTAAACAAAAGTCAATCCTCCACCACGTCAGTGAAATCAAAGACAGATACCACCTTCCAGAAACAAGACAACAGCTGCAGAGAGTAATAGCAAACTTACCACCACATACACTCTTGAATACACCTGAAATTAGAACAAAATTGATAGATGAAGCAACTAAACGCTCCGACCCAGTCAGCCTTATGATAGCATCTCAAAGAACCATTGATGCCTATCCCCAAGAATGGGTACATGTCTATACTGATGGATCTGCATTTAAAGCCACCATCAAAGCAGGTTACGGAGCATATATACAATACCCAGACAGATCATCTGAAGAGCTGTTTGGTGCATGCGGGAGATATGCTCCAATTATGAGGCTGAAATTCATGCGATAGAAGCAGCTTTGTACCATCTGAAGACTGTTTTCGATGCCTTTCCATCAAAGGCACAAAACATAATTATTTTCACAGATTCAATGTCTGCCCTTCAAGCTCTAGAAGATGGTGGACATTGTAAATCTGAACTATCCCATATAGCCATAGATATTGACAGACTTATTACATCACATGGCATCAAAATAACCATGCAGTGGATCCCTGGACATTCAAACACACCTGGAAATGACAAAGCAGATAGGCTAGCCAAGAAAGGGTCAACACAGGAACAACCAATCACAGCAACAACTCTCCATACAGCAAAGCAAATCCTAATGACAACAAATAAAGAAATTTGGCTGAACAGATGGGCCATGGGAAACACAGGAAGAGAGGTGTACAGCCATATGGCCAACCCTAACCTTAATGACAACATCAACCACCTTACAAGAAGAGATCAGAGCACCATTTTAGACTCTGAACCCAACACATAACACTTAATAATCACTTGAACAGAATTCATCCACAACACACTCCAGAGTGCCAACTGTGTGCACATCATCATGAAACCGTTCACCACCACCTTTTCAAGTGTCAAGCACTAGATGACATCAGAAAGACCCTCCTTCCTCCAAGGCCAGATAAATGGAACACATTATACGGAACAAAAGAACTTACAAACACATGCAGATACCACTACATAGCATTGGAGCCGAAGGGCAAAAGCTCAAGTACCGCTGGATCATTGAAGAAGAAGAAGAAGAAGCTAGAGACAGAGTTAATTTCAGATGCGATGCAAAGAGAGCAACGTCCTATAAATGATACGCACCTTGATGATGATCTTCTTTATTCCACATCGAGTTTTTTGCATTTATTTCGTTATTCGTTTTTTGGTCACATTTTAGTCATTTTCATTTTATGATCGTTATGGATTTATTTTCTGATTCTATAAGTTGTGTGCAGTATAAAAAGTGCATTTCTGATGTAACCATTACTTGATAAACGCTTTTTGGTTGAAGCGTTGCTGTGTTTTGTTATTGTTTTGTATTTTGTAAGACTACAATAATATGATTTTACGTGTTTCGCCATTTCTTTTGTCTACGGTAGCTAGTTCTGTACGGCTTTGTTGTTGGTGGTTATTAAATCGAATAGCAGGACATGTAGTGTATGAAGAAAAGTATGTAATGTGTGTTCAAACCTACCTGGCTGCCATTAGAAGGAAATACTACGGTAGGTAGTATCATATTGAAACTAATAGGTACATTTTCAGAGACTGTATAGAAAAACTACTCTCCTCCTCCCCACTCTGGATAGACCGTCACAGGGCCGTGTCGTACTATGATGCAGAGAAGCGGCTGCATCAGGTGGAATCGTAAAAGAGGCGGCATAAGCAGCAAAATCAATATTACAATAGAAGGTTATTTTAAGAAAAAACATTTAAGCGGCATTTCGAATACTTGCATCATATTAAGAAAATATACCGCACGGCCCTGGGCCGTCATGCCAGGTAAGGGTCAATATATCATATCATAAGATTGCTGTACATGAAGATTAAGTTTTATAACCATTAAAACTAAAAAATCAAATCTAAACTTGGCTTGCAAATATAAAAAGGTGTTCTATTTGACGACATTCATGTAAAATCAATGTTGTTGCAGCTTGTGAAACAAACAAAGAAGATAACGGTATATTATACCGAGAAAATCACAGCAAAGAACGACCATATCTATTTTTGTCTTACTTTGTATTGCTAATAACTTAACACAATAAAGCCTATGTAGACTAAAGTCAAAGGACAAGTGGCCACATAAAACACTAAACTATGTGATGTTTAGTGATGACAATTGACATGTGATGTCCCCCCCAAGAATAGACAATGACTATTGCAATATACGTGACAAACAAAACCTTCGGGAAGAAGAAGTCTACTGTAAAAAAAAAAAGATATATTGAAGTTTCTCCAGCCGATAACAGCTGTGATTCTATTAGTTGTCAGATTTAGAATGATGACATTTCTCTATTGTTTCTCTCTTTCTGCCTAGCATGGTTATAGTTCTATAATGTTCTTTACTTTTTTACCACTCTCTGTGTTGAAAAAGTAAAATCCGAATAAAATGGCAGATATTGCTCTCTTCTCTACAATATAAAGAAATATCTCTCAATCACAGTGACACAATAATCGGTGAACCGCATTATAAAAACATATTTTTTAGTACACAATTACGCAAACATAATCAACAATTGAATTCGCTTCCATGAGCAATCCATTTTATCTGAAAAAATTAACCTATGACACTGTTAAGGTCATGGACATTATTAGACTACATGCACAAACATTTGCTGCAATATATCAATTTACTACAGAAAGAAAACTGCGAGATTATGGGCATGAATTTGTGAATGAAATTTACAGACACATTGTGTTATATTTGTTATGCTGCGCTCTTATAGGTGGGAGTAGCATAGGTGATGATGCGTTGGATTCAAATATAAATGGAAGTGACCCTAAAGTGAACATTAAATCCTGATCGAAGTTTCTGAATCTTCTTTCTTTCTCGAATCCTGTTTGCTTCACAGCGTAAGGTCAAGAAGAGATTTCTAAAACAGGCTCTAGTCTGCGCTTCGTAGATAGTCTCTTTCGTCGCCTCTGTTATCTCTGAGGTCCATCTTTTGCGTGGCCGGCCTTTTGCTTTGTACCCATTGTATCGGAACAGCATTGCTCTTTGAGGTGCACTGTCTGTTGGTAATCTGCTTACGTGACCGAACCATTTAATTTGTTGTTTCTTGATGAAGTCAAGTACTGATGTTGTACCCACTTTTTCCTGATGTCTTCATTTCTCAACCGGTCTATTCTTTTACCCAGCATTCTGCGTAGACACTTCATCTCTGTCGTGAGTTTTCTTCTATCGTTTGTTGTCAGCGTCAAGGTTTGGCACTGGTAACATAATGTGGGGAGTTTCTGAGTAAGTTAGTATAATTCGCAGCTTCAGGAGTCAAACGTCTAGTTCTATCGAAATTGAGCGAAAAGCAGGAAGGCTGTGTGTACATGTTGTTGTGTCTAGAACGATCACAGAGTGATTTATTGATGGTTATATTAAAGTAAACAAAGCTATCTAACCAGTTTTCAAACTGGAGCCCAGAGCATAGCTTTGCCGTTTCTAACCCGTTTTTCAGTTGATGGTCTAGTTCAGCGACATTGAGTTTAACCAGTTTTTCAGTTGATGGTCGAGTTCAGCGATTTTGAGTCTAACCAGTTTTTCAGTTGATGGTCGAGTTCAGCGATATTGAGTCTAACCAGTTTTTCAGTTGATGGTCGAGTTCAGCGATATTGAGTCTAACCAGTTTTTCAGTTGATGGTCTAGTTCAGCGACATTGAGTCTAACCAGTTTTTCAGTTGATGGTCGAGTTCAGCGATTTTGAGTCTAACCAGTTTTTCAGTTGATGGTCGAGTTCAGCGATATTGAGTCTAACCAGTTTTTCAGTTGATGGTCGAGTTCAGCGACATTGAGTCTAACCAGTTTTTCAGTTGATGGTCGAGTTCAGCGATTTTGAGTCTAACCAGTTTTTCAGTTGATGGTCGAGTTCAGCGATATTGAGTCTAACCAGTTTTTCAGTTGATGGTCGAGTTCAGCGATATTGAGTCTAACCAGTTTTTCAGTTGATGGTCTAGTTCAGCGACATTGAGTCTAACCAGTTTTTGACTAAAGATATAGAAAGTAAGTTGAATGCATTAAAAATATATTTGCGAAAAATAATGAACACAAAATGGAATGAATCCAAGAGAAGTGGTGAAATTGGTGAAATCAAATGTCTGGTCAATAATTAGTAGCAAATGTTATAAGTAAGAGGCAATGGGAATATGTTGGGCATACTCTGAGAAGAAATGATCAAAGAACCACAAAGCAGGCATTGAAGTGGGAGACAAATGGCTGAAGAAAGAAAAAAATGCTCTAGGTAAATTTTAAAACGTACTTTACTGAAAGAGAAATATCGGACCAATTAAGAGATTAAACGAGTTTCCCAGGATAGAGTGATACGGAAAAAATTACTTGCGGGCCCTATGCAACGTATAACGGAACGAGAGGAATCTGATAATATAATATATACATTTATTAGCAATGTATAATTATATTTGTTGTTCATATGAAGAGTATACACTTATCACGGTGTCACGTTATGTCTGTTATGACATTCTATACATTTACATACACATACAAATATGACAATACAGACAATAATGTCTAAAAGGCCAATATTAGATTTCGCTTGTTACACGACAAGCGATAGAAATCGAGATTTGCATAGAAATGTGATTTGCATAATCGATTCTTCTCATTGTAAGAGTTAACCTTGTTGACATGCCGATGTTCTCTATCACCTGAATTCAATCAGTAGAAGACACCACCGATTATATCATTATGTGAATCTATTTGCTGGAAGTTTTCTCCCTTTTCTTACTATATTCAGTTTTGTTTGCTTGGCTTTCACAATTTTCCCGTACAAATTTATGTCTGTTGCAATTATGTCTATCTCTCTTGCCAAATATGTTTCTCAATTTCATTCTGTCTTGCTATTTTAAGCCATAAGATATTCTGTTTTTCTTATATATTTCTTCCTTATTTTCAGACCTTAGTTCATTCTTACCATGTTCATAGAGAAAAAAGGAATCGGATATATTACTGCCATATTTTCTTCTGCATATCATTAATTTCTTTCCATAATTCAATTCGCATTAGTTTATGTTTAATTTTTGACCATAATTTAATTTCTTTTACTATATCCTTAATTTCTTATCATAATTCAATTATGTGTTTTAAAAAAAATACGGGTGTTCCTAATCGTTCTGGTTTTTTTTTTTCCACACCATTTGTATGTCTATATATTTCAGTGTGATTTCCTATCATTTGTCAGTCGATGCTTTGTTATTTCTGAACTTCTGGACGTGAGAAAAATATAAATTGAATTACTTCTTTCATTAATTCATGAATTGAGAAGTATACCTTTTACATATTATTATTGTATGACATAGTTTCAAACACAGACATGTGGATAAGAACAAGACCAAACCCATGTTAAGAAAATAAAATGGTGATGTGTTGGGCATACCCTGCAGAAGACATAGTCGAGTGTCACTAGACAATCACTTGAGTGGAACCTGCAGGGAAAACGGAAAAGGGGACGTCCTAAACCAACCTAAAGACATAATCTTCTTGAGGAACTGAAGGATACTGAACTATACTAGGAAGCCATACATAAAATAGCACGACATCGGGAAAAGTGGAGAACAGCTGTTGGCGTCCTATGCTCCACAAGGATGGGAATAAGTAAGTACACTGTCCCATACAAAACTTCGTTTTCTTGATAACTCTCCTAAACACATCACTATCATATGTACGGTGTCCCCTGTATGAAGCATCGATGTCGGACAAGAAAGCAATAGCAAACTACCGCCCGATCAGATAACAAAACAACATGACAGTTTCTACATGTAAATTTGGATATGAATAATAAAATAATGGGAAGTTTAAAGAAACAATTAGAGTTCATTAGAAATGATTAGGGTATATTTTTTCCCAGCAGGGAATGTTAGACATTCACAAACAACATATCGTTCTTATATTTTTGTCGATATTATTTATAGATACACATAGTGATGGTGACAGGTAGACTGATGGTGACAGGTAGACTGATTGTGACAGGTAGACTGATTGTGACAGGTAGACTGATGGTGACATGTAGACTGATGGTGACAGGTAGACTGATGGTGACTGACATAATCATAGTTATTGACACATTATCAGTTGCAAAATAAATAAAGTTTAAATGCATATATTTTTAAAATTGAATATTCATACGGGGACAATTTACTGTTCATATGTAGTCTGATAAAATACACACAATGCTGTGCATATGAACAGATCAAGAAATGAAGATATACCACATACATAACAGTTGTTGATATACCTACAGGCTACTATTCATACATAGATATGTTCATTTATACAAACAAAGAACTCTATATACTGGTAAGCTCTCCTTTATGCTGATCATAGATTACCCTTCATAGAGAGATACTTTACCTTTTATTTATTTATACAAACAAAGAACTCTATATACTGGTAAGCTCTCCTTTATGCTGATCATAGATTACCCTTCATAGAGAGATACTTTACCTTTTATTCAGACAGACTATGTTTTGTAGACACAGACTTTTATTTTATACAGATATACAATTTTACGCCCGTGTGGTGCTTGGGCCCGCAAGGGAAGCAAAGAATAGTACCACTGCAACCTACAAGGCATGTCGTAAGAGGCGATTGATGTAGGACCTAGGGAAGCTACCCTAGTAAATAAAAATCATCGCAGAAATCGGATGAGCTGGTCTACTTGTAGCCGCATAACTGGCACAACATACAATCGCTCTTTGGCTCAGATCGCATACAAATCATACAGAGTGGTTAACAAGTGGTCGATATGGAACGTTCGAAGAAGAAGCAGATACAATTACATTGCCTTTAAACGGATTCGCTATTACACATACCAGTTACCGTTTATGCAGACAACCCTTTATACACACCCAGTGTTTATATTTCTGTACATATTGTTCATACCCAGTCAGTCCGGTAGACAGACTTAAACACATGTTGATGGATTAGTTGAATTTAGAAGAAATGTTAAGAGAAAATCGTGAAAGTGAGAACAAGGCAGTAACAACAATGACCACGCATGCGATCAATGTATAGAGCCTGCTAACCTGATGATATGAACTGACCAGGAAAGGGAGAAAGATACTCAAGTATCTTGGCAACAACTGTCGACGGTTTGCCGCAAGTGAAACGTGGAATGACCGCTCCTTCATATGTCAATAACGAACACCAATAGAGAATGAAAACTAAACAGAGAATGGTACACTGCTATCCAACAGGGGAGTCAGATTTTATCTAACTTTAGGCTGCCACCAAAATTAAAATAAATAGTAGGTTTGATTGTACGATGATGACAGAAATAAGATTGGGGTGTCGATGTTCACAGATTTACGACGCGGTGGACACATGAAGAGATATAAATAATTTGCAAACATATAATCATTTGGATATAGATATAGGTTGTACTTCTTGATATACATTTGAATAATTTGGAATTAGGTAAGTCGTATATATAGTCTATTGGGAGATAATGA
The DNA here is from genome assembly GCA_020796225.1 of Arion vulgaris. Taxonomy (NCBI): domain Eukaryota; kingdom Metazoa; phylum Mollusca; class Gastropoda; order Stylommatophora; family Arionidae; genus Arion; species Arion vulgaris. The sequence goes on from CM036753.1 coordinate 26,022,113, forward strand.
AAAACAAATTATCCTTTGAATCGTAAAAGTAATATCAGTTTTAAAAGTATTTATAAAATATGAAATTCCAAGTTATATAGTTTTAAAACAAAGTTACCAATTTACAATTTCAATGTTGTATACATCCTAACATATGCCAGTGAGAGTTAGAAAATGACTAAAGATATAGAAAGTAAGTAGAACGCATTTGAAAATAGATGTCTGCGAAAAAATGAACATAAAATGGGATGAAATCAGAGAAATGTCTGGTCAGTCATTAGTAACAACTGTTGTGAGAAATAAAAGATGGAGATATGTTGGGTGTTGGACATATTCTGAGAAGAAATGAGCAAAGAATCACAAAGCAGGCATTGAATGGGGATGTAAAGGATTTAAGAAAGAAAAGACGTCCATGTAAGCGATATCTCTCTCTCTCTCTCTCTCTCTCTCTCTCGATCACCGCCCAGACCGATGTACCAGTTCTCCCTATAAATTATATTCATATGGAAACCTGATTCATGCAGCCTTAGCATTGGTGTGTTTTACGTCACATCTTCAGCACCATTTGGAGCTCTGGTGCTTATCCTTCGGCGATGTGTCCGGTTTCAGCCAGCGTTTACTTGATTTGCTCTACGTTCTGTAGCCATCTAGTGTATTTTACGGTGTGGGGTAACTAGCCCCACGTTCAACCTCATTAGGCGCCTCTTACGACATGCGTGGCAGGTAACAGTGGTTATATTCCTTACACACCAATTTGGGCCCCGATAACCACTCGGGCGCGGAAGCGATCTAATAAACTTTACTGAGAATATTTAGAAATTTCGAACTCCTTCTTCTCTTCCACCATTTACTTCTTTATAGAATTGTTGGGAGGGAGGGGGATGGGGACATTGGGGGTAGTGATCTTGTGTGCTGTGCGTGCTTTTTTAAGGCACTTTGTAAGCTATATTCATTTTCGGAAGGCTGTTCTTGATGCCGTTTGCTCCATCTTTTGCGTGATCTTCCTCTTGATTTGTACTGATTATACTTTTTCTGTGTGACTCTCTGTGGTAGGCGATACCAGGGCATTCTTGTCAGGTGACCAAACCATTTAATCTGTTGTTCTTTTATGAATTGCATGACTGGTTTCACATCCAGTCTTCTTCTGATTTCTTCATTTCTAATGTTGACTCTTATTGTCACACCTGCAGTGGACTCAATTACATAAAAGAGACTGAGCAAGTTGTCCAAGATAGAACGGTATGGAAGTATTTCTTGCAAGCCATGTATAACCTATAACTTAACGGTACAGGGAGGAATATAAAGAGATATAGATAATATATAGTCTATATTGGGAAAAAGTTGTGCATAAAACACTTCTTCAGTTAATGGAAGACAAAGAAATATTGTCTTGTCAGTAATCATGAGGAATAATAACTTCACATTAAATATCACGACCGTATTCTGGTTGATAATCGTCTGGAGCAGTGGTTCTCAAAGGGTGTGCCCAGGCGCACTAATGTGCCTGGTGACATTCCTAGGTGTTCCCTAGGAAATCCCAGATCAGGGGTCGGCAGCGTGGTGCCAGCGGGGCACCAGGGTTTTTAAAAAAAGTCGACTCATCAGACCATTGCTTCTCATAGACAGAAATTAAATAATGAATAAAGGTACTTAGCATTTCCAGTTATTTCTATATTTCTTTGCTTTTTGCATCTTATTTACTATTTTTGGTGTGTTTAGTGCGCCTACGATTTTTTAAAATAGAATTTCAAGCGTTTCCCGACTTCCAAAATATTTTGAGAACCACTGGTCTGGAGTTTCAGTTTCGCAATATGTCGCTTTCTTGTTTGGTATGTGTGTGTGTGTGAATAGAAGCAAGATTTACATCACATCACGCCGTAGAGTACTTTTTAGTTAAGTGCTTCTTGCTGAATTGCAAACTTGGACATCAACAGAAATGACGCTTATCAATGAAATATTAATTACAATTTTTGCGTAGTTACTTAGAACGATTGTGTAAAGCTGTCAGCAAGCCAAGATTAACAGTCGAAGTGGTATTTAAACCGTAGTTGGAGAAGAAAGGAAGAGGTGGAGGGTCTCTGAGGGATGGCGGTAAGGAGCTTGACTCTTGATTCAAAGGTACTAGGTACGTTCCTAACTCGAAATGTTTTCCAGAGAACGTTAATCTCAATGTAGGTAGACGGAAGATAAAGCATAGATTAGTTGTTCAAGTTTAACCAAATCGTATAGAGTAGGCTGCAAAGTCTAAACAAAATAAAATTTCTAAAAACGTTTCCGATCTTCCAGATTACACGGACAATCACCGGTGCTACGGAATTCGTGCACTGCCGTTGAGATGTTCATGTGTAAGAAAAAGATTGGAGCACACATGATTACTCCCCGTATGCAATGTTGCTCATCAATCAATCAATCAATCAATCAATCAATCAATCAATCAATCAATCAATCGATAAACCGTAGTTGTGAAAACTGCCCCAATCTCATGTTGTATATTGCATAGACAAGGCTCGTCTTTCTTACATGGTATTCCATGTGTCTCGTCTTTCTTACATGGTATTCCATGTGTCTCGTCTTTCTTACATGGTATTCCATGTGTCTCGTCTTTCTTACATAGTATTCCATGTGTCTCGTCTTTCTTACATGGTATTCCATGTGTCTCGTCTTTCTTACATGGTATTCCATGTGTCTCGTCTTTCTTACATGGTATTCCATGTGTCTCGTCTTTCTTACATGGTATTCCAGGTGTCTCGTCTTTCTTACATGGTATTCCATGTGTCTCGTCTTTCTTACATGGTATTCCATGTGTCTCGTCTTTCTTACATGGTATTCCATGTGTCTCGTCTTTCTTACATGGTATTCCATGTGTCTCGTCTTTCTTACATGGTATTCCATGTGTCTCGTCTTTCTTACATGGTATTCCATGTGTCTCGTTTTTCTTACATGGTATTCCATGTGTCTCGTCTTTCTTACATGGTATTCCATGTGTCTCGTCTTTCTTACATGGTATTCCATGTGTCTCGTCTTTCTTACATGGTATTCCATGTGTCTCGTCTTTCTTACATGGTATTCCATGTGTCTCTGTCTTTCTTACATGGTATTCCAGGTGTCTCGTCTTTCTTACATGGTATTCCATGTGTCTCGTCTTTCTTACATGGTATTCCATGTGTCTCGTCTTTCTTACATGGTATTCCATGTGTCTCGTCTTTCTTACATGGTATTCCATGTGTCTCTGTCTTTCTTACATGGTATTCCATGTGTCTGTCTTTCTTACATGGTATTCTATGTGTCTCTGTTTTCTTACATGGTATTCCATGTGTCTCGTCTTTCTTACATGGTATTCCATGTGTCTGTCTTTCTTACATGGTATTCCATGTGTCTCGTCTTTCTTACATGGTATTCCATGTGTCTCGTCTTTCTTACATGGTATTCCATGTGTCTGTCTTTCTTACATGGTATTCCATGTGTATCGTCTTTCTACATGGTATTCCATGTGTCTGTCTTTCTTACATGGTATTCCATGTGTCTTGTCTTTCTTACATGGTATTCCATGTGTCTTGTCTTTCTTACATGGTATTCCATGTGTCTCGTCTTTCTTACATGGTATTCCATGTGTCTCTGTCTTTCTTACATGGTATTCCATGTTTCTGGCTTCTCACTTCTTCTTCTTCTTCTTCCCTTATTCATGAAATTATATTTGTACCATCCTTCGTTCTCTCCCTATTTCTCTCTCTCCCACTTTCTTTCTCTCACACTTTCTTTCTCTCCTACTTTCTTTCTCTCTCTCCCACTTTCTTTCTCTCACACTTTCTTTCTCTCCCACTTTCTTTCTCTCCCACTTTCTTTCTCTCACACTTTCTTTCTCTCACACTTTCTTTTTCTCACACTTTCTTTCTCTCCCACTTTCTTTCTCTCCTACTTTCTTTCTCTCTCTCCCACTTTCTTTCTCTCACACTTTCTTTCTCTCACACTTTCTTTCTCTCACACTTTCTTTTTCTCCTACTTTCTTTCTCTCCTACTTTCTTTCTTTCACACTTTCTTTCTCTCCCACTTTCTTTCTCTCCTACTTTCTTTCTCTCACACTTTCTTTCTCTCACACTTTCTTTCTCCCACTTTCTTTCTCTCCTACTTTCTTTCTCTCACACTTTCTTTCTCTCCTACTTTCTTTCTCTCCTACTTTCTTTCTCTCCCACTTTCTTCTCTCACACTTTCTTTCTCTCCTACTTTCTTTCTCTCACACTTTCTTTCTCTCCTACTTTCTTTCTCTCCCACTTTCTTTCTCTCCCACTTTCTTCTCTCCCACTTTCTTTCTCTCCTACTTTCTTTCTCTCACACTTTCTTTCTCTCCTACTTTCTTTCTCTCACACTTTCTTTCTCTCACACTTTCTTTCTTCTCCCACTTTCTTTCTCTCCCACTTTCTTTCTCCACACTTTCTTTCCTCCCACTTTCTTTCTCTCACACTTTCTTTCTCTCCCACTTTCTTTCTCTCACACTTTCTTTCTCTCCTACTTTCTTTCTCTCACACTTTCTTTCTCTCACACTTTCTTTCTCTCCCACTTTCTTTCTCTCCTACTTTCTTTCTCTCACACTTTCTTTCTCTACACTTTCTTTCTCTCCCACTTTCTTTCTCTCACACTTTCTTTCTCTAACACATTCTTTCTCTCACACTTTCTTTCTCTCACACTTTCTTTCTCTCACACTTTCTTTCTCTACACTTTCTCTCCTACTTTCTTTCTCTCACACTTTCTTTCTCTCACACTTTCTTCTCTCCCACTTTCTTTCTCTCCTACTTTCTTTCTCTCACACTTTCTTTCTCTCACACTTTCTTTCTCTCCCACTTTCTCTCCTACTTTCTTTCTCTCACACTTTCTTCTCTCACACTTTCTTTCTCTCCTACTTTCTTTCTCTCCTACTTTCTTTCTCTCCTACTTTCTTTCTCTCACACTTTCTTTCTCTCCTACTTTTTTTCTCTCCCACTTTCTTTCTCTCACACTTTCTTTCTCTCTCACTTTCTTTCTCTCACACTTTCTTTCTCTCCCACTTTCTTTCTCTCCCACTTTCTTTCTCTCACACTTTCTTTCTCTCCCACTTTCTTTCTCTCACACTTTCTTCTCTCTCCCACTTTCTTTTCTCTCACACTTTCTTTCTCTCCTACTTTCTTTCCTCTCCTACTTTCTTTCTCTCACACTGTCTTTCTCTACACTTTCTTTCTCTCACACTTCTTTCTCTTCTCCACTTTCTTTCTTTCACACTTTCTTTCTCTCCACTTCTTTCTCTCCTACTTTCTTTCTCTCACACTTCTTTCTCTCCTACTTTCTTTCTCTCCCACTTTCTTTTCTCACACTTTCTTTCTCTCACACTTTCTTTCTCTACACTTTCTTTCTCACACTTTCTTTCTCTCCCACTTTTTCTCTCAGACTTTCTTCTCTACACTTTCTTTTTCTCACATTTTCTTCTCTCACACTTTCTTTCTCTCCCTACTTTCTTTCTCTCCTACTTTCTTTCTCTCACACTTTCTTTCTCTCACACTTTCTTTCTCTCACACTTTCTTTTCTCCTACTTTTTTCACACTTTCTTTCTCCACTTTCTTTCTCTCCTACTTTCTTCTCTCTACACTTTCTTTCTCTCACACTTTCTTCTCTCTACACTTTCTTCTCTCACACTTTCTTCTCTCCCACCTTTTAAAACATTACGTCAATCTATTTCTTTTGTATTAATAATTAATTTGTATATCAGTTTTCTATTTCCGCTTTTTCTCCTTCTCTCTCTCTCTCTCTCTCTCTCCCTCTTCTCCCTCTCCTCTCTCCCTCTCTTCTCGCTTTAGTCTTTCTACTCTTTTATTTCTGTTTTTACTCTCTATACTTCTTTTATTTTTATTTATGATCCTCTCCTTATTTCTGTTCTCATTGGCTCTTTTCATCTCCTTCTATTTCTTCTATTTCTCTCTATTTCTTTCTCCTTCTTTCTTTTTTTCTCTTATTTCTCCTTCTTCTTTTTCTCCCTCCGTTTTTTCTATCTCTCTATTTCGTTCTCCACACTTCTCCCTCTCTTCTTCATTTCTTCATTTTTCCTTCTATTTCTATCTTTCTATTTCTGTATTTATATTTCTCCCTGGCAATACCAGGGCATTCTTATCAGGTGTCCGAACCATTTAATCTGTTGTTCTTTTATGAACTGCATGACTGGTTTCACATCCAGTCTTCTTCTGATTTCTTCATTTCTAATTTTGTTTCTATTGTCACACATGCAGCTCTTCTAAGGCACCTCATCTCTGTCGTTATAATTTTCCGCTCATTAGCTGCTGTTATTGGCCATGTTTGACACTGGTAACTTAGTGTTGGCCAGAAAATCGTACTTTGAGATTTGCTTTAGTTGTTAGCGGTATCTCTTTATGTGACAACAGTGGTGTTAACTGTCCCAGTACTTGGTTAGCTTTTGTGCAACGATTGCTGATTTCGCTATCGATACTTCCATCTGCAGTGAAAATTGCTCCTAAGTATTTGGCCTCAATTGTTTGTTTTATGTCTACGTTCTGGAGTTTTATTGTAAGGCTTTCTGGTTGTCTACTTATTGTCATTGTATCTGTCTTTATTATATTTATTGTCATGTTGTATTATAAATATAATAAAGACAGTTATTTGTTTAGCAAATATAAAGTGGAAGTTACTTAAAAAAATTAAACTATTTAGAAAGACAACTAGAGGTGAAACCTTATATACGGAGTGAATTGTGCTACAATATTAAAGATTGATTTCTTTTGTCTGGCTTCAGTAATTGTTCAAAGCTGTTTGTTTATGACTAATACTAGTATAGTTGCCACCTGATGCTAGAAATCACTTTTGACACCAAAGCCCCCCAATCGATGTTGTTTTTCATGCTCTCAAACAGTGGCGGCTCGTAGCTAAAATCAATGGGGGTGCTGCTTGAGAAAATATTTAGCAATTGTTTTAATATTGTGTAGAACGATATATATGTATTAGGACCATGTACGACCGTTCCAAACCACAAGGTAGTAGCTAACAGACTAGACAGGTAGTTAATAGATAGATAGGATGGTAGAAATGAGATAGGTAGAGACCATAGTGCTTGCACACCAAAGCTGCGCACTATGAGCAGAATAGCAACACTAGAACGAGACTTTGACGTAGCGAAACTAGTTTGACGTAGATTAGCTAGTACTGCTTAGCGACGTTAGTGACAACACAGGGAGACCAATATAAACAAGAGAGATAGACGGACGTGTTTTGATGAACTCATAGAATAACATCAATAAAAACATGAATCTCAACATGTATGAACTGAGTTCTCGTCGTATATTACACTGTGATTGTACCATCAACTCATCGTATGAAAAACCATGTCTCAACTGTATGAACTGCGTTCTCATCATATTTTACACTGTGATTGTACCATCACCTCATCGTATGAAAAACCATATAGGATATTAAACAAACCAACCGAATTAATGACGATAGGATAGAAAATGAATCGCATGAATGTCCGGTAATGCACCTCACTACCAGGACCCCCTACTACATATATATATATCAGAAGAAAATGTATATACAAACTTGATTAAACAATTTTTTCCAACTTACTAGCAGCCTAAGTTGTTACAGTTCAAACTTGATCCATACATTTTAAAAAGGAATCCATTCTGCTTATTTTAGTTTGCTCGAAAAGATAATTTTCTCCTTGATCTCTGGATGACTGTTGATGAAATGTTTTTCCATTGTCAGCACTGTAAGTGCATTTCGTTTTTCAAGGTTGATATTCAGTTTGGAATATCTTCATTGCACTTCGGACATGTCCATAGGTGCTCCGATCTCCTTCGCAATATCTCCAACAGCGTTCAGCGACTGACCGTACCAGTTCGATTTTGATTGATGAGCCTACTCACATACTTGTTATGCTGTTATTTCCTTGTTACTCCAGTGTTCAAACCCAGCTCCTGCAATCTAGTAGTTGACGTGGTTTGGTTTAAATGAAAATCTTCCAATATTAAAAGGTTGATATTGCTCCTTAGAAAAGTTTTATTATTTTCAGTGTTCAAAGGCAGAGTTCTGGCTCTGATGTTGTCATGAGAATTGTCAAAGAGGATTTTTAGCACTTTCGAAATTTCACGAAGAACATCATCTAGATTTTTCTCCAAGATAAATTACAGAAGTTTTAATCAATCTGATGCATATCAGATCTCTCTCTCTCTCGATTACCGCCCAGACCGATGTACCAGACCTCCACACAAATTCTATTCATGTGGAAATCTGATTCATGCAGCCCTATCATTGGTGTGTTTTACGTCACATCTTCAGCACCATTTGGAGTCCTGGTGCTTATCCTTCGGTGATGTGTCCGGTTTCAGCCAGCGTTTACTCGGTTCGCTGTCCGTTCTGTAGCCATCTAGTATTTTTTACGGTGTGTGGTAGCTAGCCCCAAGCCCAACCTCATTAGGCGCCTCTTACGACATGCGTGGCAGGTAACAGTGGTTCTGTTATTTACCCCCGTTTGGGCCCCGGTAACCACTCGGGCGATATCGGATCTACAATATAATACACTTAGTTTAGTTTCAAGCATGTCTTTGTCAGTCATGGAGGATATGCTTCAGTGGTCAGTACTATCTCTTCTGTGGGTAGTTCATTCTTAAAACTAATCTTTTCTTGTTAAACAATGTAGCAGCAACTAAGTGTTTAGTGGAAGAATATCTATCCATTATGTCAACACATATACAGTCACATACTTCCTTAGCTTCTGCCATGAGTGTCTTTACAGGATCCTCCCAGAACACCGAGTTTCTTATTTCTAGAAAATAAAAATAAAATCTGTTATAAATTCATTGACTTTAAACAAACACATTTCTTGAGATTGCATTCGGTTGTAAATTACGTCAACGGAAGGCATAATCTGATGAAAAGAACTAAAAAAAAAACCCCACGAAATTATCATCATTCATGTCAGTGGCGGCTCGTCATTAAGGGCCTATGGGGCCGTGCCCCACCAAAAACAATGTGTAACGTGTATTTATTATTTTATAAATTAAAATAAAACTTAACTCAAAACCATGATTTTTCAGAAAATCTTTGTCTAGCCCCACCAATAAAAATGATCACGAGCCACTGATTCATGTATTTTAAATTCCGGTTGCTTCTGCAATGGTTTGATCTGAATTAGTTGTTGAGTGAATTTCATTAAGTTAGCCTTAATGATTGAATTCCACTATGTTAAACTGTCCAGTCTTTCAAACTATTACACCATTTCCCTGCAATGCCGACTCTTGTTATCACGACGCGTCTGCTGTAGTACTGCTTCTAATCATCTCAAAACGTGTCCTAAACGTAACATACTTCTATGTGACAAATGCTGTACTTCCTGAGTGAATCGACTTGCAATAGAACACACCAATTAGAAATGCGTCAATTTAGTATAAATTCCACTGACACTGATAGCACCATCATACGTCATTATCCTTTTGATTTATCTATTTAAGAATAGCTTCTAATTTACTTTAACATGTCAATCAATGACTTGAATAGGAAATTGGTGTCAACATTATATAAGAGTTTAATTGATTCTGAAAACTGTAAAGTTATAATATCCAAGTTTAGTGTTGTATGAAATTTCTCTACTGGATTCTCTAGCAGCGCAGCACACTATCACACCCATCAAAACAACTATCTGTCTTCAGATTTATATATCATCATACCAGTGTTTCTCATATAATAACATTGCCAATATGTTGTGTGTAGGATTTGAGTGGAGAGAGTTACTGCAGTAAAGTTGTTTTACACAGCGAAAGTGCAACGAGTCAATAGAATAAAACAGTTTCATTGTTGACATAATAACCTGCACTACACAAATCAATCAAACATACAAATTATTTTCTTCTAGAGCGATTTGGGTGTTGTTTCTAATTCTTGATATTGTGAGTTCTTTATCTTGATATTGTGAGTTCTTTATCTTGATATTGTGAGTTCTTTATCTTGATATTGTGAGTTCTTTATCTTGATAATGTGAGTTCTTTATCTTGATAATGTGAGTTCTTGATCTTGATATTGTGAGTTCTTTATCTTGATAATGTGGTTTCTAAATCTTGGAAATGGGGTTTCTAAATCTTGATAATCTGGTTTCTAAATCTTGGAAATGTGGTTTCTAAATCTTGATAATGTGGTTTCTAAATCTTGATAATGTGGTTTCTAAATCTTGATAATGTGGTTTCTAAATCTTGGAAATGTGGTTTCTAAATCTTGATAATGTGGTTTCTAAATCTTGGAAATGTGGTTTCTAAATCTTGATAATGTGGTTTCTAATGTTTTACAATGTGGTTTCTAAATCTTGTTAATGTGGTTTCTAATGTTTTACAATGCCCGCCTGACGAGCGTGTTCGTACTGCGAGTTGGACTGCGGGTGACTAGCCCTCTGTGAGTTCGGGTAATATTCCGCAGGTCGGCACAGGTTCCCCAGATTCACAGTGTTCGTGGCACCGAACCGAAGGGTTACAATGTCCATGACACTGAGCCGAAGAGCTGAAAGCTCAAGTGCTTCTGGATCGGCAAAAAAGTTTTACAATGTGGTTTTTAATGTTTTACAATGTGGTTTCTAATGTTTTACAATGTGGTTTTTAATGTTTTACAATGTGGTTTCTAATGTTTTACAATGTGGTTTTTAATGTTTTACAATGTGGTTTCTAATGTTTTACAATGTGGTTTCTAATGTCTTACAACGTGGTTTCTAATGTTTTACAATGTGGTTTCTAATGTTTTACAATGTGGTTTCTAATGTTTTACAATGTGGTTTCTAATGTTTTACAATGTGGTTTCTAATGTTTTACAATGTGGTTTCTAATGTTTTACAATGTGGTTTCTAATGTTTTACAATGTGGTTTCTAATGTTTTACAATGTGGTTTCTAATGTTTTACAATGTGGTTTCTAATGTTTTACAATATGGTTTCTAAATCTTGATAATGTGGTTTCTAAATGTTGGAAATTTGGATTTAACTCCATGTAAGCTCTCTGTGTAATCTATCTGCAGCACAATTACAACATATTTCTTACACACTGCTTGATGACAACGTGGGCAAGCAGCTATTTTAAAATATTAGCAACTGCTACCTAAACTGGTTTATGTTATAACTAAAGTAGTTCTGTTGCCGTTTCGGTAAGATATAACTATTTTAAAGGGAAACAGAAACACATTCGCAAATAAAAAAAAAATGAGTGTATGAAATATTACATTAACTTTGACCATTGTTATCTTATCTTATCTTATCTTATCTTATCTTATCTTATCTTATCTTATCTTATCTTATCTTATCTTATCTTATCTTTATCTTGACCACATTTGCCGTGAAGCGCCGTGTGGAGAGTTAGTTTTCTGTCTTGTGCCAGGTGTGTTGCGCTTGACGTTGTCAGTCCATGCTTTCGCAGGGACTCTGAGATGTTATCTATCCATCGTGTTCTTGGCCTGCCTCGGGCTCTGCGCCCTGAGTTTTGATTATTATAGGCACGTGATGGTAGTAAATGTGGTTCCATTCTCATTAGATGGCCGAACCACTTGATTCTTTGCTTCTCGATGTACTGTATGCATGGTATAGTACCAACGATGCTTCTGATATTCTTGTTTCTCACTCTATCTCGCCTTGTAACGTTGACAGCTTTTCGTAGACATCTCATTTCACATGTTGTAATCTTTCTTTCTTGTGTCTTAGTCAGGGGCCATGTTTGGCACTGATAGCAGAGAGTTGGAATAAATATGCAGTTTATCAGTTGTTGTTTGACTGCCATGTTAATGCTTGAATGTTTTAATAATGGTGACAGTTGGTATGTCACTGCATTTGCCTTCTGGCATCTAGTCTCGATTTCTCTGTCCATCGTTCCATCTGCTGTGAATATACTCCCGAGATATTTGAATTCTGGAGTCTGTTGTATTTTGACATTATTCACGTGTATATTTAGTTGACCTGTTGACCTACTTATTTCATGACTTCTGTTTTGGAGGTGTTAATTTTCATGTCATATTTTTCGCATGTCCTTGAGTGTATTTATGTGTATAAAACATTTGGTTTGTTTATTCTTAGGTAGTACAACCTATTTAAACAATGTTTATTTTAATATTGAGGCAACATATGAATGTACCTGGTTCAAACCCCGAGGCGGGCAGATTGGAAGCAAACTTGTTCGAGTGTGGATTTTTTATGATTATAAAAATAGATTACACCGTTGAGAAAGCAATGGAAAACTACTGAAGGTGTAAGTGGTGCCTATACTCGTTTACTGTGGCTGATGGTGACGTCTTGTAAAGGATATGCTATGATTTTCATTCATGATATTTCCCTAACACGTTTACATTGACTATATGCTCCATTTCTGTTTGTTCAGAGATATTTTACATTGACTATATGCTCCATTTCTGTTTGTTCAGAGATATTTTAATTGCAGGTGTCAGGTTCAGGTGCAAACATGAATAATTTACACATTTTTATTTAGCAACTGTTGAGATCCCGTACTCAGTTGTACCATTTGAGATATGGTAACTGGAATATTACTACGTCTGTGTTTGAGTTAGCTATCTTTGTAATCGTTAGTTATCGGAAATCCAGACAGCTTTGCAATCACATTAATGAACAGAACGGCCAAAGAAATCAATCTAGATCGATCGATACACTATTGATTGCATGTACAGAGACAAGAACGGTTTGCAAGAGTTAAAGATACAAGTTTCCATTGTACCTTTACACGTTTCCATTGTACCGTTGCAAGTTTCCATTGTACCGTTACAAGTTTCTATTTTACCTTTACACGTTTCCATTGTAACTTTACAAGTTTCCATTGTACCTTTACAAATTTCCATTGTACCTATACAAGTTTTCATTGTACCTTTCTTTACAAGTTTCCATTGTACCGTTACACGTTTCCATTGTACATTTACACGTTTCCATTGTAACTTTACAAGTTTCCATCGTACATTTACAATGTACAATTTTCCATTGTACCTTTACAAGTTTCCAGTGTACCTATACAATTTTCCACTGTACCTTTACAATTGTCCATTGTACATTTTCAATTTTCCATTGTACCTTTACAATATTCCATTGTACCTTTATAATATTCCATTGTACCTTTACAATATTCCATTATACCTTTAAAATTTTCCATTGTATCTTGCTTGACTTTACTCCTTAGATAAATGCACAAAATGAACAGAAATAAGTAGTACATGTATCATTTTCTTGTGTATATAATATACACAAATTAATTTGTAATATTACTGACTCTGTTCTTCTTCTTTCTTTTCTTCAATCCTGTTTTGCCTCACAGATTCAGGATAAAAAAAATGAGAATCTTGCATATCCTTTACAGGATGTGACCATCAACCACAGTAAACGAGTCGTTGACTTTCTAGGCACCACTTTTACGTTCAGTAGTTTACCATTGCTGTCTGAACGGTGAGGTCTATTTTTACATTTCGTAAAAAGTCTACGGAAACGAATTTGTTTCCAAAATGCTTGCCGCGGAGTTTGAACGAGGTACGCTTGGGTTTTGATCGAGCTCACTACCGCTTACGCTACAGACGCTCTCAGAATAAGACTGACTGTTACTGCACAATAAGGTTGTCGCTTTAGTTGTAGTCGACAGATGAACGTAAGACATTTATATAAGATTGTCACTTTAGTTGTAGTCGACAGATGAACGTAAGACATTTATGTAAGATTGTCACTTTAGTTGTAGTCGACAGATGAACGTAAGCCATTTATGTAAGGTTGTCACTTTAGTTGTAGTCGACAGATGAACGTAAGACATTTATGTAAGATTGTCACTTTAGTTGTAGTCGACAGATGAACGTAAGACATTTATATAAGATTGTCACTTTAGTTGTAGTCGACAGATGAACGTAAGACATTTATATAAGATTGTCACTTTAGTTGTAGTCGACAGATGAACGTAAGACATTTATATAAGATTGTCACTTTAGTTGTAGTCGACAGATGAACGTAAGACATTTATGTAATATTATCACTTTAGTTGTAGTCGACAGATGAACGTAAGACATTTATGTAAGATTGTCACTTTAGTTGTAGTCGACAGATGAACGTAAGACATTTATGTAAGATTGTCACTTGAGTTGTAGTCGACAGATGAACGTAAGACATTTATGTAAGATTGTCACTTTAGTTGTAGTCGACAGATGAACGTAAGACATTTATGTAAGGTTGACGTATGATAGTATGCTATAAGCATAAGATTGTAATGGACAGTAAACTAGTAAAAGTAGCGGACAAAACCTTACTAATGAAAGGCTGCACACTTTGGTGTGCAAAAAAGTAACAAGGAGAGAACGGTATTGTAAAGATTTGACGTAAATTGACAACGGGATACTACTTAACAAGATGGAAGAGAGATAAAGGGAAGAACAACAACTGGACGGTTACAAGCCTGGTATCCTTATGCAGTTGAGAAGATCTAATTCTATGTCTAGCTGTTGATTACTACAAATAAACTCAGTGCTAAATTGATCTGCCTTTGCATTGCGGAGTTGCAGTGTTTCGTGTTACAAGTACCAACGTTAACGTTAATTTTGTTACAAATACAAAAGTTAACGGTAATTTGTTATAAGTACTACAGGTAACGGTAATTTTATTACCTCTACCAAAATGTAACTCAATTCTGTTACGAGTACCAAAAGTTAACGGCAATCTTATTACAAGTACCAACGTTAACGGTAATTTTGTTACAAGTACCAAAAGCTAACGATAATTTTGGTACAAGTATCAAAAGTTAACGGCAATCTTATTACAAGTACCAAAGTTAACGGTAATTTTGTTAGAAGTACCGAAGGTTAACTGTAGCTTTATTAGAGGTACCAACGTTAACGGCAAACTTGTTATAAGTATCAAAGTTAACGGCAATCTTGTTACAAATACCAAAGTTAACGGTACTTTGGTTGCTGCTTGAATGTACAAAACATACAATATCCCCAAGTCGAACTCTCTGCATGTATGTTACCTAAAGTAAAACACTGTGTTTCAGCATTTGACTCTACAGTTACCACCGCACATACCAGAGAGGTGCAACAACACACGTATGCGACTATTGTCATCATCGCTGGCAATGGACGTGCATTATTATATTTGATCATTACTTCAAAATGAAATGCTAGTTTTATATTTGATACTGATATCTATCACCAATTTTTCTAACTTAACTTAACCCTTTAGCTGCTAAGGACGTATATATACGTTTTTTCCATTTATTTCTAAAGACACATTAACACGTCTGTTATTATCTCTCCTCTGTGGACTAAAGACGTGCTAACACGTTATACATTGCTACTGTCACTGCTATAGGCGTACATTCACGTTTGTGACCTAGAAACAAGGAGTAGCTATTTTTAGCTCAGCCTTCAGAAAGTATGTAGCAGCGAAAGGGTAAAGGGTTTATCTATATATATTTAAGGGTTTTAAAGCCGAAATATTGACTTTATTGCACCGGGTTTACCCCATATGGCTCGGTCCCTCTCCGCAGAAATGGCACGCCACATGCCGAGAGTATTGCGCAAAACACAAACTCCGTAGCTCCGGCAACAATCCTAGGGTCTCTGGAAAAAACTGCACTCGTGAACAGAAGGCCGCAGTCCGGATTTGAACCCACGACCTACGACTCACAAGGCAAAGGTATAACCAAAGGCTTAACCACTCAGCCACAGAGACCCCTAACCAACTTAACTTAATAACAAGCAGTTATTAATTGAACAAGAACAAGTGTAGTTCTGTGCCCCGATTGATTCATTCAACGTTCCAGTGTTTTTCTTGATTGAATAAATATTAGAATAACCAGAGACTTTGAAATAAATGAAAATATAGCAACGCAACTATTGGACGTAGACACACGAAGTTAACATTTCAGACAATAGAAAGATGAATCTGTAACAAAGGGGTTCTCTGTGACGTAGAGGTTAGATGCTCGCTTCTAGTTCCAAAGGTACTCGGTTCGCTACCTAGTGGAGAAATCGGGGTATTTTTTCAGAGATCTCTGATCTCAGTGTATGTGATATCGGGTTCCTAGTTCTATCGTAGATCTCTGATCTCAGTGTATGTGATATCGGGTTCCTAGTCCTATCGTAGATCTCTGATCTCAGTATATGTGATATCGGGTTCCTAGTTCTATCGTAGATCTCTGATCTCAGTGTATGTGAGACCGGGTTCCTAGTCCTATCGTAGATCTCTGATCTCAGTGTAGGTGAGACCGGGTTTCTAGTTCTATCGTAGATCTCTGATCTCAGTGTAGGTGAGACCGGGTTTCTAGTTCTATCGTAGATCTCTGATCTCAGTGTATGTGATATCGGGTTCCTAGTTCTATCGTAGATCTCTGATCTCAGTGTATGTGATACCGGGTTCCTAGTCCTATCGTAGATCTCTGATCTCAGTGTAGGTGATATCGGGTTTCTAGTTATATCGTAGATCTCTGATCTCAGTGTAGGTGAGACCGGGTTTCTAGTTCTATCGTAGATCTCTGATCTCAGTGTACGTGATATCGGGTTCCTAGTCTATCGTAGATCTCTGATCTCAGTGTAGGTGAGACCGGGTTTCTAGTTCTATCGTAGATCTCTGATCTCAGTGTAGGTGAGACCGGGTTTCTAGTTCTATCGTAGATCTCTGATCTCAGTGTATGTGAGACCGGGTTCCTAGTCCTATCGTAGATCTCTGATCTCAGTGTAGGTGAGACCGGGTTTCTAGTTCTATCGTAGATCTCTGATCTCAGTGTAGGTGAGACCGGGTTCCTAGTTCTATCGTAGATCTCTGATCTCAGTGTATGTGATATCGGGTTCCTAGTCCTATCGTAGATCTCTGATCTCAGTGTATGTGATATCGGGTTTCTAGTCCTATCGTAGATCTCTGATCTCAGTGTATGTGATATCGGGTTCCTAGTCCTATCGTAGATCTCTGATCTCAGTGTAGGTGATATCGGGTTCCTAGTCCTATCGTAGATCTCTGATCTCAGTGTAGGTCAGACCGGGTTTCTAGTTCTATCGTAGATCTCTGATCTCAGTGTATGTGATATCGGGTTCCTAATTCTATCGTAGATCCCTGATCTCAGTGTAGGTGAGACCGGGTTCCTAGTCCGATCGTAGATCTCTGATCTCAGTGTATGTGATATCGGGTTCCTAGTCCTATCGTAGATCTCTGATCTCAGTGTAGGTGATATCGGGTTCCTAGTCCTATCGTAGATCTCTGATCTCAGTGTATGTGAGACCGGGTTCCTAGTCCTATCGTAGATCTCTGATCTCAGTGTATGTGATATCGGGTTCCTAGTCCTATCGTAGATCTCTGATCTCAGTGTAGATGAGACCGGGTTCCTAGTCCTATCGTAGATCTCTGATATCAGTATATGTGATATCGGTTCCTAGTCCTATCGTAGATCTCTGATCTCAGTGTACGTGATATCGGGTTCCTAGTCCTATCGTAGATCTCTGATCTCAGTGTAGATGAGACCGGGTTCCTAGTCCTATCGTAGATCTCTGATATCAGTATATGTGATATCGGTTCCTAGTCCTATCGTAGATCTCTGATCTCAGTGTACGTGAGACCGGGTTCCTAGTCCTATCGTAGATCTCTGATCTCAGTGTATGTAATATCGGGTTTCTTGTCCTATCGTAGATCCCTGATCTCAGTGTAGGTGATATCGGGTTCCTAATTCTATCGTAGATCCCTGATCTCAGTGTAGGTGAGACCGGGTTCCTAGTCCTATCGTAGATCCCTGATCTCAGTGTAGGTGATATCGGGTTCCTAATTCTATCGTAGATCCCTGATCTCAGTGTAGGTGATATCGGGTTCCTAGTCCTATCGTAGATCCCTGATCTCAGTGTAGGTGAGACCAGGTTCCTAATTCTATTGGAGACGGATGTGGGTTCCGTGTTCAAGTTGAGCATGTAGAAGAAGAACTCGAGGCAGTACACATTCGATAAGATCAGGCTGGATAGTCGATGTTCGGACAAAATTCATTAGAAAAACTTGTTCAAAATAAATTTGCTACAAAACATTTTCCCCATCTTCAAAATGACATAGGGGACATTGGCCGGTACTACGAAGTCCGTGCACTGCTGCTGAGATCTTCCTGTGTAAGAAATAGATAGGAGAACACATGGTTACTCATCGAAGTGCAGTGATAATGGTCCTATCATATCAATCAATCAATCATTCATGTAAAAAACACTCTGAAGAATGAAACTTATCTTTCGACGTTACAACTTTCTTTAAGGTAACCCAAAAAAATTGTTGAAGAAATCGGACCTCTAACGTTTAATAAAAATAAACGCATTTGTCATACTACGCGTGCACACATAGGTTCCAGCAAGAATAATAGAGTTTCGACATAGTATGATCCAGCCATTTCTATAGACTTTGTTCAGTGAACATTTCCTATACAAGGGTAGGTTTTCATATCATAATGTGTTCTGCCGACCGTGGCACATTTCATGACGCTACGCACTGAGTGACTGACATGTTTTATTCATGTTTTGTAATGAATATTCATTGAAAAGTCAATCACAGAGAACATGATTTATATTTATAGACTGGGCACTAGAAAGTGAAACTTAATTGTATTTGTTTGCTGTCTGTTTCTCAGTTAATAACAACTACACTAACGTAATAAATAAAACATAACAATGAAATGACAAAATACGAATTATGTTTTGCCTAGTAGTATCCGATGCTCAGTTTTAATTACCTTTAATTAGATAATGAGCTAATACAAGCTGATATAAATATATTGTCAAATAATGAGCTAATCCAAGCTGATATAAATATATTAATCAAATAATGAGATAATTCAAACTGATATAAATATATTGTCAAATAATAAGCTAATCCAAATAATACTAATCCAAACTGATATAAATATATTAATCAATATAATGAGATAATTCAAACTGATATAAATATATTAATCACAAATAATAACAACTATCCTAAGCTGATACACATCTCTTTCTTTCTCTCACTCTCTCTCTCGCTATATATCTATCTAGCAAGGGACGCTTAGGCAGCAACAAAAGCACGCTATTCTATCCAGCTGTGATTCATTTCTTTCCGTTCTTGTTCTGCTGTTCACCTCCAGGTCGTTTTGTGTCTTTCACGCTTTCGTTTACCCACTGGTGTCTATTTCAGTACAGTTTTCGTGACAGTTAGGCTCCATGTGCATCCCATGTCCGATACATTTCCAGCGTCTCTTTTGGATGATGATGCTCATAATTTGTTGCTGACACTGTGTAAGCCGTATTTGATTATTGATAGTATTTGGCCAGAACACACGAACATCTTTTGCAGACAAGTTTTATGGGTTGTCGAAAGTTTATACAACTGTAGTAATTATATAATGAACCAATCTAAACTGATACACGTAGATTTTTTTTTTCCTGATCCAAAAGCAATTGAGCTTTCAGCTTTTTGGCTCTGTGCCATAGACATCGTAACCCTTCGATTCGGTGCCATGAACACAGTAAATCTGGAGAACCTGTGGCTTTTCTGCCAGCACGAGGAATTGAACTCACACTCACCGAGAGCTTGTCACCCGTCGTACGACGCGCGACTAACACGCTGGGCAGGCGGGCATATACGTAGATTAAAACTGTATGTTTGTTTCCTGTCCTGCTTAGTACAGTGCTGCACACTAGCTAACTCACTGATGCACACTAACATCGAACATATTCAGGTTAATGTACGAGTAAGATCAATTCAAATCTTTAAACTCCATCTTAAACAAATACACACAAAAATACAACCTCAAAAATATCAGCAGTAAAAGTCGAGTTTTTGACATGTTGCATGAGCTCTACAGTATTTCGATAGTTTTTGACATGTTGCATGAGCTCTACAGTATTCGATAGTTTTGACATGTTGCATGAGCTCTACAGTATTTCAATAGTTTTTGACATGTTGCATGAGCTCTACAGTATTTCAATAGTTTTTGACATGTTGCATGAGCTCTACAGTATTTCAATAGTTTTTGACATGTTGCATGAGCTCTACAGTATTCGATAGTTTTGACATGTTTCAAACTTAAAGAATACTTTCTCACATGAACAGTTTACAGTTAGAAAAACTAAAGAATTTTGTTAATTTATGATACATCTTAAACATGGACAATGCTTAGAAGTAACAAGTCCCTTGGCAAAATTCATCAACTGCATTTAGTAATAAATCCTTGATAATTCAAATGTGTTCGTTTTCAGACTCGAAATCACCTCAATGCCATTTACAATTTGTTAGTGAATATTTGTACATCTTCCCAGCTAGTATTGGTGATGCACATATCTCCCTCGCTAGTGTTGAAGATGCACACATCTTCCTCGCTAGTACTGAAGATGTACACATCTTCCTCGCTAGTTTTGAAGATGCACACATCTCCTTCGTTAGTGTTGAAGATGCACACATCTCCCTCGCTAGTGTTGAACATACACACATCTCCCTCACTAGTGTTGAACATGCACACATCTCCCTCGCTAGTATTGAAGATGTACACATTCCCTCCGTTAGTTTTGAAAATTCACACATCCCCACTGTTAGTATTAAAGATTTACATTTTTCTCTCCCGCTAGTATCGAAGATTCGCACATCTCCCCACTAGTATTCAATCTCAGCGAATTCTCCATTACAGCAGACATTTTATACGTTCAAATCGCTGTTCATTGTGTCGGCAATCGTTGAGTCCCTAAGTGGGTCAAATAATGTTGACCTCTATCGCTCATCTTGTATATCAAAATGGTGCGGAGACTTCACCGCACCATTAAACGCAAGCGACAGTTTTTATCCTTCTTTTCTGAAGAATTGCATATATAAAACATTTTCACTTATGGAATTGAACATAGATTGAACATATTCTGGGCCACTTCTGATCGGAACAAACATGGTTAGCAATCTCTTTACGTATGTCATTGCAGTTGTCAATCTGAGAGATCTGAATCTTGACGAGACTTAATCATTTGATCTATCTAGAGTAGAATGCATGTTCAGTGCATCAATGAATGCCAAAAAAAGGAAAGAAAAATATCTTCATCGAGATAAGCAGTTTGTAAAAGTTAAGCAAGAACATGTAATGTTGTAGGTCTGAGAGTTGTTAGATCCAGAGGCGGCCCGTGATCATTTTTTTTGTGTGCACAAAACTAAATTCTAGGAGAAATCATTGTTTTGTGTTAAGTTATATTTTAGTATTTCCTATTATTTGTCTATTCCTGAAAGTTTTTTTTGAACCCGGGACGTTTATTAGCCCTCCCTCCTCTACTAGAACGTACATTGTCGTACACGGATATATATTGATTTATGGATTATAGTAAATTATTCTACAATTGTTAATTCACTATTTCTAATTTTTCCTATATTTTATATATGTAATTCGGTATTTACGCACCCGGACTAATATTTTGCGCAATAACACCGTTTAACTGTGAACTGGCTTAGCCACGTAAAAATTACCATACTGAATTAATGAAAGTCACATATTTGTCTGGGCTAAATAACCAATCGAGAGAGAGGACAGATCTCTATGTCTCTATGAATTATTAGATTTATTTCTGTAAAATATAATGTATTATATAATTTAATTATAACGTAACTGCCAGAGACGCTGAGTGGTAAAGCTTGTATCAAGTAGTTGCATGTCCTTTGCGGAAGGTCGATTTCATCACAGCACGCCTGAAAAACTATATGTTTCTAGCGAGTTCTAATGTCTCCTCCAGCGTCATGTTCAAGGTTTCTACGATGTCCTGTTACCACCTTCGTTTTGGTCGTTCCCTGCCTTGTACTCCAGGAACAATGCTTTCCATTACCGTTCTCTCCAAACCACTTTCACGTTTAACGTGGCCAAAATATTTCATCTTCCGGGAGATAATGTTATTATTAGCAAATGCTCGTTGATATGCAGACAACTTGTACATATATATATATATATATATATATATATATATATATATATATATATATATTGTGCTTTTGAATATAAATGTTACAGAAGAGTCCTTCGTATATCTTGGACAGAGAAGAGAACAAATAGATCTATCCAGAAAGAACTCAAAATCAAAGAAAACTGGCTAATGCTACAAATAAGAAAGAGAAAATTGAGATATTTTGGACATATAAAAAGACATGAAAGGCTAGAGAAGACCATCATGGAAGGAGGCATACCAGCAAAGAGAAGAAGAGGAAGATCACGGAGAAGATGGATTCAGGATGTAACTGATGGTTTGAACATGACGGATGCAGAGGCAGGCCATCTGGCATATGAGAGAGAGAAATTCCGGAGGATTGTTGGGGTGGCAAAGTTCTGTTCAGGACAAGCTATTTGATGATGATACATATATATATATAGGATAGGTAATGTGAAACTCTCGGGAAATATATACAACAGAGAAGAAAAATCAGTAAAAGACAACCACTAATCGAGCAAGTGTCTGTAAAAACGACCACGGTAGAGCACTGATATGAAGTTTCCTCATAATTCTTGCGACTTACATTCCATAATTATCTACTAATAGTTTTCAGCTCAGGACTATTAACAAATCAAATGAGCGGTATCTTTATCGTGGTCTCGACTGAGTGACATTATCACATGACACGAAGCAAGACACAATTTTGAAACTGAGCGTGTTAATGATCAAGTTATCTCCCTTTAAATACCGACTTAGTTATAAAACGTCACTGCAGTTGGCTTCCTACGGTGTGCTTCCTGGTGATGTTATCTATTTATTGCACATTTCAACCCAACAATAAATGCTGTTCTGAGAGCAATGTTACCGTCACATACGTAAGGATAGCACAAACCTTGTGATCATGAAATGCTTGATAATATAACACAACGATGTTTATGAATATGTGTTTGATAACTATACAGTTCATACCAATATCTGATAATATCAAATACAGTATGTTTCCGTCCAAGCGAGGAAATTCTTATTAGTTTCGTTTTAGAGGTCACTTCTTCTTTGAGTGCTTCATATCGACCACTTTTTATCCACTATTTGTAGTTTGAATGTCATCCAAGACTAAGAACGATTGTACGTTGTGCGAATTATGCGCCTACAAGTAGGCCAACACATCCGATTTCTGCGGCGCTTTTTATTTACTAGTATAGCTTCCCTAGGCCCCTACTTCAGTCGTCTCTTACGACATGCATAGAATTACTCATAATTTTGTTTCGTGCATAGATAATAAGACTTAAATAGTTGCTAGCGATCTCAGTCCTAAACGACAGTGTTTGTTATCGTTATCTGGATTACAAAGACAAATCTCAGTCCTAAACGACAGAGGTTGTTATCGTTATCTGGATTACAAAGACAAATCACATGCACTGTCATGTAGTCAGTACGGAGATTGTCGCAAGTTAGGGAGAGCGAACATAAACAAAGTGCATGATGAAATCGATTCGAATGTACTATCACTAAAAGAGTAAGAAAATCGCAGTTTATCTGCTGTACACAAAATAGGAGAACACACCGGCACTCATTGTTTGAAATGCCCAAGTAGCAAAAAGTGACTTATAAGTAGTTATTATAGTGTAAACGCAATAAAACAGACAAGTTTCAGCACATATCCTGGCCATATTGATGTGTGTTTTACAAAGTAGAAACGTAAGTCATATTTTATGAGACGTATGTATGTGTGTTCATTTATGATACTAAGTGCAGCGCGCGCGTGTGTGTGTGTGTGTGTTTATGTATGTTGCTTTCGCACGATTGTATTGAAATGAGGAAAGTGTTGTATAGTGTCAATATCATACCCTAGCATTGTAAATGATATGTGACTAAACGGATGCTCGATTTGTCTCAAACTTGTTTAAATATAAAAAACTGGTCGACACAAATTCATTATTCATATTTATGAACTGTATATACTAGCGAGTGTCATATCACCCCCGGAGAGTGGAGTGGGTCGACTGAATAACAAGTGGAGGAGAGATGTATTTTGACATTGAAAGAACGGGAAACAGCTGGTGAAAAATAGAGATAATTATCAGGTCATGACTAGTTGGAGAGGACTGATTAATTACCTATGCACTCATCCACGTTAATCGCAGAAGAAGAAGGAGAGAAAGAAGAAATATATAATATAGATTCAAGACTTCGAAAAGTTGGACTAGAGATAACTCGAATTGGAATTTCGAGCTTAATAAATTTGTGTTCCAGAAGCTAATATGTGGGTTTAGTAATACAACAATTAATTGCTTTTATGTTTAAAAAACATTAATTTACACAACTGTTTGCTTGCATAACATAACATTTGTTTGCTGCTGTCCATCTTGCAAGACATCAGTTAGTTGTCGTCAGATTTGACTAAATTCGAGCTGTGTGTTTGGACAAAAGATTTGCGTAAAATTGTTGTTTTCTTTGTGGCATTGAACCTCAATTACCACGCTTCTACTACGCTGATATATGGTCTATATTGTCTCTACAGTCTTTCAATTGACAATTGTGTTACTTTGACGACTTGTCAGTTGGCACTTGTCCCTCTCTTGACGTCAAGCTCACCCACAAGTCTCTTTTCAAAAGATTCTGCACTTTTACGAAATTTTGTTTTTCACAGAACTCGGTCATTAGATATTTTTTAACATTTGTTGGACCGACAGAAAAGTCCGTCATTGAGACATTCAAATATAAACTACACTGATAACAGTTGAGATTATTATTTTTCTATTACACTGATTGCAGTCTAGACAATCATACTTCTATTACACTGATTGCAGTCTAGACAAGCATACTTCTATTACACTGATTGCAGTCTAGACAAGCATACTTCTACTGAACTGATTGCAGTCTAGACAAGCATACTTCTATTACATTGATTGCAGTCTAGACAAGCATACTTCTACTACACTGATTGCAGTCTAGACAAGCATAGTTCTATTACATTGATTGTAGTCTAGACAAGCAAGCATCTTCTATTAATTGATTGCAGTCTAGACAAGCATACTTCTACTACACTGATTGCAGTCTAGACAAGCATAGTTCTATTACATTGATTGTAGTCTAGACAAGGATACTTCTACTACACTGATTGCAGTCTAGACCAGTAATGTCCAAAATGTGTATACACTGGGTTGCATCTGACATTCGTCTCTTGGGCTAGTGGCCGTGGACTTTTTTTTTTCCGACCATGATTATTTGTCTGCGAAAAATAATGAACATAAAATATAACGAATTCAGGAGATATGATGAAATCAGAAAAATGTCTGGTCAACCAGTAGTAACAACTGTTATAAGAAGGAGAATATGGAGATATGTTGGACACATTGAGAAGAAATTATCAAAGAATATGAAAGCAGGCATTGAAGTGGGATGCAAATGGTTCAAGAAAGAGAGGACGACCTAGGGAAACCCTGAAATGAACTTTTCTGAGAGAGGCAAGAAATATCGGTGTCAGTTCCGTGAAGGAGATTGAGCGAGTTGACCAGGGTAGAGCGGTACGGAGAAATTGCTTGCAGACTCCATATAACGGTACAAGAGGAATTATTATTATTATTATCTGACTGATGGGTCTGGAGGCGCGGGCGTAATGTAAAAATTGCAATACTACTACCGACAATATTAATAATAATAGTAATGTTCTTCTTCTTCTTCTTCTTTGCGATCGCTTTTTGATGATTATACCGTTAGACGCGTTCTTATGATGAAATCGACTGTTGTCTGGAGCTCATCTCTAGTGCCATGTAGTTTTGAATGTAGTGTTGTGTTGTAGGGCCAGCATTCCTTTCTTGGGAGGACATACAGGGGCAGTCTTGCAGGACATGTTCTGTGGTTTGTTCAGTGGAGCCACAGGGGTACAGAGGGGTTGGGGACAATCGCAGCCTGTGGAGGTGTTTGTTCAGTCTGTTATGACCTATCCTGAGTCGGAAGATGATAGTCTGTCCTTGTCGGTCAAGTGTGTGGTAGTCATCGTTGGATGGTGTAGGTTCTTTTCTAATGCCCATGATAGCTCTTTTTTTTCAAAGTATGTGATTTTATTATCTATTTGTTCACATTCTGTTCCCCTTTTAGCAAGTTTGTCTGCCTTCTCGTTACCTGGCACTCCGCAGTGTGATGGTACCCACTGAAGTGTAACTCTTTTGTTGGTAGAGATCTTGCTGAGCTCTTTTCTCAGGGATGGATGGTTAATAGTAATGTTAATATGGTTAAGATGTGGATGATTTCTCCAGTGAAAATAAACAAAAGTGTGGGGTTAGGGGAAGTAGACTGGTTACAAAATAAAACAAGATTGCTAAAACAGAACGATCGTGTTCATGGGAATGCTACGAAAAATGTTTATCAAAGTGTTTTCTTGAAATATAATCAGAGTTTAATATGGCACCATGAATGTATGACACGATTACCATGGCGCCTGCATTGGCCAGTGCTTCTCGAGACTATCGTGCTTCTGTTGCATTGTTTGTTAGTTAAGTTTACTAACGACGAACTAAGAGTGTACATCTGAGACCATCAGGCTTCTACTACACTGACTTTTCATTGATTTCCTTCCAATATCTTTATTTGACATTTGTGACATTTCCAATGAACGCTGCATTTAACAGTTCCACTATTATCAGAGTGCATTCTCATATGAAGGTATTCTATACGGGTTCTTTTTACATATTCCTGTATCTTAATCTCCTTAAGACCCAGAGGTCCTCTATGTTGTGTCTTGTCATTTGTCAGAGCAGTGTTTGCATAGGCAGAGAACTCATGATGCTGATAATATAGACTTTGTGAAAGACAGACATTGACTTCTGTTAAGATAATCGTGTGATATCAACCAGAGCCAACTAAAAACTTATGGGTCTTCGGACTCAGGTAAGAATTATGGGAAATCAGACCACAACTACATCACTTGACCTCGCATTCCAGTATTGGTATATATAGACGAATTCATTTTAAAATCAATACAAAATGCTAAATCGAAGTTATATTATGCAACAAATTAAGTTTAACAATAAGGAATATCAATATTATGAATGTATTTCACCCAATAAATAACCATAGATTCACAGAATTGAGTAAAATTGCAAAAAGCTTGCAGTGTTCTACCAAATATCTGTAATTTCTAGTCCCCTTTTCTGATCTAGGTCAGGGAATCCACGGTCAGTTGTCTGGCCTAGCTATCTAAAGGTGGCTGTGTATCAACTCATACTGTTCGAGATATAAGATAACAAAATCTAAAGGAAGCTTTGTTATAACCACGTAGTATATAGAGTAAAATGGTGTTAGTCTCTTTATTTTTTGTTGACCGTCGACACACGAAATGATGATGTGGTCAACATCACGTGGGCCACGTTTACTTCACTGTGATTTTCCTGGTACCAAATTGAAACTGGGTCGTCTTGAGAGGCGTCACGGTCGGAAAAAATTCAACGCCTACTGTGGAATTGACCCGCACCACTAGTATAAAAAGTGAGTTTATTAACAACTACGCTACTGCGGCACGTTCGAGATATGCATCGACATTGAAGAAACAAGCACAATAACAACATAAAATAAAACTAACATGTCTCATGAGATAATTTCATCACCATCAAACTCCATAAATAGTTGCTTTCACGATTCATTCTACTATGAACATACTCTATTTTTCTATTTCATATGCTCGTTTCTTTTCACAATATTCTCATGCAATACCAGTTAATAACTTTTGATTTAATACGCTTCTTTTGTCCTGTATTTTATATATAACGCTACACACGTCACAGTTCTAACACCATACAGAAATGATCGCTTACATACGTGCCACATAAAGACAACTGGGAGTTCAAGTAAAATAGAAAGACATGAAACTGGCTAGACTAGACCAAACCGTCTAAATATATTCAGAAAAAAATGATAGCACAATCTATTCTCTTTTGTGTAAGCAGATATGAACTTCATATGAATGATAGACATAATGAATAAAACATTATTGTACAAGACAGAGATGATTGTGGAATTAATGTGACAAGATGATATGAAGAATTTAAAAACATAGGGGAAGGTTGAAATTGGTATGAAAAAAGCATTGGATGTAAGAAAATATTATAAATTTGGAGGCTTATAAGCAGTGGCGGCTAGTCATCAAGGGCCAGTGGGGCCGGACCCCACCAAAAATAATGTGTAAGGTGTATTTATTATTTTATAAATTAAATATAACCTAATCTAAAACCATGATTTTTCCGAAAATTTGTGTCTGGTCCAACCAACAAAAATGAACACGAGCCTCCACTGCTTTTAAGCATAAATAAATACTGATTCAAATACATTGAAAGCCGAAAGATGAAACAAAGATATACGGATTCAAACACATTGAAAACAGAATGACGAAAACAAATACGTATTCAACCATATCGAAAGCCGAAAGACAAACTACAGATTTAATCACATTGAAAACAGAAAGAAGAAATACAGATTCCAACACATTGGAAACAGAAAGACGAAATACAGAAAACGAAAAAAAAGCACATTAAAAATAGACAGCAGTTATAGTTACACTAGAAAGATAAAATAGACATGATATTTCCATTTAAAAACGAAAACATTATGTACTACTAATAGTCAAGGCATTATTAAATACAAATAGCAAAGACCTTAAACATTCTAATAGCCACATTATTATGAAATTTACTAGTCAATACAAAACGTGATATGATATCAAAACCGTATGACATTTTAACCAAGGCATTACTAAATTTACTTGTCAATAAAAAACGTAGACTTATATAAAATCTTATGACATTTCCACCAAGACATTACGGCATTTAATAGCAACACCTTTCCACAATTTAAAGAGGAAATGTCAGAGATATAAGTACGAGGTAGCAATATAAAAAATACAAGCAATATTATAAAAGTCTAATATCAGCAAATGCTTCTGTTCTGCAACAGCTTGTTCGCTATTAAAGAGAGTTGGTTATTAAAGAGAGTTGGCTATTAAAGAGAGTTGGTTATTAAAGAGATTTGGTTATTAAAGAGAGTTGGTTATTAAAGAGTTGGTTATTAGAGTTGGTTATTAAAGAGAGTTGGTTATTAAGGTTGGTATTAAAGAGAGTTGGTTATTAGAGTTGGTTATTAAAGAGAGTTGTTATTAAAGAGTTGGCTATTAGAGTTGGTTATTAAAGAGAGTTGGTTATTAAAGAGAGTTGGTTATTAAAGAGAGTTGGCTATTAAAGAGTTGGTTATTAAGAGTTGGTTATTAAAGAGGTTGGTTATTAAAGAGAGTTGGCTATTAGAGTTTTATTAAGAGTTGGTTATTAAAGAGAGTTGTTATTAAAGAAAGTTGGTTATTAAAGAGTTGGTTATTAAAAGGGTTAAAGAGGTTATTAAAGAGAGTTGGCTATTAAAATTGGTTATTAAAAAGAGTTGGTTATTAAAGAGAGTTGGCTATTAGAGTTGGTTATTAAAGAGGTTGCTATTAAAGAGTTAGCTATTAGAGTTGGCTATTAAAGAGAGTTGGCTATTAGAGTTGGTTATTAAAGAGTTGGCTATTGAGTTGTTATTAAAAATAGTTGGTTATTAAAGAGTTGGTTATTAGAGTTGATTATTAGAGTTGGTTATTAGAGTTGGTTATTAGAGTTGGTTATTAGAGTTGGTTATTAGAGTTGGTTATTAGAGTTGGTTATTAAAGAGAGTTGGTTATTAAAGAGAGTTTGTTATTAAAGAGGTTGGTATTAGAGTTGGTTATTAAAGAGTTGGTTATTAAGAGAGTTGGTTATTAAAGAGAGTTGGTTATTAAAGAGTTGGTTATTAGAGTTGGTTATTAAAGAGAGTTGGTTATTAAAGAGAGTTGGCTATTAAAGAAGTTGGTTATTAAAGAGTTGGTTATTAAAGAGAGTTGGTTATTAAAGAGTTGGTTATTAGAGTTGGTTATTAAAGAGAGTTGGTATTAAGAGTTGGTTATTAAAGAGGTTGGCTATTAGAGTTGGTTATTAAAGAGAGTTGGTTATTAAAGAGAGTTGGTTATTAAAGAGAGTTGGTTATTAAGAGAGTTGGCTATTAGAGTTGGTTATTAAAGAGAGTTGGTTATTAAAGAGAGTTGGTTATTAAAAGAGAGTTGGTTATTAAAGAAAGTTGGTTATTAAGAGAGTTGGCTATTAGAGTTTTATTAAGAGAGTTGGTTATTAAAAGAGTTGGTTATTAAAGAGAGTTGGCTATTAAAGAGAGTTGGTATTAAAGAGGTTGGTTATTAAAGAGAGTTGGTTATTAAAGAGTTGGTTATTAGAGTTGGCTATTAAAGAGAGTTGGCTATTAAAGAGAGTTGGTTATTAAAGAAGTTGGTATTAGTTGGTTATTAAGAGGTTGGCTATTAAAGAGAGTTGGCTATTAAAGAGGTTGGCTATTAGAGTTGGTTATTAAAGAGAGTTGGTTATTAAAGAGAGTTGGTTATTAAAGAGGTTGGTATTAAAAAGTTGGCTATTAAGAGTTGGTTATTAAAGAGAGTTGGCTATTAGATTGGTTATTAAAAGAGTTGGTATTAAAGAGAGTTGCTATTAGAGTTGGTATTAAAGAGAGTTGGCTATTAGAGTTGGTTATTGAGATTGTATTAGAGTTGGTTATTAAAAAGTTGGTTATTAAAGAGAGTTGGTTATTAGAGTTGGTTATTAGAGTTGGTTATTAGAGTTGGTTATTAGAGAGTTGGCTATTAGAGTTGGTTATTAGGGTTGGTATTAGGTTGTTTTAAAGAGAGTTGGTTATTAAAGAGTTGGTTATTAAAGAGTTGTTATTAGAGTTGATTATTAAAGAGAGTTGGTTATTAAAAGAGTTGGTTATTAAAGAGTTGGTTATTAAAGAGAGTTGGCTATTAAAGAGGTTGGTTATTAAAGAAGTTGGTATTAAAAGTTGGTTATTAAAGAGAGTTGGTTATTAAAGAGGTTGGTTATTAAAGAGAGTTGGCATTAGAGTTGGTTATTAAAGAGAGTTGGTTATTAAAGATGGTTAGAGTTGGTTATTAAAGAGGTTGGTTATTAAAGAGAGTTGGTTATTAAAGAGTTGGCTATTAAAGAGTTGGTTATTAAAGAGAGTTGGTTATTAAAGAGTTGGTTATTAAAGAGAGTTGGCTTTTTAAAGAGAGTTGGCTATTAGAGTTGGTTATTAAAGAGAGGATTAGAGTTGGTATTAAAGAGGTTGGTTATTAAAGAGTTGGTTATTAAAGAGGTTGGTTATTAGAGTTGTTATTAAAGAGAGTTGGTTATTAAAGAGAGTTGGTTATTAAAGAGAGTTGGTTATTAAAGAGAGTTGGTTATTAAAGAGAGTTGGTTATTAAAGAGAGTTGACTATTAGAGTTGGTTATTAAAGAGAGTTGGTTATTAAAGAGAGTTGGTTATTAAAGAGAGTTGGCTATTAAAGAGTTGGTTATTAAAGAGAGTTGGCTATTAAAGAGTTGGTTATTAAGAGTTGGTTATTAAAAGAGTTGGTTATTAAAGAGTTGGTTAGAGGTTATTAAGAGTTGGTATTAGAGTGGTTAAAAGTTGTTATTAAAAGAGTTGGTTATTAAAGAAAGTTGGTTATTAGAGTTGGTTATTAAAAAGAGTTGGTTATTAAAGAGAGTTAGGGTTATTAGAGAGTTGGTTATTAAAGAGAGTTGGATTAGAGTTGGTTATTAAAGAGAGTTGGTTATTAAAAAGAGTTGGTTATTAAAGAGAGTTGGTTATTAGAGTTGGTTATTAAAAGAGTTGGCTATTAGATGAAAGAGTTGGTTATTAAAAGAGTTGGCTATCAAAGAGAGTTGGCTATTAAAGAGCATAAAGTCAGGAAAAATTAAATATTTTGAACATATAAAACGACATTAGTGGATAGAGAAGATAATTTTGGAAGGAATGGTGCCTGGAAGAAGAATGCGAGGAAAATGTAGAAGACAATGAGTGCAAGATGTCATTGACGATCTAAGAATAACTGGTGTTGACGCCGATCAACATGCACAGAACAAAGTTTGTCAGGACTTCTGTCATGAGAGCCGAGTACCTGGAGGGACAAGCTATTTGATGATGATAAACAACATCAAGATGAAAGAGTACCATGATGTGAATAATATAGTAAGAACAGACTGCAGATAATACAGATTCTAGTTGACTTATTTTAATTGTTCTGCAGCCTGTTTAGATAGAGTATAGAGGGCATGTAATTTATATACCAACTGTGCTGGAGATAGGAGGCCAATTCCTTTCCTTACTATAGAATTTTAGTGTGGAACTGACCGCAAACCTTGTGTGTATCTTTCTATAATCAAACGCTTCATGCATTCGTCCCACCACAATCAACTTAACAAGCAGATATGCTCAAAACTATGATCATGTGATCTTTCATAATCGACGCTCTGCATTCGTCACCACAATCAACAACAACAGATATGCTCAAAACTATGATCATGTATCTTTCTATAATCGAACGCTTCATGCATTCGTTCCACCAATCGACTTAACAAGCAGATATGCTCAAAACTATGATCAAACAGAAGAAATACAGCTTTTCCTATTTGACAGAGCTAAGAAACACAAGTAGAAGTCAGAAAATTCCCAAAATTTCGACATGCTACAATAAGTTCAATATCTGGACACGCTACAATAAAGTTCAATATCTGGACATGCTACAATAAAGTTCAATATCTGGACATGCTACAATAAAGTTCAATATCTGGACAGCTACAATAAAGTTCAATATCTGGACACGCTACAATAAAGTTCAATATCTGGACATGCTACAATAAAGTTCAACATCTGGACATGCTACAATAAAGTTCAATATCTGGACATGCTACAATAAAGTTCAACATCTGGACATGCTACAATAAAGTTCATCTTAACATGTTCAACATCGGACATGCTACAATAAAGTTCAATATCTGGACAGCTACAATAAAGTTCAATATCTGGACATGCTACAATAAAGTTCAACATCTGGACATGCTACAATAAAGTTCAACATCTGGACATGCTACAATAAAGTTCAACATCTGGACATGCTGCAATAAAGTTCAATATCTGGACATGCTACAATAGATTCAATACTGGACATGCACAATAAGGTTCAACATCTGGACATTGTACAATAAAGTTCAATATCTGACACCTACAATAAGTTCAACATCTGCACGCTACAATAGTTCAACATCTGACATGCTAGCAATAAAGTTCAATATCTGGACTAGCTACCCATAAAGTTCAACATCTGACATGCTACAGAAGTTCGGATATCTGACATGCTACAATAAAGCTCAACACGACATGCTACAATAAGTTCAACATCTGACAGCACAACAGAGTTCAACATCTGACATGTACAAAAAGTTCACATATCTGGCATGCACAATAAGTTCAATATCTGGACATTTCTAAAAGTTCAACATCTGGACATGCACAGATAAGTTCAATATCTGAAGTAACATGTTCAACATCTGACTACACAAAGTTAATATCTGACATGCGACAATAAGTCCAACATCTGACATGCTACAATAAGTTCAACATCTGGACACGCTGACAATAAAGTTCAACATCTGGACATGCACAATAAAATTCAATATCTGACATGCTACATAAGATTCAAATTAAAATACATAACAGTCGAAATCTGTAGCACAATAAAGTTCAAATCTGGAACACGGCAATGTTAAATTGGACATGCTCATAAATTCAACATCTGGACATCTAAGATAATTAACATCTGATTCTACAACAATTCAACATCTGGACTAACTAAGTCTAGTATCTGGACACGCCAATAAGTTCAACATCTGACATCATAAGTTCAATATCTGACTGCTACAATAAAGTTCAACATCTGAATGCTATAAGTTCAAATCTGACATGCTAAATAAAGTTCAACATCTGGACATGCTACAATAAGTTCAACTCTGGACACGCTCAATAAAGTTCAACATCTGGACTATGCTCAATAGTTCAAATCTGACATCTACATAAAGTTCAATATCTGGACATCTACAATAAGTTCAACATCTGACATGCTACAATAAGTTCAATATCTGACATGCTACAATAAGTTAACATCTGACACGCTACAATAAAGTTCAACATCTGACATGCTCAATAAAGTTCAATATCTGGACATGCTACAATAAAGTTCAACATCTGGACATGCTACAATAAAGTTCAAATCTGGGCATGCTACAATAAAGTTCAACATCTGGACATGCTACAATAAAGTTCAACATCTGGACACGTACAATAAGTTCAACATCTGGACATGCTACAATAAAGTTCAATATCTGGACATGCTACAATAAAGTTCAATATCTGGACATGCTACAATAAAGTTCAACATCTGGACACGCTACAATAAAGTTCAATATCTGGACACGCTACAATAAAGTTCAACATCTGGACATGCTACAATAAAGTTCAACATCTGGACATGCTACAATAAATTTCAACATCTGGACATGCTACAATAAAGTTCAATATCTGGACATGCTACAATAAAGTTCAATATCTGGACATGCTACAATAAAGTTCAATATCTGGACACGCTAACAGATATCAGATACCAATGTAAATCGCCCGAGTGGTCACCGGGGCCCAAATTCGGGTGTAAAGAATAGAACCACTGTTACCTGCCCTGCATGTCGTAAGAGGCGACTAAGGAGGTTCAACATAGGACTAGCTACCCCATACCGTAAAAAACACTAGATGGCTACAGAACGGATAGTGAGCCGAGTAAACGCTGGCTGAAACCGTACACATCGTCGAAGGATAAGCACCGGAGTTCCAAATGGTGCTGAAGATGTGATGTAAAACACACCAATGCTAAGTCAGCAGGAATCAGATTTCCACATGAATAGAATTTTTGTGGAGGTCTGGTACATTGGTCTGGGAGGTGATCGCACGCGAGAGAGAGATACCAATGTAAATGAAGGTGAACATGTTACTTTGCTATCACAAACGTTAATCCAGGACAAGGTTAATCCAGGACAAGGTTAATCCAGGAGAAGGTTAATCCAGGACAAGGTTTTTGAAAATACTGTCCGATTCATGTTTGGCACGAATTGCCACAAGTAATTATATTCAAGTGTACAAGATCAGAATATATACATAACATCGAAGATGCTGTTTAGACATATAAAATCAGAACAGAAACGGCAATTTAATTGGGAATATCTTTATTGCACTACGGACAAATCTATAGATGATTAGTCTCCTTCACAACATCTCCAACAGCGTCCAGCGACTAACTGTACTAGTTCGATTTGGATTGATGAACCTACTCATAGTCCTGTTATGCTGCTCTTGCATGGCGACTACAATCTTTAATCTAAGCTTTGGTAATCTAGCTGCTAACGTGGATTGGTTTAGGTCATAGATTTCAAATTTTTCGGCCCACCGCCCACTTTGCACAACATAAACTTTGTAACGTCCCCTCCACATTACAACAGTTTGCCAACGCCCCTTCCCCCACATATATACATGCTCTGTTTTCTCTTTGACATAGAAAATTGATATATATTTCTGTAATACATGGTCAATTTTCAAATGATTTAGAAATAGATGAAAATAGATTTACATGAAATAGAAAATTGATGAAAACATGGATTGTGTAAGACGGGTTTAAAAGGGTTTAAAAGACGTGTAAGACGGGTATAAGATGAATTAAAATACAGAATTCAAATTTTAAATGATTATTCAATCGCAAAATCGTGAAAAAATAATCCCGATTACACCCCCAAATTCTTCTGAACCGACTATCGCCCCCTAGAACGCTTCAACGCCCACTGGGAGACGGTATCGCCCACTTTGGGAAACGTTGGTTTAGATGAAAGTCCTCTTAGTGTCCACATTCTACGAGGGTGTTTAGAATATCTCCATTGACTGATCCCCCGATTTGATAGCAAAGCCAACCTGCCTGTCCGCTCTCTCATTGCTATCGACACCTATATGCCAAAGAACGAAGATGAATGTACTTCTGCGAATTGCTGACCTTTTTGGAGATTCATTCCATTGTTACGTACCAAAACAGCCTGCATCTTACAGATCATACCAAATGAATAACTCATAATGCACACATGAGTGTAGTTTTTTGACTCAGGCCAGAGTAGTTCATTAGTCACAGCCAATAACTCGTTCGCCCTACTTCTTGTTGTCATACTAAATGCACCACTGACTTCCTTGATCTTTTTGCCGTATGAACTTGCAGAGAAGGTCCAAACGGATATTTGGTGATGAACTACCGATCCTTCAGTCTAGATCACAACGTCACCCTCACTATATTAGAGCCACTACATATGTGAATGAACATCGGAAATGAAAATCGTGGCATTTCCTTTCCAGGACATAGCAATCAACCCATAAAACAAGTCATTGATTTTCTGGGCAGCACCTTTACGTTCAGTAGTTTGCAGACGAAGATTCAAATATATCGAGTCTGTGTAATACTGGCCATTCAGGAGCTTGCAATGTCCAGGTCACAGCCATCCTATCATGTTCCTCTGATGATCGTAGTCGATTTGCTCTGGAGAACCGTTTTATTTCGTTATATGGTACCTTGCGGCCTCTTGGACTCAACTCATTACATTCCTATGCTTCTTAGTACTTTCTCATCTCATGCCTTGTAATCTATATATGTATTTGCTTCATATATAATTTATATTTTCACTTGATTGTATATTGTTTCTCTTCTTTTTCCCCTTCTAGTTTTGTATTGCACTCATTCCGTTATTCGTTTTTATTCCCACATTTTCATTAGATACGTTTGAATGTTTCCGTAATCGTCCATTTGTAAGTGTTCTGTGAAATTCGTCACTCCTGTTGTGTCGTTTGCTTGATAAAGGCATTTTGGTTGAAACGTTGCTGTTTATCGTCACTGTTTCTGTATTTTGTAAAACTGTAGTACTTTATTTGTACATGTTTCGCTATTTTACCCAGTTTTACTGCAGTCTTCCCCCTTTTTCTGTAATTAGTTCATAACTATATGGCTCAGAAACATGGATAACCTACTCGAGGCACAAGATTAGACTTAACATTTTTCACCTTCGATGTCTCCGCACGATTATAAACATTAGGTGATACCACAAGATAATCAACTCTGAAGTACTGCAACTTGCAAACCTGCCTTCCATCATAGGCTTGCTCAGCAGTGAACGACTAAGATGGTTAGGGGATGTGAGAAGAGTGGAAAATTATCGCATACCAAGAACAAATGTTGTTCTGTAAACTTTTGGAGGGAAAAGGACCAGGGCAGACCACTGCTCAGATATAAAGATATCTGCAAGGCATCAATGAAGAACAGTTTTTATAGGTCCCAGCACATGGGAAAAACTAGCTGAGATTGAACTCTTGTTGAAGTCTTATGTGTCAAACAGCACACTAAAAGAATATATACGAATAGCGCTTGGCATAAGTCACTGTGTAACTGTGACGAACATACATACATTCACACATTTAAAAATTGTCCATCGCAAGCGTGATAACAATTTCAACTTCTCTTTTATAACAGAGGTCACAAGGGTTTGAATACTATACATGCGTGTTATAGTATACAAAATACAATGACATGTAAAGCATACACACACACATACACACACACTATCGAAGCTGACATAAGTGATGTTAGTCACTCTATTCTTATGGACAACACGTTCTCTTATACGCATATACCTCATGAATAAATACACACATACTCTTAACACACAAGGTAGATTCCTATACAAGTATGAGCACATATTTCCTTATAAATATGTTATGAAATATGTGCACATACTAATGTACAACTTCTATTATTATATGAATGTTCATTGTGAACCTACGTACATGATATATTGGTTGAACAGTGCTTGAACAGAAAAAAGCTAGACTCCTACAACACATTGTTATTACAACAACGTACATTTAGAGCCCGCATCAATGGGAGAGAACCGTGTAGTTCTCACTGGCAAACAATCTCAGTGACTGGTAACCGTTTTTCTCTTGCCTAAGGGATAGTTCTCTTCTAGACTACGCGAAACCGGTACCGTATAGGTGGGTGCTTAATGCGCGTGGTGTTAGAGGGAGCGCTTATTTCACGTGCAGTGTTAGCGTTGCTCACTCTAGCCGTAATCAGTTGACGGTTTTGGTGACGTGCAGTCAGACCTCAAATCTGATGGATAATACTGTCAAAGACAATAACAGGAGCCGAACTGTTTTTATTTTTCTGTAAATATTCGCAACTGGTGAAGACATTTATTTATCTTTGTAATTATTTCATGTCGGAGCTGCTGTGTATTTTATCATAAATACTGGCAATTAGGATAATTATACAACTTAATGACTTGTGCAATACTTGTGGAGATCAGAATCAGGTTAGTGTCATCAAGTGTAGAAACTATTAGTGAAGCTTGTTAAGTGTGATGTTTTTAATATCATTGTATTTTTTATATATCTTTATATTTCTTTTAAATATCACTAGTTCGTATTACAATGTGCATTTTATATTTCTTTTAGATACCACTAGGTCACATTACATAGTGCACTTTACGTTTATGTGACCTTTCCAGTCATATCACAAAGTGCACTATATATTTCTTAGATAACAACAAAACATATCACAAAGTGCACTTGATATATTTCTTAGATACCACTAGATCATATCGCAAAGTGCATTTGATATTTTTCTGATATCACCAGACCATATTCAAAGTACGCTACGCCGTGTGTTGCATGGACCCGTAAGGGAAGCACAGAATACTAACACTGCCACCTACAATGCATGTCGTAAGAGACGACTGAGGTAGGAGCCTAGGAAAGTTACCCTAGTAAATAAAAAGCGTCGCAGAAATCGAATGTACTGACCTACTTGTAGGTGCATAACTGGCACAACGTACAATCGCTCTTAGGCTGGATGACATTCAAACTACAAATAGTGGATAAAAAGTGGTCGATATGAAGCACTCGAAGAAGAAGTGACCTCTAAAACGAAACTAATAAGAATTTCCTCGCTTGGACGGAAACATACTGTATTTGATATTATCAGATATTGGTATGAACTGTATAGTTATCAAACACATATTCATAAACATCGTTGTGTTATATTATCAAGCATTTCATGATCACAAGGTTTGTGCTATCCTTACGTATGTGACGGTAACATTGCTCTCAGAACAGCATTTACAAAGTAGTACTTTATATTACTTAGATATCACCAGACCATATTACAAGTAGTACTTATATTACTTAGATATCACCAGACCATATTACAATGTAGTACTTTATATTACTTAGATATCACCAGACCATATTACAAAGTAGTACTTTATATTACTTAGATATCACCAGACATATTACAAGTTGTACTTTATTCTTAGATATACAGACCATATTACAAAGTAGTACTTTATATTCTTAGATATACCAGACCATATTACAAAGTAGTACTTATATTCTTAGATATAACAGACATATTACAAAGTAGTACTTTATATTACTTAGATATCACCAGACCATATTACAAAGTAATACTTTATATTTCTTAGATATCACCAGATCATATTACAATGTAGTACTTTATATTACTTAGATATCACCAGATCATATTACAATGTAGTACTTTATATTACTTAGATATCACCAGACCATATTACAAAGTAGTACTTTATATTACTTAGATATCACCAGATCATATTACAAAGTAGTACTTTATATTTCTTAGATATCACCAGACCATATTACAAAGTAGTACTTTATATTTCTTAGATATCACCAGATCATATTACAAAGTAGTACTTTATATTACTGAGATATCACCAGACATATTACAAGTAGTACTTTATATTACTTAGATATCACCAGACCATATTACAAAGTAGTACTTTATATTACTTAGATATCACCAGACCATATTACAAAGTAGTACTTTATATTACTTAGATATCACCAGACCATATTACAAAGTAGTACTTTATATTTCTTAGATACTACCAGACCATATTACAAAGTAGTACTTTATATTTCTTAGATATCACCAGACCATATTACAAAGTAGTACTTTATATTACTTAGATATCACCAGACCATATTACAAAGTAGTACTTTATATTACTTAGATATCACCAGATCATATTACAAAGTAGTACTTTATATTACTTAGATATCACCAGACCATATTACAATGTAATACTTTATATTCTTAGATATACCAGACCATATTACAAAGTATACTTTATATTTCTTAGATACTACCAGACCATATTACAAAGTATACTTTATATTCTTAGATATCACCAGATCATATTACAAAGTAGTACTTTATATTACTTAGATATCACCAGACCATATTACAAAGTAGTACTTTATATTACTTAGATATCACCAGATCATATTACAAAGTAGTACTTTATATTTCTTAGATATCACCAGACCATATTACAAAGTAGTACTTTATATTACTTAGATACTACCAGACCATATTACAAAGTAGTACTTTATATTACTTAGATATCACCAGATCATATTACAAAGTAGTACTTTATATTACTTAGATATCACCAGATCATATTACAAAGTAGTACTTTATATTACTTAGATATCACCAGATCATATTACAATGTAGTACTTTATATTACTTAGATATCACCAGATCATATTACAATGTAGTACTTTATATTCTTAGATATACCAGACCATATTACAAAGTAGTACTTTATATTACTTAGATATCACCAGATCATATTACAAAGTAGTACTTTATATTACTTAGATATCACCAGATCATATTACAAAGTAGTACTTTATATTACTTAGATATCACCAGATCATATTACAAAGTAGTACTTTATATTACTTAGATATCACCAGACCATATTACAATGTAGTACTTTATATTTCTTAGATACTACCAGACCATATTACAAAGTAGTACTTTATATTACTTAGATATCACCAGATCATATTACAAAGTAGTACTTTATATTACTTAGATATCACCAGATCATATTACAAAGTAGTACTTTATATTACTTAGATATCACCAGACCATATTACAATGTAGTACTTTATATTTCTTAGATACTACCAGACCATATTACAAAGTAGTACTTTATATTTCTTAGATATCACCAGATCATATTACAAAGTAGTACTTTATATTACTTAGATATCACCAGATCATATTACAAAGTAGTACTTTATATTACTGAGATATCACCAGACCATATTACAAAGTTGTACTTTATATTACTTAGATATCACCAGATCATATTACAAAGTAGTACTTTATATTCTTAGATATAGCCATTTGTATACTT
Source organism: Arion vulgaris (assembly GCA_020796225.1). Taxonomy (NCBI): domain Eukaryota; kingdom Metazoa; phylum Mollusca; class Gastropoda; order Stylommatophora; family Arionidae; genus Arion; species Arion vulgaris. Next base: position 26,063,288 of record CM036753.1, read on the forward strand.
TATATTACTTAGATAGTAAGACATATTTAGTATTTTATTATTGATATCTACCAGACCATATTACAAAGTAGTACTTTATATTACTTAGATATCACCAGATCATATTACAAAGTAGTACTTTATTTACTTGGATATCACAGACCATATTACAATGTAGTACTATATATTACTTAGATATCACAGACACATTACAAAGTAGTACTTTATATTACTTAGATATCACCAGATCATATTACAAAGTAGTACTTATTTCTGAGATATCACCAGACATTTATTACAGTTGTGGCTTTATGTTTCTTTAAATTTAGCATATTATTATAGTTTAAAAAATAGGTTATTATTACTAATTTTTTCTATTGACATTTGTATTATATGTTACATTTATTTTCTTATTGCGTGTAGTTAACAATAGTGTTACTAATCAACATTGCAATTGTTATCAATTAAAATAATTTAGCTTTATGACAAACTAATTTCTTCTCAATGATGCTATTTCCTTGATATAACCGAACAATTTTCATCGTAATAATTGTACCAACATTATAGTGAAACCATACGGCAAATATTGTTTGTTCAACTTGTAATATAAATGCTAATTTCCAAGTTATTTTTGCCAGAATTGACTGTCATAGGGGACGAAAGTTTTTTTAACAACGCGAGTTGATGATTAAAATTAGCAAATAATGTATATATATATATATACTATATATATATATAATATATATATATATATATATATATATATATATATATATATATATATATATATTGTAATTTATGGTTATGCATATATTGTAGAGGTACGTGTTTGAGAAGGGAATTTCACACACTTATTATAGTCTGTGAGTATATATTAACACTTTGTACAACATAAACTTAATAACGCCCTCCACATTATAATAGTTTGCCTCCCTCCCCACCACCACCACATATATACATGATCTATTTTCTATTTGACATAGAAAATTGAGATATTTTTTTGTCATAAATGATCAATTTTCAAATGATTATATACATGACATAGAAAATTGATGACAAAAAGCATCTTGTGAGACGGGCATAAGATGAATTTAAATGCAGAATTCAAATTTTAAATGATTATTCAATCGCAAAATCACGAAAATAATTTATTTTCAAATATTTATTATTAATTTCTTCTTTAAGGAGCCACCGACCCTAATCGCCTGAACACTCCCCCTTCCACATTTTTCTGAACCCACTATCGCCCCTTAGAACGCTTCAGCGCCCACTGGGGGTGGTACCGTCCACTTTGAGAAACGCTGGTCTAGACTCTAGACCCCTGTTTTCCAACGTGAGGCACACGCCCCACAGGGGGACATTTTCATCGTTTAGGGGGGCAATAGACTCGGTCGGAGTTTAACTAATGTTCATGATGTTGCAAAACCGATATATTGGCTTTCAGATGTCTGTTGACAAAAACGAATGTTGCTTCACAATCACTTTACTGAAGTTTTAAAATCTTCAATAAGCGGAAAGTACTTATATCTAGGTACATTTTTTTTATCTCCTTTTAACAAAGCTTTGAAAACAGAAAAACATGTGTTATTGTGTTAAAATCGAGTCATATTTTGTTTTGTTCGACATTTGCCAACCTTGTCATGAAGGCCAAAATGAGTTTATATAGTGCAATCTTGAGTATGTAATAGTATTGGACAGAGCCACGCATATCATATTTCCGACACAGAAAGCAGGTACGAAGATTGATTTGGCTTGGAATGCTAGTTAGTTAGTTAATTCCTTTCATGCCAAAGGCGGCACATAGGGTGGAGGGTTTAGATCTCCATGTAATGCGGTTCGTTGCTAGCAGTTTGAGATCTCGTATGGTTTTACATCCCAATAGTTTACTTTCTTGTAGGATTGTTCTTCAAAGAGCGGTCTTATGTCTTCCACGTTTTCCTTTCCCAACTGGTGACCACATAAGGACTTGTTGATTTAGTCTCTTTTCGTCTGGATCTAAGAAGGTGACCTAAATATTTCCACCTGTTAATGTTAGGTACGATGTGAAAAGGAACCAAGAAACATCAAGGTGGTTTGACTCAAATACAAGTTATGGGCCATTAGTTTGATTACCAGAGTAATGGATACTCACTGTGCAGCTGGATTATACAGGTGTCCTTAGAGTACCATTGTGTAGTTGTATAGTTGACGAAGGAGCATTTATATATGGATTACAGCAGAATGCCAAGAGATCTTGTTTTCCATGTTTAGCAACAGATTGAGAAGGCGTGGTTGGGATATACATTTTTAGACAATGACAGAAGAATGTCGTTAGTCGAAGTAAAATAATGAGTCTTTTCCAAGAGAGTGACAGATGTGGGAAATCGCAGTCCTGAGAACAAAGTTTTGGAATAGTAAAGTAATAGAATATTCACCCATATATATATATATATATATATATATATATATATATATATATATATATATATATATATATATATACGATGGACTTTAAGACGAGGGAATAATAGAGCGGATAGAGAGCCAAATACAGAACAGCTTGTGAGGTAGCAAGAATAAAAATAGAGAACTAGACACAGAACAACTAAAATACAGGACTGTTAGACCAGAATATATGAGAAAAGCAGAGAGAACAGAAGAGCTTCACTTAGAAGACAAAACTATTGGAGGTTAGAATTTATCAGAGCTAATTAGAAGAGAGGTGGCGCCTGTGGTCTAGGGGATAGTGACTCGGTCTATTAACCCCGACGTTCTGAGTACTTATATGTCAAAAATATACCAATGAAAAATATAACATCTTGTGCCACATATGGTACTCCTAATATGATGGGCAAGAAAAATGGCTGCTTAAAATTTCTGAAAGATGAGAATCCAGAAATGCTTCTTGTACATTGTGTTATTCACAGGAAAATTTGGTAGCTAAAAATATTTCTCCTGTATTAAATGAAGTACTAAATTCAGTTATAAAGTGTACCAATGCTATTAAGGCTAATGCCAAATGTGAGCGTCTCTTCAAGCTATTTGGTGAAAATGCAGACCATGTGAGACTTTTACTTCACACTGAAGTAAGATGGCTCTCGAAAGGAAACTGCGTGACAAGATTTATGGAACTATTTGATACTCTTAGTGATTTTTAAGCAACAAACCTGAAATGAAGTATCGGTTAACGGTCAATGGTAAAGCATTTTTGAGTTATCTAGCTGATATCTTTGAAAAACAAAATATATTAAATAACCACCATCAAGGAAGAATAAAACTCTTGTTGATGTAAAAGCAAAGATATTTTGTTTCATTACCTTTATTGAACTATGTCAGAAATATATTTGCAACAAACATTTTGAAAAGTTTCATTGGCTCCAGAAATGTGAAGTGACTGATACCGCTATACTGATGCTTGTTATTGTCGATCATCTGAAAATTCTATCGGCTGATTTAAAAGAAAGATTTTCTGATTTGAAACAAGTTGATTTTCTAACTTGGATGTTGCAGTCAATGTTAGTGGATTTGTCTGATATTTCAAATATGCAGTATCAAGAAGAACTCGACTCGCAGAAATGCAAAATGAGTCAGTTAAAACTTCATTTAATATAAAAGGAGCAATGACATGGCTTTGTGAGGAAACATAAATCAAATATACAAATTCAACCAAATGTGCAAGAAAACTTATTACCGTTTCCATCTTCATATTTAGCTGAATGTGGATTTAGTAGGTTTTATCTATATTATTTTAATTATTAGTAGTTATTTACTACATACACCAAGTGAGATCCTTGCGCTTGATGCATGCTGCTAAGAGATTTTATGTTAGGTTTCAATTTAGTTAGCTTCAGTCTCAAGTCTCCTCGTTGTGTTACATCCAGCCGATTTGTTTTTTAGCAGCAAATCAAAATGATATCGTACTTGAAGTTCAGTTCTCAATTACATGTTTTGAAAATTTACTTACTGTGATTCCTCAACAATTTCCTTGTGATTTCTTCCTAAAACCTATCATTTAAGTTTCTTCAGTGAACAATTCAATTGTTGGAAATTTTATTTTTTGTATATGTTGCATAGAAGGAGGGAAGGGGCATGCGAATTTTGAAAGGCTTTGTTGGGGTATGGCACAAAAAGGTTGGGAAACATTGCTCTAGACTATCGCGATTCTACTAGATTTATTTCAGTTTAGACTCTAGACAATGATAATTTTAATAAATTGATTACAGTCTAGACTAGCATAAATCTACTACAATAATTACAGTCTAGACTAGCATAAATCTACTACAATAATTACAGTCTAGACTAGCATAAATCTACTACAATAATTACAGTCTAGACTAGCATAAATCTACTACAATAATTACAGTCTAGACTAGCATAAATCTACTACAATAATTACAGTCTAGACTAGCATAATCATACATATTACAGTCTAGACTAGCAAATCTACTACAATAATTACAGTCTAGACTAGCATAAATCTACTACAATAATTACAGTCTAGACTAGCATAAATCTACTACAATAATTACAGTCTAGACTAGCATAAATCTACTACAATAATTACAGTCTAGACTAACATAAATCTACTACAATAATTACAGTCTAGACTAGCATAAATCTACTACAATAATTACAGTCTAGACTAGCATAAATCTACTACAATAATTACAGTCTAGACTAACATAAATCTACTACAATAAATTTCAGTCTAGACTAGCATAATCTACTACAATAATTACAGTCTAGAACAGCGTTTCAAAGTGGGGTCGCCCAGTGGCGCTGAAGGTTCGGGCGATAGCGGGTTCAGAAGAATTGGGGGTTCAGGCGATTAGGGATCGGTGTCTCCTTAAAGAAGAAATTAATAATAAGTATTTTAAAATAAATTATTTTCGTTATTTTGCGATTGAATAATCATTTAAAATTTGAATTCTGCATTTAAATTCATCTTATGCCCGTCTTACACGATCCATTTTGTCATAACTTTTCTATTTCATGCATATAATCATTTGAAAATTAACCATGTATGACAGAAATATATACCAATGTTCTATGTCAAAGAAAAAAATAGGACATGTATATATGGGGGGGGGGGGGCGTTGGCAAACTGTTATAATGTGGAGGGGGCGTTACAAAGTTTATGATGTGCAAAGTGGGCGGTGGGCTGAAAAAGGTTGGGAATCTGTGGTCTAGAATATCATAACTCGACTACAATAATTACAGCTTAGAATATCATAGTTCGACTACAATAATTACAGTCTAGGCTAACATACATGAACTACACTGAGTACAGTCTAGAATTCATACCTGTACTACACTGATTACAGTCTAGAATTCATACCTGTACTACACTGTATACAGTCTAGCTTCATTCATATCTGTACTACACTGAGTACAGTCTAGACTTCATACCTGTACTACACTGAGTACAGTCTAGACTTCATACCTGTACTACACTGAGTACAGTCTAGACTTCATACCTGTACTACACTGAGTACAGTGTAGACTTCATTCATACCCGTACTACACTGAGTACTGTCTAGACTTCATACCTTGTAAATATATTAAAGAATATAGTAAAGAATCATATTGCATTTACGCGCACATACACACACACAACACACACACACACACACATCGTGCACATACGCACACCCACACACACACATACATACTACACACACACTTTAACTTACACAATTGAATACATGACAGTATATGTTTAGAGAGACACGGATCGACTGAAGAAATAATAACCAGACACACTAGCGTGCAGACTGACACACAGACATAATGAAAACGAGACAAACTGTTAAATAGATTTTCTGGCAGGTAGATGAAAGGACAGAGAGACTAGCTGGTAAATAGATGTGCTGTCAAGTAGATGAAAGGACAAACAGACTAGCAGGAAATAGAGGTTGTTGGCAGGAGAAGAAGAGAAAACAGACTATCAGGTCAATAGATTTGCTGACAGGTAGAAGAAGAAAGAACAAACAGACTATCAGGTAAATAGATTTGCTGTCAGGGAGAACAAAGGATAGACAGACAAGCAGATACACATATTTTCTGGCAGTGAGAAGGAAGAACAGACAGACTAGCAGGTAAACAGCCAGACGGGCCCTTGTAGACATAAGTTAGACATGAATTAATTTTGTAAGACAGCAAGAAGTATTTAAATACAAACAAAAAAACCGCAATAATTGGAAAAATCTATTAACGGCTAGAAAACGACAATTGAAGTAAATAAAACCAATATTTTGCTTGTTATGATTTAACAAAAATATCGCTTGAAATTGTATGTATATGTGCGTTGACAGATTTCTGTTCTGTTCACAAACGAGATAATACATACACACACAAAAACAACTAAATGAACTGGCACTACGAGAATGTCAGCAACATAACTTTAAAGTAAGCGAGAGCATACAATCTTTGATCAAAAAATAACAGAGAGTACAGATGCAGAAACGTTTACGAATTGTTGATAGGAAAACTTGTAAAAACTACACGCTAACATATACAAAATAGAGAGATGAAAGTGAGAGGTGAACAGCCACAAAGAGAGTTTAATATCAACATTTACTATCAGACAGTTTCAGTGGCGGCTCGTGGTCATTTTTCTTTGTAGGGCCAGACGCAAATTTTCGGAAAAATCATGGGTTTTGAAGTATTTACTATTATTTGTCTATTCAGGGATGTTATTCCCCCTTTCCATTATTGTGGGTCAGGGCCTCACTGGCCCTTAATGACGAGCCGCCCCTGGACAGTTTTATATAAACAGTTAAACAGAGTCTAAAGGCAAAGAATTGACTTCAATGCAGAGGGTTTCTGTATGGTCCGTCCCTGACAACAGAAATGTTGAGGGGGCTGCACACACTACAAACTCCGTAGCTCCAGAAACAGTTCAATGGATCTCGGGGAAAAAGCTGCACATGTGACTCGATCTGGATTCGAATCCACAAACGTTTTAATACATAATGGACAAACCGAAAAGAGAATTACTGATTGAATGATTGATTGATTGATTGATTGATATGACCATCATCATGGAACTTCTGTGAACAATCATGTGTGCTTCGAATTCTCTCTTGTACAGAGAGATCTCAGCGGCAGTACACTAACTGCGTATCACTGGCGAGAATAACGATATAATTATGAGGATGATTAATTAAAAATAAATATGTAAAGATGATTTTTTGAAAAGATAAATATACAAGATAGAGTACAGTGAACTAATAAAGCCAAGTTTTAGCTTAACAATCGTAATTGTTGACTTTCAAATCTGACTGTGGGGTCAAAGGCTCATGGCGGCAACATGTGCCAGGGTTAGCGAAGGGGCGTGCTAACCAAGACCCTGTCCCCTACCTCCACGTGGTGACCGTGGAAACAGACTTTGGTTCCGGTCTGGCTAATGGGGCAGGGATCGGGGAGAACTACTGGTAGTGGTAGCAGTGCAAGTACGAAAAAGAAATGCAGGTCCATACGAACAAAATGCACGAATCTCCAGACCGACGTCCAACAAAATATTGCTGAGGTTCTCGAACAAAAAGAAACAGCAGCGAAACTTCTCGGTTATAAGTCCTACTGCCCCTGAGTAAGGGCCGAACACAAATCACCATCTCCGGAGCAGGAGACTCTATACACAAGCACGATGTGTAAGTCAAAGATCCCGCCACAAATTACTAGTTTCTCTGCCGATGGGGAGACTAGTAAACATGAAAGGATGAGAAGTGCATCTAGTGACGAAACGTGTGCTCACATAGGGCGAAACTCGAAGCCCTGAGGAGGGGGCAAACATTGCCAGCTCGGGGCAAGAATAAATAAGTCAGATGCGTAACGAATAAAAGTCAACCCTCGTGTCGGTACGAGGGAAGATTGCAGTTGACTCAGCATCAGTGGCCTGGTGCAGATACATGTACTGGGCAAGGTATGCCGAGCGCAAAACATAAAGTTGCGTTTTAGTGCATAACGAAACTACCTACCCTGGGAAAACCGTGCAAGGTACTGTTGCGATAACAATTAACATCCCCGGAAGAACTGAGGTGGGTGATGCCTAACGGAACTGCCAGCCTTGAGACAACCGGGCAAGGTACTATTGAAGTCACAACTAACATCCCCGGAAGAACTGGGGCGGGTGATGGTGGCGAGCGCAAAATTCTCAGTTGCGTTGCTAGCGCCGATTGAAACGACTCTCTACAATATTTGTGCTTGACCCCAGGCCGGTGCTTTCCGAGACTAACTGTAAATTGCCCCTTAACGACACGCGTCTAGAAAAGGCTGAGAATTTTCCTACTCTGGATCAAACTCAAAAGTGAACGGCAAAGTAAGGTCGACAATGTAAAGATCTGACAGGCTGTCTGGATCCGAACATTGGCGAAAGCCGATACTTTACATGGTGTTTTATTCGAGTAAGACGCCGTCCGAGGACAAGCTAATAAGCCCCGTGAAATGTTCTTTATTCGGAACGACCACACAGTCAGAAAGGGCATAACAGCGTAACTCACTGTCTTGCGTAGATCACAAAGCCCAAATATACGGCAAAGCTGATCGAAAAGGCGAAGATCCGGGCCGACATAATCGGCAAAAAGGATCGTACCCTAGGAAAGTTCACCAAGTAAATCAAAAGCTGAATGAAACCGGATGGGCGCACAATCGACCAGACGTAGATCACCCCGTTCTTGTCAGTGGACCAATTATACATCACAAAAAGAATGATAAAATTGGCCGTGAAGAATGATCGAGAGAAGAAGAAGAAATCTGACAGTAAATCAAGTAGTGCTTGTAGTCATTGATTTATTCAGCATATATTATAATAAACAAACATATATTTGAAATAAATCACTTGTTACAATGACAACTCGATATCCTTTTTCACCTGTGGCAATAGATAAGTGTTTACACCAGGTGAGTTGGAATTATAGGGGTATTCTTGTTATTCCCGACTGTCCCGTTAAGGGCACGTTGCCGTCACATGTGCTGTTCTTTAATAATATATGTGTTACGTACCTGACGTTTCCACGGTCATGTAACAATATATTTGACAAAATGTTTCCCAAAACCAGAAAGTCATGCTTTCTGAGATACTGCATACTGTACAGTGACCATTAGTCCTCGCCACACTCAAGACACATGAGACAGAGACAGAAACTTGATTTCTGAGATACTGTATACTGTACAGTGACCATCAGTCCTCGCCACACTCAGGACACTTGAGGCAGACAGAAAATGTCCACTAAGATGAGCCATTTCATTTGATTTTTCTCTCTATGTTTGCTTTTTTATAGTGTGGGGTCGCAAGCCCCACGTAATGCCCTTCTTAATCATCCTTTAAAACATGTGCATAGCGACAGTGGTTCTATTCTTCAACAAAGCGGAAACACCACAGGGGTATTGTTACCGATTTTTAAATTGCGATTACGAATAAAACATTGACATTATTTCAGTTTTACTTGCAAAAATTTGTTGTAAATTATTAACAGATCAATCTTCACTGCTCCATGAATGCAGATACACTGGGGCACAATTATTTTCAATAGATTGTGAAAGTTATGCATTCTCTTAGTGACTGTTCTTTTCTCTGATTACACTTACGATTTAATTGAGGTCTCAGGATAAAACACTAGTTTTTAAATGATGTGCGTAATTTGATAGTTGCTGACGGAGTTATAATTTTCTTATATTAATTGGCGTGTGTAACTTTGCGGTTGCTCTCAGTGTTACAATACTGGTTTTACATAATGAGTGTGGTTTGATGGCTACTCTCAGTGTTACAATACTGGTTTTACATGACACGTGTAAGTTGGCGGTTTCTCTTCGTGTTACAATACTGGTTTTACATGACACGTGTAAGTTGACTGTTGCTCTCCGTGTTACAATACTGGTTTTACATGACACGTGTAAGTTGACTGTTGCTCTTCGTGTTACAATACCGGTTTTACATGACACGTGTAAGTTGACTGTTGCTCTCCATGTTACAATACTTGTTTTACATGACACGTGTAAGTTGACTGTTGCTCTTCGTGTTAACAATACTGGTTTTACATGACACGTGTAAGTTGACTGTTGCTCTTCGTGTTACAATACCGGTTTTACATGACACGTGTAAGTTGACTGTTGCTCTCCGTGTTACAATACCGGTTTTACATGACGAATGTGGTTTGATGGTTGCTCTCAGTTTTATAATACTGGTTTTGCATGACACGTGTAAGTTGACGGTTGCTCTTCGTGTTATAATACTGATTTCATATGACACGTGTGATTTGACTGTTGCTCTCAGGGTTACAAAAGGATTTAACATAAGTCAAGACATTTACAGAGCTGAAAAACTACACATGGAAGAGAAACACAAATATAAACTAACGATATGCACATTTTATCTTGAACAGAATACAGAAAGTACGTTAATTCTCTGAAATACTTGATGCCATGAAATAATTTATAGTAATTACTGTTGGAACAAATTGTTTCGTCCCTCTCCGACACGACCTTGAACTTTACAATGATCTGTTTGATTTTATCAAAGTTTCATATTAGAACCGACATAGACTAATACTTACACATTTTAAAATGACGATTATAATATTATTTTCACTATTATTGTTAATATTTGGGGCTGGGGAGAGGGTTCATATAATTGAATAATTAAAGTTGAACAAAAGAAGAATAAGGTCAACCCAAAACTGAACCAAATAACAACTTAGATTCTTTTTTAAAAATCATTATTAATCTAGTTTTAGTGACTACTGTATATGTATGCACATGTTAATATATTATATATATATTTATATATACTTCTTGGCTGTTATTTCGATTTTCTGATTACCCCTTCATTACTGATGTTCTTCTACATTCGTTCCGGCAATTAGCTGACTAGGTGTGTCAATAATCATTAAGACTGACATTTGGTTAGCCATGGCAGGGGCAAGGGTCAGCATCTAAATTACTTAACTAAACCAGTGTGTCAGATTTTCAATGGTGTATTTTGCTGCGGATGCAAGTTATCGGTGCAATTTATGTTGTCTGAGAAACCTACAAGGCGTTGTCTTTTGTTTACCGTGCTTAATACACACACACTCTCTCTCCCCTCTCTCTGTATATATAATATATATTCTTCTCGTACTGTTATACATTACATAGGACCTGCAAGTAATTTCTTCATTCCGTCATGTCCTGCGCAGCTTGCAAAATCTCTACTATGAAATTGAGTCAGATATTTCTCCTTCTCTCAGTAAGTTCGTTCCAGGTTTTCCTGGTGTCCTTCTTTCTTGAACCATTTGCCTCCACTAATGCTTGCTTGATCTCCAAACATTTGCCTCCCACTAATGCTTGCTTGATCTCCAAACATTTGCCTCCCACTAATGCTTGCTTGATCTCCAAACATTTGCCTCCCACTAATGCTTGCTTGATCTCCAAACATTTGCCTCCCACTAATGCTTGCTTGATCTCCAAACATTTGCCTCCCACTAATGCTTGCTTGATCTCCAAACATTTGCCTCCCACTAATGCTTGCTTGATCTCCAAACATTTGCCTCCCACTAATGCTTGCTTGATCTCCAAACATTTGCCTCCCACTAATGCTTGCTTGATCTCCAAACATTTGCCTCCCACTAATTCTTGCTTGATCTCCAAACATTTGCCTCCCACTAATGCTTGCTTGATCTCCAAACATTTGCCTCCCACTAATGCTTGCTTGATCTCCAAACATTTGCCTCCCACTAATGCTTGCTTGATCTCCAAACATTTGCCTCCCACTAATGCTTGCTTGATCTCCAAACATTTGCCTCCCACTAATGCTTGCTTGATCTCCAAACGCATGCTAAACAACAAGTTTGTAGTACTGTATTAAATAGTAATAATCACCTGCTCCCACATCTACGGCAACTAATCGACTGAATTGAGGATTATAGACAACTACATAATGCGTAAATATCGAAGACATAATGTACCAAGATTCCACAGAATATGTTTGCTGCTTAATTATTCTTATTCTTTTCTGTAATTCTGTTTTGCCTCACAGCGACAGGACCAAATTTCTGGAACGAACTTTTTTGTGCGCTTCATAAATAGTGTTTTTCATGCCTCTGTTATTTTATAGATCCACCATTTACGTGAACTGCCTTTTGCTTTGTATCCACTGTATCGAAGTAGCATTGCTTTTTGAGGTAATCTGCGTATGTGGTCGAACAATTTAATTTGTTGTTTCTTAATGAAGTTCAGTACTAATGTTGAACCCACTTATTTCCCCCTAATGTCTTCATTTCTAAACCTGTCTCTTCTTGATACTCCCAGCATTCTGCGTAGACAAAGCAAAGCTATAACATACTAAATGAAAATATCATGTAGTCTTATCGGATCGTATGGCAAGGATGTGTAACCTGCGCTCGTGGACTAGATCCGACCCACGACGGGTTTCTATTCGATTCTATACACTACCGAAGGTACTCAAAGGTCAACAAATTTACGCTGACGACATTTTTTCACAGTCATATTTCATCTTTATCTAAATTGCCCCGGTCGAAACTTGGCTGAGCTGACAGCAGCTCTTATCCCTTTAGATGCTAAGGACGTATACATACGTTTTTCCCATTCACTTCTAAAGACGCATTAACACGTCTGTTGTTATCTCTCCTCTGTGGGCTAAAGACGTGTTAACACGCTATACATTGCTACTGTCACTGCTGTAGGCGTACATTCATGTTTGTGACCTAGAAAGAAAGAGTAGCTATTTTTGCTCAGTCTTCGGAAAGTATGTAGCAGCGAAAGAGTTAATGCCTTCCTGTTCTTATTGAGGTATCTAGCATCTGCTGCAGCTATACTCAACTACTCTTTGTTAGCTAACACTCATATTTTCTTTTGTCTACCTCTCCTCCGTCTGCCAGATATCATGCACACCTGTTAGTCTACCTCTCCTCCGTCTACCAGATATCATGCACACCTGTTAGTCTACCTCTCCTCCGTCTACCAGATATCATGCACACCTGTTAGTCTACCTCTCCTCCGTCTACCAGATATCATGCACACCTGTTAGTCTACCTCTCCTCCGTCTACCAGATACCATGCACACTTGTTAGTCTACCTCTCCTCCGTCTACCAGATATCATGCACACCTGTTAGTCTACCTCTCCTCCGTCTACCAGATATCATGCACACCTGTTAGTCTACCTCTCCTCCGTCTACCAGATACCATGCACACTTGTTAGTCTACCTCTCCTCCGTCTACCAGATACCATGCACAACTGAGCGATATTCTCCAGAGAGGCATATGTTGTTGTTGTTCGCGTTCATTCTTCGCGGCCAATTTTATCATTCTTATTGTGATATATCATTGATCTTGGACAATAACTATTTTTTACGTTGTGCCAATTATGTGCCTATGGTGACTAGGCCAGCACATTCGCCAGCATTTTATATACTAGGGTAGCTTGCTCTAGGTTCTGCTCTTTTACGATCATCTTTCGCCGTATATTTGGTCTTTATGATCTACGCCAAAGAGATGTGCAGCCTTTCGCCGTATATTTGGTCTTTATGATCTACACCAAAGAGATGTGCAGCCTTTCGCCATATATTTGGTCTTTATGATCTACACCAAAGAGATGTGCAGCCTTTCGCCGTATATTTGGTCTTTATGATCTACGCCAAAGAGATGTGCAGCCTTTGCCATATATTTGGTCTTTATGATCTACACCAAAGAGATGTGCAGCCTTTCGCCGTATATTTGGTCTTTATGATCTACACCAAAGAGATGTGCAGCCTTTTGCCATATATTTGGTCTTTATGATCTACACCAAAGAGATGTGCAGCCTTTTGCCATATATTTGGTCTTTATGATCTACACCAAAGAGATGAGCAGCCTTTTGCCATATATTTGGTCTTTATGATCTACACCAAAGAGATGTGCAGCCTTTTGCCATATATTTGGTCTTTATGATCTACACCAAAGAGATGTGCAGCCTTTCGCCATATATTTGGTCTTTATGATCTACACCAAAGAGATGTGCAGCCTTTTGCCATATATTTGGTCTTTATGATCTACACCAAAGAGATGTGCAGCCTTTCGCCATATATTTGGTCTTTATGATCTACACCAAAGAGATGTGCAGCCTTTTGCCATATATTTGGTCTTTATGATCTACACCAAAGAGATGTGCAGCCTTTTGCCATATATTTGGTCTTTATGATCTACGCCAAAGAGATGTGCACCCTTTTTGCCATATATTTGGTCTTTATGATCTACGCCAAAGAGATGTGCAGCCTTTCGCCATATATTTGGTCTTTATGATCTACGCCAAAGAGATGTGCAGCCTTTGCCGTATATTTGGTCTTTATGATCTACGCCAAAGAGATGTGCAGCCTTTCGCCATATATTTGGTCTTTATGATCTACACCAAAGAGATGTGCAGCCTTTCGCCATATATTTGGTCTTTATGATCTACGCCAAAGAGATGTGCAGCCTTTCGCCGTATATTTGGTCTTTATGATCTACACCAAAGAGATGTGCAGCCTTTCGACATATATTTGGTCTTTATGATCTACGCCAAAGAGATGTGCAGCCTTTTGCCGTATATTTGGTCTTTATGATCTACGCCAAAGAGATGTGCAGCCTTTCGCCATATATTTGGTCTTTATGATCTACACCAAAGAGATGTGCAGCCTTTCGCCGTATATTTGGTCTTTATGATCTACGCCAAAGAGATGTGCAGCCTTTTGCCGTATATTTGGTCTTTATGATCTACACCAAAGAGATGTGCAGCCTTTCGCCGTATATTTGGTCTTTATGATCTACACCAAAGAGATGTGCAGCCTTTTGCCGTATATTTGGTCTTTATGATCTACACCAAAGAGATGTGCAGCCTTTCGCCGTATATTTGGTCTTTATGATCTACACCAAAGAGATGTGCAGCCTTTCGCCGTATATTTGGTCTTTATGATCTACACCAAAGAGATGTGCAGCCTTTCGACGTATATTTGGTCTTTATGATCTACACCAAAGAGATGTGCAGCCTTTCGACGTATATTTGCTCTTTATGATCTACGCCAAAGAGATGTGCAGCCTTTATGATTATGTTCCAGATTAGGAACATTTCTCAGTCTTTTGGGGCACATAAGCTTGTCCTGTGGCGGCATCTTCCTAGTGCAACACACCATGAAAAGTGTCGGCCTTCGCCATTGTTCGGAGTTGGACAGTCTGTCATATCTTTACAATGTCGGCCTTACTTTTCTGACCCCGTTGGGTTTGTTCCGGAGGAACATTCTCAGCCTTTTCGAGGCGCGTGTCGGCACTTGGTAATTTGTAGTTTCTACTCTGCATTTTCACTGGACTGGGGCTGCGCACAAATAATGTAGAGAGTCGTTTCATTAGGCGCTATCAGCGCTGCTTAGATTTTGCGCTAGCCAAGCATCATCCACCCCGGCTTCTCCGGGGATGTTAGTTGTAAGAACAACAGTACCGTGCCCGATTGTTTCAGGGAAGGCAGTTTCGTTACGCGCTAAAACGCAACTTTAGGAAATGTGCTTGGCCAACTTAATCCAATAGATATATCAGCGCTTGGCTTCTTGTACGGAGTTAACTGTACTCTTACCTTGTGTCGACACTCCACATTGCATCTCTTCCGACGATCCTTAACGAGAGCTGGCAAATGCGTTGCCACCATTACTTCGAGGGGACGTGAATATTTTCCTCCTGACGACTCGTACCTTGTCAATTTTATACCATTCGATTTTTAGTAACTCAATTCTGGCCCCACATCAGTGCTCCGAACTTCGCCCCATGTGGGCCCACGGCTCTTCTCTGGATGCACCCTCATCCCTTTGTGCGGCCATTTCCTTCGGGGAAGTTGGTATTCGTTCACAGACGATCGTACACTACTATTCCTTACGTTTCAGCAACCATTTGGGCGACTTTCATCGACTTCGGCCAGGAAATGCGAGCATTTGGTTCAGGGATTTTGGACCTGCATTACTTTTCCGTGCTTGCACTACTACCCTTACCTGTAGTTCTCCCTCGATCCCTACCCTCTTGGTAAGACAGGAACCGTTGTCTGTTTCCAGGGTCACCACGTGGAGGTGGGGTAGGATCTTGATTAGTGCCAGCTCACTAATCCTGGTGCACCGCTGTCCCTATGCTCCTTTGACCCCAGAGAGTAATTTAGTTTATATCGTCTTGGTAATTAATTTTATCTTTTTTTTTTCTCATTTTTCTCCACTGCTTATTTTTATATTAAAACTTGTAAAAAAAGACAAATTTGTTCTTTAATCATCTGTTGCTGGTATTCTGAGTACTCTCTCGCAGAACTTCTATTTACATTCATTAATCGAGTTTTCAATTTGTCTATCAAGAATCATTGACTCACAGTCCTAAGCCGCTATGTGAAAAATGCATGCTCTTAATAAAATCTCAACATTTTCGTATATCTGCTCCGTACTACAGATTTGTAGTTGTTTTAATTTCTACAGACTCATGTTCATTCTTTTTTGTATCTCCTTTATAACATTTCTGTCGCTTGTTAGTTATTCACAGAAATATTCCAAATGATTAAATTTGTTTAATCTAAGTCGATTGATGCACATCTCAGCTATTATATATGTGTTATCATGTTGTCTTGGTTTGGGATTTACTTTAACGTTATATAATATATTTTCCACACAAAAAAAGATTAAAAAGGGTTTTAAAGTCGAAGGATTCTCTCTCTTTCTATCGCGATCACCGCCCAGACCGATGTACCAGATCTCCCCATAAATTCTATTCATGTGAAATCTGATTCATGCAGCCTTAGCATTGGTGTGTTTTACGTCACATCTTCAGCACCAATTGGAGCTCCGGTGCTTATCCTTCTGCGATGTGTCCGGTTTCAGCCAGCGTTTAGTCGGTTCGTTCTCCGTTCTGTAGCCATCTAGTGTTTTTACGGTGTGAGGTAGCTAGCCCTATCCCAACCTCCTTAGACGCCACTTACGACATGCGTGGCAGGTAACAGTGATTCTATTCTTTACACCCCAATTTGGGCCCCGGTAACCACTCGGGCGAAGCCGAAGGATTGACTTCATTGCACCGGGTTTTACCCAAATGTCACGCCCCTGCTGAGAGTATTGCCCAAAGCACGAACTCCGTAGCTCCAGCAACAATCCTAGTGTCTCTGGAAAAAAAACTGCACTCGTGAACAAAGGGCTTAACCACATGGCCACAGAGACCCCTTGCGCGGCTTAAAAAAATAATCTTATCATAAAACATATTTATTAAAAAAATAATCTTATCATAAAACATATTTATTAAAAAAATAATCTTATCATAAAACATATTTATTAAAAAAATAATCTTATCATAAAATCATATTTATTAAAAGCAAACGTTCAGGAAGAGGTCTTCAATTAAAAATGATGAAACTGCAACATATCTCTAAACTTTGCTCGGGGCAAGATATAAAAAACACTGAAAAAAACATAGGTGACCATTTTATTTCTTACATTTGATAGTATTACAAATATATCAATTTAAAAACACAGAGTCAATTGGTTAAAGAATTATAAAGGCATTAACAGTTTGCTTGCAAATTGTTTCCGTTGATTTTAACAAAGGACGATGGCGCCACCGTTCAGAAAGCAATGGCAAACTACTGAACGTATAAGTGGTGCCTAGAAAATCAACGACTTGTTTACTGTGGTTGATGGCTACGTCCTTTGGGATATGCCACGATTTTTCATATAGTCAATTAACACAAAAAAATACGATTATGAGATAGCCAGCTGAAAGTCAGCAAAATGTATCATTTTCATACATTAACAAGTCACAGATATATACTTTACGTTAGTTAGTATGCCAGTTGGGACATAGGCTAGAACAGCTTCCCGATGGACAGACGATGGGAAAAGAAGGCGTTGACGTTCAAAGGATAAATGGAGGAGAACTGTGGAAAGAGAGTAGAAAGATTGTTGACATGTGAAACAATTGGTAGAAAGGCAGCAGAACTGCAGCAATGGAAATCTCTGTGTGGAAGTCCTATATGTCAAATGGGACACAGGCAGCAGAATTGCAACAATGGAAATCTCTGTGTGGAAGTTCTATATGTCAAACAGGACACAAAGAGTATGTAGATAGATAGTCAGTATGCTGATAAGCTCAAAGATTTGAAAGATGAATCCCAAAGCAAGATTTGGAGATTGTCTCTCTTAAGAGATCAGTCTGAATATATTTACATCTTTATTTAATGTCGGTATGGAAATAGCCCCATTATCTCTGTAAATGGAATTTATTGACGTACAACAGAACTCTAATCTGATAATGAAAGCCAGCGACAATTCTTTCGCAGAATTTTACCAAAAGTATTTTCCAGTTAGAGATTTAACTTGTTAAAGAATGACAATTTATGAAAATACGCATGGTTATGAACATCTTTACCCAAAAATAAAGTCAGCGAAGTCTCAAACACGAGCACGCATAACAGATGCTCGTTTGGTGATCCTGTTAAAACTATCAATATCTCACAGGGTTATCTGATATCGAGCGCCTTGTTAAAGAGACAGTAGCCCTATCTTCTTACTGGTACCAGCCATACTTGTAAATATTTATAATTTACCTTAAGTTGATTTTTGTTTCTGTTTAAATACTGTCATAACAGTCACATATTAAGTACTATCTTTTTGACAAGATTAGTTAGTCTTTCCTCTTTTGCCTGTGGGCGGCGCATAGGGCAGAGGTCATAGCTCTCCATGTCTCGCGGTTCGTTGCTATTTGTTTTAAGTCTGTAATGTTTACTAGGCCCATCGTTGAGCCTTCTCTGGTGATGGTTCTACGCAGAGTCTCTCTTGGTCTTCCTCGTTTTCTTTTTCCCTCTGGTGTCCATATGAGGGATTGGTAAGGAGTCTTCTCTCATCCATTCTAAGTGTGTGGCCGATGTAGTTCCAGCGGCGCTTTCTTATAAAATTTGATACATTTTCTTGCTTGGTCTCTTGTCTTATTTGTGTATTGGGTCTGAAATCTGACCATTTGAGGTTCAGTATTCTTCTAAGACATTTATTCTCAAAGTTATCTAATTTTCTTTCTAGAGCTTTTGTTGCTTTCCAACTCTCGCATCCATAAGTTAATACTGGAATCACACAAGAGTTAAAGATCTTTAATTTTAAGTGCTTGCTGAGTGAATTGGACTTCCATATATTTGACAATTTGTTAAAAGCACTTGATGCCAATGCGATTCTGTGTGGAATTTCTGCGCTGTATCCCCGTAGATGACATCATACTCCTAGGTATGTAAAACTTTTGACTTTTTCAAGAGTGTAGTTTTTAGTTGAATATTTTCTGGACTGCTGGTAAGGTCAACAATTTTTGTTTTTGTGGTGTTTATTTGGAGACCAATTTGTCCTGAGATATTTTGGAGAAGGTTTGTTTTCATTTGAATATCTTGATGTGATGAACTCAAAGGGCTATATCGTCGGCAAAATTTGACAAGATAATGTGATACTATTATGTGTAATTAAACTTTCAGCAGCAAAAGAAATGGGAAATCAGCAACATCTAAATTGTGGGTAAATTAAGGTAAACCAGGTAGCAAAAGTATTCACTATTCCCCATCCCAGAAGATATTATAGAGAATTCAGGGAGGACCCAAAACTAAATTACTAACTGATACATAGTCAGTCACGACTACTGATCATGCTACAAGTAAGGGCACAGTAACGAACTGTGTGCAAGTAACAAGTCTGTCCATCGGAGAACACCCATAGTAAAACGTTCTACTGTTATACGGCATACATACCCAATTCATATCTCCATCTTCGGTTTTTAAAAATAATGGTCTCCAAAGTAATGATGCACAATTTGTTCGTCTTAAAAGTTCTTCATTTGCTGTTCATATTTGGCCAGAACATTTGCATAATTCTTCCTAACACCTTTTTGGAATGTTTGCAACTAATGTATAATGTCAGTAATTATGCAGTACTCACTCCTGTATAACAACACTCACATGACAACGCTTCTATATATTTTTAGTTTTGGTTTTATTAAGACTTAATTGTTTGGTTTTCCATACTTTCTTCAGCAGATGTGTTACTGATATGATTTTACTGATTAAGCACTATGGCAGCTTAAACTTTCAGTTTTGTGGAGACGTTTATCTACTTTCGTTTATCTTACTTCCACACTGCATTTCGATATGCTATTGTTGACCTCCTAGTCGATGTTTGCCGCTATGGATAAGATGCACAAGATATGCTATTAGGAGACGCTAATGTTTAATATTGATGACTAGCCAATGGTGCTGCTCGAAAGAGGCGGACTTTAGCAGGACTTCAGTTTTCCTGTTGTTAATGGTACTACTCGCTAGGGATGTGCTGTAGTAGGACTTCAGTTTTCCTGCTGTTAATGGTACTACTCGCTAGGGATGTGCTGTAGTAGGACTTCAGTTTTCCTGTTGTTAATGGTACTACTTGCTAGAAATGTGCTGTAGTAGGACTTCAGTTTTTCTGTTGTTAATGGTACTACTCGCTAGAGATGTGCTGTAGCAGGACTTCAGTTTTCCTGCTGTTAATGGTACTACTCGCTAGGAATGTGCTGTAGTAGGACTTTAGTTTTCCTGTTGTTAATGGTACTACTCGCTAGGATGTGCTGTGTAGGACTTCAGTTTTCCTGTTGTTAATGGTACTACTCGCTAGGGATGTGCTGTAGCAGGACTTCAGTTTTCCTGCTGTTAATGGTACTACTTGCTAGGGATGTGCTGTAGCAGGACTTCAGTTTTCCTGCTGTTAATGGTACTACTAGCTAGGGATGTGCTGTAGAAGGACTTCAGTTTTCCTGCTGTTAATGGTACTACTTGCTAGGGATGTGCTGTCGCAGGACTTCAGTTTTCCTGCTGTTAATGGTACTACTTGCTAGGGATGTGCTGTAGCAGGACTTCAGTTTTCCTGTTGTTAATGGTACTACTTGCTAGAAATGTGCTGTAGCAGGACTTCAGTTTTCCTGTTGTTAATGGTACTACTTGCTAGGGATGTGCTGTAGTAGGACTTCAGTTTTCCTGCTGTTAATGGTACTACTTGCTAGAGATGTGCTGTAGCAGGACTTCAGTTTTCCTGCTGTTAATGGTACTACTCGCTAGGGATGTGCTGTAGCAGGACTTCAGTTTTCCTGTTGTTAATGGTACTACTTGCTAGAGATGTGCTGTAGCAGGACTTCAGTTTTCCTGCTGTTAATGGTACTACTCGCTAGGGATGTGCTGTCAGAGACTTCAGTTTTCCTGCTGTTAATGGTACTACTTGCTAGGGATGTGCTGTAGTAGGACTTTAGTTTTCCTGCTGTTAATGGTACTACTCGCTAGGGATGTGCTGTAGAAGGACTTCAGTTTTCCTGCTGTTAATGGTACTACTCGCTAGGGATGTGCTGTAGTAGGACTTTAGTTTTCCTGTTGTTAATGGTACTACTTGCTAGAGATGTGCTGTAGCAGGACTTCAGTTTTCCTGCTGTTAATGGTACTACTTGCTAGGGATGTGCTGTAGCAGGACTTTAGTTTTCCTGCTGTTAATGGTACTACTCGCTAGGGATGTGCTGTAGCAGGACTTCAGTTTTCCTGCTGTTAATGGTACTACTTTGCTAGGGATGTGCTGTCGCAGGACTTAGTTTTCCTGCTGTTAATGGTACTACTTGCTAGGGATGTGCTGTGAGGACTTCAGTTTTCCTGTGTTAATGGTACTACTTGCTAGGGATGTGCTGTAGCAGGACTTCAGTTTTCCTGCTGTTAATGGTACTACTTGCTAGGGATGTGCTGTCGCAGGACTTCAGTTTTCCTGCTGTTAATGGTACTACTCGCTAGGGATGTGCTGTAGAAGGACTTCAGTTTTCCTGCTGTTAATGGTACTACTCGCTAGGGATGTGCTGTAGCAGGACTTCAGTTTTCCTGCTGTTAATGGTACTACTCGCTAGGGATGTGCTGTAGTAGGACTTCAGTTTTCCTGCTGTTAATGGTACTACTCGCTAGGAATGTGCTGTAGTAGGACTTCAGTTTTCCTGCTGTTAATGGTACTACTCGCTAGGAATGTGCTGTAGCAGGACTTCAGTTTTCCTGCTGTTAATGGTACTACTCGCTAGGAATGTGCTGTAGCAGGACTTCAGTTTTCCTGCTGTTAATGGTACTACTCGCTAGGAATGTGCTGTAGTAGGGCTTAGTTTTCCTGCTGTTAATGGTACTACTCGCTAGGGATGTGCTGTAGTAGGACTTCAGTTTTCCTGTGTTAATGGTACTACTCCTAGGGATGTGCTGTAGCAGGACTTCAGTTTTCCTGCTGTTAATGGTACTACTCGCTAGGGATGTGCTGTAGCAAGACTTCAGTTTTCCTGTTGTTAATGGTACTACTCGCTAGGGATGTGCTGTAGTAGGACTTCAGTTTTCCTGTTGTTAATGGTACTACTCGCTAGGGATGTGCTGTAGCAGGACTTCAGTTTTCCTGTTGTTAATGGTACTACTCGCTAGGGATGTGCTGTAGAAGGACTTCAGTTTTCCTGCTGTTAATGGTACTACTCGCTAGGGATGTGCTGTAGAAGGACTTCAGTTTTCCTGCTGTTAATGGTACTACTCGCTAGGGATGTGCTGTAGCAAGACTTCAGTTTTCCTGCTGTTAATGGTACTACTTGCTAGGGATGTGCTGTAGCAGGACTTCAGTTTTCCTGCTGTTAATGGTACTACTAGCTAGGGATGTGCTGTAGCAAGACTTCAGTTTTCCTGCTGTTAATGGTACTACTCGCTAGGATGTGCTGTAGCAGACTTCAGTTTTCCTGCTGTTAATGGTACTACTGCTAGGGATGTGCTGTAGCAGGACTTCAGTTTTCCTGCTGTTAATGGTACTACTCGCTAGGGATGTGCTGTAGCAGGACTTCAGTTTTCCTGCTGTTAATGGTACTACTTGCTAGGGATGTGCTGTAGAAGGACTTCAGTTTTCCTGCTGTTAATGGTACTACTTGCTAGGGATGTGCTGTAGTAGGACTTCAGTTTTCCTGTTGTTAATGGTACTACTCGCTAGGGATGTGCTGTAGCAGGACTTCAGTTTTCCTGCTGTTAATGGTACTACTTGCTAGGGATGTGCTGTAGCAGGACTTCAGTTTTCCTGCTGTTAATGGTACTACTTGCTAGGGATGTGCTGTAGTAGGACTTCAGTTTTCCTGCTGTTAATGGTACTACTTGCTAGGGATGTGCTGTAGCAGGACTTCAGTTTTCCTGCTGTTAATGGTACTACTGCTAGAAGATGTGCTGTAGCAAGACTTCAGTTTTCCTGCTGTTAATGGTACTACTTGCTAGGGATGTGCTGTAGAAGGACTTCAGTTTTCCTGCTGTTAATGGTACTACTTGCTAGGGATGTGCTGTAGTAAGACTTCAGTTTTCCTGCTGTTAATGGTACTACTTGCTAGGGATGTGCTGTAGTAAGACTTCAGTTTTCCTGTTGTTAATGGTAAGGCCACACATATCATAAACCATAGAAAACATGTCCATGCAGGACTGTATTTCTGTCTCAGATTTATAGCGGCAGCACAGTTGTCAGTAAACAACAGGTTTGAAATGTTTGATTCCTTCATCTTTATGGAGGATTTTAGCCTCCTGAGATTGTACATATCTGGTATGTAGCTAAGCTTTACACTGTGTTGATCACATTCCAAAAAGATATCCATGAGCATGGCAACAAATATCAAGCTGGAGAGTTTTTGGAGCTGGCACAAAGCCATGTTTGGCGCCGTTGGGGGCATGGAAGGTCACTGACAGCTTCCTATCACCAAATACATGCGCCATCATGCCCTCTTGAAATTGTTAGACAATATTGGTGAATTTGATTGGACAGTCAAATTTTCCAATGATATTCAACAGGCCCTCTCTGTTGACCGTGTCGAAAGACTTAATCGGATCAAAAAGATGCATGTAATTGCATTGCTGCTCCTGGCATTTCCCCTGAAGTTGGAGAGTTGCAAATATTATGTATGCTGTTCTGCGGCCCGCTCTGAACCCACAATGAGTCTCCGAGAGTTTGTCCGAGAAAATGATTGTGATTTAGTGATTGAGAAGGACAGGTCAATATGCTGCCAGCGATTGACAGGATGGAGAAAGCCCTATTGTTATCACCGAACTGGCGACTTTCTTTGCGTTTATACAGGTGAATGATAGTGGCAACAATTTGTGGATTTTTTTCTTTGATCCAGAAGCACTTGTGCTTTCCGTTCTTCGGCTCGGTGCCATGGACATCATAACCCTTCGGTTCGGTGCCACGAACACCGTAAATCTGGGGAACCTGTGGCTTTTCTGCCAGCCCGCGGAATTGAACCCGCACTCACAGAGGGCTAGTCATCCGTAGCCCAACGGGAATTTCTGTGGGATAATTTCTATGTTCCACATTGATATGAAGAGACTAGTCAACTTCAGGTTCACGCGTGAACTTCAGATCTACGGTCAATCTAGATATCCAGGTCTGAGGTCATGCAAATCTTCAGATCTGTTGTCAGAACAAAGAACATTACTTTATCCAAGACGATGCGGCATATATTTACGTATGTGGAATGTTAAATCCAAATTCAAGGATATTGCTTTAAATATTAGAAATTCACGACATCTGGTATTTCATAATTGTCGTTGTTCTTACATATATCATCATTGTTGTTCTTACATATATCATCATTGTTGTTCTTACATATATCATCATTGTTGTTCACCAGCTAAAACTTTTACGTTCTATTTTTATGTACTGACGTCCATGTTGCTCAAATTGATATAAAGCGACATATACTTCATGTCTAAGTCTGAACACACGCACACCCTCTCATACACCCGCACACCCATATATATATATATATATATTTATATATCAGAAACTTGACAGAGAGAAAGATAGCAAATAAAACGATATGCTGATAATTATTCACGATTTCAGAATGATAGTTAAAAATTAAGAAAAAAGATAAGAGAACCATTCGGTGTAGAACATAACAATAAGAGAATACATATTAATTCTTCTTTTTTGCGTTCGTTCTTTACGACCAATTTTAATCACTCTTTGTGATATATTTGATCTTTGCCAAGAACGTGTATGCGTTGCACATTGGTTTGGTAGGCCACTAAACGCATAGACTTCTAAACGTTTAGGACATGTGCATCCGATTTCAGCCAAATCTCCTTAGTCGCCTCCTACGACATGAATGGCAGGTATCAGGGTTTATTCTTTACACCCCAAATTCGGTAAGCACTCGGGCGAGATAATTAATTGATTTCTGTGGCTAAAATAACTTCTCTATAACAAATACCATATTTAAACAATAAACGACATCCTAGAATATTCTTTTCACGAATCGCACCAAATGGAAACACGAGAACAACTACATCCAACTTCAACAAAGATATCGATCTGAGGTAACATGTACACTCCCAAGAGAAAACTGTCGATCAGATTATCAACTACTAGTTTCAAGTTTCAGTAAAGTCTGATTAATGATTAGTGATTAGCAAGGATCATCATCACAGCACTCTGGACAGATTCATAGATGATCGGATCTTCTCTACAACATGCTCATCATCAGCGTAACATGATTGATTACCCCCGTTCTATTATAAAGGTTATTTCAGAGAATAATAAAGAGAGGACAACAAATATGTTTTAATGCAAATGTCACGCTACATGAAATCGAAACACTGAACAACTAACTTCAATGTGTTGATGGTTGTAGCATAAAACATGACATCGGATGAATTATCTTCAAACACTTGATACATGTTCTCATCTCAATACAAAAATAAACAGGCAAGAAGTAGAGATAGACCACTGATGAAACATTGAGACAGTAATAAAAGAAAGAAATATTAGGCAGAAATTCTATATTTATTCTTCATGTCCCATTTGACACATCAGGCTTCAAGAAACAAATGTCCATTGTTGCCCTTTTAACGCATGTCTATTAATTGTTTCATAATTTCCATTGTTGTCCTTCTACATGCATGTTCTATTAATTGTTTCTATTAATTTCCATTGTTGCCCTTCTAACGCATGTCTATTAATTGTTTCATAATTTCCATTGTTGCCCTTCTAACGTATGTCTATTAATTCTTTCATAATTTCCATTGTTGCCCTTCTAACGTATGTCTATTAATTCTTTCATAATTTCCATTGTTGCCCTTCTAACGTATGTCTCTTGTAATAACTGGCGTGGGATCACCCTACTGTCAGTGCCAGGAAAACTTTTTGTAGCATGTTACTCGAGAGACTGAAAAAGTCTATAGATGAAAGGCTAAGAGAAGAACAAGCAGGGTTTAGACCAAAACGAGCATGCATAGATCACATCTTCACACTAAGAGTAATCATTGAAGAGTTCGTAGAATTTCAATCGAATTTAATCATCAACTTTGTTGATTTTCAGAAAGCGTTTGACAGTATTCACCGTCCTACGCTTTATAAACTACTCAAAAACTATGGTTTCCCTACTAAATTCATCAACATCATAAAATCCTTCTACACTGAATCGCGCTGCAGTGTAAGAACAGATTTCGGTAACTCTGACTGGTTCCCAGTGGAAACAGGAGTGAAACAAGGCTGCGTCTTATCGCCAATGCTCTTTGGAATAGCAATTGACTGGGTCATGCGAAAATGCACCAATAACGTAAATATGGGCATCAAGTGGGTTGATAAAATTTTAGAAGACCTTGATTTTGCCGACGATATAGCCCTTTGAGTTCATCACATCAAGATATTCAAATGAAAACAAACCTTCTCCAAAATATCTCAGGACAAATTGGTCTCCAAATAAACACCACAAAAACAAAATTGTTGACCTTACCAGCAGTCCAGAAAATATTCAACTAAAAACTACACTCTTGAAAAAGTCAAAAGTTTTACATACCTAGGGAGTATGATGTCATCTCGGGATACAGCCCAGAAATTCCACCAGAATCGCATTGGCATCAAGTGACTTAACAAATTGTCAAATATATGAAGTCAATTCACTACAAGCACTTAAATTAAAAATCTTTAATCTTGTTGATTCCAGTATTAACTTATGGATGCGAGAGTTGAAAGCAACAAAAGCTCTAGAAAGAAAATTAGATAACTTTGAGAATAAATTAGAAGAATACTGAACCTCAAATGGTCAGATTTCAGACCCAATACACAAATAAGACAAGAGACCAGCAAGAAAATGTATCAAATTTTATAAGAAAGCGCCGCTGGAACTACATCGACCACACACTTAGAATGGATGAGAGAAGACTCCCTTACCAATCCCTCATTTGGACACCAGAGGAAAAAAACGGGAAGACCAAGAGACTCTGGTAGAACCATCATCGAGAAGGCTCAACGATGGGCCTGTAAACATTAAAGACTTAAAACAAATAGCAACGAACCTGCAGACATGGAGAGCTATGACCTCTGCCCTATGCCGCCCACAGGCCCAAGAGGAAAGACTAACTAACTAACATATGTCTATTAATTGTTTCATAATTTCCATTGTTGCCCTTCTAACGTATGTCTATTAATTCTTTCATAATTTCATTAGTTGCCCTTCTAACGTATGTCTATTAATTCTTTCATAATTTCCATTGTTGCCCTTCTAACGCATGTCTATTAATTCTTTCATAATTTCCATGTAGCCCTTCTAACGTATGTCTATTAATTGTTTCATAATTTCCATTGTTGTCCTTCTAACGCATGTCTATTAATTGTTTCATAATTTCCATTGTTGCCCTTCTAACGCATGTCTATTAATTGTTTCATAATTTCCATTATTGCCCTTCTAACGCATGTCTATTAATTCTTTCATAATTTCCATTGTTGCCCTTCTAACGTATGTCTATTAATTCTTTCATAATTTCCATATTTCTTCTAACGTATGTCTCTTGTAATAACTGGCGTGGATCACCTATGTCAGTGCAGGAAAACTTTTGTAGCTGTTACTCGAGAGACTGAAAAGTCTATAGATGAAAGGCTAAGAGAAGAACAAGCAGGGTTTAGACCAAAACGAGCATGCATAGATCACATCTTCACACTAAGAGTAATCATTGAAGAGTTCGTAGAATTTCAATCAAATTTAATCATCAACTTTGTTGATTTTCAGAAAGCGTTTGACAGTATTCACCGTCCTGACGCATTTATAAACTACTCAAAAACTATGGTTTCCTACTAAATTCATCAACATCATAAAATCCTTCTACACTGAATCGCGCTGCAGTGTAAGAACAGATTTCGGTAACTCTGACTGGTTCCAGTGGAAACAGGAGTGAAACAAGGCTGCGTCTTATCGCCATGCTCTTTGGAATGCAATTGACTGGTCATGATCGAAAATGCACAATAACGTAAATATGGGCATCAAGTGGGTTGATAAAATTTTAGAAGACCTTGATTTTGCCGACGATATAGCCCTTTTGAGTTCATCACATCAAGATATTCAAATGAAAACAAACCTTCTCAAAAATATCTCAGGACAAATTGGTCTCCAAATAAACACCACAAAACAAAATTTTGACCTTACCAGCAGTCCAGAAAATATTCAACTAAAAACTACACTCTTGAAAAAGTCAAAAGTTTTACATACCTAGGAAGTATGATGTCATCTACGGATACAGGCCTAGAAATTCCACACAGAATCGCATTGGCATCAAGTGCTTTTAACAAATTGTCAAATATATGGAAGTCCAATTCCCTCAGCAAGCACTTAAAATTAAAAATCTTTAACTCTTGTGTGATTCCAGTATTAACTTATGGATGCGAGAGTTGAGAAAGCAACAAAGCTCAAGAAAGAAAATTAGATAACTTTGAGAATAAATGTCTTAGAAGAATACTGAACCTCAAATGAGTCAGATTTCGACCCAATACACAAATAAGACAAGAGACCAACAGAAAATGTTCAAATTTTATAAGAAAGCGCCGCTGGAACTACATCGAACACTTAGAATGGATGAGAAAGACTCCCTTACCAATCCTCATATGGACACCAGAGGAAAGAAAACGAGGAAGACCAAGGAGACTCTGCGTAGAACCATCATCAGAAAGGCTCAACGATGGGCCTAGTAAACATTAAAGACTTAAAACAAATAGCAACGAACCGCGAGACATGGAAGCTAGACCTCTGACCTCATGCCCAAAGGCTCAAGAGGAAAGACTAACTAACTAACGTATGTCTATTATTGTTTCATAATTCCATTTCCCTTCTAACGTATGTCTATTAATTCTTTCATATTTCCATTGTTGCCCTTCTAACGTATGTCATTAATTCTTTCAATTTCCATTGTTGCTTCTAAGCATGTCTATTAATTCTTTCATAATTTCCACTGTAGCCCTTCTAACGTATGTCTATTAATTCTTTCATAATTTCCATTGTTGTCCTTCTAACGTATGTCTATTAATGTTTCAAATTCCATTGTAGCCCTTCTATATATATATTACATCATGATGGACACTGGTTTCTAAATATGAAATGAATATTTATCAGTAGCAGCTCGTGATCCTTTTGTTGGTGAGAGGCCAGACTCAAATTTTCGAGGAAAATCATGGTTTTAGGGTTAGGTCATATTTTAAAATATTAACTAATAAATCACGTTGCACATTATTTTTGGTGAGCCATAGCCCCACTGGCCCTATAACGACGTAGTCCGCCACTGATATTTATTATATATTATAATATATCACAAAGAAGCTTTTACTAAGTAGAAAATAAACCACAAAGAATATATGTCCACTGTCGCTGCTAATGATGACAACCTCATAATTAGAGTTAGTAATGAATAAATTGAAATATCATAACTA